>JAVHNS010000017.1:0-600000 GCA_036872755.1 Orbilia blumenaviensis | reverse complement strand
AACAGTAATCGACCTATATACCTCCAGAATTATAAACTCTATCGGAAGTACCTCTACCACAACGGCTACTACGGTATCCACCTCTACCACTTCGTCCGTTTCGACTACTACCAGTACCACCTCTCAGGTTTCCACAACGACCTCAACCTCTACTTCAACAACGACTTCTACAACCTCTACGACCACTTCTACAACATCAACTTCGACTACTTCTACCACTTCAACGACTTCAACGACGTCTACAACATCCACAACTTCTACCACATCAACAACTTCAACATCAACAACTGACACTCGGACGCCATCTACAATTACAAGTGCGTCAACATCGACAATCACGGTACAAAAGAGGGCCACAGCTCTTCCACAAAACGGGTTCATCGACCTTGCGTAATTCCTATTCCCTGTCCGATCCGAACAAGCCGCTTATCGGGATACAATGTTATCTATTAGAGAAAAAAAAGGCACATCATACTCAAGTAGTACTTCAATTCAAAACCTAACGTTATATTTTACCCCGCAATTTCCTCTTTATAGTTTTCCTTTAAAAATCATGCTTTAGAGGGGCTGTGAGGAAGTGAGGGGAGTAGTTGCCGTCCCGCGTCCCGCTGCATAGATTACATGCATGTTTGTCCGCACCCGCTTTCTTTTTTTTTGCTTGGTGTTTCTTAGGGGTTTCAATTCCGTTAGCCATTATATACTTATTCGCCCTCCTAGAAAATTAAACCGCTTTCTCGAATGTATCTAATACAATTTAAACATTCAAAACCCAACCTATAGCCTTTATTACGACCCGAAGGCAAGACAAATGCAAGCCGTTTAAACATCCCGTGGCCCTGTCCTACTTCCAAAGTCTTAATATTTCGATTCCCCATGTGTTTTTATGATCGCAGTTTCGTTTCGTACGACGTATCCTCAGCTACGAAATTTTCCCGGAAACACTCCTCCTTTTCGTTTTCTTTTTTTCTTTTCCTTTCTTTTCTTTTCGTCTTATCCATATCCATATCCCCGGGTTCGGGTACCTTGCTTTGCTGGCCTAGAGGAAATCCCAACAAGGCAGCTTGAAGTGTAGAGGTAAAGTTTGCAATGGTAATGTTGAAAAACGCCGAACCATGGAACATGAGCACAACGCAGAATCGCATGTTGTAAAATTTTAGTATTTACGGCAAACCCGAGAGAAAGAGAAAAAAACGCCACTTCAAAAGTGTCTCAAAAAAGGTTAGCAAAGGCCCTCAAGGTAGCAAGCAAAGTGGCACCGAACAAAAAAAAAAAAAAAAACATGCCGAAATATTTTCTGCCGATGTCCTCATCCGAATGTATGCGCGCCATGCATCAGCATCTCGGGGAGTGTGTGCATCGCAAAGTGGAAAAAAAAGCTAAAATTTTCTTTATGAAACGGAAAAAACCACTGCAATTGCGATTCGATGGCAGGCTATCCGTCTAATCAGAATTCGGTTAATCGGATGCCCGGCATGAAAACCAGTTGGAAGAGCTCCAGGTGGCGACATGGATTTTTGATACGGAATTCCATTAGTCAGAAGTATACGTCTTTTTCCTTGGGAAGATCCAGCTAGAGAGATGCTCCAAAAAGGTGATAGACTTAAATAAATTCATGCTACTACGGCAGATGGAGAAGGGAGGCCAAAATCCTTCACACACGCACACACACGCACGCGGGAAAGCCGTTTGTGCTCTGGAACCCCTTGCGTCGCCTGTAGGGTGCGCATAATGATCCAGGTTGTTGAAATTGTGAACCATTCGGCCGGCCGTTAGTTTCGATCGAAACTAGCTTAGATCTTTTGCTTTGCTTAGCTATCACTGTCTCCTCTGTGACAAGGAAGGAAAAATATACTAGCTAGCAGTGAAGTTGAACATGTGAATCACGCCCGTTTACCATGACCTAAGATGTAACCACCAGAGACAGGGCCCAATTGGCCGAACCAGAGCCCCGAGAACCATGCTCTATTTCCTCCCGTCGCAAAAGTGTCCCGTCGTAAAAGGACCCAGCTAAGTAAGCAACTAGCTGTTGTAAGAGCTACCATGCTGGTGGCTTTTGTTTAAAGTGATTTCAGTTTCCCTTTGAGCTTCGGCTCTCTCTTCCCTCATCCAACGAAGATTTTTCGGATAGCGACTTTTCCCCTACTTTTCTCCAAGAACCTCAAAATTGAAACTATCATACCTTTTATCTTTCTCAGCATTGGCGCATTTGGCATTTTTTTCTTATACCCACAATCCCGTTTTTTATATTTTATAACGTTAATCCTACATACCTGCCCCATTCAAGCTTTTTCTTCGCCTGGTCGTTTGATTTGATCCCAGGAAATTCCAATCGAGGGATTCCCATATACCATTGGCTTGGGATTTTTAGCCGCCTTGGCCTTCCTTCTGGCTGCTGGTTTAAACCGGTTTCGAAAAGCAACAGACCTCCACATCCTAAACTGGTGTTGTGGAGACTTTTTTGCTGTCGATTCCCACGGATACGACCGAAGGTTGATTACAAAGCTATAGTTTGGTTATTGAAGAAAGATCATTTGCCAATTAGGTCTTCTTTCCTTCAAAAAAACTGAAACTATTGATTTGTCCTTTCCTGATTTAAATTTGCGGGGAGAAAACGTCACCTTATTTTTTATTTTTTTTTTGGTTTTTGTGGAGAAAAAGGTTTATTGTCTCATCTGGGGGAAAGTTTATAAAAACTCCCTACTTTTTTTTTTTTGAAGTTGGCCCGAGGTTAAAGCATCCTTCTCCCAAAGACCAAATATAGTATTTCCAAAACATAACGACAGAAGGGGGCTCTCTTTCAAAAGAAGAAGAAAGAATCGAACGTCTGTACACTCTGCAAAAATAAGCAGTATAATAAAAACAAGGGGATAAATTAAAAAAAAAAAAAAGGGATTACATTACAAAAAGATAATGCAAACCCCCTACCCCCCAGACGCCATCGATGATTCCAAGATTACCCTGCCCACAGCAGAAGTCACATACGCCGCAAGTACTCTAAGCAGCCAAACCATCACCACCAGCCCCAGCCACAATAACAATAACTTTGGCCATAATCTCAGCAAGTCTCAGACTCTAGCCGTCCCAGACGAAGCTGCAGATAGGCAGTATGTTGTCGGTGAGCCTATCGATCTCGATAGGATATGTTCGAGGGATACGACTAGAACTCATAAGTCGTGTCGAGAGCATCATGGGATTAGTAGAGTGAAGGCTGCAAGCTTAAGAGATGAGGAAGGTGAGAAGGATATTGAAAAGATTGCGGATATGAAGAGGAAGCTTGGGGGGAGTGGGAGTGAAGATGGTAGTGGTAGTGATATCGGTGAAGGAGAAGATGAGTTTTTAGTAGACTGGGAGGGGCCAGATGATCCTAATAATCCCATGAACTGGTCGACGGGATATCGGTATTTTTGCCTGATCACGATGGCATTACAGACGCTTGTGGTGTATGTACATCCGTCCAGATACTCCACACTTGTAGTAAGATATACTAACTTAAAGAGCAGTGTCTTCTACTCCTCGTCGTACGTATCAGGCGCCCCGGGCATGATGAAAGATTTTGGAATCGAGAACAAAACAATAGTCGTCCTTGGTATCACAACATATCTTCTCGGACTGGCATTCGCCCCTCTTATTCTCGCCCCGCTGTCAGAGTAAGTCCCTCTAAATTACCCACAAGTTGAATCGCCAGACTAACATACATATCCAGAATGTATGGCCGCCGCAGAGTAAGTCGTCCAACCAAAAAAATACTACCAATATACCACAAGCAACCACTCTAACACGCAGCCATAGTTATACACCATTTGCATGGCCGTCTTCATAATCCTCAGCATCCCACTATGCGTAGCAAAGAATATTACCACAATCATTGTCGTCCGCTTCCTGACCGCATGCGCCGGTGCCGTAACACTCGCGAACGCACCAGGCACACTCGCAGACATCTTCAAGCCCGAAGAGCGCTCTACCGCCTTCGCAGTCTTCGCCATTGCCCCCATGAACGGACCCAGCTTCGGCCCGTTATTCGGCGGTATCTTATTCCGTATGTACCCCAAACCCCATTATCCATTGACAATATATATATATATATCTAATATATAATCTCTAGAATACCTGGGCTGGCGCTCCCTAAACTACACAACCCTAATATTCGCCAGCATAATGTGGCTAATCGCCTTCTTCGTCCCCGAAACCTACGCCCCCCATCTCCTCCGCCAAAAAGCCTCCAAAAAACGTCTCTCCACAAACGACTCCCGCTACCACTCCCGCTACGACTTCACAGCCACATTCTGGTCTTTACTATTCACAAACCTAACCAGGCCGATACACATGTTATTCACCGAAGCTATATGCGCGTGTTGGGCGGTTTATGTGGCGGTGATTTATGCGATTTTGTATATGAGTTTTGTGGCTTATCCGGTGGTTTATACGGAGTTGAGGGGGTGGGAGGCTAAGTATTCCGGGTTGGCGTTTATGGGGATCTGCGTGGGTACTTTCTTGGGTATTGCGCTGGATCCGGTTGTCAGGTGGGGGTATAATCGACACAAGATCGATCCGGAGACCGGGAAGTACGTTCTTTTTTCACCTACTCCCCAAAAATACCTTATCATCTTTAATAGGTATATATACAGTGAACATGGCTAAATATGGAAATTGTATAGAATCCCCCCAGAAGCACTAATCTGGAGCGTCTGCATCGCAGCCGTACTCTCGCCAGTCGGACTCTACATCTTCGCCTGGACATCAGACCCCAGGATCGTGAAGCCGTGGATATGGAGTATTCTGGCTGGTATACCCTTTGGTACCGGTAACTGCTTGATCTTTATCCACGGGTCGAACTACCTCGTAAGTTTCTTATTACATATATATTCGTATGAATACAAGTGGGCTAATGATAGTAGTTAAACTCATATTCAATCTACGCCGCCAGCGCAGCAGCCGGTAATACCGTCGCTAGAAGGTACCTAACCCTTCCCCCAAACAAATCCTTCCGTTTCATAAACCCCCCCTTTCTAACAGAATATATAAAAAAAACAGTATACTAGGCGGCGTCCTCCCCCTCGTCGCTCCAAAGATGTACACCGCCCTCTCCCCTTCAATCGCCGGCACGATCCTAGCCGCACTAGCAACAGTACTGATCCCCATTCCATGGATCTTCTATAAATGGGGTAAGAATATTCGGTACCGCTCGCCGCTATTGATGGCGCTGGCGAAGGAGCAGGAGGGGTACTAATAATGCCCTTTTCTGTTTTCTTGCGAAGATATACGTAAAATAAAGAATAAAGAATAAAAAATAAAAAAAAAGGGAAATGAAAAGAGAAAAGATGAAGAAAGAGAAGATAGTAGGTAAGTAAAAACAAAACCAATCCAGCGAAAGCAAAGCCAGCTTAGCTGCAAAAATCGGACGGGCTCCACCCATAGAAAATATACCACGAAATAATACGACAAAACGAAGAAAGAGAGAGAAAGAGACGAGATACCAAATTTCCTTTATTTGTTATTATTGATAACGAACCCCGAAAGATACCCCCTTCTCTACACGCGTTGCTTTCTATTGCTGCTTAATATAATCAAATAGTTGAAAAAAAGTAGAATATTACATTACTATATTATATATATATATATACACCGGTGTCGATAACTTACCTTGGATAGCTAGCTTAAACTTTTCTGTGTATTGTTTTTGGATATACTCGGCTTTTGAGTATTTAGTTTTACGACAGAAACAAAATGAGAGAAAATGTAACTTAATGGTAGTCTCGGTCCATTTAATGGCATATATTATACATGCGAAAATACGTAGGAAATGCGAAGGCAACCCATTAGTTCAACAGAGCGTCAATTCACCGACAGCAAAATAACCCCAAAACAATTGCAAATGCTACTGATCCCAAAACACTATCGTAATCCCAAGGACGTAAAATCACATATGCAGACATTACACTCAAAAACGGACACACACACACACACACACACATTCACAATCTCAAAATCATCCCTCTCTAAAAACATCATCTTCATTCTCCTATCCTATAAAATCCTATCATAATAATAGTATAATAATAATCCCCTCACACATCCTCTAACCCCCCCTCTTTATAAAAGAAGTACCCCTCCACAGCGATATTCCAGCAAGTAAGTGAATAAAGTAATCCATAGCCATGAAGTAGCTAGCTACCCAGCGGCATTGTATGTATCCATCGTCCGAACGACAGTTATACGGACAGGTAGACAGACAGACCAGGTAGAATGATGTAGAGAGAGACACTTGAAAACGAATAAAAAAAAAAAGTACCACACACCGCACAGTACACCTGCCCCTATAACGCCGTTACAAAAGATGAAGGCAAAGAAGAATATACACATAAAGAAAAGAAAGGAAAACGATTCTCGAACCATTTGCACGGAACACCGGCGCTAATAAAAAAAAAGTGAAAAAGGAGGATGTTGAGAAGTTTCATGCCCATTACAAAAAGAACAAAAAACCGTATAAGAGGGGGTATAATGTTGTAGTTTGAAAAAAAAGGAAACAGAAAAAACCCAGTCAGTTGTGTGTACGCGCGTGTGCATGCTTTCGATGTTGGTAAAAAAAAAAGCACCCCTCTCTTTTTCCCGCGAAACAACCATATATCCGCCTCCCGCGCATGAAATAGAAAACCAGCGAAAAATGCAGCAGAAGCAGATAAAGAGAGTAGGCAGGATAGAGCGGGGTATCTAAAAACCGTCTTTTCCACCAGAGAGAGTACAATGCAACAAACGAAGCCCTTTTCCTCTTCATGATATCCAGTGAGTCCAAATAGTCGTCGAGGAGGAGGAGGTAGATCAGGTAGATCAGGTAATCAAATCAACGACGAACCCGGCGGCGGGGAACGCGGAGGAGATGGAGGGCGTGGAGGCGGGGTCGGTGTCCGACGGCGAAGGCGGGAGACACGGCGTTTCTACTGCTGTCCCTCAAGAACCACCCTTTTAACAATTTGCGGAGCCCCCTCAGGCACTCCCTCTGCACTTCTTTTAACAGCACTACCAACGCCAACACCACCACTCTTCGCCTGCCCCATCGCTTCAGCAGCTTTCTTCTCCTTAGCATTCTTAAGAACCTGGAGGAACTCGAGTCGTCTCTTGGCGTCCAGCTTAAGTCCCGTCAAGAGTGCGTTGGTCCGTTGAGGCAGTGATGAGCCTGGTGTAGCCGGTTTAGTAGGCATAGGAGCAGTAGGAGCGGCTGCGGTAGTCGGAACTTGCTGTTGCGGTTTTGTTTGTTGATGTTGATGTTGATGTTGGGGGGTAAGCGTAGAAACCCTCTGCAGCATCGGAACCTGCGGAACAACGGGCTTAGCAACCGGAATAGGAGCTGCCGCAGCAGCAGCAGACGTCGCACCAATAGCGTTATGAGTCGGCTGAACCGCGAGCCCAGATCGCAATTGTGCCACATCTACCGGTGTAGTAGTAGCAGCCGTCACACCAGGTTTAGGAATCGCCGCCACCTTCGACGCCACGCTCTTAATCAACGAAGCCTTAGAACCACTAGTCTTCTTAAACTCCGCCCAAAGAGCCTTTCTAACCTCCGGAGAATTAATATTATTAGTCGGGTTCTTCCGGATATGTTCCTTCATGATGTTTAGGAAGATCGGATTGTCGAGTAAGTCCTTTGCTTTGCTATCAACTGCTAAAGAAGCAGAAGTTGACAACTTTGGAACCGTGGAAGCTGTGTGGATACCAGAAGCCGGACGATTGAGGGGCACTCCCGAAGCAGTCTGAGCGGCAGCCATGGACACCTGGTGGTGCGTTGCAACTTTCGGCGGATGACCACCAGAAGGTGCCACGACCTGTCGAAGGGGCGCCTGGGTCTGCACGGAAACAGCAGACCTCATCTGCTGTGGAATTTGAGCCGTGTTCGTAGCCACATGTGTCGGTTTTGGCTGCTGGGTCGGATTCCAAGTCGGCGGAGGAGGAGGGACAGGGGTAGTAGTAACAGAAGGCCGGTGTTGAGGAACCACTCCTCCCTCGACGTGAGCGGCTCTGGGTGTAACAGACCCACTACCATTCGAAGGAGGCGCCCTATTGACAACCGGCGTGGACGGCGCCGTAGCTGCCTGGTAGGTGGCCTGTGCATACCCCTGAATACCACCTTGCACGGGCTGGTATTGCTGTGCAAACTGGTTCGGATGCACATAATGCCCCCCACCAGCAGCCGCAGTCGCGGTCCCCTGCCCCCAACTTCCCGAAGGCACCATCTGCCCCGCCGCAGACTGTATCGAAGCCTGCGCAGGGTGTGGACTTCCAGTAACCGGCTTCCTCTTCTTCCGCTCCTTATCGATATTCGCCCCCTCCACCAGCTCCCAAATATACCCCTTCCCAGACTTCGGCCCCCTCTTGAACAAACTCGACCCTCCACCTTCCCCTGACCCCCTCAAATTATGCCGAACAGAAGATTGCCACCCCGTCGTCTCAGCTCGAACCTTAAAATAAGGATACGAGTTTTCCAAACTCCTATAAATTTCCGGTAAGGTCAAAGCCTTCTTCTCGGAGTTATTAATAGCGTCAAATATCATGACAGTATACGGCAACTGGGGTTTAGCCAGCTGCTCGGGGGTGTAGTCTTCCTCCCGAGCAGGCGGGGACTTAGTCCGCTTGCGCTTCCTCTCCTTCGGAATCTTCACCGGTTTTAGATCCTTAGCCGCCTGCTTCTCCCTGATCTTTGCTTCTTTCTCCTCCATCTTTTGTTTCCTCCTAGCTTCCTTCTCCATCTGCATCTGCATCTTCTCCCCTTCCCTCGCAAACAGTTGGTCAACGGGTAAGCTTCCATACTTAGTCATATCCAACCCAGCAACATTCCCACCATTCGCCAAGAACTCTTCCTGTGCCTGTCGTTTCAGCAGCTTCTGCTCCCTCACCGAAATTCCATTCTTCGGAGGTCGGCCACGACCGCGTTTAACAGTCGGCGGCGGTGGCATAAGCGATGAATCATCCGTACCATCAAGTTTCGTTCTAGGCGTCGGAGTGCCAACATCATGACTAGCCTCCCGACTATCAAGGTCGCTACCCTCATCTTCATCGTCGCCATCATCAGAGTCGTTATCCGTGTCCATCCCACTCGAGACTTCCTGCTCCATCATCATCATCCCTTCACCAAGTATATCCACATCCTCCATCTTCACATCCTCCTCCACTTCTGCATTCCTAGATTCATCCTGGTCAGGAAGAAACCATGTAAACGACAAATTCCCAAACTGGATAATATCCGAATTCTCCAACGTAGCCCTCTTCCCATTCGGATATCCCCTCGGTTTATACTTCCCCCGTATCAGCCTAAACCCAGTGTCGCAGAGAGAAGTAAGCGTCCACGAAGAAGCCTCATAATCGTACTGAATCCTCAAATGCCGTCTCGAAATGGAACTGATATCAATCTCCGGCGGCGGAAACAATGGAACCTTAACCTCATCCAAACTAAGGATGCTGTCTCCAAAATGATTTTCGCTTTTCCGTTTTTTCTTCGAGAAGGATGAAATCGACTCCTTGTCCTGTCTTCCCAGAACGATGTTCAACCCACTAAGATAGAAATCCTGCCCGTAGTGAAACTCGAGTTTTGCAAACGCTTCTATGCGCGGCGTAACTCCGTTTCCTGGGTTCGTCGGGAACCAAGCTCCTCCGTCGACTTGCATTATAAGGTCCTCCATCGGAATCGTTGAAGCCGGTATATCAATATTTGAGAGATCGAGATTGTGGTCCAGAGGGTCCAAAAATCCAGCATCGTCCACAGGAACCTGCGTCGAAGTAGAAGGAGCAGCGTCAGTAAAGTCAAAGCCTCCTGTAGCAATCAAAGCTTCAAGATCATCGACCCGTAGTATTGATTGAAGCCAGTCCATGTCCGAATAACTCATCATATTCCCTTCATCGCCAGCATCCCCCGCCTGAGTATCAAGGCTACTCATTGGGTCCACTGCAGCCATGGCTGCAATTTATAGGACTTTTTTTTTTGCCAAAAGATAAACGGCAGCGTGGGGGGGGAAGTAAGACTGGGGAATAAGTGAATGGAGTAGTTGGCAAGGCAAAGGATATAAAGAAAAATATAAAGGTAGGAGTGATATAAGAAAAATTGGTCGGGTAAAAGAAAGAGATCTTTTTCTTGTCGAGAAATCGTCGGGGAGAATTGGAGAGGGAAAAAAAAAAAAAAGAGAAGGTTTGACCAAAATGTCACATTTTTTCTCGTTGCAAAAAAAAAACCGAAGAGTACAGGACAGGGAATAGGACAAGGTCGAGTCGACAAGGTTAGCTCGAAAGAGAGACAGACCAGACCAAGTAGTCGTAAAAGAAAAGCCAAAAAAAGGAAGAAACGAAAAAAGAAAAGAAGAAGAAGAAAAAGGATATTCCCAAAGCTAATCCCATTTACTCTTTTTCTTGGGGTAATTATGAGTAAAGCGATGCAAATCGGGATGCGACAAAAAGAGAGTTGAATTTGTGTGCAAATTAGGAAATCTTGAATGTGCCAAACATAGACAAAATCCAGCTTACCTGCTTAGCATCGTCGTCGTTGTCGATAGCTTTAGTTATAGAGTCCGGAGACGTCTTCCGCTGCTGCTGATGCTGATGCAACGGCTGCTCTTTTGCGTGATCGCTTGGAATCGGCGCCGATGCGTCATCAGTAGTCACAACCATAGCATCGTCGTTAATAGCATTGCTATGGGCGCTTTCGGCCGGGGATGTAGCCATGGTATTAACACCATTAGTAGTAACAACAGCTGCAGCTGTACTCTCCCGTCGAGCAGCGATCCCATGATGGTCCGTGTCCGTATCCGTAGCCGCAATAGCCGCCGTTGTCGTCGAAGCAGCCACATGTCCCATATTAATATTATTATCATTACTATCATCATGATTATTATGGTTAGGCACGGCATCTCCATGACCGGTAGAAAGCCGCGCCTTAGACTGTTCCTCAGCTCTGTCTTCCCCAACGAACATGGCTTCATCCGGCGATGGGCACGGCGTCATGATTTGCTGCTGCTTCTTAACAGCACCACCATCAGTAACGCGCCCTTCTTTTTGTCCGTAATGTTGTTCGACGTCAGCCATTGTATCGTAGGGGAAACCGGGTATTTTTCGCAGAGTTTATATGGTTGTCCCGCGGCTTTGGGTGTAGTAGATAGTGTTTCCTCGGTCGGCGGATACCGTCCGGATACCTTATACAACCTTTCGCCGAAACGGGGTGGGCGGTTTTTTCTTGTTTGTTGTTTCTTTGATCAGGTGTTCAGATGAAGATCTAATGGAGGAGAAGGAGGAGGAGGGTTTTGAGGCTTTCTATAGCTCAAACCCGGGCGACGGTCCGTGAACGGTGATTCCGGGAATAGAATCAACGTTATTATTTTTCCCTTAGTTTTCCCGTTTTAGAGGACCTGGTTAAAACAAGGGCCTCGTTGTTTTTTAGGGTGAGAGGGGGAGAAAGCGAGTGAGGGTGAGAGAGAAAGGTATAGATCGTAGTTCTCGTTTCGAGCCTGGGAACCCGGCTTTGTCGTTGTCGGAGATGTGAAGGACACAACGAGCGACAACTTATCGAATACGAACGGCGACGAACAGTCGAGAGCCGAGTAGGAGGAGGAGGAGATTGGTAGATGATCGGGTATCGTATCCAGAAGGGAGAAGGTATCATAGACCGGTTGGTAATTTCGATTCACCTTCAAATCGGCTCAAGAGTCGGGTAGGTGGTTGAACCGATGAAGGGAGAACGGGACGGGATGGGGTTTTGATGGAATTGGGAAATCCGAAGGGGGGTTAAACAACTACTGACTTAGTTACTCAGTAGGTATGGCAAAGTACGGTAAAGTAGTTACCAAGTGAGTGCTCCGTACCTTGGTATTATTTTCCAAAGGGTAACTAAGGCGATGGGGGGAGAGGAGAGGTCGGGGTTGATTGGATGAACAACACAACACAACCCTGCTATTCACAACTCAAACGCAACACATTAACACAGCACATCCCTCCTTCATCCGTTCATCCACCCTTTCCGTCTATCCATCCATCTATACTTTCGATGGCATCCACACCGCCATTTTATAAATAATTAAACCACACCACCACCAGATAAAGAAAAAAGATAAATCGTTATCTCCCATCTGTGCGCGCCTTAAAAAAAAGGCGTGTGTCACCATCAGGTTTAGGGCTTACCCGTCCCCTCCATTTCAAAATTACATCAACGATAGCAAAGAAAAAGATATCAATCCTATCATCGTCGAACACAATCCAACCCAAGATTAATTATCAATAGTTCATGCATATGTCACTCAGGTACCATCTAAAAGGCGCAAAAGAAAGCCCGCCCTAAACTCATCCCCCCTTCCCTCCTCCTCAAAGCGAAATGCAATAAAAGACCATGTGCTCAGTGAATAACCCCTCACCCCTCACTCACTCCCATCGTTTATGACATGTGGCCCCCCGCCTGTCGGGTCTGCCAAGGAACGACGGTAGTAAATACGGACACCGCAACAGCGTGAATAAACCTGAAATAGAAAAAATGTTGGAAAGTCCGGCCGACCTTCGGCTCCGTTCCCCATCCCCTCCCCGCTTCCGTTTTATACGGGTTGAACCAATCCTCCACCCCACAAGCACCGTCTATCCACTCTCACTGGCTCGTGGATCCGGCTCCTTTGTTACCTTGAGGGTTATTCTACGTTACTATATTATAGAGCAGAGACACAACTAATGGTAAAGGTTTTATACAATATCAGTTCTACATTGCGCTTTCCTCTTGAGGGTGCAGGTAAGTACTAGCGCTTAATAATTGTATCTAGATTTGTAAACCAGTTAGTCGTTATGAGCTACTACGTCTTTACACAAACGGAAACAATATTTATTAATCTCGAGCAAGGTTTGGTTCGCAAACCAGCTTGCGAGCTCCATATAACGACAAAGGTATTGTATTGATCACAGACAGACCAACCACATAAGTAAACTAGTATGCCCAGTGGACATATTGTAAAAAAGAAAAAAAAACGAATTTTACAACAACTTCAACACATCATAGCAGGAATCTCGGGGTTAGAAGATCTCTACATTAATATTTCATTATAATCTTATCATTTCAAAAAGTCATTTGGACTTTAATTAAATTTTCAAGGCCTTATTATTAAATACCTTTATGATGAGACTTTCTTATGATGAGACTTTTTTTTTTTTATGATAATTGTACATACATACAGTCAGCCGTGTGAAGCTGGCAAGGCTTTTAAAAACTTATGAGTTCCGCCCTTCTTCTAGGGTTGCGAGAGAGTAAAGGAGTTGAGAACGATTAATACAAAAGGATGGGGACATCAGTTTTTGAATGTAAAGAATACTACACCACCAGTCTTTAGCCCTAAACAAATGGTGTTGTCATACAAGGCCGTGTACTTTGGTCGATAATCATACGGAAGCCAGAGGAGTCTTTCTCCGCCTCGTGCCAGCCACTCACCCTCGACGGTCACGGGTTCGTACTGACTTGCTTGTTGGTCTATACCGCTCGAAGATTCGTTTGTCTTTAATAAAAAAGACTTCCTTTCAGTAATAATATGCCGACCGTCTTTCGAGAAATATAAAGAATGGTCCCAATCTTCCGTTCTATCTCGGGTATGGAACTCCTGCAGCAGGACTCCAGTGGCTGCGTCCCACGCCGTGACCGTGAAGGATCTCGACACTAAGGCGATTATTTTGTCGTCAGGAGATAACGCAACACCTGAAACCCGGGACTCATGTTTCAGTGTTCGCAGCAGGGCTCCAGTAGCCGCGTCCCAGATTTTAACTGTTCCATCCCATGATGCTGACACAATCGTTTTACTATCGGCGGAGAATACAACGCCCTTGACCCCGGACCCATGCTCCAGCGCCCGCAGCAAAGTTCCAGTAACCGCGTCCCAGGTTTTAATTATACCATTCTCTAGCCCTGCCGCCATCGTTTCGCTATCAGCGGAGAATGCGACGCAACTGACCTCCTCATTATTCTCCAGCGCCTGCAGCAAACTTTCAGTAGCCACGTCCCATATTTTAACTGCACCAAACTGTGATCCCGACACAATCGTTTTACCATCAGCGGAGAATGCGACGCAATTAACATAGTCACCTCGTTCCTCCTGACCCAACACTCTAACTAAAGCGCCGGTGGCCGCGTCCCAGATTCTGATCATGCAGTCGCGTGACGTCGACGCGAGCATTTTGCCATCAATAGAGAACGCGATACAAATGACGTCTCTCGTATTGCCCTCCAGCGCCAGCTGCGGGGCGTCTGCGTCCCAAACCCTAATTTTGTGGTCACCCGACGCTGATGCAAGCAATTTTCCATCAAGGGAGAATTCGAGGCCAGAAATCACCTGCGAATGCCCCTCCAATACTCTAACCAAAGCGCCGGTGGCTACATCCCAAATTCTGATATCGCGATCGTGCGACCCCGACGCGAGCGTTTTATTATCAATGGAGAATGCGACGCACATGAGCGCGGACGTATCTTTTAGCATCCGAAGCAGGGATCCAGTAGTTGCGTCCCAGATCCCGATTTTGAATTCATACGCCGATGCGAGCAATTTTTCATCAAGAGAAAATGCTAGGTCCCAAACCGCACCCGCATGCCCCTTTAATACTTTAATCAAAGCGCCAGTGGCCGCGTCCCAAAACCTAACTGTGGAGTCATGCGACGCCGATGCGAGCATCTTGGAATCGAAGAAGAATTCAACGGCATAAACCGCCTTCGTATGTCCCTCTAATACTCTAACCGAAACGCCGGTGGACACATCCCAGATTCTAATCTTGCAATCTACTGCTGCTGACGCGAGCGTTTTATTATCAGCGGATAATGCGATATCCCGGACCTTTCCCGCATACCCTTTTAGCGTCTGACGCAGAGCTCCAGTAGTTGAGTCCCAAATTCTGACCGTATGATCGTATGACCCCGAAGCCAGCATTGTATTATCGGCAGAAAATGCAACAGCCGAAACAAGATCTATATGACCCTTTAACACCAGCAGCGGGGTACCAGTGGCTGCGTCCCAGACCCTAACCGTCTTGTCACCCGACGCCGATGCGAGCTTTTTAACGTCGGTGGAGAATGCGACGTCAGTAACTCTATCTGTATGCCCATCTAGCGTGTTTAGTAAGGCATCCCACTGAACCTTAACTTGAGGCAGTTGGCTTATCTCCGGAATTATCTCTTCTAAATTAAAAATCGATCTTACAATACTCTGGGTCGGTGCGAAAACAAGAGCAGACCAATATATTTGCAAGGGTGCCATATCCATTATTATTTGGCTTTGGCGCAAGAATCGCTTGATGTCGTCAAATAAAGCCGCTATGTTGCTACTATTGTGAATCTAAATCAAACTTATAAGGATTTTTCGAGAGGGTAAAAGTAGAAATTGACTGATACGAGACCAACTTACGTCGATTATTGAGCTTAAAATTTCCATCGTCGGAGTTGCTATGCTTATTTCACCTAAAAGGGAGATTGCCTCAAGCCAGTGGAGGATATGTTGCTTGAGAAATTCGTGAACTTGGCCATTGTCCCTAACATTATCGCTACTCTGTTTCAAATGGTACGCCCAGTAACGGCAGGCGTATTGAAGACCGGGCGGCAGGTGCTGGTCAATAGTATTTTTATCTATATCAGATCGTAAAGTCCCTGGCGATTGTAAATTGCAGATGTCCTTTCTTAGGCCCTTGGGGTTTGACATAAGCTCGATGCATTTCTTGTAAAGATTCCTATGAACATCTGTATGATCTATCCAGAAGTGATGGAACTCACGGTTGTCTCGAAGACCAGAGAGAAAATCCCGAAATGATAAATGAAATGTTCTAATAGGGGCGTCCGGGTTTGCTGGTGTAGGCATGTCGAGGACAGAGTGCAGTGACTTTAGTCTGTTATTAATCGCCCTTTCCGAGATACGCAGAATTTGGGATAGTGAGGGAATCGAAAGTGGACTTGCGAGATTCACAATCGTGCCCACTATTACCTTGAATTCTCTTACTAAGGTCTCATGAGAGACGGCGTTCTTGACTAATTGATGTAGTATTGGCAAATAGGTCCTCTCCAGCTGTGATATATGCCAATTCGATTGATCATGATAGCTCATCACGATTTTGATCTGGTCTTCGGGATCGCTGTCAGCGATAAAACGACAAGCCGTCGCAGCGAATATAAACAATGGCACAGCCATTTTTGCTAGCTTTTGAATATCCCCATCTCCTGGCCAGTCGGACGGGAGTGAATTAGATATCCGTATTTCTGCAAATTCGGCTCTAAGAAAAACCGCAATGTCCTCCTCAACTCCAGGAATCTCGTGTAAAATCATATCACAGTAAATATCTCCGGATAATTCTTTGAAACCAAGACGCAGTGGTAGCTCGGGTCTACTTGTCAGGAAAACGCGTATATCAATAGACTTTATATCCCTTAGCTGTGCTAGAAGGGAAATAATGAGCCTCTGATCAGGTTCGCGGTCACATTCGTCGAGAGCGTCAATGACCAAAATTCCCTTAACAGTCTGAGGCGGGCATATCAATTGCGAGAGAGGCTGAAAGATCAACTTATGGAATTGCTCTCTGTGGCCCATAGACGCGATTCTCGGAAAATCGTTGATTGCGTTTTGTACGCCCGGGGCGAGGTTGGTAATATAATTGGCTAGTTGAGACGTGATCGTTGTGAAAAATTTTGAAGCATCTCCACGATCTTTTTCACCTCTTTTAAAGAAAAAGCTCGCCGCAAGCTGATCTTTTTCTCTGAGAGTTCTGGCAATGGTTCGCGAAATCGTGGATTTTCCTGTCCCCGCCACGCCACTCAGCCAAAATACGCATTTCCCCTGCGGGTCTTCCACCCATCCTTCGATATCTTTTAGCAATTGGACCCTTGTATTTGGCAAGCACTCTGGCTGGTGCTGATCCTCGAAGCTCCCATAAACTGCTCCATCAGCGAAAGGAAGACCTGCAAAATCAAGTTTTCGATTGACATTTCGTAATTGGACCCTAAATTATGTTAGCATCTAGCTTAGTATCGGCAGTATTTAGGCGACATACACTTGATCTATGCTTAGGGCTAGATCGATAGATTGTTTCCATCTTTCCAGATTCCCAACAATCTTGACTGCATCAGGACCTTTAAAAGGCCATTTGGCGCTTACTCCGAAAAAACGAGAACGCTTGGAGCCCTTTTCCGGGCCCAACTTGTCTTTAAGCCTCTCCAGCTCGGACAGGCAACCTTCGAGTGCATTTTCAAGCTCCTCAGACGTGGAAAGCTTGAGGCCGTTTGGACCAGTAACCAGCTCCTCCCGCACGCGCTTAACTAGTTTCTCGACACTAACGACCTCTTTCCAGATCTCTTCAATATCGTCCTTGGCGTCCTTGACACTCGAATAGATTTTCCAGCAGCTACCGATAGCCTGAATGACGGCAATAATGCTAGCTACAGTCGAGAGCGGGTCCATTTTGTGTAGAATTTGGTTCTCCTGGTGAATACAGACTTAAGTCGACCCCGCAGCATGAGACGGGGAAGTTGTGGTTAAAAGGTGGGTGAAAGCGCAGCCTCGTCGCAATGCCATTGTGCGGAAAAGGTACTTTGACGTGGCAACACAACGAAAGAAAAAAGCAACTGTGCGGTCTTTCGCAGCGATAGAGCTTGCAAGGCATCTTCAATTGTGAGGTATCAGCCATTGATAGCAGGGTCGGTGAACTCGCCATGCCCGCCTCTGCAAGGTTTGACACAAACACAGAG
Organism: Orbilia blumenaviensis; assembly: GCA_036872755.1. Taxonomy (NCBI): domain Eukaryota; kingdom Fungi; phylum Ascomycota; class Orbiliomycetes; order Orbiliales; family Orbiliaceae; genus Orbilia; species Orbilia blumenaviensis. The sequence goes on along the minus strand of JAVHNS010000017.1, from coordinate 582,290 downwards.
TCCGCGACCTCGTTAGTACCACAGCAGTTGGTGCCCTGTGTAACGTCAATGTGTTGCGTTGCATTTTTACCATCGAACTGTCTTGTTCTTATACTATGTAGCAACCCCGAGTGTACTGTTTTTCTACTGGATTCAAAGTTTAAATCGAGGTCGAGAAAGGATCTTATAAAGTGCTATGCCCCCGAACCGCCATGCTTCCGCATATTCGGATTCTCATGTTCCTACCCTGGCAAGTTTCGATATCTCGACACAGGTTTAGCGTCAAGTATATCGGCAAGGTTTGCTCATGACCTTTTGCGGATTTGCGAAGCGCCCAATCAGCAGAATGGCAGATTAGGACCGAAAAGTTGGTGGATCCTGCCGATTCCTTCTCCCAGATTCAAAGGAACAAGGCTGTTTAGATTCGTACCAAACAAAATATTACGTGGAACAATCCCCTGCAGCCATGCTGGCCGGGAAGATAATTCCTTTGCTGAAACCCATCCACGACATCGTGGGCCGATTCCCGCTGCGTACACCGAGAGATCCCATAACTACTACACCATAGGTTGGATATGCACCCTCTCCAAAGAACTTTTTGCCGCAAGGTATCACCTCTATCCGGGTCCAAGTAAGTGTTGGCCGTGAGTTGACCTTGTTGCATTCTGCGCAACACTGCGTGGGTGCGCGGCCTGATATATCTATTATTTAATTCTTATATAATTACCGTAGGGGGTATGAGTGCTTTTCTGGGACCGTTTCCGAATGTTAAAGTATTTAAAAAAGAAAGCAAGCCGTCTTATTCTCTTTCAAATCGTTATTTATACTGTTTTAAGTTCCTTGTTTTCCCCTATAAACCGTCTTGAGAAACCAGCCAAAACCCTGTACGGTAGGTACTTTGACGGCTAAAGTAGCTAGTTGTTTTGGGAAGTCTTCCAGGGATGACCTGGGACAGGTATAACGCTAACATTATCTACCGAAGAATATCATACATCTGAGAGACGTAATGATTCTATCAATGCATGAACGTCCTATTTGGGGTATATCCTAGCAATAAACTCTTTATCAAAGTCTGAAAAAGATGTATTCAAGCCAACTTCATAGCCCTGTTCCGTCCAATCTTTCATGATCGGATAATGCATAATGGACTTAGGGTCCCAATGTGTAAAATCGTGTTTTTGAGCATCGACCGGTTGAAAGTTGTTGAAATTCAAGTCGACTCTGGCCGTGTCCCACCCGCCATGCTCTGGATCTGCATAATAAGCATAAACATTCTTTGTGATCCAGGCGAATTTGGCGCTTGGGTTGAACTGCTCATGGACACAACCCAGGGCATGACCGAATTCGTGGGTGGCTGTTCGGCGGAATTCTTTATCATCGGTATGTTCGTAAAACCATCCATAGTTCATGGTGGCTATATTTTGAGGTCGCGATTTGCAGCTTGTTCCAACTTCAGAATAAGCACCTGAGGTTCAGTCAGCGTTAATTTAAATATTCCTATTTGTGCAGGCAGTAGCCAAGGAAGAATTTATGTCATACCTCTTTCTTTGACCAAAGTTATTCTGATATCTGTTGGCCCGCTGTCAACGAACTGGAATTTGATGTTCGCAAATGCTTCCCAGCTATGGGCATATTGCTCAATCTTCCGTCGTACTCTCGGAGTAAGTGGGTTCTCGGTTTCTTCTGGCTTGAGATCCGTTGCGCTGATAAATTTACATGTTATCACGCTTCCATTTGGCCACACCCAAGGTTTATTTAAAATCTAAGACAAAGTACTATCTATTAGATGTCTTCAGATATGGAAAAGGATAGAAAAAGTAAACTCTAATCTAGGGTCTTTTACCAGTGGAGCAACATCAGGGAAGTCATCTGGAATTGAGTGCCAGTTTGACGCCGGCATTCCATAGCTTCGAAAATATGTCTTCGTGTTTTCATCGGCGTCCATGTCGAAAAGCTGCATACAACATTTTGATTCCGACATTTTGGTGGATTTTGTTATATATTCTTTGGGCTGTTTGTGTATAAATAAGGCCTCCAAGCTTGGTTCGTTTATGGTGGTGGTGGTATTGGTGGTGAAAGAAATTGATCGATGTGGAATAAGAAGTTTCACAAGAGGGAATTCTTCTAAATTTAAGAGGGAATTCTTCTAAATTTATACCCCGGATTCAATCTGAGATAGAGAAGCTGCGCCTTAGATTACTTAGCTGATAATTATACTGCAGCTGGACGGGGCCGGGGAACAGGCGCAATTGCCACAAGATATCGATAGCCCATATGCCGGCCGCTGGCCGACTGCGATCCCGTTGGTTTTTCAACCTTGTATTCAGCTATTCCTATGTGCGCGTGTTGCAGCCAGCTATTCCTGTGTGCGCATTTCATTGTCGATTGCCGATTTTAATCCAATCGATTGTGACTTGGTAAGCCGTCAGAAATAGGTTATGTGGGTCCCAAACGGAAGTTGTCGAATCTCAGAAGGTGGAGGGATAAGCTTCCATTCAAGAGTAACTGGAAATATGCAGGTTCGAATGTAGTATAGTTTAGAGCCTAGCGTACGTGAAAAAGAAAAAAAAAAACCAAGACACGTTTCTTTCTTAACCTCGACCAACATCCGTGATATTTCTATCAAGATTTTCAAGTTTTTTAGTTTTCTTTTCTTTCTTCCGTTGGGCCTATGAATGTACTTACAAGATATGGATGAGCCGACTGTGCGCCCCCCACCTGCATGAATTCCCAGCCGATGTGCTACAAATTTGCCGATGCCAAGCCACCTTTCGACCAATTATGAAATAAAACTGCCAATAATTCAAAATAAAACTGTGGATGAAGGAAACCCGGTGTTTTTGAATGCCTACCCTGGGAGGAAAAAAGGAAAGTTTATTCAATTGATCAAAAGGTAAAGTGTATGCGGGAAATAAGCCTTCACGTATCAGAACAGCTGAAAATCGTGCACAGGAATCGGTCAAGTGCGATGATGGTAGCTCCGGTCAATGTTTCAGATAATAGAATGCATTGATACATATAAGTAAATCCAGGATATACCTTTGAATGAGTGGCCATGACTGGCATAAAATCAAAATCAGATCTAGAAAAATGTTGACTTTGTTGTATTCTGCGTACCACTGTGTTGGTATGCCAGCTAACGAACAAATTAAATTTAAAATTTCTTTAATTAAATATTCGCTCCAACCATTTTTCCCAATATCTTCCTTGATAATTTGTTCATAGATTGCAGGGTTTGGGCAGAAGAAACGGCCCTATGAATTTTGGTTAGCCCTTATCAATATTGGAGTAGAATCAAGCATACCTGATAGATACCGGTGTTATTATGCCACACCAAGATCCGTTCTCCAGTCATGTCTTCTCGTGCCGCGGGGTTCCCCTTATACCAATAAGCTGTGGTATAGCAGAAACCAGGTGTAATAGTGAATGTGAACTCTATAAATCCGTTAGATTAGTGAAACTTTTAAATTAAGCCGGTTAATAGTCACTATTTGTTGCGTCTGTGAAGACCAGTCCTTCTGGCTAGCCCTTTACGCCGTTGATGCTAAGGAGATTAGCTTGCCAGTATAAGGTAAATTGCGTATCCTAAAATTCCTTCATGCTAATATCATCAATTTTTTTTGGCTCTCCTGGCAAGTCACATTGGATGCTAGAAATGGTGAGCTTGTTGTTGTTCGGAATTATGTTAGCAGCTGTTGCTTATTCTCGTCAGAGTGAATAGAATCAATATACCTCACCAATGACTCGTTGGTAGCGATTATTTTGTAATATTCTGCGGTGTGAGCCACGGTATAGTGCCACGCTATAACGACCAAATCACTTTCCTTTGGCGGCTCGAAACTGACATGATGTCCAAGTTCAGTTGGGTTCCAAAGTCTTTCTTGGAGTCCTTTCTTGTTACTATCACTTTTATGTGAGTTCTCCTCTTCATTTATCAGCTCCGTTTTTTTGGAAGGCTCCATGCTGGGCTTCAATTCGTCTGGGCTCTTTGAAGTCTCTTTGGCTTTGGGAGGAACACTTGTGGGGTTGTAAAACAATAGAGGCTTAGCTAGGCGTCCACTTGGGTAGAGATTAAGTCAAAATGGGAGGCTATTCAATGGGACAGGGCCAGACAATAAGAATTTATATATTTTCAAATTAAATACTTATCGGACAAATACTGTCAGGCATATAGTGGAGATCAGTTCGGGTATAAAGAACGCGGACAGCCTTTTGGCTTAACAAATACCGGACAAGAATGGTGAGGCATGCATAGCTTCTGTAGCATTTATGCAAAGCCAACGAGACATATTCCAAGCTAAATGGCTGCGTTTGGGTGGCAATGGAACATTCTAGCTCTAGGGGGCAAATATAGCAGTAGAGGGGTACAGCACTGCAATCAGCCCGTGCTTAATCACCTAATGTAAAATACACAACCGTTTCTCATTTCAGGGCTCGGAAGTTCAGCTGATGTTCAGTGTGAATGCTCTGTTTCACAGGAGAGAGGTTGATCTCGAAATTGTAAGCTAATGAGACCCCGAGGTATATCGTGACGATAAGCGCCCAATGTTACTTGTGAATTTTGGGCCCTTTCATCACTGAGAGGGTTAGGAACGATGTCATGGTATCAGCCGCTTGTGTGGGAATACGAGTTGCCTTTGCGTGGGTTCTAGAAAGTTTGTCTTAGAATTGTAGGGGCATTTTTATGAGTGTATTCAGTAAATCCTATGCTTCTCGGGCTATGAAAATTGAATACAGGTGCAAAGATCTTAAGACTTGACAAGGTTAGAGATTTAAATTCCTCATTATATGAGAGTTCCATTACTAATATGCAGAAGCCACGTCTATGTCAACTTGTCCCCGTCCGTTTAGATTTTCCTCCTTGTGATGGGGCTGCTACACATTCTGCCCCAATCCTCACTATTGTGACCTGTAACTAGCTGCATGATCTCACTATAATGGTCTCTTTGCTGGAGATAGCGATCGACATTCAATGTTGCGTTGACCTCAGTGCGCTTGGCCGTGAAGGTAAAGTTTTCTTCCGGTGTTTCCCCTCCCCAGAACTTCTTCGTTGCGGCCCTAAAAGACTTTGCATCGATTTCAAGATAGGTAAGTTTTATTCTTGGGAGATAGATAGCGTGCTTGTCCTTATAATCCGGAGTCAGCTCCTTCCTTTGCGTGTCTTGCGTAATGAAAACCTGTGCAACATAATTCCTCTCGGACGTTTCTTCTACTTGAATTGTCCCGATAGCATTCGCCAAGTTCGTCAACAGCTTGTCTAGAGACTTCTTAGCATCATCGTCCAAACTCAGATCGCTGAAGAGGTCACCCAAAAATCCGAGGTGAAAGCTAAAACTGTTGAAGTCTCTTTGATACAGGGAAGTTTTTGCCGCACTAAGGCTCAGGACGCCCGCCATCGGTCCCGTAAAGGCTTGGTATGCACTATTTGCTATATCTGCATACGCCTGTCCGGCCTGGAGCGGGTCTGTGATGTCATAGGGGTCTGGGTGTCCTCGTTGTTGTCGAATTATCATTGAGTTTAACGTTGTCCATAAGTTTATCATGGACGTTATGCCTTGCAGATACTCAAAATTAGGCACAATTCCTGCTTCTGTGTAGTCTGGCCTAAGAGTTCTGGTTGTTTCTGCACCCATAGGAATTGGCCCTGAATCTGGAGTACCACTATCCTTTATCGTGACGGTAATAGGCAATGGCGCACTTCCCTGGTCCACTTGCGCCTGTGGTCCCTTGGTAGCCGATGCGAGCAGTGACGCCACTTGACTGAAGCGATCTTTGGTTTGTGGTACGGATGGATTATCGTTAGCCGCTGGCTGTACGGCAGCTGCAGCTAACATCGTGTGGGCCTCGACAAACTTCGGAAACAATGGGTTGCTGAGCTTTTCTTCTCGAGAGCTGTGCAAATGATGTAGCATGCCTCCTAGCAATTGCGTGCTGTCTCTGTGGAGACCTTTGTCTGTCTGTGGGGGCGGAACATCTCGTTCTGTGAACATTGTAAAATATGAATAAAAGTTTTAAGGAGACTGAGGGATTGAGTGTTCAGTGATACAAATTAGAAAAAAGGTGTGTCTTTGGTGATGTAGTGCGAAAATCTGCTTGAAGGACAAGGACTGATGGATGCGGGTAACTGGGAAAGATATAACAGCTGGTGAGCAACGTTGAAGGTGCTAGGCTATCTAAATTTCTTAATACATAACAAACCCCTCCTTCTTAGCTTTCAATTGTCGCAAGAAAGCCCGATGATTTTTCTCTCCCAAAGCTATTGTGACTACCGAGTCGTAGTAACAAGCCACCCACATGTCGCTCGGACCCAGGGCCAACAAAACCAATCCAATATACCTTGTCAGCTGGAGAAAATTACCTGTTAACTATTAGAGTTTTCTAGGTGCATATGCAAGCACATATACATACATGAGAGTTGCTTGGGGAGGTTGGGGGCAAAAACCAGCTGTGCTATTGTATTGTAGGATAAAATACCGATGATCTTTGCGCAAAGTTGCTGAAAGTTGAAGTCCGCATGTATTCATGCTATACTTGTGAGCGATGAGGCTAGCTGATAGCGCCACGTTTATCGCGTGCCATGAATTTTGCTTTGTCCTCGAAACCACCGATCACCAATATTGATATGCCCCAAGGTGTATTAGACTCTCATATCGTTGAACAGCACTGTGTACCTCTCCGATAGCTAACGGCTGAATATCAATATCAAAATCCCTGAAGCTCCAGCTTATCCACTTAATTTCTAGACCCACTATCGCATCGACAATTGGCCATTGACAACCCTTCGTCCCGCTAGTGGATTTTTATCTTTGCCATAGATTCGAGCCTCGAACAACTGAAAAGCAATAGTTGCCGTGATAAGGTTTTACATAATACAGTGTTTAACCCCGCACCGCACTCGAACCGTGTCGTGCCAGCTGAGATGCATGCACTTGCGTTGCACAAAGTTCTAGATCTAGCTTGGCTATCATATGTCCTAGCCGTCGCGCTTCGGAGACACAGGGGTTGCTGGAATTCTCTACCAAACCACCCTAAGCTAAGCTTAGGTAGCTCGGTTGTTCTAAATTCGAGAGGCAAGAACACAAGTAAAGGGCCAGAATGCCACTATTTACCATGCATTTACCATGCAACTAAAACAGGGCTGAAAATTGCGAACAGAAAGCTCTCTTCTTTCCTCAGTTAAATCAAACTTAAGACGATAATATCCCGGTTAACCATCAATTGATCGACGTATTGTATTCAGACGCAAATATTCTTGGTTACAAGGATAGCCTCATCACTAATTACTTTTATTATCAAAACAATAAATTATAAAGTACGAATGGTATATATAATTACCGAAGTCCCGAGTAGATTATATGATATATATGGCAACGGTTAGACTTTCCTAGAAACCACTAAAACTGGATTGCAGCGTTGACGGGAAGATGTTAACGCGGGTCTTTGATCTGCTTTAACTTGTAGTCTAGGTTAGGTTTACTCCCGTTTTATGCTTCTTCGGACTCGGGGAAAATCAAGTATCTGTGCTGAGGGAATAGACATGCATGAATAGACGCTAATGCATTCTGAAAACACTCTTATGCGCATTTAATCAGAGGACAAACCGATGGGTGTAAGTGGGTTTGCAGGCAGTCGACATTTATTAATAAAGGCTCTTGTTAATATGATATTCCATCGAATTAAGCTATAATCGGTCTCTTTAACTGTATAGGTACTACAGAGTATTAATCCCCAAATACGTAAGTGTGGGGTAAATTAGCATGTCGTGTCACCGTAGAAGTATATACATGTATAACGATAAGCTGGTGTAACACACGATCCTTCCGTCAGTAACCAAGCTATCAGCCTATCTATCCCACCGAACCATACCTATCCATACCAGGTATCTACAGCAATACTTAACACAACATCTCACACCTCACTATAGTCACCAGAATCAAAGAGTTTCGCATAGCAAATATAAATATTTTCGAACCGAGGATCCTAGAGCACAACTTCCAAAAAATAATAATAGTAATATAAAATAATAATAATAATAATAAAATATTACATTCGAAATGAAAAGGGAATCAAAAAAAGAACCCAATGAAGGCTAGAACCTAAAACTACAAAGAACCAAAGAAAAAAAGAGCATAACAAAGCGAGCAAGGTAGTTAAAAAAAGGAGTATCAGAAATCAATCCTACACAGGAAAAAAAACAAGGATCAAGAAATGCCGCTCAATTAAAAAGGAGAACAGGAAAAGAGGAAAGAAGTGGCATCAATGTGATATTCTACGAGGCTTTCGGAGACAAGAGACGTCCATGAGACGGTTGTGGTAACGGAGGATGTGAGGTGGGTTTTCCATTAACGTATGATAATGTTGAAGACGATGGTTATGGATAATGAAAAGGTATGCAGCAGGACATTCGATGTGACAATTTTTTCATGTCTGGTATCATCAGCAGCGAATAAAAAGGTCATTTATCAAAAAAAAGAAAAGTAAAAGAAACAATAAAAACAGAGAATCAAAGCGTGTGAATGCCTGCGATGCCCATCAAATATCGGACGGTTGATGCAAATGGGAGGTGAAAAGACGTCAAAAAAAGAGATCTCCAAGATGGAATCGCTTATTTTAGCTTGCTGGTGAGCTTGTGGATCCAAGCAGATACTCGCCTCTTCTTCTTGACCTCCTTATCCTTAGCAGCATCCGACGCCTCGCCGTTGACGGCATCGGCCTTGGGGGCCTCGGCATCAGCCTTTGGTGCCTCAGTAGCTTCGGTCGTTGGAGCAGCTGGGGCTTCAGTGGTTGGTGGTGCTGGAGCCTCAGTAGTTGGTGCTGCCGGAGCCTCAGTGGTTGGGGGAGCTGGGGCTTCGGTGGTAGGTGGAGCAGGAGCCTCGGTAGTAGGAGGTGGTGGAGCCTCGGTCTTAGGAGCCTCAGGGACAACCTTTTCAACGACTTCGGCGACCTTCTCGGCAGTGGAGGGCTCCTCCGCCTTTGGTGCCTCCAATGGCTCTGGCTTGGTCTCTCCCTTAGTGATGGCCTCCTCAACGATAGCCTTAGCCTCAACGGCGACTGGGTTGGCAGCAGCCTCAGCGGAAACACCAGCTTGCTCAATGGCAGCAGTGACGACAGCTGGAACAGCTGGGATCTCCGATGGGCTAGCGACTGGCTCTTCGGCAACTGGCTCGACTGGCTTAACCTCGCTCTTCAACTCGGCTTCAATTTCCTTCTTGGCCTCGACGGCAATAGGGGAAGCAGAGGCTTCAAGTGGAACACCAGCCTCGGCCTGGCTCTCACGGACAACTTCTGGGACATCGGCGCGTGGGAATTCAGCGGTAGGTTCTGGGGAGGCCTTTTCAACCTTAGAGACAAGCTCGTCCTCAACCTAGCGAAATTCATCTGTTAGCATAATCCGATTTTGGTTAGAATATTCTAGCGAGTAGGTACTAACCTCTTTCTTAGCCTCAACGGCAGCAGGGTTGCCAGAAGCCTCTGGATCAGCTCCAGCCTTCTCCTGCGACTCGACAACAACTGGTGGAACGACCTCAGTGGTAGCGGTGCTATGGTCTTCCTCCTTCTCAACCTTGCTGACAATCGGCAGAACCGACTCAGGAATCAAATTCTTAACGGTCTCACCAGTAGTGCCGACAGCGTTGGAAATAGCTTCCGTGACAGCGGCGAGGGCAGCGGTGGCGGTAGCGCCAACGCCGAGGTTGGAAGCATCAGCCTTCTCATAGGATTCCTTGTCCAACTTGACGTTGTCTGTGACGCTGGCGGTAGTTGGTGGAACTGGCTCATTTGGTGCCAATTCAATTGGGTTTCCGGCAGTCTCAGAAGCTGGGAGTGGGTTGACGCTGACAACCTGGTCGACCTCGTCCTTCTCGAAAGTATCGGGGAGGTATCCTGGAACCGACTTTGGGTCCGGAGTTGGAAGATCCTCAGGCGCAACGACAGCCTTGGTGGCCTCTGGAACGATGGGCTCCTCCTTTTTGGCGACAACCTCAAGTGGAACTTCGGCAGCCAAAGCGGCAGTAGTTGATGCGGGACCAACCGACGAGATGGCGACAGTAGGCTCCGACTCGACAACTGGCAAGGCAGCAACCGTATCCGGTTCCTTGACAGCCTCTGGCTCCGGTTCCGGCTCCTTTGCCTTCTCCTTCTTCGGCTCTAATGGAACCTCAGCAGCGAGAGCAGCAGTGGAAGACTCGGCACCAGCGGATTGGACGAAGGGAGTGACCGTCTCATCGGATGTATCAGGAATGGGGGCTGGGACAGATAAGATAGGCTCTTCTGTCGGGTTGATGTCTTCAATTAGGAGGTAGTTGTTGTCGTTTCCGGAGGCATCCTTCTCGACACGTTGCTTTGGATCGGTCGTCCAAGTTCCATCAACAACGTACTGCAATCCAGCAAAATGATTCGTTAGCAATTTTTCTCACACATTTTTTTTCGCTTTCATTTTTTTTTTTTTTTTTTTTTTTTTTTTTCGTGTCAGTTCAAAAAGAGCTCATGCAAAGGCAGGCACCAAAAAAGATATCACGCTGCAGCAAGGGGGATCCACCCAGTGGCGTTGACAGCTCGTATCTCGCGTATCATCCATACATATTGCATACCGACTGCATCAAAAATCATATGAAAGAAAGAGCGAAAAAAATGGCGAAAGGGAAAAAAAAAAAAGTTTCCGGGATTTACCTTGTAAGTGATCTTCTCGATCGGTACGGTTACAACTCCGACGTGAGAGCCATCAGCGACCTTGGTGAGCTTCTCGGTTTTGGTCCAGTTATCGAAGCTTCCAGTGACAAAGACCTCTTCGGCGCCGGGCTCAGACCTGTTGAAAAGTGAAGGAAATACGTAATCCCGTCAGCTTCAGCCTCGTGATAAGAACGGCATTTTGTTCAAAAAAAGAAAAGAAAGAAGAAGAAGAAAAAAGGCGCCGAAAAAGTTAAAAAAACGGAGAGAAAGGGAGAAGGAAAAAACAGGATCAATGGTGGGAAACTCCGCCCACGAGACAGCGATAGTCAAGGAGAGTCCGATCCGATCACATGACGAAAGATAAGACTTCGAAGATCGCAAGATTCAGAAGTTTAAACCTATTAAGGGGGGAACACGCGTTTTCCAAAGCTGGAGGTGCTATGCGACGGGTTGAGGTCCGTTCACCGACGGCATCGTTTCTTGTCGAGTGAGAATGACAGATCAGACAGACCAGTTCGGTCGAGTCCAGTAACGGGCACATTCGTCATCGCATGCGACAGCAGATTTTTCCTGTCGCGAACAGCCATTTTTCCCACCAAAAAAAATTGGCATCAGGCTGCAAACGCTGCAGACTTTCCAGCCAGCAATGGGGTATAGCAGAAAGCAGCTGCCGGCGATCCAGGGGAAAGCAAAAGGAATCGCGGTTTTTTTTAAGGGGCAAGGCACAACCAACAAGCAAGAAGCAAGAAGCAAAGAGCGGGGGTTATTGGTATGTTCCCAAAATTCCCAAAAACTCACCATTTGAAGGAAAAGGTTCCCTTTCCAGTCGACATTTTTTATTCTGTGGCTTTCGCAGCTCGCAGGCGGGCAGGCCGTTCTAAAAGGCGAAGAAGTGTAGTAGTAGTAGAGAAAAGTTTGTATGGAGTAGCAGTAGTAGCAGAGGATTTTCGAGTGTTTCCTAGGTGTCTGCGAATGGAGAAGAAGAAAAAGCGGAGAAAGCAGAGAGAAAGGTCAGTCAGCCAGCTCCCCAAAAGGTCCGCACGGATATTATATTTATAAACTAGCGTGTAACCGTGTATAAAAAGGTAAAATGTGGTACTTGTATATATAAGCAAGTACTACGGAAGAGGAGGGGAGGGGAGGTTTAAGGGCTAAAACGGGTGTTTTGGGAGGGTGAGAAAACCAGCGATGGGGGTATGGGGGTGGTGGTGGTGGATAGGATATAGATTTTGGGAGGGGGGGTGGTGGAGAGAGAGATGAGGGATGAGATGAGGGAGAGATGAGCCAGGAGGCTGAAAGGGTTTGGTTTTTTTTCTTCTTTTCTTTTGTGGTAACAGTGCAGTTTCGCTTCCTTCGACGGCGCTGAAGCAACGTAATAATGACAGACGTCTTGTCTTGGTCCTGTCCTGTCCCGTTAAGATAAAAAATAAAAAAAACTAGATGGCGCAGGAATTAAAACCTGACACAGACCCCCTCCTCCTCCACCTCCACCTTCATCGATAAACCCGCTCACCAGCCCGCCTGCTCGTTATAGCCAGCCCGGCGCGCCGTTCCCCGTTCTGAGGGGAAAGCTCCATCTTTCGAGGTAGTATCCCGTGTGTGTGGCTCTTCTCTCTCCTCACCTTTCCTCCTCCTCATCTTCCTTTCCCGCTAACTGTGCTACCCTGATAATAATAATATGCTCTTGCATGTTGTATGATGCATTTTTGTAGGGAAGTGAACCAGGGTGTATTTCTCACCTTTTTTCGCGCGCGCGCGCTGTCGCAGAAAATCTGCAGTCGGAGCTAGCTAGCTACTTTATCTAGCTTGTGATCGTGATGATGATATCGATGATGATGATGCTGTCGATGATATGATAGCGATTATGATGATGACGATGATGCGATGAGCTCGAGAAATTGCAGCAGCACACAGCTATCACGATGACGATGATGAATAAAAAGCAGAGACGAAGGAGATGAGAAGGAAGAAAGAGAAAGAAAGAAAGAAAAGAAAGAGGAGGAGAGGTATGTAAGCTTATAAAGCTGAGAGCGCTTGCAGCCCGTTCCCGGCCGGCTGTCTTCGTCGAAGGGGGTTACTTGAATCAGACAAGATCCCAGATCAGATTCAGGCTTATCTTTTTCTCTTGTCGCAAGAAAGACGGAATCTCCCCACAGGTTTTTTAAGTTAAGTAACTTATAGCAACAATGATACCCACTGCTGCTGCTGCCAGGTATATAGCTTGCTCCAACTAGTCTGGGTTGGGGAGGGGGTGGTGGATGGGATGGGGAGGGGAGATGTAAGCTAACCCAGCTTCAGATAGCTAGTTGAACCGGCCATGAGACCTGTGCGCCAGATACTAGTCTCTTTATATACAATCCACCACTGCTCAAAAGTCAGATACTCGCTCCTTTGGCAGTAAGTATGTAGCTGGTAGTCAGGTCAGTACAACTTAAAACTTCGGAGGTACTAGAATAGTCAAGTCAAGTCCAGATCCTGTAATTTATGTATATATATGTCGGTATGTATATACTCAGATATGCATGTACTGCAGCAGTGCAGCGAGGGACTCCGGCGCGATGCAGGTATAGGTAGGTATACCACAGAGAGAAAAAATGCATCGACGACATATTTTTATCACCCAAGCTGCATCATAGGTATCATATCGTATCATATCATCCAAGACTTGCAGCAGCAGCAGCAGCCGTAATAGCAGCCGTAGCTGAGCTTGACCTAGAAAAAATCAGGGCGGCAGGGATGCTGTCCTTGTCTGCGACCGTCCATACATTACATTACATACATACGTCTTGAGGGGCAGGGCAGGGCAGATACCAGACATGACATACACAAGCAATCCATGTCAGTCCCAGACGAAACGAACCGGCCAAGCCAGAAAGCTCGAAGCAAGATGCAACCTGCATGCAAGCAACCCCGATGGATTGACCATCATGCCCCCCTACCATTTCAACCATGCTTTCTTTTTGATCCTGCTTCGTTCTCTTGTCATAGGTTGGATAACCTAGCGTATGTGTATGTCGGTAAGTGTATGTACGGTTCCAAAGTATGGGCCCCCAATTGATCACCGATTGGCAGGAGCAGCCAGCAAACCGGCCCTTTTTTAGTTCCCATTCCATTAACGTCTTTTTTTCTTCCTGCAATGCACCTCCGTTGTGAACACACAGAAAGAACGAAAGAAAAAGACCACCACCAGTCTTGAACAGAAAGATGGTCTCTTGTCTTTCCTTTTTTTTCTTTTTTTGAGAATGTTGAAAATGAGGTTTCGTTGTTCGTTGCTGTTCTTAAGCTTCTTCCACCCCTTATCACACCCGAATCACACCCACACACACAAACCCAAGAACAGGGCTCCTCAACCGGGCATGCAATGCATCCTGCATGCCGACTTCACCGTAATCACGATATCCCGATATCACCATCATCAATCACTATTTTGTTATCAGCAGCCAAACAGATATCCCCCCCAAATTTTTGTTGAACCCACACATTTATAAAAAAAAAAAATTCGATAAAAATAATCACATCTTGTTGAATGAATGAATGAATGAGACGATCCACGAGGGCTGTTAATCGAATCTTCTAACGCCATACCCGTACGGGACCCCGTTGATATCATGCATCATATGACAGTTTTTTGTGTGTCCTAACCCGCCCCCTATCGATCTTTACCTCATTCATCCGCCCTGCATATTTCAGACGAGCTCGAGGTCCAAATTTGCAAAAAATTAAAATATAAAAAATAAAAGGCCAAAACTCCAAACCCAAAAAAGAGGAAAAACTCAGGTGGCAGGTCAGGTCAAATTCCCCAAAAAAGTAAAAACATTAAAATGCCCTCGCTCGCGTTTCAGTTAACCGACCAAGGACAAGAAGAATCCCAGTCCCAACATGTATATCTAGAGCTGGAGCTCCAAGGGAAGACTCTAACTTAAGGCGTTTACGGAAGTTCCTCACGAATCGAATATTATTATACCCATCGAACGCACTCTGAAACCCCTTTATACATATAAATTTTAAAGCTAAAAACCTCTAGTTTGTTAATTGACAGACATCTAACGTTTTACTAAGGGAGCTAATCATCTTATATTAGTATTGCATAAGCTAACTACCCTTCCTTCTATATGCTTAAGGAATTAAGTATCTAAAAAAACCGCCCGTAGGCTAGATGCACCGGTCTCGTTTTACTCATTAGCTCGTTAAACGCCCTTCCAAAAACGTTGCTACCAGGGGACCCGGAAAACCTCGTGTCAACGTTAGTATAGCGTCCGGGGACCCAAGTTTCTTGACTAGCTGTGGCGCTTCAGAACCTCTCAGCTTGACATTGCCATTGACACTTCTAGAATCCCCCCCCACTTCCCATCCCCGAACCCCGATTCACATCTATATCTATATATATACGTCTGTGTGACCACTTCATTCGATTAAATTAGATTAATTAGATTAAATTAATATAAAAAAAATGCAAAGATCAGGGTTGTAAACTTTGGCGGCTACACCCAGCTTGCTAATCCTCAGGTATAGATGTTTATTTTTGGAACACAATAGCATACTAATAACTCTACCTAATCTTAAGCACCCGTTTGTCTAAATTATTTATTTATTTTTTTAAAAAAAAAAAAAGAATTAATTAATTCCAACTAAGATATTTGGAAAATACACTTATATACTCATGCGGTGTTCGTACGTAAGCTAAGTTGGTTTCCTAGCTTTCCACATTCGTTTAGTTTGGAGGCAGGCACACCAAGTTGGGATTTTTTGAAGCACACAACACCACACAGCTAGCGTATCATACGTTGAATCTTGACTACTTCAAGGCTTGTGGGGAGGAGCGTAGTCAGCGGGCATTTATAATTATATGTATGAATGTTGGTTTGGGGTTGTCAGAAAGGAGGGGTCATCGTATCAGAGGACCCGGCCTGGCCTGGTTATATATCCCGTCCCAAAGGCCCGGGCCCGGTAGTAACCGAGCCAGTGAGCCGGTTGGTAGAGACCGAGCTTGACGGGATAGGCTTGTATGGCTTGGTTGGATATATAGGACCAAGACACCTGCTGGATCCCCGGGACTAGTTGGTTGTATAACTCTGTTAATTTAACATATTTATGTCGAGACCCCTGTACCCGGGTCCGATCTAGAGCTTGCTCGGGTATCCATTTGAGATTTATATCTACAACTTGTGGAGGAATTAGCAGAGAAAAAAAAAAAAGAAAAAAAGCCTTTAGCAGGACATACTGTTGTAATGCATATACAGAAATATATAAACAAATCGAGTGTAAAAGAGGTAGGGGGAAAAAAGCAGCTAGCTACAAGAAAAAAGAACCAGCATCATCTAATCGTGATCAGTCAGTCAACACCTTGGATCAAAACCCCGCAATCTTCGGTGCACCCTCCCAATAACCTAGCTATCCATACAGTTTTTCCACGAGGCCAGTTTTTCCCAGTTATAGTCCCTTTTCACCACCCCGCTACTATCCCTCCTTACCGAAATCTTCAACTTCTGATGTTTAGAGTGCTCTCCCCAATCCTTCACAATCACAATCTCCAACCGTTCAAACTCCCCGACTCTCTTCCTCTTCTCAATCAAATCCTCCAGAGCCTTCATCTTTTCTAACTTCACATCATGAATCATACTATTCCCCCTCGAAAGCCCTGACCACGGATATACTATCTCCTTTAGATTCGGCAGGTTCGGTAACATAACCCATGGTTCGAGACAATCTATCGGTTGGTATTCCAATACTCCCACCGCTTTGAGGTTTGGGAACTGCTGTGCTAGGTATTTTAGTTTTACCTTGCTGTTCTCGTCCGGGTAGTCGAAAATTACGTTTTTGACATTCGGTAATTCCGGAACAGCCCCGGTATAATCACGGATGGGTAGCGCAGAGCTATTGAGTGAGATGGCGCAATCTATACCGGGGATTAATTTGAGCAACGGTAGAGCATACGCCCCATCATCGGAATCAATATCAAGATCCAAAGTACGTAGCTGATTTGGAAATCTTAGGTTATCCATAGCCGTCACTAAATCTCGATTATCAATAAACGCGCCCAGGAATTTTCTCTCCTTAGCGCTGAAGCGGGCTACGCTCCGTTTATAAGTCTTGCGCATCCTAGCCTCGCGCGATCTCCGTAAAGGCTTTTTCCTGGGTCCTTCAGTCTCGCTGCCGGAGTCTGATGGTGGGTCGTATTCAACGCCGCCTGGTAGGGGCCGGGTTTTCCAATTAAATGTAAGGTTTTCAATGTTATCGTAGAATGATAATTTCGATAATGAGGATACAACTGCAGCGCATAAGTTCCTTTCTGTAGCCCTTTCGGTGGCAAGGCTTATAGTCAGGTCTATAAGCTTTGGGAATACAGTTATTGATTCAAATGCCTCTGGCAGGTCCTTTAGCCAGAAATGGAAGTCTGCCGAACTATTTTCTCAACATAATCAGTATTCTATATTACTAATTAAAGGGGTATAAAAGGTGGATAGCAGGCATACCGAATACAATACTTCAAAGGCTCCAACCAACCGCCTTCCCCAAAATCCCTAACTCGGACAACTCCATCCTCAAACTTTGAAATAATGATATGGTCATATCTCGACGGGAACGATAGTATATAGCATCGTTTGGAGCAAATTGCGAAGTCCTTTCTATCCTCGTCGTTAAGGTACCACAGGACCTCGGACCAGATCTCGTTTGGGAGGTCGAGGAGGATGTTTGGAATGAGAGGTTCCTGGTCTCCCTCTTCCTTCTCCTCCTCTTCTTCCTCCTTTCCTTCCTTCTCGGGTTCCACGGCTGTGGGAGATGGCGGCTCTTTTGCTTCTTCTTTTTCTTTTTCCTCCTCAGTTTCCACGGCTGCAGGAGACGACGGCTCTTCTATTTCTTCTTCCTTGGGTTCCGCAGCCGTAGGAGGCGATAACTCTTCTATCTCTTCTTTCCGTTCCGGTTCCGCAGTCACAGAGCACACCGACTCCTCTGCTTCTTGTTCCCGTTCTGGCTCAGTTGGCGCGGGAGACGGTGGCCCCTCTATTTTTTCTTCCCGTTCTAGCTTAGTCGGCGTAGGAGACTCCAGTGTTTCCACTGTATCCGTCTTTTCCGTCTCCAGCGTCGTAGGCTTGTGAGAATCTGGAGTTTCTACTTCCTCTTCCTCCTCTATCTGATCGATCTCCGTAGGTGCAGGCGACGGTGGCGTCTCCATTATCCCTGTCTTTGTCTGTTCCGGTTTAAATCTAGGAGGTGACGGCGGCGGTGTCTCCATTGTCAATTTAAAACAAAAAGAAAAGTAAAAGAAAGTATCTTTGTATAAAATATATATAACGTAGCCTTGCCGTAAACGACGCTGTCGGTAGCAAGGTTTATAGAAGGCAATGCAAATGCAAGGCTGAGCTTTTTTTGCAATACCAATACCAATGGTTTTTTATATATTTGATTTTCCTAGAAGAGCCTCCAATGAAAGACAATACTGCAAATGCGTTGTTGTTCAATAAAAAAGAGGTACGCCTTGCTTATCTTACTAAACTGCCTCCTGTTAGTTAGCCAGTAGGTAGGTAGGTATTTATATACCCACTCTATTCCACGAGGCTGTATTTAACTTAAATCGTCCAGTCAGCTAACTACATAGCTACCATCTAGACTACTTCTTGCATGGGGTGGGTGCGTTGCTTTGCTTTGCTGTCCACTCCCCTCCCCCAATGCAAGAGTCATGAATCGAACCGAATCGAATCGAATTTGATGTAGCTACCTAACTAGCGACGCGTGAGATGTCGACAACCCGGTATGCATCCGGTACGTATGACTCTTAACTAACGCTTTTCTCAACACGAAAACACGGGGCTGGGCGTGTAAGACGATATGAGCTAGCTAGCTGGCCTGGAGAAGAATCGGAAGGGTAATAACTAGGTAATATTCGGAGGCTGGTTTTTATAGTTAGCTATAGCTTTCAACCAGGGGCTATATTGTAAGTACGTCAGCTGGGCTTTCATCTTGAAGGATGCCGGCCGGATCAGGCCAACGCAAGGACGGGTCTGGGCGGCGACAACGGCTGAAATGTTGGATTTTTTGCGGCGACAACACAACAAAAAAAAAAACGTCAAGATTGCTACGTTCAATCAGCATCAAACCTTCGAGTTCATCCATGCGATAGAGAGGGAGAGAGGGATAAAAGCAGTAAAAACTGGTCTATACCATGATCTAAACATACATAGATACAATTACTACAAGTATCACATGAATACTATATCAATTTTCCGAGAAAAGGCATCCTATCAAAACCTATGCATCATACTAACAAATGAGTCGACGCATCCACCAACCTCCCAATTTCCGGTGCCCCCAAGTCGATGAAGAGCTCAATGCCAACATAGTCACCACCACCACCACCACCACAACCACCACAACCACCTCATCTATAAGTCTTTCACCGAGACAGCCCATCCCCATCTTGCCTAATATCAGTGGATTGGTATCGACATTGAAATGCACACCCACTTTCCCCCTGTATCGTAGCATTGACACGTGTGCTCAAAATACCACTAAATCTTCGAGTACGGGACCTCGAGTTCGGGAGGCAAAACTATATATATACAAAATATATATATACATTTCTTTATAAATTTACCAGGCGGTCGATTGGGAGTGTAAAATAAGTTTATAACCCTTTTTTTGTGCCTTTTTTTTACTCAACTAAATTTGCTAGATAAGAAGTGTATAAACGGGGGGGGTCGCGAATGCGAAATGCGGATTTCTTCAGTGAATCTTTCAGTGTTAAAGATATATATGGCTATATGTACTATCCGATCCAACTTTCAAAACCCGGTAATCTCAGAAAAGCTTCAATGTACGAAGATGACATTCGAATATTCATAAAAGCCTGGCGATAACATTGGTTTCCACAGACGAGATACACCGTCCCAATTGGATTGAACAAAGAAAAGTTTATATAGCCAATTGCATTTTCCCGGGAAGTCAACGTTACTATTCTCGATTTTGGATATCAAGCCATCAGATTAGGATATATATGGATAATCTATCAATCTCCCAGCCCTAATTTATGCAACCCGCCTAGATATCCTCAAAATCCAAGAGCCCTCACAAAAATAACACATAAAACAACTCATGTTTATCGCCCACAGCTGACTCGAACCCCGCGCTATATACATCTCGTTCGCCGTGCGCGATGCAGAGTCCCTTGCAGCTATAAAAAAAAAACCCCGCCATTCCCTCCATCCATAAAAAATCAACCAGTTATAACAGTAATCACCCAAGCTCATCACCCTACTACTACCGAAACGTCGTCGTATACTACAACTACAAGAGGTACAAGCCCCCATGTCCATGTAATCTCATATCCCTTTAACCAAAAAAAAGAAAGGAAGGAAGGAAGAAAGAAAAACTCCGCATATATATAAAAAAAGGAATGGAAACCCCCCCACGAACAACAATAACATCCCTCCCCCCCGAACTCCACCTCCAAATCCTCACCTACCTCAGCGGCGGCAGCGGCAGTAGCAGCGGGTCCCAAAAACGCCGCCTCCACCCCCTCCTCCTAACCTCCCGCCATTTCCACACCCTCACCCTCCCACTACTATGGCATAAAATATCCTCCACCCCATCAGAACGCAACATCACCTTCTCCGAAAGACAGAGAAAAACATCATCATCACAATCAGGCCTTCTAAAACTTGGGAACTTGGTCCAAAAAGTCGGTATGGAGAATTTAAAGCCCGTTAGGTATATAAAACGACTAGTTCTATGGCCCGCGGATTTGGAAGAGGGAAGTTTGTGGGAGGTTTCGGGGCTGTTTGAGGGGTTTGCGAGGGGTGTGACGGCCGGTGTGATGTGTGTGGAGGGGGTGGATGTTGTTATTGATTCTGAGCGTATATATCCCCTCCTCCCTCCCTCCCTCAAGACTAGACTATCTACTTATATATATGTGTGTGTATATAAACAGCAAGCCCACAATCCCACCACCTCCTCAAAACCCTCCAACTGCAATCCCAAAACCTAAACCTAAGCACAAACCTCGACATCTCCTGGTCCCCCAACTTCCTACCTATATTCCTCAAAACCTTCACCACAGCAGACACAGACGCAGACGCAGACACAGATACACCATCATCAATAACATCAACATCAATAACAACCCTCCGCCTCCGCTGCCCCGAAGACCCCCGCTCCCACTTCTCCCCCTCAAAAACCACCCCTCCAGAACCCCTCACCGTAACAATAACCAACTCCACAAACTCCACCATAAAAACCCACATAAACCCCCTAACAACCCTCCTCTCCACCTTCACCCTCACCCTCACCCCACACAGCAACCTAAAAGACCTAGACCTCTCCGGTCCCGAAAGCTTCAGCCATCTAAAACCCTTCACAAAAATCCTATCCCCCTTAAAACCCCACCTAACAACCCTCCAAACCACCATACTTTCCCTCCACAGCCTTAAAAGGCTAAGGATAGAAGGAATACTATTCCATCCAGACTTTTTTCTAATCCCTCCCAAAAACGTCAGGGTATTGATAATATCCCAGGAGGTATCAAAGAACTGGTGGATCACCTTCTCAAACACCGGGTTACATAACATAACTTCTCTAACGCTGGATATATCCACATCATACTCTTCATCCACACCCACAAAAGTCCCATCCGAAATCTCAATCTTCCCTTCAGAAGAAGAAGAAGAAGACAAAGGATTCTTACTAGGAAAGTTAGAGATCACGGGGTTGAAGAAGTTTAAGGTGAATGGGTATAATCCCGTTCCTGACGATTTATACGCATTAGTGTTGAGGAATAATAAGGGTTTGAATGAGAGGAGTAGGAAGGCTTGTGAGGAAGGTATATTGGATCAGAAGCAGGCTGCGGCTGATCGGAGGAGGAGGGAGAGGCGGCGGATGAAGGGGAGGAAGGTGGGTGTGAGACATTAGCAGTCCTCATTCTGCTTTCTTAACAGTAAGCTACCTTAGGGGTAGTTGGCGATAGATGTGATCAATAGGAGGTCTCGACATTACGATTCAACTTCAAAGGGAATTAAACGTCTAAAAGCCCCCAAGTAAAATAAATAATAATAGTAATATATTTATAAAATAATAAGTAACAAAAAAGTTGTCAGTCAGTAACCAGTAATACAAAAAAGTTTTGTCAATCCGCATTGGTGCATTTCGCATTTTATCCCCATCTGTAATACGCCATTTTCAAACAAAAACACAGAAAAACAAAAGACGAAGAAAAGAAAGAAAGAAAGAAAGAGAACGGTAGCAGTCAGAATACAAAAACAAAGAAAACAGCAGCAGTGGTAGTCGTGTAGTACCCATCCTCTCAAACCAACAGAGCGAGTCCTGAGAAAACCTCCCTCTGCTTCACACAAACCCTAGGAAGGACCAGAACAAGAAACATCTAAAGCCCAGCGAACATAACCACCCTCAGCACATCCACACCCACATCCACCTTCATATCAATAGCCATAAAAGTAATGCGTAGAGGAAAGAACAGCCAAAACCCCCTCTCTCAGAATATGAAAAAAAAAAAAGGTGGGGATTTAGAAGACCATCTCCTCCCTATCAAACGCATTACTGAAACTATCCGGCGGCGTCAACGCCCCCAACGCCCTCCGCATATGACTATTGATAATCTGCAATCCATACTGATAACTCGCGTTAACCCATCCAAACCCTTCCCTCGCAACCCCCTTAAAATCCAACCCCTGATTTCCATACTCCGCATCCACACGATGCGGATCAACCGGTCTGGTAACATCATACTTCTCCACAACGACACCATTGTAATCAAAGAACGCTTTGGTCATCATGAACAGCCATCTATACGCAAGCCGCTCCGCTTCCTGATCGAAACCGTAGCGTTGAAGGCCGCCCCATGCCAATATCTGCTGCGGTGCCCACCCGTACGGATAGTCCCACTGTCGGTTCGGGCGGTCTATGCCTACAACCCCTCGGGACTCTTCCGTACCGGCGACTAAGCCGCCTAGGACTTCGAATTTTGGTAGTCCGCGTTCAACCATTGATCTTGCTTGTCCTGGTGATGCTGCGCCGGCCCACATGGCCCAGAATGTGGTTGCGGTTTCGTAGAAGTGTTGTTTCTTCTCAACGGTATCGTAGTCGAAGAAGATGCCCTTTTCGGGGTTCCACATGTACTTATCCATTGCCATCTTGCGTTTTCTAGCCCGACGGTCCCAAATAGCCGAGGACTCGACATGGCCGCTCTTTTGGTCGCCGACTAACCATTCATCAGGGACGGGTAGTTTATCTCCAAAGATCGTTCTGATCGTTTTGGAGATATCAGTTTCATACTTATACAACAGAGAGTTAAGGTCGATAGTCGCGAGGTTCCCGCAGATCTTTTCCAGACGGTAGGAGGTATCGTGGCCAGACTCGCGGACTGCTCGGTCGTGCAAAAAGTACTCATCCAAGTCCGGTTCTATAACAACGCCATCGTTATAGGCTTGCTGAAACTCGTCGAAGCTCATGTTGTGCTTCTCGGCATACGGCATCAGGATGTGCTCGAAATGCTCGGCTTCAGTCTCCGGAGGGATACCCTTGCCTTCTGGGCGGTAGCGTGACAAACCAGTAACCTTGTCCAATCGCGGTTCGGACATCCAGACCTGGTGGTACTCCTTCATAGCAGCTAGAAGCGCGCCTCGGAGAAATTCCTTAGACTCTGGCTCGTGTCGGATTCTTTCATAGACACGGAGAGCCATGTCTGTCAAAAACGGCGGCTGCGAGCGGGAGAGATAGTAGGATCTGTTGGCGTTCAAAATCTTTCCATAGTGCTGGATACAAAATGCAAAGTGCTCAACCATGTTTTTCGCAAGCTCGACTTTGTTGTCAACGATCAGACCAAGAGACTCCATGTACGAATCCCAACCGTAGAGCTCGTTGAATCGACCGCCTGGGACGACGAATGGCTTTCCGACGAGAGTCTCCTGGCCCGTTCTGGGATCAATCTCCTTGTCCATGGCGAGAGCGAGCAAGCCAGGCTTGTCATTGAGCGACTTGACATAATCCGGTGTTATCTCCTTGGGGAGCTGGATGACCTCCAATCGGAGCTCCGGACGGTCAGCAGCTACTTTCTGGTAGTACGCCAATTGCTCCGGCGCGCCAATGGGGACGTAGATGCGAGGTCGTGGGTCAGCCGTACGATCCTTGGGATCATACCCGACGACTTCAATAACACTGGCGTCGATGCGACGGGTCAGGCCGTCCCAGAAACTGGTCCTGATCAATCTCGACAGACGGTCGACCGGGTTCTCGTTCAAGCGAGCCTCATCCAAAACAATATAGCGTCGGCCGAATTGCTTGGCATACGTGAGTTCCTGCAGCAGGTTGGACAGCATGTAGGTGCCTCGAATATCAGCACGGTTGTATCCACCGGAGTTTGCGGTTCCCAGCGTAATTGTCTTCGGACCGCCATCGTCGATTGTGATCTGGTAGTTTCCATCCGTATCTTCGGATTCCAGCAGGGATTGGAGGGTGGAGACGACGTTGATGAAGAACTTGCGAGGGATCGAGGAGGGTTCATCTGCCAAAAAAAATCACACAAATTGAGTCAATCAGTCCGCCTCTACAAAAACAGCAGTAAAGAGATATAAGATACGAGGAGAGAGGCCTTACCATAGGATGCACGTCTTCGTCCGCCACTCCTCGGCTGGCCATCAATTCCACCGCCGGAATTCAGCGGTATAGCAGCCTATTCCACACATACAATTAGCAAAAAAAAAGTCACCTTTGATAATCTAAGACCAATCTCAAAAAGGGAAAGAAAGAGGAACCGGATCCACCTACCGAAGTCGAATAAGTCCTAACCTTGCTCCTCACCGCACCTTTCTTGGTAGATCCAATATCATGATCATCTCCATAGTAAATATGTGCAGGTGCGAATTCATGCAAGGAGTCGTGTGATGTGTTATATCTTAGAACGCCAACGGTACGAGGGGCGTCGTCTGTATTGGCGATGTTGGAACGGATGGTGATACCGTCGGCTTCGAGGGAGGCTTTGGCGACGGCCGGAATGATCTGTTCGAGCCTTTGAGGGTGGACGATTGTGGTAGTGGTGGTAGTTGATGGAGAGGTTCCTGGGGAGGGGGTGTGAGGTCCGCTCTCCATCGTGAAAGGGAATGCTGGGGTTTTCTTAAAAGAGCGGTGGTGGTAGTGGTGGTGGTGATAATGTGACGTAGCTTAGGCCGTTTGTTTGGCAGACAGGAACGAGAAGCTTGACAGGGTTCGAAGCTGGCGATAGCTCTTATCGATCGATCGGAGGAGCTAGAAAGCAATTGGATTTTTAAAAAACAGCTGTCTAAAGCTTAGCTAGGAAAAGAGTAGAACCGTGGTAATACTGGTAATAGAGGGTACGAGAGAATGAATTGACGGATTGGGATGACAGTAGTGAGAATATTCTGTCTTTTTGTCTTTGGTGGGGGGGATTTAACTCTTCCTCTTTTTTTTGGGTGGGTGTGTTTTAGTGAGAGAGGGAGAGGGAAGCTCTTATTATTATATCCTCTCTCGGGCGATATGCCAATCAGATCGGATCTCTTTTTGCTGGGAAGAATCAAGACCCCTTTCCTCAGAAAAAATAAAATAAAATAAATAATAAAAAATAAAAATCCCGTATTTTATCTTCCGAAGACGAAGAAGAAGCAGAGGAGGGGTAAAAAAAAGGAGTTACGTCGAATCGTCTAGTGTATGATTGGCCGATCAATTGGAGGGGTATTGTTACTGTTCAATCAGCAGCTGGGATGAATGGGCCGTATACGTAGACGGGATGGCAGCAGCTATTCCAATGCAATACACCTCACCAACGTAACGTAACTGTACTGTACGGTTCCCCGCTGCGCTCTCTCTTTCTCGCTTTCTCACACTCCTTTGCACCGCTGTCCGTACTGTACTGTAATATATTATATTATAATAAAGGAGATATACTAATTCCCTCCACGCAATTCGATCGATGCCCAGCTGGTCAATTGAAGAACTGAAAGGAAGGGAGTAGAAAGAAAGAAAGAAAGGTGCAGGTGCAGATGAAGCAGTACAGCGCAGAAATATGTACGGAAGCTTAACTAACCCTACTTTCTTTCGGCCAGAAAGAAAGTGGAAGGGCTGGAATACTTTAATAAAGAAAGAAAAAAAAATCTCTTAGGGGATTATAAAACGCCGTACTATGTATGTATGTAAGTACGTATGTATGCACATGCATTACTGACTTACATATTTCAGTATGCATACATACTTAATACTGAGGTGAGCTGGTTGGTTGGTGGTTGATAATATGAGGCTAAGCTAAAGCCAAGGGGGGAAGCGGTATGACTTCACCACCAAACAACGACTGACAGGGATGAACAAGCTTGTGAGAGGGGGGGCGAGTCCCATGCATGTTCGTCTCCATGCAACCTAATTCTATCTTCCTCTCTTCGCATACAGTCAGAACTGTTTTTTATAGATTTTATTTATTATTTATTTATTCCATCAAATTCAATTGAATTGATATTTGTAGACACAGGAAATAGATAATATATTAGCATAGAAGGCCCCAATGCAGATGGCCCTCAAAACCACTGTTAATCGATCCGTCGGTGACCGACCAACTGACGTATAAAGAATCCCCCACGCACTTAATTCCCCGAACCCAAAAGAAAGAAATATCAAGACAGACTAAACTAAGAGAGAGAGCTCATCGCTACAAGGATGCCTTAAACCCACCACCAAAAGGAAAGCTCAAGCATTCAGGAGAAAGAAAAAAGAATGCAAGCTCCCCGAAGAAAAAAAAAGCTCGTTGTCCTGTCGTGTCGGACGTGCTCCGAAACGGCGAAACGGTCTATGTCCACCACCACCCCATATGCATTCCCACACACCTCCCCCCCCCCAAAAAAAATGCATCGATCCACCCCCCCAGTAGCTAGCTACAAGCTAGTAGCTCAGATGCAGAACAAGACACATCCTGGAAAGAGAAAGAAGGATGAATAAAGAAGATCCAGAATCGAACAAGAAGCTCGGTGGTTCTGACGATCTTTGCTTTCCAGCTAGCTCGTCGTCATTGGCTCTAAGGTTTGTCAGTTAGTATAGAAAGCTAAAGTCTGCGACATCGACCACCAAGCAGCTATTTAAGCTTAAAACCCCATTGCATCTGCATCCATCTCTGACAAACCCCAAGCTCCAGATTGGGTCGCACTCCTCCTCCTCCTCCTCCTCCTCCACATGTGACAAAGCCACATTCTCACATAGTTACTTACTTACTTAACATACAACCTAATAATGCAATAAGGCTTCATCTCCGATACACGGGGGTTAAAAAAAGAGAGCGCGGACACTCAGCGAGCAACCCGGAGATTTGGCCGGCGAGCTACTCTCGCACCCACAAATATTACGCCTCGTTTTTTTTGAAGAAGTGTTGAGAGGTTTGGGGTAATATTACATACGCCCCCCGGCCCCCCCGCAAAATCGTAATTATTAAACCCCGATTCAAAAATCCAAAGTCATTAGTTAGCTATTCATTTTGGAAGTTTCAAAAACGGGGAAGAGAGGTTGAAAGGGAGATCAGATGACCAAGCTTAAGAACCGGACGGACCCTGCAGTCCCACAATCCCGGGTCCAGGGACAGGAAAAGGAATGCCGTGCAGCTGGCAAACCGGAAAGCTTCTGGACCGTCCGTGCTGCGACAAGACGATCTGAATTGATACGATACGATATGATAGGCTGGGTAATCTTCGACGTCTGAATTCACATGCATACCTACCTACCTAGCTATAGAATAAAGAAGCTCGATCTATAGAATGCCATTCATGATATACACCTGCTTTGATTCCATGATATCATGTTGCTGTAGCTACCCCAGGTACTTAGTATATATCACTTAGGTGGAGAGACAAGGCAGAATCGAATCGATCGATCTATCACCACCCTTCAAACCATACTCGAACATACTACGTTGTAGACATTCCTCCATTCCAGAACTTAACTTAGCTTGCTTAGGTATCTAACAACCTTCCCGATCCTAACGGAATTCCTCCACACCCGCGCCTCATACCCCCCACACATACCAAAACCGAAGTTACTACTACTGCTACCACTGCCTCAGTTTCAGTATGTAAGCACGAAGACAGAGGTAGGATGAAGAGCTCGCCGGGGAAAGACTCTCAAAACGCCGATGGATGGGTGCGGGATCGATCGAGCGGCGCTCATGATCGGTGGTTTTTTTTTTTTTCCTTTGCATGATATTTTGGGTAGTATGGGGTGGTGGTGGGATATGCAAGGGCCTTTTTTTTGTTTGCGCACGCGACAAACGCCGATGTGCACACAAAAATTATTTTTTTGATACCGAGCTTTTTTTTTTTTTGGAGATCTGCGATATGCTATATACGCAACGCCGATTGACTACAGTATTCACAACGGTCTTTACGACTACGATTCCAGTTTGATCAATGATCGAGATAGTATAGAGAATAGATTTTAATTGAATTCATCATAGCTATGCTAAACCCAAACCCACAAAGCAATGGGAAAGGGAAATGAAATGAAAATGAGACGCGTCGCTCTCCGAACCTCCAAAGAAAACCACTTCTCCAATAAACTCCCCCCTCATCGCCCTCCAATCCACTCCCATCTACGAAATAGATAGACAAGAACAGATCAAATAAGCTTTGAGTTTGGGAGAACCTGTCAGACCACCATCGCCACCAACCCAAAATGCCTTCACTCCCCCCGCCTCTCCGAAGAAAGGACTATTGGAAGAGGTCAAGCAAGTGGGTCGAGATCATCACCACCTCATCACAAAAAAAATTGCAACGGGTAAAAAATGAGTTTCGGCTTCACTCTGTGGCAGCGAGGTAATATGAACCATTAGACCCGGTTCAGTCATCAGCCAGGATTGGAAAAGTGGCTCTTTTAAAGAATTCAAAAGAGGATGTACACTATAGAAAAGATCCTATCTGTAGGGTTGTTAGTCTCTGTATTGTTGTGATGATGATGATGAGCTGTTAGGGGGGGGTTGACATACGAAGTGTGGTCTAAAGAAAAAAAAAGAGAAGAAAAAATCCAAAGAGGATTGCGACTGGATGGGGCTTTTATAGTTGTGGGGTTTGGGGTGCTGAGGGAAAAAATTTTGCTTGGGTTTGTTGGGTGCAACACATTTGGCAGGACGGGACGGACAAACACACACAAAACACCTCGCGAAGCATGGGTGGATAGCAGAAATTTTCATCACCATGAAATTTTTTTGCCGGAACTATGCTGGATAAAGGCACTAATACTACTACAATAGCAGATGAAGTTTTTTCTCTAGGGAACTCGTATGAGAAAAATTGCGATGGAGTACCGAGGTATTTTCCATATTCATAATATCAGAAGAGGAGCTCTCCCTCAAGCTTTTTCATCCCAAGAATATGGGATAACGTCGAACCACTGACCACAGAACCCGTCACGACGTCGCTCTCAAAATTAACTTTCCTTTGAAGAATATTGACAATGCTCGGTCACGTGAGATTCCGGCGGTTCACTTCTTCATTTTTCCTTTTTATCGGATTGGGACCGTTTTGATGTTCTAGTTGGTCTCGTAAACCAGCCTCAACGAAGCAGAACACAGCTTCGTTAGAGTTCTAGTGATAAATCCCTATCCAAAAACGCATCATGATTCATTACAGCTATCACTCGGCGCTGTGCCATGGGCTAGATCAGATTAAACCGGCACCGTCGTCGAAAATACAGTGTTTTGTCTGGTATATTATAGCCAAAATCCCTTCATCTAATCGCAGTAATTACATGGGGATGGTATATGATATATTGAAAGGTTTGTATCGATCTCCGCGAAACCATTGAAAGTCTGGCAGCACGTGATATGGCAGATACCATACGGGTTTTTTTGTTGAGGGGCCTCAAAAAACTTGAGAAATTATATTAGAGTCTCTTTATATTTATTCCCAGATAGACCTGGACTGCAGAAAAGCACTTTCTGCTAATTCTGTCATTTTCCTCCTACGGTGTGGTACGGTATATGGGATGTGATGGGACGATAGGATCTGATGATACCAATCCAAACGGTACATACATATTGCATGAATTACTTAATTTTTGTTCAGGTTATATTACTGCTATCATATATCTCCACCGAAGGTTTGGCCCAACTACATGTACATACCTACGTACGAGACAAGATCCAGCTGAACGAAAGCCATACTCTTATCATAGCTGTGCTATGGTAATACAGAACAGCTCCAGCATAAAAAAAATCGAAAGCCAAGCCCAAACTCAGTGAAGACCCACTCACACAACACTTGGCAAACCCGTCCACCAACGGGCGCCCACCGCGCTTTCAGACGGTAACATAACATCTTTTCAAGAAAAAGACGCAGACGGGAGGGAGGGTAGGGGGGCTTCTAGAAGACATGTATGGAATATTTCCCTCGCTCGCCTTTTTGTGTTGGCTTGACTTGCGAGCCGAAAAAGACAGGCTGGAAGGGAGGGGGGGATTAAGCGAGCCAATGGAATGGGATTCCATGCGTGAAGAGGGGGGTTCTAGAGCTTCGTTTGCAGCACACCATCTTCTTTGGATTTGGATTTTTGGGTTCTGAGGTCTAGTTTTGGGGATTGTGTGTGTGTTTTTTTTCTTGCTGTCGTTTTTTGTGGGTGTTAAGTTTAAGCTCGTGGTTTGGGCGAAGGGAGGAGTATGCTGGATTACTCTGCATATTCTTTTGAAGCTGTCACAGTATCTACAGAAATACTTACCCACATCACAAAACCCCATCCTATTGACGAACCCTCAACAGTCAGACAAAGCAAAGTAGGTGTGGGGACCAAGCCAACGGTTTCGGTGGATAAAAAGCCAAAATTAAAACACCCCAAGCGAAGCGAGCGAGCAAACCGAGCGAAAGAAACGGATATTTATCCAGAATGGACCCGCTCCCCCTCCCTTCTCTCCCTCTCTCTCTGCTCATCCAAACCGCCGTGGAGCAGGGTACTAAGTATTGTGTGTAGGCATGTATTGATGGAGTAATCGGAAAAACCCAAAGATATGAGACATTATTGTTTGTATTGTATGGTCATGGATTGGATGGGGTGGACGGATATGGTGCGTGCATCCTAGCTTCGGGGACATACCATCCACGAGGGATATATTTATATCCATCTCTAGCCAGCTAAGTACTTAGCTATCAATCGATATCAGAATGCGATACTATGCCATGATTGCAACGTGATCAACCACTCCTGAACTTGAAGCCTAGATGGATAAAGTAAATTATTGAAGGTTCATGAGATCGATAAATATAAGTGAGGGAATGAATGAACGTGGCTGGGTGTTAAAACAGCTTTATTTTTTGCTTGAGTTAGTGTGCCTGCCTTCTGCATTGATTGCTTTGTTCGATTTGCTTTGCTTTGCTGTGTGCTTGCTTGCTTTTTGGCGGATGGATGTAGCTGTCCCGCAAACAGCTTTTGGTCACCGCTGAAATCGTCATCGTCCGGTCCTGCCGCCGTTTCCCACCTCAGCAAGCAAGTCAGTGAATGTCAATTACTTAATGTTTTTAATAGAAAATAGATAAATAAATAGGGTAGATAAAAGGAAGAAAGCTGAAGAGGAGAAGGGACAGGAAAGGCGAGGAGGAGAGGGAGAATAAGAGCATTCCCGTCATTTAAAAAAAGTTTAGCTTTTCATGAACCGGTATACCCCGTCCAGTTGAGGTTCGTTAAGCACACACTCTCGCAGCTTGTGCTTGTTCCGTACAGCATTCCAGAAGCTTTTTTTTTTTTAGACCCGAGATTTGTGAGACCCACTATATTAGTACCAGCATTTGCTTGACTCGGTTAGTAGCTCGCAGTAGGAGAAGAGAGAAGAGGTGCATGATACATACATAACATACTCTGTGCTATACCAAACTATACCGGAGTAGAAGTGGAAGCAGAAGCAAAAAGGCAGCGGTTGAGCGAGTGAGGTTTAGTAGTCCGGAGAGGCTGCTGCTGCTGCTGCTGGACTGTCCCCATTTGAGTTCGTTATTATTACTTCTGGTCTTTCTTCGTCTCGCTCTTCTCTTCTTCTCTTCTCTCTCCACTGCTGGCTGGCTACTCTTACCACGACAACTACTGCTCAAGCTACTACCACGATTACTTATCATCGTCATCGTCGCTGTCGCCCATTGTTTATCATCACGGGTCGTCGTCGCCTATCTAGGTCTTCTGCCCGCTTTCAAGCCACATATCACGGCAACAAGGGTAAGTGAGAGGCAATCGATCAATCGGTCACTCTTTTCCGTTCGGTGATTTCTTTCGCGCGTGTAGTCCATTGAAGATGTCTTCCCTGCAACATTCCTTCCCTTCATCCCGTCAACCTCTTTGGTTTCGTGTCTCTTCTTAAGATACATCTATTTCATACTGTCGCTGCAGTGTGACTCGAGGTTTTCTTCTTCTCTTCTCTCTCTTTCTTTCTTTCTTTTCGATTGCGAAGGGAGAGAGAGGAGGAAGAAGAAAGAGAAACCGAAACAGGTCTTTCGCCTGGCCGGTGAGCCCCACCTTGGTCGCTTTCATTCGTGGAAGTACCAGAAGAGACCACGAAGACCTGTTACTTGGATAAGAAGTTGAATCAACCCTCTTTTTTTACTTCGCCTGTGCCCGAAGCGACATTGGCCCTGACCTGACCCGTCCTATTTGTCCGGTCTCCAGTTCCTGCTGCATTATATCTTGATTGCTTGCTTGATGCTGTTATCGGACGAACAGGCAGGATAGCAGGGTGCTGAATGGCATGGTATGGCATCTACGTGATATCACTGCATTGCACAGCACAGGATACTAAGAAAAGTAAAAAACATATCGCGACGATTAAGCCAGCGTGTTTATGCTTTGTCTGATATTGCGGATGTTTTGTCTATTTAAAGGTATCCTCGTGCTTCACTGGATTTCGAGTTCGAGATTGAGGTTGTGGGGAACAAGACCAGGCCAGGCCGGAGCAACAGCTATGCTTGCTGGGGATAGCTAGCTATAGTTCCATATCATTTGACTCGGCTCTGCCCCTCAATTGCTTGCTCCCAGCCCTCCTCCTCCTCCCTCTGCCCTCTCTGCCCTCCTCTCTGCCTCTTCTCTCCTCTTCTTCTCCTCTGGATTTCTGTTCTCTCGCTCCACTTAAAACCTTATCCGAGACCCCCGAACACACCTTCATTAGCTGCTTCCAGCAGGTCGAGCCATTTTACCTTCTCGCTTCCAAAAGGTGCCCCGTCGCTGCTGCCACCGTCGTTCTGTGTGAGCTTAGATTGACACGTTTTTGATCTGCCACCTAGATAGAATAGCCCGGGCTTCCCTCCTACTCTTCCTCCCCTCCCTCACTCACTCAACCACTCACTCTCTTTTCCCCCATCGAAGAGTTCGCAACTCATTCCCCGGCCCAAGCCTATATCTGCAGGAACAGCAGACCCTGGCTTCGATCCTTTTGTGTGCCTTTTTTTTTTTTTTTTAACCACTGTGGCTTTACTCGGCCAATTGGCTTCATAGGTG
Source organism: Orbilia blumenaviensis (assembly GCA_036872755.1). NCBI lineage: Eukaryota > Fungi > Ascomycota > Orbiliomycetes > Orbiliales > Orbiliaceae > Orbilia > Orbilia blumenaviensis. The sequence goes on along the minus strand of JAVHNS010000017.1, from coordinate 549,194 downwards.
GTTTGTTCGTTCGTTCGGGCATGTCTCGCTTTTTTTTCCGGTTCATTATTTTGGGGGAGATAATTCAACCACTAACGTCATATCTATCAGGCTTCAACCCCCACAAAAATCTTATAATCCTCCGAAACTGCAAGGATAAGAAAGGCTGGTGTGTGTTCTGAAGGACCACCTGGGAACGGCTTGTCGGTAGTTTGAAGGGAAGAAGAAGCAGAAGAAGAAGAAGAAGGGTTTTCTCCGAATCGAATCTTCAGCGTTTAATTCAGAGCATCTCGTGTCCCTTCGATCCTATACTTTTTCTCTATCCGATAAACACCCCCAACAACCCGATATTTTCCAGAAGCAAATTAAAAACACAAAAAAGAAGCTCAGAAAAAGAAAAATCAGATAGACGTCCAGGATGAGTTTACCACCCGCTTACGTACACGAGAGAACGGTGCTCGAACGCGAGATTCAGAAGAACCAGCCGGTGGACGTCCTCCAGTTTTGTGCTAATCATTTTAACAAGAGGCTCGAATCTCAGCGTGCTGAATTCTTGCTGTCCGGCGCTAATGCTTCCGGATCGTCGGCATCGACTTTCGGCGGTATTACAGCATCTGGAGGCCGTGCCAGTCCCGCTCTTGTCCCCGTGGAAAGCTCCTTCCCCGGATTTAATACCACTGGCTTCAATTCTGCCGCTTCCCCACCTTCGAACGAGGTCGGCCCTAATGATCCGATAATCGAAGAGGAGGAGCCAGATATGGGCCAGAGCCCCACGGCATCCACTTTCAATAAATATAACCTGGGACCGAAGGAAGGCGCTGCGTCGCTTTCAGAGCAGGTCGCCCGCATTTCGGCTTCCCCACCACCACCAGCTGCAAGCTCGACATTCGCATCCCGCGGCCGCCAAGCCCAGAGCACCCTCTCCCCACCATCCGCCCCTTCCTCCGCTTTCCGTTCCCCATCCCCGTCCAATGACTTCCCCTCGAATTATAACATGAATCGTCGGACATCTGTCTCCGCCGAATCCATGGTCCCGTCCTCCGCAAGTGAAGACTGGACTCCACCGTTCACGCAGAAAACTGCGGAACAGATCGGCCGTCTGAATGCAGCTATTGCAGACAACCTCTTATTCCGAAATCTAGACGAGGATCAGACTAAGCAGGTCCTAGGCGCACTCACCGAGAAGACCATCCGCCACAAGGATACCCGTGTCATCACCCAAGGCGATGTCGGCGACTTCTTCTACGTTGTCGAAAAGGGAATCTTCGACGTATACGTCAACCCGGCGGGACAGATGACCACTGGACCGGAGGGATTAGGCAGGAAGGTCACCAGCATTGGCGCTGGCGGTAGCTTTGGAGAACTGGCGCTGATGTACAACGCCCCACGTGCGGCTACTGTGATGAGCACATCTCCAGACTCGATCCTATGGTCGCTGGACCGTGTTACCTTCCGTAAAATCTTAATGGAAAACACCTTCAAGAAGCGACGTATGTATGAGGCATTCCTTGAGACCGTCCCACTGCTGTCGGGACTCATGTCATACGAACGATCAAAGATTGCAGACGCATTGGAGACACGCTCATACCCTGCCGATGCGGTGATAATTCAAGAAGGCGACCCAGGTGATAACTTCTACATCATCGAAACGGGTCACGCAGAGGTTAAGAAGCGATCCGAGGGTCCTAGGGTGCTCAAGACGTATACCAAGGGAGACTACTTCGGAGAGCTGGCATTGTTGAACGATGCTCCACGTGCAGCTAGCGTCGTTGCGAAGGATAAAGTTAAGGTTGCTACGCTTGGGAAGGAAGGGTTCCAGAGACTGTTGGGGCCTGTTACTGAGATTATGAGGAGGAATGACCCTTCGCAGCAGCAGCAGCATCCGCCGGTTGATGGTGCGGATGATACGGATATGGGCGGTGTGGGAGTTTTGTCGGAGAATTATAGTATGAGCTAGACGTACTTTACACACATACTCTTGCTCTTGCTCGCGCACACACACATAAGGAAGAAATAGTAGGGGGAGGGGGACTTCTTTTTAACGAAATGTTTGTAGACATGGGACTTCTTTTTTTTTTATTGGTTTAGGGAGCCTTTTTTTCTTCTTTTTGTTGTTACTTGGAGGAGGGGATGATGATACCATACGAATGGACCTCCTTTCTCTTCGTTTTGGCTTTTAAGTTCTTTTTTTTTTTTTTAAGTGTATTGGCCGGGTTGAGTGAAATGCGTATTACTTTTCTTCTCTTTCGACTTATTCCCTGACGTGTGTGTACTCCTCCACCACTAACCACTACCTCCTCTCCTCTCTCCGCCCCTTTCCAGGGCTATATATTGATGTTGATGGGGCAGCTGCTCCTCTCAGGCTTGGTTGAGATGAATGAATGAATGAATGAAAAAAGAATAAAATAAGGATCCTTTATACTTAGTACATACAAATAACACAGCATATATACATCCATCCATCTACACAGCGATAACTAGGTACCTAGCTAGTAGCCTGTTTAGCTCAACCGGTTTCCGACTTCTCGTATCTAGGCTTAGGTACCTAGGTAGTTACAGGGTTAGATCGAGGTACAAGACAAGCTTGCAAGCCGGCCGGCTTGATTACACCGGACGAGGCCCGATTTTTTATTTCTGAAGTGTTTACATACCTTATACCTCGAAATTCTTGATAGCTAGTGGATGTATGCGTATAGATGGGGGGTTCGGCTTTAGGTATCGTATCGTATCGTATTGTATTGTATCGTGTCGTATCGTATGTATATACCATGCGTGCATGTATACCGCTTCCGCATACTTATGTCACGTCACATCATGTCATACTATAAGACTTATTCTGTCCATCTTTTATGTATATCTCTTGGATTTAATGACGAGAGCCACCACCTGCTTAATCCCACCCCGCTAATTGGGGCTAACATTAACTTTCTTAGCAATATGGCCCAAAAGCCGGTCTAAGGCATCGTGGTTTAAATTCTCCATGTATCTATGTATGTACGTTGTACGTTTGGCCACGAAAAATACACTCGAACAGTCTGAATCGATCATGGAGGTTTTCCTACTATATATTCCAAACGTCACTTTTTCACCAATTAGGTAAATTGGTACGATTATAGAGATTCACGGCGGCGGGGTGGGTGTGGGTGTGGGTGTCTACACGTCCTGTTGAGGGTATTATGCATACGGTGCATAACTCTTTATAAAACATATTTAAAATGATTTATATTATATCATTATATCATATCAATTCGATTTGGTTTACAGGAAGTAAGTGTACTTAAGGGTACTATAATACTCCTGGCTTTTTGGATTTGGAGGCCACCATAGGGAAGTTTTAAATTCGAGTGGGTTTTAGTGCTTGATTTAAGTTTGCTATCTATTGGATATATATTATAGTATGCTAGTATCATGTATATTTAGATAGGCGTGTGTACAAGCTCTAAGATTAGGACTGGGTATTCCTGGGACCGGTTAAATTTTGGGGATTTAGTGTTTATAATGGGTGCTATAGCTATAGTACCCAAATACTTAGCTTATATAGTAGGGATATGTGATCTATAATCTTGGAGAACAGCTTAGTCTTACAAACCACCTGGCTTCTATAGGGTGGTACGGGGGGGTTAGTCTATTATCAAGTCTTTAGGTGTGTACGTTACATTCTTGATTGAATGAGAAGCTATCTTTAAAAAAGAAAAGAGAGAAAATTTTGAGTTACCCCGGAGATTGTTTTTTTTTACGTGTATTATACTGTATCTATCACTGTTGCGAGGATAGTTTATACATCAGATATACTTCTATGCGTCTCCGGGGCTGTAAGAAGTAGTTCAATATACCTACTTGGGTATCTAAGGTATTTTAGTATTATGGTTGTTATAGTATAGTATCGCGTGGCATGCATGGTGTTTATAATCGAACTTTGTATAGCTTAGCTCGATCTTGGATCAGAGCCTAGCTGGGAAGATTTGAAGGGTAGTTTTATCACCTCAATATGGGGGTGCCGTTCCTTGGGTTCCTTGTCTACCCTGGGTGCGCATGGTCTCGTAAAACCAGCCTCCACGGGACGGCCTGGGTGCACCTACGGTCTCGGGCTGTTTTCAAATACCAGCTTGTTTTTTTGTATCGGCCCCGGCTGCTCGTTCAGGAAACCGAGGAAGGGGCCGGGGAGGAGACAAAAGATCCATTGCTCCACTTTCTTTCTTTTCTTATGACCTCTGTGTAAAATATTTGATGCTCAGGAAAGAAAGAAAAAGATTTCCAAGTTTGGAGATGAGACACGCTAAGGTATAGTTAATGCTTAATATCGGCCCTAAAGCAAGGCCAGTCTTGGAGATAAAACTTAGATATATCCGTAGAGTTTAAATGTTTATATTTATATATATCTGCATATGCGCAGGCTTTTTTTATGGGTTAGTCGTGTCTAGAGCCAAAACTACACGTGCAGATGGATAGGACTGATCATCATAATTATTATCTTCGTATCATATTATTACAAGCTAATCGTACAATATCCTTCAAGACAGAGATCTATATATAATAAATGCCCCCCCCCCCCCACCCCTGTTTCTCCACTTTTGAGACTGGTTTACGAGACTGGTCTCGTTAGGCTTCTCCGCATTTTCCATCCTGTCGGGGACTCAGGGGGAAAGTGGTAGTGGGAGCGAGTTTCTCTCTGAAACTTATTTTCATGCTCGCTCGCTAACTGGATCAATATGCAACAAATTTGTTTCTACCCCCGCATATTCTGCGGGAAAACATGTTGGGCTCTGGATTACGGATTACCCCATGTACTGTGTTATACGGTAGCTGTAGTGTCAGTCATGGTAGTATTGGTGGTGGTGGTGATGGTAGTAACGGTATGAAATGGAGGGAAGAAAAGAGGGAAGAAGGGGGTCTAAGCACCCCCACGCCTCCTCGCCAAAGTCTCCCTAAACACCATCTCACTAGCCACCTCCACCTCCAAAACCTTACCGACGCCTTCCTGCCACCTTTTCTCCAGCAACTCCATCTCCGGCTGGGCATCCACCTGCCTCCTCTTCCTCTCCCTATTCAAAGCCTCAGTCTCCTCCTTCAACGACACCAACTCACGCTCTAGCCCCGCTAGAACCCCCTCCGCCTGCGAATTCGATATCAACCAAGCGTTCTGTCCAAAGTTTGATAGTAACGTTAGGTTGGTAACGCGGTTTTGGAGATGAGTTGTTGTTGTGTATGATGTTTGTAGTTTCTGTCTGTATTCTGCTTCTTCTCCTTCCGCGTCCTCGTTGGATGGGAGGAGGGTTTGGGGTTCATAGCGGCTTGGGTCTATGCCACCGGTGAACGGGAGGGAGTTTGAAATCCTTTCCAATTCGGCTTGGATGAATGGTGTGAATGTTGGTGGGTTTAGTGGGGGGAGGGATGGGTGTGGTGTGGTGGTGGTGTCTACTCCTTGCCCCGTGAGTTCGGCGTTAATCAGGGCGGTGGCTTTTGCTGTTGTGGTGGGGGTTAGGGGACGGTCGATGTCTGGTTACGAGAAGGTCATGTTAGTCCGGCGGGGTTGTGTCTTGGAAAGTATAGAAAAGTTGTGCGTATGTATGTAGGGTGCATGTGTAACGGGATAGAGTTTGAAAAAGTTCAGCTGAAGAAAGTGAAAAGAAGGATGCAAGGAAGGTAAGGGAAAGAAAAAAATATCCTATGACGAATTGGGATCGCTTACAGGGCAGCGAATCGTGCGAGGCGATGGTTAGAGACATTGTTGGAAAGGTGGAGAACGAAAGACAGGTGTGAAACGGGATGCGTGTGTAGGCGAGGTCTGGAGGTTATGCGGATAGGTAAAGCTTGCGTGTGCAGATGGAGCTCTCTGTAACTAGCTGTTAGCTGTTAGCTGGGCCGGAGAGGGTCTAGAACAACCGGCGGTGCACGGGATGGATGGATGGATGGCGTGAAACTGTGGTGACGGTGACGGATGGTGGATGGTGATGGTGGTGATGATGGGCTGTGAAGGACGGAGAGGTTGTGTGTCGTGATGGGTTTTCGAGGCGCGGTTGGAGATTGAATTGGATTGGCTTGGATTGTGTTGTGTTGCGTTGCGTTGCGTTGCGTTGGTTGGTCACATTCCAGCCGCATTTGACACCAGCCACAACATCATTAGCACACTCGCCACATCTGCAGGCGGGCTCAGCCAATAAAGTGCGGCCACACAGCTGCTCCAGCTCAGCTAAGCTCGCACCCGCAGACCACGCTACATGCCACTCCCTGAGCAGAATCATGATCACGATACATGATCTGGCTCGCTGCTGGTCGGTGCATGGTGCATAGTGCATAGCGCATGCCTCAATGGGATGTCAAGCCACAAAACCGGTTTGAATTTGACTTCGACAGGGGGGGAGGCCACCGAGTAGTAAAATGGAGGCTATTATATTTTCCCTTGCGGGTACGTATACTTTGCTTAACTTAGGTACAGACCCTACATACATACTTGCTACCTTCTCGACCACTGGCTTACTGAATAGGTACCCGAAGCTGGAGAGCTACCTGCAGGTCGAGCAGGTACAAGCTAAAAAAGTACGGTCCATGTATGTACGTTTGGGTTCCAGATGCAAGCCGAAAAAACGCCATCTCGCTCGACGGCTTGGAGCCACTCGACTAGCTGGACTGGACGCGAATGCACCAGCTGCATGTGGGCTATCTGCAATGGCTAGTTACGAGCGGATCCAAAAAATAAAATAGAAAGAAAAAAAAAAAAAAAGAAGAGGCGTTATCGGCTGGGACTCGCCTCTTTTTTTTTTTGTGCTAAGGAAGTACCTAGGCATGCACATGTACGACGTCTAACTGGCCATATGGCAGCCTCGAAAGCGAACGCAATCGTCTCCGCATATATCTCCACCCATAAAATTTAGGTTTCACAAGGCCAGGCCCTGCAATATCCCAAAAGTTATTCGATTAATTTCAGCTAGTTCAGACCGAGACATTTGTCATCAGAAAAAGTTTAAAAAATGATAAAACGATATATTATGATAGTGATACTAGCAATCACGGAGAGCTCCTGTCGGTAGCCTTCTCGCTATTGGAGCTTCATGAGTGGCTGTCCCTTTTTCCAATTCACATAGATTTAATCTTTTTTGCTAGTCTCGAGTGGAAAAAGCTGAGCCCTGTTTTTTCCGTAAGATAGTTCGGATATCACCAGACTATAGGGAAAAATCTTTCTAAAACAGCTGTTTTCGGAATACCAATTAATGTGACGATCCAATCGGAGTCGCTATGTGGGTTAGTCAGGGGTGTGTGTAGATGCGCGAGATGGAAACTTGATCTGAAGGAGCATTGGACCCTGCTTTACAACCCCCCGTACGAGGAGGAAGCGGAGGGGGGTGGTGTCCGGGTATGCGGATACCTGTCCGCCCGATAAATTCAGGTACCGTAACGATGCCATATGCATCAATGTTACATTATTCTCCCCTTGTTTTCCCGAAAACCTTCGTATTTTGGGCAGGTTTAAGCAAGAGTCAATAATACTAGCAATTCATCTGACATACGTACATACTAAGCTAAGCTAATGCAAATGCGGCTTGATCATAAACCAAGAAATGGAAAAAATTAAAATACCACTACGGAAAGAACTAACGATTAGGCAAGAAAGAATCAATATTATCCGTTGTGAGATATCCACATTTACATATGCACATACTAGCCCTTGAATTGATTAGTTCTGCCATGTGGTAGAAACAAGCTTAAGCATTATTTGATGCCTGTAATGTTGAGGGACAGGTACATGAGTAAGTACCAAACCCGATCTCTACCCTACATCGGGAATCGCGGACCCTGAATACCGCAATTGGTAAGATCTGGTGGGGCCTTTAGCTTCCTTTCTCCTGTTAGGGCTAGGAGACCGACCGTTGGAAAAAGCCCGCGATTAATATCGAGTAAATTGACACAAGGGCAAGCCTCTTGCATCAGATTACATCACACTCTGGCAAGGGTAGACGAGATTTCATAAACCGAGGGACCAGGTTAGCTTGTAGTGATAGCTTTTTCCGGAAAAAGGAAGAAAGGGAAGGCAAAGAAAGAAAACAGGCCGCAGAATCCCCAAGGGTTTTCCGGAAAAAGGAAAGGGTGTGTGCGTGTGTCTAAAAGGTGTCTTGCGATTGCGATTGCGACTTGAGACCTTTGCGGCATGTATGGATAGCCGAAGAACACGAGGGATAATGGCGGCGTCGATGCATCGAAGTGGAGCCCGACTTATTTGGTACTCGTACCTTTTTTTCCTTCTTCCCCCATTTTTTCTCAGAATATTATACGTTCTGAAGGTCAACACTACTCTGGAAAGAGTCGATCTACCACCACCCCGCTTATACTTGCTCTGCAGCCCTTTCCATTTAGGAGCTACTACCCAAGCAGGTAATCTAAGTGTCTGCTTGGGGAAAGTTTTGGGGGTGGTTGGGGTTAGTTCGGAACCTTTTGTTGGTCGGATTCCGGTTACTGAATCTTTACCCTTTCGGTCCACGGCGATGCCGACTGTTCCTATTTTAGGCGGTCTTAACACCTGGGCACTATTACATTTCGTTACCAGGAAAATTTTTTATTTTATTTTTATTTCTCTGCTCTTGTCGCTTTTTCGCTATTCGTTCCGGCCGTCGGGCCTTGTTTTTTATTTTTCCATCAACGACCCACTGACACGAGTCCTTTTTGATTCGTTGGTTCTTTTTCCGCTGGTCAAACCTGGGGGATCCCTTTTCTTTGCGGCTCTCCAGGCCAGTTAAACTTGCGTCTTAGCGAACAAAGAACTTGGTCAGGGACCGGAGAGTAGTGTCTTGCATTTTGTCTTGCATATTAACCATCTCAATTGTGGATTCCGATGGCGTTGGGATCTCTCGGACCCGATCCCTAATCTGTATTATCAAGCCCTAACTAATGGCCCCTTCGATTTAACGAACGAAGGCTGTTGTTTCAGTCCGGGTCTGCAGGTTCGTTTTTTACGGTTTTTTTGGGGGAACCATTTGTGGCGTTTTTCGTTATTTCATTTTTTTCTCATGGCTGGTGCTTTGGCTCTAACAATCGTGTGAGTATGCATGGACTGTAACGCATTTTATTTTGTTTTCTGGACTTCATTTCGGAAATTCCTGAGATCTTGTGGGGCCCGGGCCCGGAATGGCACTTCGATTCCCTTGTCCACGTTTTGCGGGATGCAGTTTATAATATAAATCCAAAACGGGGCGGGTCATAAAAATGCACTTTGTAACGAAGATCAGGAATGGACTTTGCTTCGTGCATGCTTTTGCATTTTGGAAACAATAGTAGATATAAAATATTACAAAGAAAATAAGATTCGATTGTGCAGCAATAGCAGCAGATGATATCGTGATTTGTCACGATTATCAGCTCTCTGTGGAAAGGAACCTCGGTAGGGATCTACGAATTGCTGGTTAAAGCTTATTGTTTGTGAAGTCGATATTCACGGAGATAAGCAAGGTTTTTTTTCCCTTGTGATTATGCCGATTGGATCAGTTTCGTTTCTTGATTTGATTTGCAAATGCTGTTACTACTATAGTATCGTGACTATGTACGTTACTTTTGTTTCCTCGTGATCGAAAAATCAAGAATTAATAAGCCGGATGGTTCAAGCCACTTTTTGGGGGGGATTTACGGCGAATACGTGGCTTGCAATGCACGTATGTAGCAGGGCCTCGTGGGTGATCTTCACTATTCACTCTACGTGTGTGTGTGAATGTCTCATTCCTGGGGAATGCATGTTAAACGGAAAGGCTGTGCAGATTTGCTTTGGTCGAAGAATAAATTCTCCGAGCCTATGAGATGCTGGTCGCGGAAAGAAGAGAGTGTGATAGAAACTAAACTCAAAGCTGCACGAAATTCAAGATGAGGTAAGGGTCTTGGTCCGGTTCATCCTTCTTTCCTTGTTCTTTCCCTGTTTTCTAAGAAACAAAGCTCGAAGGGGGTCTAGATTGATTGTTGAAGGAGGTCACACTAAACGGTTCCTGCCGCCGGAAGGACATAATCCCTGTCCGAATGTCATCATATGGGTTCCCTCGGACGACAGAAATGCTGCCTGCAAGCCACAGTGCACAGATAAATATGCGCGCCTCTCACAAGTCTGTGAGGCTAGTACCATTTCGAGGCTGGTATGGATATGTGGTGGCTGTGCTCGGAAATTCTGTGGGTCCTCTCAACTAAAAGTGCCACTCGGACCATTCTTGCAGATCACCCTTGCGGCTGAGGGCTGTGGCGATTGCGTAGAGCGTAGCTTCTTAGCTTCTTTTTCTTTTCTTTTCCTTTCGTCCCGGTCGGGCTGGTACATGGTTTCTTCGATTGATTCTTTTTTGGTTTTTTTGTGCGAGGCCGGTACGTATGATGACATGTCCATGTCTGTGTATGTACCATGTACGTTTCTACATTCTTGAGCCTTTCTATTAGCTAGCTGGCTGGCTAGCTAACGTATACGTAGCTAAGTACCTTGGTATCTAACTACCTATTGCACATAGTTGGCTAGCTGGTCGTTACTATCAACCCTTTGAAACCATGCATTTGCATTCTCGAGCATGATATGTACGATATGATGATGATGCAGGTTCCTTAGATATGCTCTCATACATGGACAATGCATATACGAACGTTTGGACCGCCTTCCACCCCCTACCCTAACCCCCGCACTACAATGCTGGTTAAGATTCGATACTAGTGTAGATATCGTTTACCCACCACCCCCCTCGAAATCCCTTCCACTTACGTAGTTTTCCGATCCGGTATCAGATTATAACCCTCGTTAATCTGGCCCCTTCCTTCCATTTCAGGCATTTTGTCCATGGGGGTGGGATGAGATCTCGATCGAAATCTCGTTAGTAATTGAGCCGGGTTGGTGGTGGCCTGCAGTGCCTGCCATGCCTCGGTTAATAATACTGATAATAATATAATGCTGAACTTGTGCAAGATTGATGATGATTTCCGATTCGATTCGATTTTTTTGAGGCGTCCGGTACATCTTACCCACACAGGCCCACCGGACCCCGGTTTGCATGCGTATGCAAGATTGATTCAATTGGCGAGGGATGAAGAACGAGAGAGAGAAAGTGAGAGGAAGGGAGAGGGAAGCAGAGGGCGCGCGTGGTCCCGGCCGCCGGCCGCTGCCTAGGCCTCTCCGAAAACATCTCTTAGTCCAAAGGGAATTATCGGGCAAGGGCTAAGGCCAAGGGTTCTTATGACGATCAATATCACCAGCTTCACGATGGACCCCCCTCTTCGACGGAAGGTAAATTGATGCGAAGGGGTATCTTTTCTTAGGCATCACCCCTGCCCGAGAAATCGATCGTGATCACCCGCAGGTTTTTTTTTTTTCGATTTTATTTTCCCCGAACGAAAAGTAATCGCGCCGTGATATTCCGACCGATGTAAATGATATGATTATCTTTGCTCGCACATACATTGCATTGGACAGTATATACTAGGCATGTATTATTATTCTATCAAGCTGGACGAGACGGACACACACTCTCTTGGCCTTTTAGCATGGTTTTTTTTTTTATAATTCCACGTCCTGGTATTTTCTTTCTTTTCTTTTGCTAAGCTAAGTTCGACGTTATTTCTGGCGTCAGGACAGACAGGCCGGCATAAATATTTAGATACAGTGCAGTACTAGCTGTAGGCCCCCCAGTGCATGTCTGATGTATGATGTAGTTATGTAAGTATCTTATGCATGTATGTAGGTACATCATGTACATACCTCCAGACTTTGACTAGGTCCATGACATACCTAGCACCGTACTTAATTTAAATTTTATTTTTACTATTGACTATACTAGTATACTTTACCTACATACGTAGCGAGTGAACCCAATGAGGGTAGTATACACTAGGTACGTAGAGTCCTAGCTATAACGCCCCGCTCGACAATGGCTCCATATGTGCGTCCTTTTAGCGACGATTAGACTCGAGCAAAAATAGGTCCCCATGCAGGTTCTCAAGAACGCAACCACATCCTCGGGAGCATTTTGGAACTAACTGAAGAGGAAAAAGCAGCGGCGGCGTCCAATAATCACCTGTCGTATAACCCCTCCCCCTGGGAAGTTCCTGAACAAGTAAGTGAATGAACGAAAAAAGGAATTCAAGCAGAGAGATGCAAAGCCTTCGCCGCGGGTGCATTGCCTGCGTACAAGTCGACCCGAGTTTTGGCCGGCAAGGACATGGATATGGTCCTTTCACACCCGTACCCCCCCTCCGACTATTCCTCACCCCAAGCCCGTTGCCAGCCTTTGTTTTTGGTTTGGGATGCTTAGCTTAGCCCTGCTATTTTTTTTTTTTTTTTTTTCCTTTTTTCCTTTTTTTTTCCTTTTTTTTTTGGGTTTGCTAACATGTTGACTGACATTGCCCAACATTGCATTCACAGACCAGACACCTCCCCCGAAAAAAGAACCATCCACACCCGGATGCGCTGCGAGGAGGATGGAGGACGGGGGATGAGAATAAGAAATATTTTGTCATGCATCGCACCCCTTTGGAAGATTGGAATTCTACCATTGGGGCCCTTCACATCCTTTTTTACGGACATGCCGCGAGCAGCTGAGGTTACGAGGCCTTAACAGATCGTGACTGAGGTGGGGCACTCGAGTACTCGAACTCGACTCGAACTCGGACTGCATCGCTCGCGCGGATGCATGCACCCTTCCCACATCCACATCCACATCCATATCCATCCACCGGACTCGAGGACTTGCATGCTCCACTAACCACGAACCACTAACCGGTAACTAGCCCACTTTGTTTTGCTTTGCTTTCTTTGATCCGCTTGATGGCTTGCTTGCTTCCTCGAAACCTTGCTTGCTTGCTTTGCATCGCTCAGACCACGTCGACTCCAGGATCTGACAGTTTGGTACCACATTTTTTCCTGCTTCAAGATTGTTGCAGCGCTAGCATAGTTTCCCAACTTCAGACCTATAACGGGTCCCCTGTTATAGCCTGTGCCCTTTCGTTTTTTTCAACGCAGCACCATCCAGACAACCTCGACGAATATAAAATTACACCTCCATCACCTCCTGCTTGGGGTTTCTGTATCACCAGTGCTCTGACCAAGCAGCAGCACACAACATCGAATGATCACGACCTCACGGATACCTACTCCAGTGCGATCCGAAACTCCGCAATCTCCTTCCTCATTCCTCTCTCTCGTCCATTCTGTGCTATCACATCTATCTCTATCTATACCTGAAGAAGAACGCTCACACATACACACGCACACGCATAAGAGCGCTTGGGGGTGATTTTTATTATTACTACTACTATTTTATATTTTTATTTTTTTTGAACAGAAACATACATAACGACTATTATACTACATAACCTAACTTAACCTAACATAACATGGAATCGTATATGCCAGATACGCCACCTATGGATATGGTATACACGCCCGATACCCTCTCCTCTCCTCTCTTCCATTTCCTTCCAGTTCCGCTTCTTTCCACTTTTGTGTTTTTTTACCCTATTCACATATTTTCCCCAAGTCAATTTGTTACAGAAAAGGAAAAAAAAAGATAAAATACCAAAAAAAAGAAAAGATGAAAAAGAGATGAAAAAGAGACAACTAAAATAAAATAAAAATAAAATTCAAGATACATATCGAAGTCGAAGTCGAAATCGAGAAATTGAGAGAATCCTTTTCACCCCTCGTTTTTTTTTTCTTTCCCTTTTTGATACCGGTCGTTCCCTCTTTTGTTTTTTGCCTCAAATCATGTCTCATTGCTTAGCCTTATCGTTTTTGTGTAAAACTCGGTCTCTAACGCTTTTATCTCCATGTCTCTACAGCAGTCCACTGAAAGGGCCGCCGTGCCCGTCCTCATGATCCAAAAGAAAGGTGAACCGCAGATCTTCTGCATCCCTCTATCTAAAATAAATTGCTGGGAGGTATGTTCTATAAGCTCCAATCCACCCCCCACCTCCCCAATTACCTCGCCCCTTCACCTCCGAACCCCCCCATCACCCCTTCTTCATATATGCCCGCCCGTTTAGCCTGATTTTGGTCCTACCGGAAGCTCTCCGGGCGCCTACGATCAAAGCCTAGCTTAGCTGCGGTGTAGATCTGGAAATAGTATATTCACATACTGACTGATATTGAAATCTTTCGTTTTCTTCCTGTTCTATTAAAAGGACCTGGTTACATCTATCCACCATCTCTACACGTTTTCATTCTCGTCGCCGCCAACTATAATTACATTTGAAGGCGATGTTGTAAATCCGAAAAACTACCTGCAGTTCATGAAGCCAAACACGCACCTGCTGCTCAGTTTCCCCGTTGGGTTCCAGGCGTCTAAGAATTCCTTGAGGCGCATGAGCGACCACCTTTCACCAAGAATGATGTCTATGAATTCATCATACAGCATTGCCTTCATGAAGAAAGATCCGACTGGCGGGGCAGCCTCCGTCCAGACATTCTCTCCTTACAGCCCGTCCCGGGCTTTCAGAAACGAACTCGAGAGAGCTGAAGCGCAAGAACGGAGATTAGAAGAACAAAGACACGCTGCGCATGTCAATGCTCGGGAGGAGGTTCAGCGGTTTACACAATATTCAATGGGTACGGCTCCTAATTGGTTCATGTAGAATACCTTACCTGCTCTTAAGTTTTTTGTCTTTCCCCTCTCGGTCCTGTCCTGTCTTTTTCGAAACGACATGGGGAAGGGAAACGACAGGAAACGCCGTTTTTTTTGTTTCCCTTCGACCCTTTCCCTTTTCCCCCTTCTTCCTTTCGCCGTTCTTCTGTTTTTTTGCTCTTCCTTGTTGAATTTTTTTCTTCTTTTTCTTTCCTTCCCTTCCTCAAGGTGTTCTTCTTCCTCCCCTGCTGGCACAGAGCAAAAAACCACACTTACTTAATTCTTTTTATATACTTTGACATTTCCCTTTTTTTTTTTCAAAAGGACATTGGGCTAAGAAACAAACCATATCTGGATATTTTCTTTCTTTCTTAAATAGGTTCAAGAGCTATGAGCGAAAAGCAGACATTCCCGTCATCCATGACCACTCCAATGTCGACTGGCTTAAGTCCGTTGTCAGGAAGTGGTGTGCATCCCGGTCGGCGTGGCTCCCTCTCCTCACAGTCCTCGGTCTCACATTCTACAATGTCCTATCTCCCAGAGGAAGGCTACCGACACATGTCACACAGTAGCTTGACTCCTGCGACTGAGGTGGACTACTATCCGGAAACTGGATCTGGTTGGAACTTTCTTCGATCTCCGAATGTTTGGTACCCTTCTGGGGACCCTTGGGCCGCTGTTGATGCTAAAAAGGAACAACAGAGGCTTGGGATTGTTTTCCCTGCTGCTGAGACATCTCCTATGCCCGAAGATATTGGTTAGTCTGGCCCTTTTTTCCCCTTCCCCATGGCGTGATTAGATATTAGTATATATCTATCTCCGTTCCAAGAAAGAAAGAAAAGAAACGTGAGAAACAAAGGAACAAGTCATAAGGAACCCTTTCCCCCAAGGTCTCTCTCTAACATCTCTCTCTATCATTTTATTATATCTTCTAGACCCTCCAACGTCTGAATTACAACATCAGGCATACCCCGCCCCTGTTCTCCCAAGCTACTCAACAGAGAACATGCAACTATCCCCAGGCTTCCCAGTATCAAACATAATCCAACAAGTATCAGCCCAAGCTGTCATCAGTGCTACCAAGCCAGAGGTAGACCAGGCCGAAGATGGAACCTCATCTATCCGTTCCCAGTCTCCACTCGACGCACAGTGGGACAGCATCGACACACCGCAGTCCAGCAGCGTTCTCTTATGCCCTCATATCACCTTCCATTGTGTGAAGCCAATAGATCTAAAGATCCGGTTAACGCCAACCGTAACCGTCATACCGCCGACCGACCCGCTCGAGCACGATCGCATGTTCGCAACTGCTATTGGTGAACACGTGAATCTTACAATGTCGATTGAAGGTAATGGTAAGATCACGCGAGTTATCAGTGAGCCCGAGAACACCAAGACGCCCGAAAAGATCACGCTTTTGAAGAAGAGCCAGGCTAAGGGTGCTGGTGGGAAATGGTACATCAGCAGGATGGAAACACAACTTGAAGGTGGATGGGGTAGTGCCGAAGTTGGAGAGTTGGGAGGACACGGTGAAGATGCGAAGAAGAGAAACCCGGGTATCATGTTAGACTGGAGCTTTAAGGGTGAACAGAACGAGAAGAGGTCTTTTGCAGTAGCTTATGAGAAGCTTTCGGCTTTTTTGGATCTCTTCATGGATACTTGTGGCTTCCCAAAGAGGGAGAGACAGGTAAGAACTCTTTTTTCTTTCCTTCTTTCTTTCTTTCTCCTTTTTCCTGAGTTGAAAAGTTGTGAATAACTTCACCAAAACTGAATATAACACTAACAACGCAAAATGTGGATAGACTATGATCAACTTCTGGGCCAGGAGATTACCCCAAGAACCCTCGAAGAACGAGTTCCTCCTCATCAAGCTCTTGCCGGTCAAAGATTTGATTACACTGCTGCCTATTCAAACCGACCCACCACCAGACCGAACCGTCAGATTTTTCATCATTATCCGCAGGGCTACTCGTGAAATCGTCCGAAAGGAGGGCCTGCAAGTCCGCGGGGAGATGGCAAGAGTTGTCTACGAGGTCCTAGGTAGCAAGCCACCACCGATCGTTCCAGCCACTAAGAAGCGCAGGGGTAGGGGCAAGGCCAAAGGCAAGGGGCCACACGGTGACTCTAACGCCGCGATGAGAGAGGCGGAGCGCCCTGCTGGACCAGACCCAAATCCCCGGGTTCCAGTCGAAGGAGGCACCGGTCTAACGATCTTTGAGTATGGCGGCGTTCTCATGGCAAGCCAGGAGGCAGATGAACAGATGGCTGAAGAGGCCCTTGCTTTGTCCTCCGCGGAAGCAGCAGCTGCAGAGGAAGAAAAGGAGGCTAAGAAGACAAAATCTACCCCTTCCTCGCCACCTCGCAAAGCGCCTTCACATCGGCCAACGGTTGAGGAGTATGTAGAGCCGACAACAGTTTCACCAACAGGTATGGATGTCGACCAGCCGGTGCTTACCGAAGCCACTCCCGCAGCCATGGTCTCACCACAAGACCACTATGCCATCCTACCGGATACCCAACCATCAGGCATCCAGATGTCCGACTTTGCATCCCGTGCACCAGATGAAGTTATCTCATCATTATACTACGATAACCATCAACAGTTCTACGACCCATTCATGTATGCACATCAAGATATGGAGCTACATGATCCCAACCAGCCAGTCTTCACAGTTGTAGGGACAAACGGCGGGTACGGCGGTGGGTTTTTCCAGACGGCACATCCTCAGGAGCAGGTTTCTGGACATCCCATGCAGGCTCAAGGATGGGGGTGGCATAGTCAATACGAATAAATGAAGGAATAAATAAACAAACAAACAAATAAATTTTTAAAAAAACAAAAAAAGAGTAAGAGACGGAAGCCACAAGTATAGAAAAGCCTGGAACTTTTCGAATTGTGTTTTCATAACGATATCACGACACACAAACGTATATGCTGGCAAGCGTAGGGCCTCTTTTTTTGTTATTGATACCAAATCGTTCCCCTTTCTCCTCCAATTTTTCTTGTTTTTCTTTTCTTTCGGGATTGTAATTATTTCATACATATCTTCCAGCTGTCAGCTTTCTTCAGCCTGGGGAGCCTTCTTTTTTGTTTCTGTTTTCTTTTTTTTTTGGGCTACCGGAAAGGGAAAAAACGCACACACGGGCTTGTCCTTTCGTTTTTACACTTCGCTTCTTTTACTTCCTATCGAAGTACCATTTTCCTTTTTCTTTTTTTTTCTTTGATATTTCCAGGATACCTCTTTTTTCATTTTCCTTCCAAAAATCATCTCGTTTTCTTTTTTATTTTATCTTTTTGTAGCAAGGGAAGGGAATCCTAGGAGTTGAAACATTTGGGTAGAAGTATTCATCTTTATTTATTTTCATTATTATATTTTCTACAAGGTCTGGGTACGAGACACATTTTCTACATCTTTGGACCATTTTATTTCTCTTTTTTAACTTTAATCTACCTATCTTTTCGAGCTATAACAAAATATCCCTAGGAACAGAACATGGGGAATGATGCTCAAGAAAGTGCCAAAAGTCTATCTTAATCTTTCTTCTTCTACCTTTACCTTTTCTCTTTTGAAATGTGTGCTTCTTCATTCTCCATTCTTCGACTTCCTTTTCTTTTTCTTCTTCGGTTGCTGGAATACATTCCTTTCCTTACCTCTCATTTGTTTGTCTCTTGGGTCTTTGCTTTGCTTTGGTTGTTTGGTACTTACTTACTCTACCTATTTTACCGACTCAGTACTTAGCTTATATTCTTGCTAGGTATATATATGATATATATATGATATATTATTTAACAAATAGCCTTAAGAAGTACTAAAATAGTTTACAAATAGACCGTGCTTATACATACATGCATCCATATACAAATTGCCTGAATAAAGACAAGATCGCCACAAAGAAGACGTGAGCGGACGTTGAGATTAGGTTTGACGTAGTATATACAACCCACCTCCCAAAAGTAGGGGCCCGGCTTGTCTTATTTTTGGGCCTTGATAGGCTCTCTAGGGGACCCTTGGTGGGGTTTTAATATATGATTTATGATGTCAATGCGATAATGGGCCTATCCGGATTGGTGAGGGTGAGGTGGTATCGTCCCGCTTTTTTATGACAGTTTTGGGGTATATTTCTCGCGAAAGCGATCCGAGATCCTTTTTTCCTCGTTTCTTTTTTTCTTTCCTTTTTTTTCTTCCTTTCGCTATTCGGAGACTTATGTACTTGATTCGCTTTCGGAGACGAGGAAGGTTTCGCTTCTTTTTTTAAGCTTAATTTTATTCTTATTTTTTGTTTTCTGATTAATTCGATTCGCGGGATTATTTAGATTAGATATCGCTTTGATTTGAGTTTTTTTTTTTTTTTTGCTTTGGGGGTATTCTTGATTTATCGATTTAGCTGCCGGATTTGGATGCTGGATACCCCGCGTTTTTATGCTGCTACTGACTACTAAGAACTTACGTATTGAAGATTATATCGATGACATGACATATGACAACTAGCCGGCGCTGGTTGCGGCATAATAGCTATGTTATACCAGCGTAATTGCCGATAGGATATCGGACGGAGCCAGAGGTCATGTGCATATAGAACCCTTACTTACTTCTTATGCAGAACCCAGCCTCGAAGGACGGCGTGCAGAACCCTTTTTTTTTTTTTTTTTTAAAAAAAAAGAGTCCAAGTGAGCTCGTGTATGCGTAATCCGTTCCATGGAGCTCTTCTGCTCCCCTGTTCGAATGCCCTTGCTTTTTGGTGCGTATGGCTTCAGCATATCACGCCTGCATCTGGGGCTAACTACCTCGCAATCTTCTGACTCGGTATCTCACCAATGTTAGGACCTACTAAATTTTGCTCTGTCGCGGGCTTTAATAAGTCGCGTGTTTTTTTTTCACCCTGCATTTAGACCCCTCCCGAGTGCGAGCGAGATATATACTCGGTTAGATTCAGTTGGCAAACTAACCTGAACTAAACTGGCAGGAGTCCCGTGTATGAGAGATCTGCACACCAAATTACTAGTCATGATTTTTGAAAACGCGTGTACTTATAGTTTAAAACTACAAATTTTTTATTTATTTTTTTAATAGAATCTTGATGTTTAAGTAGCCTTTTCGACTTCGTGTTTTGTAATATGTAGAAAGCAAGGGGTTTTGGACCTGCTGCGCCATAAGTAGGATTCGGTTCCTGACCTCTTTGCCCCCTTCAAAATCAGTATATTATGAGATTTTTCTTTACGAGCATAGTTTTTGTATTTGCTTACCATAATCCCATAAATTTAACAAATTTCCATAGTTTAGATTTTTTTTGTTTTTTAGTATTTATTTACCTCGGTTTGTGGGATCCGCCAAAACGGTCTCGCCCCCAGCTCACGATCAAAGTATCGCAGCATGGATCGCCCACATATATATAATTTGAATATTGACAAAAACGTTCACATACAAGGGGATATAAGGGCCTTTTAGCACTAATCGCAAATAATAGAGAAATAAAGCATCTCATACGACATCACCTATCCCGCTGATAGCGAATATTTCGCTACTTAATATCGTATCTTCAAAAGCGGAATTCATCATCTTAGCTCAGGCGCTGATCCCGGGTCCCATTAAGATGATAACATTCCCACGAAACGAATGGTAATTAATTGTCACTTCCGAGACTTACGACTGGACCCTGTTCGCTGAGTGTAAGAACCGATAATGAAACTTCTACTACACGAGGCCGTAATCTGCGTTATTGTGAATTAACTAAATCCTCCCTCAGGCTAAAGCATTCACTATCTTTGACCAAACATCAACTAGATAGTTGCTTAGGGGCTCATAGACATCAATACGACCGTCGAGGGAATGACGGCAGAGATCGGCCGCGCCCCCAGATACAGCTCATGAGTAACAAGGCCAGGCCGTGCTATCCGTGAGCTTGTGGACTCCGTTAATGGACTTCGTACGGATATCGTACGCCTCAGAGCTGAGTAAGCCCTCATCCATTTCTGTTGGCGGATATATGAATATTTGAATGTTAAAATTCCGTTTCGACGTAGGGGTGAGGCTGTCAGAGTATTTTTTTTTACTATGTGTTAGTTCTGGTTCCAACAAGACCAGGCAAGGCTTGGTCCGATAAGAATGTATAGCCTGATGGCGTCAATGGGTGATGAGTTGAGGTCCCCCGATGCCATTGATTTATCCGATGTGATTCCCTGCAAGGGTGCAGTCGTTTCAATCAATAGCAAGATTTCCATACTCAAACATAAGATCTGACCTGCACTTTGGCTGATCAGTATATCCATTGGTGTTAGCTCTGTGCACCTGCGGTATTATAGCCAAGCCCCTATGTCAGGCATATTATAGTGGTCATAAGTTCAAGTATAGTAACGCGGACAGCCTTTTGACTTAGCAGGTTATGAGCTTGCGCAGCGGACGACTCTCTACTCTAGTCAATTCAGTTAAAGAGTATCCTTTTGTCAAAAAGATTATAGGATAAAGTCATCGGCCTAGATAAAATCAAACGAGGCTCCTCATACTTGTATCTAGTCATCCTACCCATATTTCTTCCTGTATATAGTCTAATTAGCCAAGGGTTCATACAGACACTTGTTTATACTTACGAACCTTACTACAAATGCGTAGGTAAACTTGTGTTACTCCTCAAGCATGGTGTTGCTTGGGTTCAATTCGAGTAATCCTTGATATGCTCTCCCGACTGTGTGAATAGTAGCTAGAAACTGACCTGAGGAAGTTATATACGTGCCGGAGCTTTAAATTTATGTCAAGGACTAGACTCGAGCTTGAAGGGTCGGAAGAATTACAAAACCTCGTTACAAATCGAGGTCATGTGACGTTGTGGAATCGTCTATGCTCGAAGGTTTGGAATGCGGAATGAGATATATGGGGTTGCAACCCCCTGTCCGGATTCCCGGCCAGGGACATGGACCAGGGGTGGATGGGCGGCGGTGGAGCGCCGCTCCCACCCCAACTTTTGGCTCCTTCGGCAGGTAAACGAGTCGCAGAGGGGCTGTTTTGACCGTGCTGAATTGGGCTGAATCGACTGGTCGGATTTTTGCGAATATTGGAAGAACCTGTTCGCGTACAATAGTACCTTTGGACTTGTGTGAAATGTTGGCTTTTTGGCTGGGAAGGAGAAAAATCGAAAGGTACCGACGGTGTTCGGTGTGAGTTCGGGAGTGCATACTGCCTTTTAGCTAGTAGATTTTCTTCTGAAAGGCCAATGCATATGCATCGATCGAGAGAAAATGTATATACATCATCGAAGTGGACAAAAAGTCAGGTTGGAATAAAAAAAACAGTATTTTGTTTTTTCTCTCAAAAGCGTCAAAAGTATACTATCCTGCATTGGAACTCCCGCCTTGATGATGCATTCATTCGCACAGGAAAGAGGGATGGTGCTGCCTTCTTTTTGGTTCTCTGCCCCACCAAACCCCAACGTTAACGTTGACGAAACGATAACCCGTCCGAGTTCTGCATTCCTTTATAAAAGATTAAGGGCCCCTCTCCTCCGTATTGTTTTCGTCCCCCTCTTTTTTTGGTTTTCCTAGGTGGTGTTTGGAATGTAATTCTATCCTTTCTAGTTAGATCTGATTGAACCCTTCTTTTATTTTTTATTTTTATCCTTCCATGATGTCGATATGAGGAGATTGTAAGGTTTTTTGTTTTGCACCATGGATGCTGTTATCACCATTATCGTCAACGAGCATACTAGCCGATTGCTATCAAAGCCTTGCAAGGACTTCTTCTTCACACCGTTTCTTGAGGAATTAGCCAATTCCTTTGGACCCTTTCCCTAGTCAACTGGAGAGTAAATTCTTATTGAAGATATATTATTTTTCCGGGCGCGCCCAGCGGCAAATCCAAGAAGAATCGGATTACGAAAGAGAAACAAAAGTAAAGGCAAAAACAATAACCGTTGAACCACCTGACCTGACTGGACCCTTTTTCTATAAAACGGAAATTATTATATCGCAGCAAAAATTCAAAATTTCGATAAAGAGGGAAGAAGGTTTTCAATTTTGCCTGTTTGTGCGGTACGCAGCTGATAAATTGTGGGACCTCCTCGGGCGGACTGCCCGATATTGATCATTCATTATCTTTGATCCGTTTGATTGGCTTTTTCCTCTTTAATTTTTTTTTGGTCTGGTCTTTAGAATCCTTCCAGAAGGCTATCGAAGTGGCTCTATTATATTGCCTCAGGGGTGGCCCGGTCCCGTTGAGAGTGAATCACAGATAACCGTTTCGGTTGATTGATTATACGTACTAGTAATATCTACTGACCACGCGCGATATTTCCGCAGTGCGAGTGCGCTGTGTTTGATAGCGAGCCTTTTTTTTAAAGAGAGCCAGCTTGCCTGTACCTGTCCTGTTCTGCGTGCATTGCTTGCACAGCTTTTGCTGCGCCCTGCCTGGAACAACTTTACTTGGGGGACGAAACGAAACGACCAACGGAACGAGGCACAATTGCTATCTAATTCTTCTTTTTTCTTTCTTTTTTTTAATTCTTTTATCTAAGGGACGAGGATTGATTGCTTCGATATCTGGCGCAAGGTATTAGGAAACGGTTGCTTTTTTTTTTGTTTCCTTTCTTTCTTTTCTTTGGATCCTCAAGCATCATCTGGCATCTTATAAATTTCTTTTATCTCTTGCTTTGAGTTTTCCTATCCTTCTTATCCTTTTGTCCTTTTCTTCTACTTTTTATATCAGTGGGTCCTAGAGATATTTTATATCGAGTTTTACAGGAATCGATACCAGTCAGACCGCAGGCAAAAGTAGGAAGGAAAACGACTCACTTCTGCAACAAGGCAACACTTTTTTTTTACCCTTGGAAAATCGGACGACAGGTAATTTTAATCCCAATCTTGTCTTAATTAACCTTCTTCAGAAAAAAGAGAGGTATCATACGATTAGCTAACGACCATCATGAAAAGTTCTCCCCAGACCGTCCGTTTTCAACAGCGTCATCGCTTGTATCACGTTTTGTCACCCCTCCGTTTGTCCAGAGAGGGATTGGGTGGTAAATAAATTTTGCCTGAGGTTTTGTTGCGGTATATACGTTCGACCCGTATCGGCGCCACTCCGCCTGTGTTACACGACTATATTATATTTCACTGGGGGTTTTCTTTCCGGATATCGGCCTTTTCTTCCTCTCCTCATTCTTCTTATTTTTTATATCGTCAATAGTCGATATTTCTAGGGAAGTCGGGGCATTGTTACAATTCATACTATCGAAGATATAGATAGGTATATTATAAGTAATATACAACATGGCGGCGATAAACAAGGACTCCAGACCCCCTCCGGGCCCACCCCAAACAGATATCACCACCAATCCACCGCCGCTCTACCGCCGTATCTCCCGTCCTCAAAATCTCCATCTCGAGATAATCAACCCATCCCAACCATCCATATTCCAACCTCTCAAACACAATAGCATCAATAATAATAACCACTCAACGATCGACGGTGCTATCACTGCATGTGGTAGCCACGTTAATATCTGCAGCAACTCGAGTGCGCACTCTGATAGTTCGTCCAGAAGCTCGACGCCGACCCGTTCTCCGGCTTCATCTACAACAACGGATGACGGGTCGTCAATTGCTACTCCTACACTGGAATCGTCGTCTTCGTCGTTGAAGTCTTCGTCACCGTTTGGGTTTTCGACGGGTGTTTCTTCTCCTTCTGTCTCTGCTGCTGCTGCGGATAGTGATACGAGACTGTTATTGCGGGATCGGTATCTAGATAGCCTTCAACGTCCTATAATATTAGGAACTACAACGATAACACCAGCGATAACACCGGGATCAACTCGCAGTCGCGGAAACTCTTTAGATATCCCACAACCGGTCTACCAAGACGCGAAGTTAGCATATACTGCTCCTGCTATTACCCCTCCACTCCTCCCGCTTCCTGAAGTATTCACACCACCGGAAACGCCAGCGTCTGCGAGTAAGGGATTTAAAGACTCAACAGCTGCTGCTGCCAGTGCGCTAAAATCTGTGCCACCGCCAACGTTCCATCTCGGGCCGCGACAGAAGCGAGACCTCGCTACTGAGCTGCTACCAGCCGATTGGGCGGACATGGGGATCGATAACCGAGTTCTTAGGGAAGAACGGGAAGGTGGGAATGAGATAAATGGGATCCTTCAGCCCATTGGAGAATATGAGCTTGACGACGCTAAGAAACCGACAAAGCTGGGATCTGGGGCGTGGAGTAACGTCTACAAGGGGGTTTTATACCATAAAAACTCGGCAAAAGCGCCTTTTCAACAAGTTATTGCTGTGAAACGCCCGTTGAATACATTCTCCATCCCGGCATTGAAGCGAGAAGCTGCGATATTATCACATATCCATCGAAAAGTCTCCTCTTCTTCTTCTTCATCCGGCGATAGAAACGTCAGAAGCAGCGAGTCTTACTCCGTCATCCCGTTCCATGGATTTGATGCATCCACGACATCGATATTGATGACAGCATTATCTGGCGATAATCTCGAGCAGTTCACCACCCGTTGTCGATCCTCGATCTCGCGCGATGTTTCAAACTTCAACGCTTTAAAACTACCGGTTGTGGGGATCACGCAATGGCTATTTATTGCCGAGCGACTGATCTCTGCTTTTGCATTTTTAAAGTCTGCCGGAGTGATCCATGGAGACGTTAAGCCGCAGAATATCCTTACCAAACCCGCCGATCCGAAGCTACTCCTACCGCTTCATGAAGGAAGAGGAGCGGGTAGGTACAGCTGGATCTCGAAAGAAGAGATTGGCGGATTGGTAGAGCCTGTTGTTGCCGACTTCTCGTCATCGTATGTGGTCGATACAGCCGGCAATATATCCGACGAAGAAGAAGCCATCAACGCTGTTACAACAATCTACTGTGCACCAGAACTGCTAGCCGCGTTTTTAACCCCTCCTACAACGCCTACAAATCCGACCCCTTCTTCGGCATCGGTTCCACCGAAATCCGAACCTCGTCCGTTACCAACTTTCTCATCAGACCAATACGGCCTCTGTATGACGCTTTTGCAGACTGCGATTGGTAGTCATCCTTATTCTGCTGCGAAGATGGATATTCAGAAAAATATGTGGGTTCGGCAGGGTGATCCTATGGCTTTTGCGAGGGCAGATGAGAGGGGATTTAGGTGTAAGAATGGAGGGGCGGTCGATAGGTTGCTTCGTGGATGTTTTGGGAAGACGGCGGTCGGGAGAGTGGGGATTGAGGAGATGGTCGGGAGGGTTGCTGGGTTATGCATGGAGTGGGAGGGGCGGAAGGGGGAAGATGCGTGGGTTTGGGGAGGGCGTTTGTGATTGTCTTCTGCTTTTGATATTTTGTTTATGGCAGTTTGGCTTGGTTAGGGGCTTTTTTCTCTTGAGACTGGTTGTTGGGATTGCATCGCATTATGGTCATTCGGACGTTCACTTACTTTTTTAGTTCATTTATTTGTACTTTAGTAAAAGGGTTTTTTGATATTTTTTCGTTTCTTCCGCGTTCTGGTATAGCATTTATACGGGTTATGCATTTTAGACAGGGAACTGCTGGTAAAAAATTATAAGGTAGGATTTATATGGGGGAGGGTCGCATATGGGGCTGGGTGTCTAAAAAAAAAAAAAAAAAAAAAAAAAGTAAGGTAGGGATGGGGCAGTTTGTGGCGCAGGAATGGTGGGGTGTCTATCTGTTTATCATGTCGATTTTGCGGGTCTTGCATGCTTGCCCTTCTATCTCTTTCGTTCTACTACTACTACCCTCATTAACTTTCTTGTCTGTTTTTTTCTCTTTTCTTTTTGTTTTGTCCCCAAAAGCTCTGTCGATAGTTTTGTATGTCATATCACTACTGTCACTAGGATGTATAACAATATATCGTGTTAAAATACTACTGCCCATTGGTTTGGTTAAATACGACCGATAGATCTATAGACCTCACCCAACTATGTTGAAAAGTTTGTTCCTATCTCCATTTAAGCTTATATCATAAGACGGCTAATGGAAATGGAAATCGAGGAGAGTTTAGTTATGTTGGAAAAACGGGAACAAAACTTTAAAGTATAAATCGCCCCTTTCGTTGGAATCAATCATAAAAAACAACCGCATCTCCGACGCGAGGAATCGAATTCAAGTGATCACTGTATGTCTTTAGCTATGATGTTTTTTTCTTTCTTTTTTTCTTAAAAGTTCAGAAGATAACTGGTTAGGTATATTAAATAGAATAGTATAAAATAATTTATTTAAACAATATAGGGAGGAAAACTATTAGGAGCGCCATTTGAACCATTCGATTACCCTGGGGTGCTTGGGTGCCCCCACTGGCTTCCGTTTTTTGACGAGTTATTCCTCCTGAGAAATGAAAGATTTTTTTATAAAGTACTGCGCGAACTGGTTGTTTTTTTGTATTCTTTTTTTCTTTAGTAAAATGAAATTGGACTGTAACGATGGAATTCCTCCAGTTTATCTTTCTTCCGACATATACCCTATTCCCCCCAATCGGACAAAAGTAAGGATATTGAATGCATTATATCAACCATTCGTCTCTTGCGTTTTTTTTTGCTTACTCCTTTCCACCGAATGGGAAACCATTGTTGTTAACCGGGGAGTTTCCGGTGTTGACGACAATGTTCATAGCAGTGCAGCCAACGTTTGCAACGGCAGGTCCCTGGTTTCCTGAGCAGCAGGCAACGGTCTGCTGGCAGATTGGGCTGGCGGAGCCGGATTCTAATTATTCCCAAGTTATTAAAATTTTGTTCTGTAGCATTTTTTTGTTTTATGTTGAGGGATGGGAAGGGAGGGATAACGAACCGAACTTTGTAACCGAATTACACTGGTTACTCTCCTCCCTCTCCTCGTTGTTGTTAATATTCGGGATGCTCACACCCTTGATATTAGTTCGGAAGAGGTCTTTGAGAAGGTATTGATACTGCGGGTATAGCGTGTGGGTTGATTGTCGGCCAGAGTTGGAGGATGCGGTGTTGATGGATGGACCATTGCAGCAGACGATTTGGCCGTTCGCGCAGGAGGTCGAGGATTGGTTAATTTGGCTGTTGGGGCTTTTGACTATAGGGCCGGCGGAGTTGCCGCCGTTGTTGTTGCCTGTATGAGGGGGGGGGGGTTATTGTTTAGTAAGGGTGTTTGTTTGGGTAGGGAGGTTTATGGGGTTAGATTTGAATACCGTTGTTTTTGAGGGAAGAGCCGGCTTCTAGATATTTTTTTCGTTAGTTCTGCATGTTATATATGTATATATTGATATTGATACGGTGATATCAGGTACTAACCAGACTCGGCACCTCCAGTGCCGCCGATTCTTCCGCCCGGGAAGTTGTTACCGCCACCGCGGCCACCAGGTCCCCATCCCCACTGTGGAGCAGCGGATGCCAAAGCACCGAGACTGATGGTGATGATGGTCAAAAGTTGCATTTTTAAAACGATTGTGGATGTAAAAAAGAGTGGGGTGGTTATTAGGTATTAATATTAGTTATTAGCTATTGCTGGTATTGGTACTGGATTGGGGAAAGCGAGTGAAGACTGTGTGGATTGCTGGATGCTGGTGGTTAGAAGGGAGAGGATTCAGTGGTTTGGGGGCGGAGATGGGGGGAATATATAGACGGACCGGATGGGATGGTCTTGGGCATATGGCTATTCTGTTATGTTCATATGATGGTGATCATGAAGTTATCAATATCCCGCGGACGTACATTACATACGTAAAGATCACCACGGCTGGCAGGAGTGTTCCATGTTACCTCAATCGATCGGGACGCGACGCCTGGTTGGTTGTATTGGACTTTGAATAGTATTTTTTTTGTTGGAATTGTGAAAAGTTGGAGTCTGTGATGGATATGTTTTTCCCGGGGAATTGCTTACTATCCTAGTTTTCGGGGGTCTAGTAGCATGTGGATGAGTTTGTATTCCGAAGGAAAAAGAAAAGGGTTTGATTAGAAAAAAAGGAAAAGTGAAGTTTTCGATTGAACATCATGGTCCCCGTGTTCTTCATGATCAAGATGGGGAGATTGTGTTGGAAATTGTGGTATATTTTGGTGTAGATCTATAGAATTGCGGAAGTAGGTCTGAAGGAGCACGGTGGTACAAATGTTTGTTTAGTTACTTTGGGGGAAACGGCAGACGGGGATGAACGTGTGATTCTGGACTGGTCTGAGCGATATGTTCAGCTCTGCGCAGGTATATACAGGTTTGTGTACCTATTTTCTTTTCGATTTATGCGGTCACATGCGGCACCCAACAATTGGTATCGTGTATGATCAATGGTCAAATTTTGAGCATTATATGAATCAATATCGATGTAAATCTAGATAGTACTCGGTTTTTGCCGATCGAAAGTGTATATGCCCGTCTATAGTTTCGTCAGCTGGGAAAGATGGGGAGGATATGCAAGAGATCGGTCTGCATGTTTCAAAAACTCGACATGCAGTCTTCATGTCTTTTTTTTTTTTTTTTCGTCCTCGCCGGGGTGACTGTGCTTGCAGATTGCATGCAGATTTGAGTCTTCAATAGAGCGTATGGAAAGGTTAGAACGAATAAAATTGTTGTTTTGTGGGGATTCTCTTGTGGACCTTTCGTGGAACCAGAGGTGGTACGGTACCTACATATTGTCCCGCCAGCGAAGTAGAAAAGAGCGTGTAATGTTGAATTTCAGGCCTAGGCCTGAACATAATATAAACTATTTCTCGATTCGGACGAGGAGCTCAAGAGAGCTCGTGAACACAAGAAAAAAAAGAAGAAAGAAACAGTGGGCGTAGTGTGATCTAACATATCCAAAGCCTATGGTAGCGCTCTTTCCGATTCGGTACCGCTGAACTGGTATTTGTATTTGATAGATTATATCTAGAAATAAGTTACACATTAGTTGTATAGTTATAATTATCACTCCCCAAGTTTCTCTTCTTATTCTTTGTTCTTCTTCTTCTTCTGGAAAAAGATCAGACTAGCCCGGCCGGGTGATATGTGCATACTTACTCACATACAAAGGTCACACAGCAGAAGCCTCCCGCATTTACTACCTCGCACTGCAGCACATTCTGAATCCGATCTGCCGAAATAGAGCCTTCGTCAATCGGATCTGTGCTGTACACCACAGCGCGAAAGTTCCGACTACGGCATCCCATTGGATGGGACCAAGCTAGGATTCGGAGCTCCCCGAAGTGGTGAGGAGGGAAGTGTACAACATCTACTTGGGTTGGTAGGGACGATTTAATTGTCAAGCCTTGTTTTTTTTTTTTTTTTTGATGTGTGTGCTGCATGCCGTGCCGCTTCAGTAAGCTTTCATTCGTATGCGTGCCTGGTGTGATATAATACTGCATAACCGAAGAAGCGTCGTAGATCGATTATATTCTCCGAGGTCGTGTATCTATTAATGTTAGATAATGGATTCCCAAAATAGAAACAAAAAGCACAACAATGAGATTTAATTTTCTCCGATATTCGATCGATTTCGGTATACAGTTTATTATCACTATTCTCCTAGATCGGGACTTTAAACTTTTGGTATATTCGTTGATGGTATAATATTAAATATCAACAAATAGTGTAGGGAGTTGTAGTATAGATAGTATGGTATGTATTCAAATCTACCTTACTACCGAAGCATAGTTCCCCACGAGATCTCGAGACTAGCTAGTTTACATCATAAAAGTCATCAAAAGATTCCGATAGCTTAAATCACATGACAACTTTGGGCTTCCTATCAACACCAGTTAAATTTATAAATTCAACTCATCTTCCTTACGAGGCGGGACGATCCGGGGATTTATGTGGTCCTGGTCACCCTTACCCCAACTAATTTTTCATGAGATATAATTATAAACAAGTTGTGTGGCCGGTTATGCATACATGATTCGCCGAGTGGCGCATACCTATATGCAACTCCACGATAAATGATTCAGCTGTTCCCCCCGCATTTTCTAAGCGGGTCCGATTTACGTAATTACAGAATGTATGGTCATGAGTGTTAATACTGGTATATTCCTCTCGGTCCGAGTTTTTTCCCGTGTACCCCATGAAGCTATATGCAATAGTCTAGCCAGCTAGATAGAAACGGCATTGCAGAGTTTGGTTTCTACATCGATCGATGTAGTATCGCTGATAACTTGCTTCTTTTTCTTCTTTTTTATATATTTTCGAAAATTTATGATGTTTAGAAGCATGTCTTGAGCTAGCTTACAGACTTTTTCATATTAATTGCATAATATTTGAATTTCCAACTGGAGGTTGACCCTATTGAGGTATAGGATTTCGACTGGATGGACGAGGAAGCAGGTGTTCAGGAAATGTGCTATATATTACACACCTAATCAATCAATTTCTTTGGCACGGTTAACGGACACGTCTATTCATTCGGAATTACATCATATCGTGCCAGCTGTATGTTCAGTTAGAACATGCGGAAGAATAGAAACTTGGTTAACACTCCCCGGAAACATCGCCCCTGCCCTTGTATTTCATACGTCCACATACAATACATCCTTATATGCAGCTGCATGTCAAAGTTTTTTTTATTCATTTATTCTGTATCTTTTGGCTTTGGCTTTGTATGACTTGCGCGTTATGCAGCTAACCCTATAATTTGGGCTGCTGGTGCGGCTTGGGGGGAGGGGGTTGGTAGAGGAATTCGGATCATGAACTTTTCCGTTGTTTCTTATTATTATTTTTTTTTTTTCTAGGGTAATTACCTATGTAATCGGTCCAAAGTGATTCAATTAGATTCCCGGTGCACCTCTGAGATGGTGATTCTTTACGTCATGAATTCTACCAATTCACTCACTTTCCATCCCCGCCATTGCATTTACCCGACAGCGAAGAAGTTCGATGCATGATGTGTGATTTTTTATTCTCCGTGTGTTGCCCCCATGCAGCTACAGCGCTGCAACCTCAAAAAAAGGTCCAGAACTCTAAATTTGATCAATTGGATCACTTAAAGCTGACTAAAGTCATCGAATACCCTCCGAATTTCAGTACTAAGCACTAAAAGCTTATTAATTGTGTATAAGCGGTTGCTTGGGGGGGTTGCCGGCTGGGCCGAGGGAGGGAGGGAGGGTGTATTTTCTAGCAAAGGAGGTTTAGTATATAAGTATGGTGGTGTGTCGGTACGTTGGTTTTAGATCTGGCTGGAGTTCGAATCTAGTTCGGATGAAAGCGAGGGCAGATAATCTGATCTGGATATCGATTTGATCTCGGTTGCCCTGCTAGGAAGCTAGAGCTGGAGCTAGGAAGCTCCCCCGCAAAAACACCCATATATAGCCTGCGAAAAAGACCCCAACTTTTACTGTACCTTTTGAGTACAACTCTCCCCCGGAAGGCTTTTCTTGTGATACCTCAAAAGCATCAATTATCACTTTTTTTTAAAAAACAGTTACAAAGCTAACTGGAAGTTCGAAAAATGTCGGAGGACCCAGCTATCACACTGCAGGACCGGTTCGCGGCGTATGTATACCCCATCTAATGCAACCCCAAACCCCCACAGTCACAATGTATGCACATAAATGCATATCAACTGGTTGTATTCCGTACCTACCTAGGTTGTATACCTGACCAGGCTACCAATCCCACTCCCTCGGGACCTTTTATGCCCCACCCCTCCCACCCCTCCATTCTATCCCCTAAAAGAAATTATCCAAAAGCAGGAATTCAATCGCCCTCTCTAAATTTTTGCTTCCATTTTAATAATTTAACTAAATCAATTATTTGATTCTAATTAAAAAAATAACAGTGCAAAAAACGACCACGCCTCCCTCTGGAAATCCCTCTGGGACGACGGCACCTACATCCCCTGGGACCGCGGACAATCCTCACCGTCACTAGTCGACCTCCTAAACGACTACCCATCACTAATAACCCCATCATCACCATCACAACAGTTAACAGCATTTGTACCGGGCTGCGGTCGCGGCTACGATGTTCTACTATTCGCATCTCACGGATTAAAAGCCCTCGGATTGGATCTATCCGAGTCAGCTATCATCGCGGCTAAACAGAACGCGGAAAAGTCCGGGTTGAATAGTCAGTTGTATGGATTTGTTGATGGTGATTTCTTTGGTGATGCGTGGAGGTCGGAGGGTGAGAGGTTTGATGTGGTTTATGACTACACGTTTTTGTGCGCGTTAGATCCTTCTCAGGGGCTCAGGGAGAAATGGGCGGATAGGATGAGGGAGCTGGTTAGGGATGGTGGGGTTTTGATATGTCTTGAGTTTCCGCTTTATAAGGGTTTGGAAATGCCGGGGCCGCCGTGGCCGTTGAGGGAGGAGATTTATAAAGGGTTGTTGGAGGAGAGGGGGTTTGTTAGGGAGATGTATGTTAAGCCTAGACGGTATTTGGAGAGTGGAGAGGGGAGTGATATGGTTAGTGTTTGGAGGTTGAAGTAAGGAAGGAAGTAAGTAGTTTTTGTATAGAATTGGATGTAAGTGCGTGTGCTATAGATATGGGAATTAAACAAATGGGTATACCCGCTGCTGCCGTTACAAAAAAGAAGCCGATATAAGAAAGAAAAAAGCGAGTAGAGTAGAACATGATTGTGCTAGACAAAGGGAAAAAACGAGTGAACCACCAAGTTTTTTATAACACCTGTTGTAAAAAGAAACGAAGTCTTTTTCTAATGTCTACCATTGGGGAATTCCTGAAACCAACCAAGCAAAAAAAAAAAAAAAAAAAAAAAAAGAAGTTAAGAAAGGGAAGAAGTTGGGGATAAGAGGGGGTTAAGCGCGCAGGGCGAGTAGTTCCTTCTCTTCCTCCTTGGAGAAGATGTACTGCTTGCAGGACTGGCATGCATAGCGGACTTTAGCTGTTCGCTTGGTCTATGATAAAAAAATGTGGGTATTAGTGTCAATTGGTGCAAGTAAGAGTGAATACAGATAGAACTTACGAAAGTCTCCTCCTTCCCCAAGCTATCCAAATACTTGTAAAAATTCTCACAAGTATACCACCCCTTCCCGACACAGTTCGTCCCTCTTCCACACTCCAATTCGACAGTCGTGGTTTCAATACCTCTCCCGGACTTGTTTGTCTTGAGGAGGTAGTTTTCCATGCCGATTGAAGCACAGGAAGCGCAGACCCATGGTTCGCCTTTGGAGCTGCAGGCGCAGGGTTTGACGGTTGGGTCGACTAGGAGAGAAGTGAGGGATATGGAAGAGCAGGCGGTGCAGGTTGCGCGTTTTGTGGAGTGGTGGGTGGGTTTTGAAGTGCGTGTTTTGCAGTTCTGTACCGAATAATCGTGTTAGCATGTCCGTCCTTCGTAGATAGCATTATAACTATCTTGTTTATAATGAATTGTCCAGTTTATATAATATAGATGGCGCTCTGGGAGTGCATAAAAGGTGCGTAGGGAGAGGAGGGGAGCTTACTCGGCAGGCCGGACGTCGGCAACGGTCGCTGTGAGGATTATTAGCCTCCATATTCCACAATTTCATACACCCACTCAATCATCTGTCCCACAACTACACCCATCCAATCCTCAACTTCATCTACAAAGCTTCACGGCATACGAAGGAAGGAAGGGATGTAATAACTACCATATATTAACCAAATCCGAAACACACTGACTCCTCACCACGGGACTGCGAATCGAAGAAATACGCCTGACCATCTTCTCCCTTTGGGTAGCTGCAGCAGATGTGGAGGAGTACTGGCAGCGGAGGGTGAATGGCAGCAGGTGCCTTCTGTTCTCGAGCAGCGACTGGTGCATGTCGCGACATGTTGATGAAAGGTTGTAGAGGTCGGTGCGGTCGAGGTGTTGGGCGATTGAGCGGATGCATCTGACACCATTACAATTAAATATTAGTATCTTATGATAACTATATTATTACGGATTATATACGGTATTAATGGAGAGGGTAGATAGTGAACGTACGGGTAGATACCGACGACGCTAAAGAGCTTTGCGAGGCGACCGGAGTCGTTTGAAGGTCTGCGGGTTGAAGCGGAGCGACGCTTAGATCGCGACGGTGGCGATGTGTTGGCGCCGCGGCGGTGGTGGTGGGGGACATTGGCGGGATGGCGCATAGTTAGCATATGGTCGTAGAAGTGCGAATGGCCCGGAAAATCCCGCTCGACGGTATCCGCGTCCAGATCGATGAAGACAACCATCTCGTCCTCCTTCTTCTTCTTAGTTTTAATATAAAAAAATTTTCGGATTTTTTCCAAATTTTTATTTTATTTTGTTTTCTGATGAGGTTCTTTTTTTTGGGATTCTTTTCTTTGGGTGTTTTTTTAATTTTTAATTTACTGGTGGCGGTGGCGGTGGCCGGTGATGTATGGATGGATGGATGGATAGATAGATAGATGGGAGGGTGATGTGATGATATAATAGTAGTATTTACAGGAGGACTACGACGGGAGTGACAGACAGACGGATGGACAGACAGACGGACAGACAGATAAAAATGAAAGGAAGTGAAATAAAGGGAGGGGGGAAAAGTTATCAGTGTGACCTTCTTTGGCGGGGGGAAGAGCGAGTTTAAAAAGAGACGAAAAGAGAACCAGAAGAACGGCAGGAAGGAACGGAATTTGATAAAAGGGAAAAAAAGAGACAGAGAGAGCTTAAAGACAGCTAACTCTACTTTGACTTTACTTTACTTTACTCTGACAGACAAGATTGAAAAGGGAAACGATCTAATGAAAGTCCGGCAAAGCGAAGAAGGAAGAAGGGAGATAGCATTAGTCATGATCAGTGCGAAAGGAGATATGTCCCAGAACAGCGCTGACCGAGGAAAAAAGACATACACCATACCGTACATGTAGAAGTACGGTACATACTTCCTGGACAACCCCCATACATACATATGAGACCCACGAGAGCATTATCATCCAATTTAATCTTAACTTGTGTTATTTCAGGTTAGGCTAGCTACAATGTATACATGCTAGATCTCTTTTTGACATATCCAGAAGAATTCAGAAAAGCATGCGCGCAATGCGTGTGGGTTGCCTCTCCAGCTTAACTGCTTCAGGCTTCGTTTCTAGCTGCCAGGTTTACCGGTTTTCTTATTTCTTTTTCTCTCTTTTCTTATTCTTTGCTTCTTTTTTTTCTTCTTCGCTCGTTTCGGTTTTGCTTGACGTGACATGACAGATAGCTTACTTAACTGAGATAAAATGGCTAGCTGGGGTTAGTAGGGCATAGCTACTATTGGTATAGCATAGTTAGCTTGGGCCCCGTACATAAATGAGCTCGAATGCCGCTCGCTCTGCCCGCTTTGCTATTGCAGCGCGCTGTGGCATGCCAGGCCAAGACTGGGAACCGGTCTATCCTCCCACCCGGCATGTTTTTTCCTTGCTGTGCTATATGCATGTATGTACTATATGTATGTATGTAGGCATGTAACAGTTACGGGTGGTATCTGATACCCGACCCGCCTGCTAATATAATTCTAAAGATACTTAACTACCTATATAGAGTAACGTATTAATATTGCCGATGACACGCATGCCAGCTATATATACGTCAGTGAGTATCCAGGCAAGTCCAGATACTTACTAATATACATGCCGACCACCGCACAGGTACTATACTGCATGAGGGGTAGACGTTGAAAGGACGGAAAGCAAGTTGAGGGGAGGGACCCAGTCATGTTGGAGCGGGTATGCATTCGTTTAATAAATGTAGCCTGTTAATTATATTTAATTAACCAGCCAATTTAGCCAGTTAGGCTCTGCCCTTTCTGTTTCTCGGCGCATTCCATGACAGCTGCAGCTTTTAAGTCCGAGTCCGACTCCCTTTTCTACAAGGTACCCAACGTGGTCTACTAATCTAATAAAGTCAATAAAATATGTGAAATCAAAATCATCCTACAGTAGAGCTAGCGCTAGCTAACTTGTATGTTGTTGGTGAGAAAAAGAAGAGGTGAAGAGAACGGCTAAGAATAGCAACTATAGTCGCTACACTCGGGGTACGTAATAATAATTGATATTAATATAAGTAATAATAGCGGACAGGATCGAGCGCGAGCTAATAATCAGTTTTCTGGCTGGATCGATCTAATCTAATCTAATCAAAAGTACAACTCTTGGCACAGGATCTAATCGGTCCTCGAATCGGATCACCCAAAACATGGTTGCTATGCCGGGGTTAAGCAACATACCATCCCTGCCCATAGCAACGACGGGGGACCCAAGCCCTGCATCTGACGACTTCTTCCCTTCCCGTGTTTAACTACCTAGTCTCCACTTTCTTGGGGGGGCTTGCTTGCTTGGGAGGCTTTTTACGTACGCACGCCTGTCTGTGCCTGTCTGTGTCTCTCGGTCTGCAAGTCTGTCTGTCGGTCGGTCAACTGGTTACTGGGGTTATTTGGCATAAACCCGTGCTGTTATGCACATACCCCCCAATCCCCAATCTCCATCCACATCCACATCCCCATGCAGCTGCATGTCTCTGCCTTCTCCCTTGTTCTGTTCTATCCTGTCCGCCTCGGCTCACTGCATTGTTTACATCACCACAATAACCGCCATCATTACAAACTAAGTAAGCTATCACAAGAGAAGAAAGAGAGAAATATCAATTTATCAATCGTGACATCCTAAGGGAACTTAATTAACTTATCCATTCCTCACCTCGCCTTCATTCTATTAGCTGTGCGAAAGAACTGGGAAAATCTTCACACGGCCCGGTCCAATAATCTCCAAATCTTATCGTCATCTGCATTCACCCGCTCAGAAAAGAAAGGAAACTGATTGGCTGCCTAAGCCGCCCCCATTCTCTTTGTTGATTGTGTTCAGGAAGACATCATCTTCTTCTTTTTTCTTTCCTTCGACTCTGTTAACCTTTGTGTCCTTTCTTCCTCCATATTCTTTCACCGCATCATATTCTGTTCGATCTTCCGATCTATCTACTTATCTAGCTATACTTCCTTCATCAAAAACACCGTCATCATCAATATTCACTCGGGAACTCGACGAGTTTATCTTCGTTTCATCCTTTCAATCACCCTCGATAAGGACGGGACGGGCCGACTCCGGAGTTGCATCTTTGTGCCAGATGCAGTCGACAGCAACGATTAAGCACCGAACCTCTTATATCGTCTGATGTGCCGACTACCCACGATCACGACTACTTCCGAATTCTGACTTCTTCGACCGACCATATCACTTCTCCTCCTCCTCCTTCTCATCTTTTTCATCGAAATCGAATACTTCACAAATCGATCTAATTGGCGTAATACACCTGACTACGATCTCGCAATCTCTCTTATCACGCCCATATCATTATCATCGACCCTCCTATCTCTCCATATCTTAATCTTCACAAGGAACCGGAGCACGAGTAGCTCTATTTTGGATCTGAATGGCCGAGCCGATCAAGCGTAGGGGCGAGCGGCCAGTCTCCAATGTACCTTCAAAGCCTCCACCCAAAGGCACTGACCAAAAGCACCCCGCCGGCATCTTTACGGATGGAGCTACTGATGGTCCTTTAATCGGCACCCTTATTGCGGTTGTCGATAAAGCTGTACGTTCTAGATGTCTTTTTATATTAGCGATATAGGTAAAGCTGGGTGAACCATGGAACTAAAATGTGATCGATGACAGAAAAATCTACCGAACCTCAAGTCGATTGGCAAGCAGGACCCATACTGCGTCCTCCGTCTTGGAAAATATGTCCAGAAAACAGAACCCGACAAGAGAGGGGGGCAGACTCCCAAATGGTATTCAGTCTCCCTACATTAAAGCTATAAACCGCTCTCCAATATAGTTTTTCTAATATTTTACGATGGCTGTGATAGGGACGCCGAACTCCGCTTTAAAGTCTTTGACTCCCCCGATTACCGGCAACTCAAGGTCGTCATCTTCACCGACGACAAGAAAACCGAACTAATTGGCGAATGCATCGTTAGCTTGGATACTATCCTTGATACTTCGGGCGGTGGCCAATCGGATGGCTGGCACCAGTGTAAATGCCGTGGAAAATATGCTGGTGATGTAAGGGTCGAACTGACGTTCTGGGACGAGAGACCCCGGGAGACGGCACCGTTGCAGGTCAATACTCGACAGATCACAGCGTTTGAAAAGGAAGACTATTTGAAACGTCCCGAAAAACCGCTGGCTGGACCGAGGAGACCGGGCGTCCCCGCTAGGAATCGAGAGTTGCCGGAACGACCTATCCCTAAACAGCTGAAGGATGAACCGGAGCCTGCTAGCCCTGACGAAGATGACGAAGATGAACCGCCAGAGCCGCCAGCTGCACAACATAGGAAGGAGAGAGACCGTAGGGACAGAGAGCCGAGAGACCGTCATAGGGAAGAACGACGGCATCGCGAGCACAAACGGGAGAAATCACGACATCACCGTGAACGGGATGGTGAACGAGAAGAGAGAGACGGCGAAAGAGAGCGGGAACGGGAGAGGAGGCGTGAAAAGTCGAGGCCACCAGCCGATATGTATGATCAGGACCCTTACCGACAGCGTCAGCTGCAGCACCAGCCGCCTTCGCAACCACAGCATGGTATGTCGTATGAGCAGGAACAATACGGTGGCTATCATCAACCCAATCAGGGGGCTACTCTTCAGGACTTCCAGAGCGAGCATATTGGCAAGCTTCAGGCCCAATACGTCGAGCAAACCCAATTGGTTCCTCACCAGCCACGACACTCTCCAAACCCGGCAGCATACCCTGGCGGCTATCAAAATGAGTTCTATGACCAGCAGCCTGGTCACAACATGAATGCAATGGTTCTAGCGAGTCAGAATGGCCCGCCGGTCATACCACAGCATAGGCATGTCGAATTCGCTGATACTCGCAGAGCAGTCGTTCCTGCATCTTCGCAGGCCCCACCTCCTCCTCCCCAGGGCCTTCACCATAGGAAATCACGGAGCGAGTTCTACCCCAAAAGTGGCTCTGATATGTACCAAACGTCGAATTCGTACAACAATCAGTTGGTCTCGGCGTCGTCTTTTGCGGCACCACCTCCGCCGCCACGACACCATGGATACGATCAACCTCTTCAACCTCTTCAACCTCTTCAACCTCTTCAACCTCTCCAGCCGCTCCATCCTCTCCAGCAGCAGCATCAACAACCGCTTCAACAGTACCAGGAGCAACCATCGTACGCTAGCCAGGGATTTGATCAACCACCAATTGCTTCAATTCCTCAACCGAAGCAACCTTTACAACAGCCTCTCCAGTATCAGTCGAGTGCTTACCAACAGCCGTACCAGGATCCATATGCCGAGCAGCTGTATCAATCCCAACTAGTCAGGCAATCTGAATATGCACCCCCTCCTCTTCCCCACCATGGGCAGGCGCTGGCATACCAAACCCCAGTAACACCGCAGGACGACTATGCCAATTCCTCTAGCTTAGTATTGGCCCGTGGCGGCGGTGGTGCACCCCCTCCTCCTCTTCCTTCTCACAGAAATGCTCAACCACGTGCGAATGTGCCTGCGAGTGTGCCGGCTAGTATTCCACCAGTACCAGTCTCTCAACCGTTGCCTCCATTGCAGCATAGTATTCCGCCAGCACCAGTCTCTCAGCCGTTGCCTCCATTGCAGCATAGTCTTCCACCAGCACAACCTGTGGACGCATATGAACAAAGTTACCAGCTTCAGTCGCTGAGAGGGTTTGCGCCTCCACCTTTGCCTCCTGCCCACGGTGGCTCACAGTACAAGCCGGCACCGTCTCCGCAGCCGATGCAGCAACCCCCTCAGCAGGTTGCTCAAGATCCATCAATGCAGCCACGTATAAGAGGTAATAGTGAGCCGCCACCATACGCTGCCATTACTGATAGCGGCGGATTCAGCCAAGGGCCTGAACTTCCACGAGGCTTGGACGAAGGTGGGTACACGACTCAGCAAGGCTATCCATCAGGTTATACAGGCCCGTCCGGGTCTACTGCGTATACTTCGTACACCGAATATAGCCACCGAGCAAATATGCCGCAAAATCCCGAGCATGCATTCGACCCTACTACTGCTATGGTCCTTGCCGGAACTGGAGGCGGCGCTCCACCATTGCCATCCCATCGTGGCCGCCCCCATGTTGCCCCAATATCTACCAACGGACAGCATAAGAAGACACTAAGTCGCTCGCCGAGTCCTCACCCTTTAGCTTTGACGCCAGGCTACGGCCCAGAATCTCCAGGCGATGAAATTCATCAGTCGTCTTTCACGCAGCTACCAGAATCTTTGAATCAGTACCGTGCAGCAGATAATAGTATTAATTCATCGAGACAACTGATGCAGCAACAACATTCACAGCCAACAGATGCGAACAATCGACGAAGAAGTGTGTCGCCCATGCCTCCTCCTCCATCCATGAACACCTACTCCCAAGAAATTGTTAGCGCCAGAGGCGGCCCGCCCCCTCTACCCTCGGCGTCGCATCGTATGTCCCAACACCTCGTATATAAACATGATCCGAACGAGAACCCGAGTGAAAGCCGAAGTAACCGAAGCAGCGCTTATGACTTTGCTCACACGCAATCGCAAAATAATAGCAATAATATCAATGGTATCTTAGGTGCGCAAAAGTCAAAGGACGGCGGAAGATCCAGCAACAGCGGCAGCGACCCCATTCCTGTTTCTTTATCTTCTTCCTGTCCTCCTCCCACCGCTGCCGCTGGAGCCAGAGATTCCAAGTCTAGACAACCATACATTGAAGATGAGATTGATGAAACTGACCGGTGCGCAGATAATACTTATCAGTCTGCGAATACCAGCTACGTTGATAGACCTCCTTCGCGTGAATACAGGAATGCTTCGGCTTCTCCAAATCCTGCTTCGTATGACTATTCCAAAAGACCACCATCGAGAAATCCATCGCCATATCCGAACTATGGTGCCGACGGGAACAGAGCTACTAGTCCTATGCCGCCCGCTCGAAGAAACTCGGACCTTCCGCCACGACGAACGCCGGAGCCTGAACGACAGCCGTCGACCCGACCTGAACACCGACGGATGACTTTAGGCGGTATGCCGTTCTCACCAGACGATTACGACGTAATCAACCCTGTTGCAAGCGGCAACTCTCCGGGAAATCGCTCACCAAGTGGGAATGTTTCGACTATGCCGTTAGCAAGAAGTCCGGGATCGATGGCGATGTCGCCAGGACAGTATATGACAGCGAAAGAGGAGAAGAAGGCGCGTGAAGAGGAGAAAAAGGCGGC
The DNA here is from genome assembly GCA_036872755.1 of Orbilia blumenaviensis. Taxonomy (NCBI): domain Eukaryota; kingdom Fungi; phylum Ascomycota; class Orbiliomycetes; order Orbiliales; family Orbiliaceae; genus Orbilia; species Orbilia blumenaviensis. The sequence continues at coordinate 507,587 of JAVHNS010000017.1, read as the reverse complement.
GAAGAAGGCGCGGAAGAAGGTTTTTACACCGAATTCGGCGAATAGAGAGCTTGAGGCGGATGATATTTTGGCGCCGGATACGCATGCGCCGGAGCCTGTTAGAAGGAATAGTTTTAATGCTGGAGCAAATGGTGGGGCTAATGGTGGAGCGGTGACTCCTGGACCGGAAGATGAGAGGGGGAGAGGTGGTGGTGGCAGTGGAGGCGGTGTGCAGCCGTTGGCGTTTAGACCGAGGAGACAGAGCGTTAGTCCTGCACCACCTCCTGTTGGTGGGGATATCTACGGCACCTCGCCTGGTAGAGGGTTTATGAGGTCGAATGGTGCTTCTACGCCTTCCGCTGGGTACGGGTACGCACCTACTCCTCCTCCTGTTATGCACGGCGGCGGAGGAGGCGGGGGGCATAGACCGCTCCCTGGTGCTCCGGTGATGAGGAACGCGATTATGGGTCCTGATGACTACTATCAACAGCAGCAGCAACAACACCAGGGGTATGGTGGAGCGCCGCCGCCGATGAGGATGCCGCAGCAACCGAATCCGGGTGGGATGACGGAGGAGCAGTGGAGTTTAAGTCAGGAGTTGAGCAGTATTAGCATTGGAACGTCTTCTTCGTCGAGGAGGAGGACGGGGACTTGGGCTTGATCGATTGATTCCTTTTTTTTAATATTCTTTCTCCCTTTGTCTAGGGTATACGATTTTCTGGGAAGGGTAATGGATGGGTGGATGGGTATCTGGATTTGGGCGGATTATGATTATGGGGGTATACATTATGACTACTTTTTGTGTCTATACACCCCCTTTCTTTTCGAAATGTTCCCCTTTTTTTACTGCACATTTTGCTCGGAACTACTATTACTATTTGCTTTGTTTTGCGTGGAAGGGAAATGGGTACTGGGTTATGTTATGGTGGGGGATGGGACGATATGACCTTTTTTTCCCTCCTCTTCTTCCTTCTTCTTGTAACTTTGGTTCATGTTCTTACTAATGAATGTAGCGTTTACGGTTACGTTTTACTTTTACTTACCATCGGATCTTATGCATGCGGGGTTTCTCTTCTTCTTCTTCTTCTTCTTTTCTCTTAAGGTTATTTTACATACTTTACGGGTTTTTTTGTGTATATCCACCTCTTTTTATGAATTACCCATTGCTTTTCTGGGTATAATATAAGCCTATATAATCTGCCTGATTGGGTGTTATATCGTTAATTGGTAGATATATATGCATTTTACACTGGCCACATTGAATACGCCGACTGCCTTGTGAAACCATAGCGTCTATTGCTTTCTAACCAGCCTCCCTATCAAAATACCACTACCTGGATATTATATATATCTAATCTAACCCACCTGCATGCTAAGTAAGTATTTTGTGAGTAATTCAGTGCTATTGAATGGTAAGATCTCACATCCCTCCGATGATATATGACAAGGAAGATAGGGGCTTGTATATTAGGCTAACAAAGGGTGTCTAAATATACTGAAGTATCCGCAAAGATTCTCAAGGTACGAGGGAAGGAGAAGAGTCTAATAATGATAAACCCCTCAAACAGTACCAACCCTCATCCTAACCCCCCTCCTAAACCCTTCCTCAAACAAACACCTCTTCGCCTTCAAATCCGCACTATCCATACCCAACCTCCTAACAACCTGGAAAGCCCCGGTCCCAATCCCCATACTCTGTCCGAGGATAATACACTCGCTAACCCCCTCGATTTTATCCTTCTTCGTATGAAATGCAGCATCAAACAGGTGATCCGTCGTCTTTTCAAAACTCGCCAGCTGTAATACTGAATCTCTCATCTTTGCGAGACCGAATCTTGTGATTCCTAGGACTTCACCTTTGTAGGTCATCACATCCCCGAGAAGTTGGATATGTCGCGGGTCGACGTCCATGCCGTGTTCTCTCATTGTGAAGCTAATTTCTTCGATAATTGTGAAACGTGCAGCTTCAATTCCTAACACGGCTCGCATTTCCATAACGCTGTTCGTTCTCGTCTTTGTACCCACCACTCCGTCCGTGTTCATACACTGTCGTAATCCATAGCCTTCCACGCAAAGAGTATTGTTACCGCTCGATTCATCGGTTGAAATAACTGCTCGCGTAGCCTCGGGGTAGCCCTTAACTACTACCCGCGGCAACACCCGTTTTAGAGCCTGAATCCGTTGATGGACGCTCATATCATCTTTACTCTTCTTCATCTCCTTCTCCGACAGCTCATACACATATATCCGTATTCTAGAACCGGTTACTTTCAACTGGCTTTTATCGATCTTTAACTTCGGCGCTCGAGTTATCGCTGTCATGACGTCATCGATCGTTAACTCTAGCCCAAGTTTATCGATTGTTCCTTCATCAATACGGATTGAAATATAGCTGTCGTCCGGTGAACAAACGTCTTCTATGTAGAATATAATATCTTCGAGATATGTCTTTTCGATACGCCCCTTAACGTAGCGTGCACTGCGGATGTCTGTTTTGTTGACCAATTCGCATTTTATGATCGGTGTGCTGATGAGTTTTGAGGCGTTGATAATTTCTTTGATACGTGGTACTCCCAAGGTGACGTTCATGGAGGCGACACCGGCGAAATGGAAAGTTTTCAACGTCATCTGTGTTCCGGGCTCACCGATGGATTGGGCGCCAACGGCACCGACGGCGGTTCCTGGTTCGACTTTGGAACGGGAGTATTTTGTCATACATTGAGAGATGAATTCGCGGAGCGTTCGGGCAGAAATCTTGTGGACGCGGTCAACGATCGCTTTTGATGTAGCTGTATATATCCAGTTAGCTTCCGCTATTCCCCACTGTAATAAGAATTTTCTGAAGGGAGTGTTTACCATTCAAGCTATCGATATACCGCATATCATACTCCTCGCTATCCACTGGCTCCAGACATCCCATTAACCCAACCCTCTCCCTGATCTTTGCACACTCCACCGCCCTCTCCTTCACAAACTGGTATACCGACTGTCTAAACGCCACTTTGCTATCAATCTCATCCGTCGGGCCCAACCTAGCCAACATAGCCTCAAGCTCATCGAACCCAAGCATCTCCCTACACATCGCAATGATCTCATACGGCAATAAACTAGGTTCATCGTTATCCCACGTCAGATTCTCGGCGTGGTTATACGTCCTGACCAAATTAACGGGTTTCGCGTCTCCCTCCATATCCACGGGGTCCAAATTATCCCCCCCGTACTGGAACTGTACCACACCCGCACTTGAATTCCTGACAGTATGGTCATACTGCGCGCTGAGATCTTCCAAACTCTTCATGAGACGTCTTGACATGTACCCCGTCTCGGCTGTTTTCACGGCTGTATCAACCAATCCTTCACGACCGGAGATAGCGTGGAACAAAAACTCTGTGGGCGTCAGTCCGGAAAAGAAACTATTCCGCACAAACCCCTTCGATGGCGGCTCCTTCGAGTTCTTTTGGAAATGTGGTAAAGATCGGTCTTGGAACCCGTTAGGCACACGTTTACCGCTGATAATCTGCTGTCCGACGCAGGCTACCATCTGTGACACGTTAATCTTAGAGCCCTTGGAACCAGAGTTCGCCATGATTAGAGGTGAGTTCATCCTGCTTAGTTCGCTCATACAGATATCTCCGACTTTGTCTCGGACTTTGCTGAGAACACCGGAGATTCGGTTTTCAAGCGTCGTTTCCTCATCACAACCGGCTGCCTTTTCCAACCGGCCGTCTCTAAAGTCGTCAATGAGATTGTTGCATTCTTTATATGCTGCTTCAACATGCATCTGTTTCAGATCCTGTAGCCTCTCGCCGGGGGATACATCGTTGATACCGATCGAGAACCCACGGTTGCCGAGCCATCGGGCACAAAGCTTTGCCAACCGGTTCATGGCAGCAACTGCCTCGTCTGCTCCATAATCCCGTAGAATAACGTAGAACACTGAGTTCTTCTTCCCAGACCCAACAGTGGATTTATCCATCAACCCGCACATAACCTCAGATCCTCTGATAACAAGCCATCCATCGTTCGGACACAGATCCGGGGCCATACCGGGTACCGCCTTGAAATCACGGCATTTAGCATCCAAGTTCAGCACAACCTTGCTCTTCTTGTTCGGTCGGATTAAGACGCTAAATAACTGTTTGCCGGTCCATAGAGCCTCCGGTTTGATGATAGCTGGTGGTGGAAGATCGATCTGTTCGTTGCCGTTAACCATGAACATGCACAACGTCGAAAAGGTCTTTCTGTCGAAAAGGTTGTCTTTGTTGGAAAGTAAATAGGCGGCAGTAATGAAATCCTGGATGGCTGCGATAATCGGTTCACCGTTACGGGGAGTACATAAATTGTTTTTGACACCCATCAAGTTGATAGCTTCCGTCCTAGCTTCTTCGGTCTGTGGAACGTGAAGATTCATCTCGTCGCCGTCGAAATCGGCATTGTATGGGTTGCAGACACACTCGTTTAATCGGAAGGTCTTCCATGGCCGGACTTTGACGTAATGACTGAGGATAGAGAGTTTGTGCAGGGAGGGCTGTCGGTTGAATAGGACGACGTCGCCATCCTCGAGATGGCGCTCGACTATGTCACCAATAGCAAGTTCCTGTGCAGTCTTGTCACGGTTGCCGAATTTGAGCCACCTGTGGTATTGTCAGCGGAGCTCACCCAGTGGTAGTAGGGATATGTATACATACGTTTTATACTGCAGGTCCTTCTTTACGACAAAGTTTGCGCCGGGGTACTTATCAGCTCCGTTCCTGACCAAATCTTGTAGTTTCCCTCGATTGTAATCCGTAACCCGTTCCGGGTATGTTAAGTTCTTTGCGACAAGAATCGGAACAGCGACCTGTTCAATACTCAGATTCGGGTCTGGAGAAATGACGGTACGACCTGAGAAGTCCACACGCTTTCCTGACAAGTTGCCTCTGAAACGACCCTGTTTACCCTTCAGCCGCTGGCAGATACCTCTGATCGGTTTCGTCCCCTGCTGCTGTACACCCGGTAAATCACTGTTGACGTATTGTGCGATCTGCAGTTGCATCCACTCCCATTGCTCCATGAGTGTCTGTATCGGTATTCCCTTTAATAGACCAGCCCGAATGAGCGCGCTAGTTTCTGTGATTTGTGCCAGTTTAACCGTTAAGTCGTCTTCGTTACTAGCGTCTTCCTGGCTGACTGATGGTCGTATGCAGACTGGTGGAGCAGGCATGTACTGCCACAGAAACATCTCAGGCCGACCATCCGACGGATCCATACCCAATAGCTCACAATCCGCCGGTGAAACTTTCTTGAACAGATTCAGCACCCTCAACGGATTCAGATCATCCATAGCCTTTCGAATATGCTTATCCAAATCCTGGTTCGTCTTCTTCGCCTCCATGAATGACTTATCAAATACAACTTTCGCCTCCGGCGGAACCTTCGACGCCGCGTTGGAAGAGTTAAACGCTCTGAATTTGTCGTGGATGACTTTTAACGGCCCGACTTTCTTCACCGTCCCATTGATAGCACCGCACACGAAGCATGCTTTTGTCTTCCTGCACTGCTCATTGATCTTCTTGCAAATCTGTACTCTTCGCAAGTTATCTATCCCCGGTTTTCTTATCTCTTTTAAATATGTCCGCCTCATCGCATCATCAAGTAATATCGCCGAGCATTCCTTACAAATATTCTGCAGCACAGAAATAATATGTTTAAAATACCCAATATGAAAAGCCGGCAGCGCCAACTTTACATGTCCAAAATGGCCATTGCAGGCTTGTAGACCCTCTCCGCAGGTTTTGCAGTTATCGGTTTTATTCGAGATACCCATGCGCGGGTCCAGGACACCGTTTTCGGTGGGTTGACGACCTGTTTCGTTGAATAGACGGTCGGTGGATACTTCTATGACGGCTTGTTTTACCATGTCTTGGGTGGACAGGATGCCGAATTTGACTTCTTTGATGCGTTTGGGGACGGTGGAGGTCACTTGCTCCTTACGGGAGCCGTGCCTGGTGGGGGCGGCTTGGAGCGCCATTGTTTGGTGATGATGATGTTGATTGGCGATTGGCGATTATCGATATGAATGGCGATTGCCGGTTTTAAAGGTTTCGATACGTCCAGTAAGGCCCTGCCTTGGTAAAAATTTATCGTGAATGTCACCGCTCTGTCGAGGTCGTAGCAATCGATCGTGGTCGTGATGATGGTAATTGGTGGGAGTTGTTCATTTTCCCCGTGTCCCCAGGTCGAAAAAAAGGTCTGAAGTTTTTTGAAAAAGTGAGAGAAAGTTTTGGTGAGTAATTCGAACGGACTTTTTTGGTGTTACTAATAAAAGTGGATTAGCTTGATGAGTGTTAAGCGAGCAGGGATGTTCCCAACGCGGATGTGTCGCAGATCCGACAACACAGAACTGACGAAATTTACAACAGGTTGGTCTCGTAACACGTTGACTGACTAGAACTGAAATAGTAATATGGTCAAAAATATCCCTATGGTTCGAACTAGGATGAGAGTTAATCTTGTAGTATGACGAGAGTGATCCCAGTACTTTCAGGATCTTTTGATACAGCTGTGCAGCGAATACTTAAGTATATATGTTCTGTAAGAAACCGGGCATGCATGCTAGCGCTAGCAGTGCTACATGATAGTGCCTATAATAATCGAGATCCGGCATGGAGCATGAATATTCAATCAAGAATCTGTCCTTTTACAAGCTTAGGTCTTTGATAACCATACTGGGAAAGCGCGAGTGAATGGGGCTAATATAAATATAAGCTATAATTAGTACAGCAGCACTCGTGGCTGACCGGCGTCTGGGGCTGAGAACGGCGCAGTAGCAATTTTGCTGTGGTAGGATGACTCCCATCCAGATCGATATCTCTAAAGTTGAGTAATTACTGTAGGGGGCCTTCTAAATTTCCATACATGCACATCTATACCTGAGCTTTAGGATGCTGTTTGGATGGTATACGGCATTTAAAAAGAATTTATGGTTTCAGGAACAGCGCTAGTAAATTAATACTCCAGTAAGTACGTATGTACGTGCCTAGTGTTAGTACTATAGGTATATGAATGAAAGAATTTGACCAGAGGAATAGGCTTTAGAACCCTTCGATCTCGCGGCTGAAATTTAATCGCCCAAACACGATTGCACAACCCATTATATGTCCCAAAATGATGGTCTCGTTTACGAGACCACAAAATGGGCTAAATACAAAATACAGGTACAATATAAAAGTGAGAACAATCATAAATACTATCTGTGCGGTATATACATGGTCCAGCCTTAAGAACGCCTCGATGCCTGTGTAAACAATGAATTAATCATTCTTCTCACCCCATAAACGGATTCTAAACCCAAATCTACCTGTAATCCATCGAATACCCCCAAAAATAAGTGCAATTGCACAATTAAACAAATGGAGGACACACGCCCCATATATTATAGAAAGAAGCCTATCTGCGCAGAAGAAAAAGACCCAGAGCTGCTGATGTGTGAATTGAGAGAGAAATATTGATAGTGAGGTCTCCATTCCATCGCAAACAACTGCTTTAGGCCCTGTAGAATACTCGCATCCGCACATCGGTTTATCCGAAGACGTGGTGTCTAGCATCACAATAGCCCTAAGCGATTTCATGAGCACTTTCCATAGCAAGCGGACCACTAGTAGTAATATTAAGCTTAAAAGGGACCTCTTCATGTAATGGGCCGTCCCGTGATAAGAGTTAACATCAACATGTTTAACCATCGGCATCACCCCAAATACGAATGACCCAGAGAACTCAAATGCAGCTATAGCTAAATGGGACCTAGTATCAATAGCCGAATCCGGGAATGATTGCCTAGGCGAAAATGAAGGGAAAAAGCAGAAAATTTGGAAAAACGATAGACCGAAGGGGAGGAAGCCCAGCGGAACCACCAGCCTCCATCTCCGGCTTTCCAGTGGAGGCATCACAAAGAAAGGAAATAAAGCCATTATAATTGTAACGAGACCGGGAAGCCTAAGAGTGGGCTTGTCGAGCATAATAAGGAGGACCCAGGTTAAGGAAGCCGTAGTTCCTCTCCAGTGCTCAAGATAGGAATCGAAGTCGATACACGGTCCTGTCGGCTCCCTCTTAATCTTTATGTTGTCAAAGCCTTCTTTCAATAGACTCTGGCATAATGGTGATGCCTTAAGCTCCTCGCTGTAGTTTGGATCCTATAATTACTCAACATGTTAATTAACGCCAGATGATGATAAAGTGATGCCCACCACAAAGAGGATATATATAACATATATATATTTAGGGGGTAATATAACGCAACGTATGAATGCTCCTCACTGACCTTGCAAGTTGTCCACCTTGCGAGATTCAGGCTGCTTGCTCCAACCCGATTACTCACACGAGTCTCCCACCATGCTCCAATCCCAAAGACTGTCGCAACAACCGAGGCACACAAAGAGATATGATTCCATGTTGCGGGCGACATGAGCCATTTGCGGAAAACGGCCCATTTAGACGGAGCACGAACGCGCTGTAAATTTCGCAGAGGACCGCTCGGAAGAATGCTTGTATTTGCCGCGGAAAGAGCTTCGTTTATATCTGACCACACCGGTGGATTTGTGGAACTAGACGCCATAAACACTGCCGTTGTATTTGGAGCTTGGGTTGGTGTATGCGGCGCGGTAGAGGTGCTATTTGGTCTGGTAGTGAAATTCGATGCGGCCATAATGTATCTATACGATGTCGACTGGGACCGAGACTACGATGTCGATACGTCGATACAAAAGGGAAAAAAAAGTCAATAGCCCCTAAGTCTATATATTTGGCAGTTTATATATAGCTATAACCAGACTAAACCGGGCCACTTCCCGGAAGCCGATTTAAGAGACCCGACCAAAAAATCGGTGATATAATATAGTCGTTTAAGTATGGTGTTGAAAAAGTTGATAACGAGATGTACATGAGTCCTGCGCAGCGGTCTTTAAAGACCTTTATATGGCTCATGTGTAGTATGGCATTATTCATGTACACCTATACCGGGCTAGGGGCTTGCGCAAGGCTTAAAGCTGAAAAACACGTTGCGTCGGAACTTGCCACAGGGCTGTAGAATTTGAGGGCATCGAAAAGCCCCCACTTAAATAAGCCAAGGCGGCCCACTGGAGCCAATACTTATTATTCCACGTGAGGATACTATATATTTGCTCTCTTATGAGCTGAAATGCCTGGGTACGTGGCATGTATTTCTCGAAAAATCTTTCGAATTGTAAAGTACCTGGGTAGTTTAAAGCCCTTTCTCTTTTTCATCCTCCATGCCCGCTTTTGCCCGCGAGCCCCTTGTAGTCTAAATCTCGGTCGATACGACCCCACTTCGAGATCTGTTGCAACGTTTCATATGATCATGCACCATCACTGGGATTGAACGCGTTAAACATGTAGGCCCCGTAGGAGGAAAGGTGTTTCTAGGTCGTCTATCAGGTTTAAATCCGGCTTCATAATTGTATAGTGGCAAAAATATATTAAAGGGACTCCGGGGCGTTTTCGAGACACATAAGGGTCCTCAGAAAACGCACCAGATTCCCCGATACTCAAATAGTCTTACTATATTAGGTATCGATCTCCTTATCACCAAGCCCTGCATCGACCATCCTTAGCCCCCAAACTCCGTCCTATGGCCTAGAAGCATTACGCCCAAAAGCCTTCTGACTGTATAAACCCACCGAGGTACTTGCACTTTCCTCTTATTTTATACTATTTCTAATTCTCAGTTAAGTTTATACACTAGTGCACTGTAGATGCAATTTTGTGTGGAGTTTGAATATCCATAGTTTTGCAGGAATACCATACCGATGCAAAAAGGAGTACTGCCTGTAGAGAAGGCTGTCACAATTTCAGTGTTATTTTGCAGCTTCAGGATCAGTTTTAATATCGCAATCGCACTACCGTTTTACAAAGACTTAAGCGGGGGATACGAGAAACCAAAAAAGCTACTTTGGCGCCACTTCCATGTTGGTGGTAGAGATTTTATTACCCTGTTATCGGTGATTACAAAGCTCCAAGTGAAGGCAGAGGAAGTTTTTGTTCCCACAGTGTTATAGGGAATCGGATCGCTGTCCTAAATTTTGTGTAGCCTTGTCGTCGCCATTTCGCATTAACTACTTAAGTGACTAGCGCTAGCGAATCGCAACCGAGTGACATAATCCCAGGCCCGCTAGCTATCAATTCGCCAAATCAGTATAGTTATCAGCAGGTGTTACTAGCCTGTCAACATATAACGTCCCGAGTAGGGAGTTACATCGCACAACTCAGAACTCTAATCAATAACGCGTATAATGACCACTGGACTGTGTTTTTTAATATACGCCAAAATTAATTTCCAATGCTGAAAATATTCCCAAAGTGAAGATTATGGAGCTCTCTGCATGCAAGCGGTAGCGTTGTAAAATTGACATCGTCGTTTCCGGTTCACGAGATCTCGCGAGACAATCACTTTAGTACATAATACGAGACCAAGTATCCGCTGCTAGCTTTACTATGACACGGCAGACGCCTCAAAGTGGAATAAAATAAAATAAAGGCCTCAAAAGTGATATTTGCAATATGTATACAAATGTATACACACCAGCCACTAAGAAAACCCCCCCTCGTTCACACCATTCCCCACCCCAGACAAGAATCGGTGACCAGCCGGTAGTGTCGCAGAAAGAATGTTGTTGGAAGGGGTAACAACTACGTCATTGCTTCCCCTCCATCCACATATAAAAGCCCAGTACTTAAGGAACCATAACATATCACATCAGAAAATTTAAAATTATAACCTGACCTGCACCTTATAACGAAAAAGTACCTTTTTGAACAAAGTTCCTTTTTCCCCTCCTATTAATTTTGCCATACTTTAATTCCCTCTCCTCGGAAGATCAACCCTTTTTTTGTTTACTTTTACTCTTACCCCTCCATCGCAAATCGTTAATCGATAATCATTCACCCCCTCTCACCATACATACATACAAACAAGCTTGATAACTTCCGCGACCGACCGGGTTATTTAACGATCAGACAAAATGGCTGGCAAGAGATCCAAGTAAGTCGACATCCAAAAAAATACCACACCCTATTTCGTCACTTTTTGCGTTGCCTCGATGGTAGCGATTGCATCATGACCATGCCTATTCTCCCTTCAGGATAGCTCCTTTCGGGCTTCAGATAAGATAATACGAATGAAAACAATACTTCTTTCTTGTATATCGCTAGCTGCATAGTTATGCACTATGTATAATATGAACTTCATCAAAATTAAGATTCCAAATCTGCTGTTCTCTATCTAACATTCTCATCCTAGCCTCCCCCTCCTCCTCGCAACCGCAACAGCCCTCGGCGGCGGATACTACTACTACACAACCTCCGGCGGCGACATCAAAACCGCCCAATCCCAATTCGAGCGTACGTACCCCACCTCACCCCCCCCCACCTACACTCTCTCAAACTTACTAACAAATAATCTTTAAAAAAAACAGACGACGCAGCCAAAGCCCGCGAATCCGCCACCGAAACCTTCAACCACCTCAAAGCCTCCGCCAGTTCTGCCAGCGACCTCGGTAAGCAGAAATTCGAGGAAGCAGCCGCTAAAATCGATGAAGAACGGAAAAAGGCGCAAGCAGAGGTTCAGCACAAGATCGATGAAGCGGATAAGAAGATTCAGGATGGTGCGAAGAAGGCGAGTGGGTGGTTTGGAAGAGGTTGATTTTGGGTTGTGATTGCAATTGATAGTTCTTTTTTTTTTTTATAGTCAATTTTTTATTACGGCTCTTTGCTGTTGTTTCTGCTTTTGATGGAAGGCTTTTAATGGGATTTTTACCTTTTTCTTTCTTTCTTTCATTTTTTTGGGATGGGGGTTTTTGTTAATTACTTCTGCATCATATGGGTTGAACAGATGGAATGGCTGGATGGGATGATAGTGGTGTTACTCACAAGATCGAAGATATCGATACGTAGATAACAGAAAGGAAGGAAGGAAAGAAGACTACCTCAAACCTGTCAAATACAACCTCGCAAGGTCTTAAAAAAGACTAGCGTATACAAGCTATCTCTCAAAAAAAAACTACTCCGTCTTCCTTCCATAAATCTTCATATTGGACCAAATCACATGCAAAAATATAAAGTAAAAAGTACCCAAGTACTATGTCATTGAGCTAGCACCGAGACTAGAACTTAAGCTAGACAGCCTTACCAAAAAACCCGTTTCATTTGACTACTTGTCACTACCACTACACAGAAGCCCGACGGCTATACATACTCAACAAAGTATATACCCACTACATTAACTACATCTTCATACATCCAAACAGACAGACACCAAATAATTATCTTCCCCACCATCCACTCCCCTTTCAATCCCCTATCGGAAATCATACACTCCCCGTATCAAAACATCTCCTCATCAACCTTTCAACAAAAACAACAAACAGAAAGAGATGTTAAGGGAAAAAAAGGATATATGATACTTAACCTTTCAAGATCATACTTCAGAGACATGTATAAAATAAACACGCAAAGAAGTAAGCAAGCTCAAAACAAGCCATGGAAAAAAACAAGAGAGAGCGAATAAGAATGAGAAAAGGATAAGGAGTCAAAAAAACCGCTCGCTCATGATATTACAAGCTTAAGTGCAGTACTCAAACCCAGACAAACAGATAGAAGGAATAAAAGAAAGAAGAATAGAGAGGAGGAAAAGAGAGATTAATACAGTAAATCCAACAAAAGAAGCCGGTCCAGTTAAACAAAACATAGATCTCTTTCACTAGACAAGTGCATCAAATCAACTTTCCCCTTTTTTTCATTCCTTCCCACTCTTCCATCTCCATACCATTACCAATCACTTACTCACCCATCCAGCCCTTTCCAAAGCTTGTAACGATATAAAAGGTAAAGAATAGTTTAAAAACACTCAACAACGAAAGTAGAGAGCACGACGCAACAATTTTTGTTTCGCTCCAATGTACCGAAAAAGAAAGACAGAACAAACGGTATAAACGTCGGGAAGACATTAAAATAAAAGAAGCTCGAGGGTGATTAGTTACGGGGTTCGAAATGCAGGCCGGCGGGTCGTCAACAGTGGTATAAAGTATTATCGGGGACTCATCAGCTACTTAAGCTGGGTAGTTGGTAAACCCCACAAGCCACAGAATGAGGCTGGGAGAACCACCAACCTCCCGATATGGGATAGGAACCAGCCACTGATAAAACTTCCAGGCAAGGTCGTCGATAGGGAATAAGTAACCTCCTACCATCATAGGCCGCAGGAAGCAGAATGACGACCAGAAAGATGAAACAAAAGAAAAATAAGAAGAAAAAGAAGACCATTCACGAAACTTTTGTTTAGAAGAAACTTGTGTATACGGATAAAATTAACAAGAAAAGAAGATTAAAAGTCCCAAAGACCCGAATCGTCGTTCGCGTGTAAAACCTTTGAGAGGAAAAAAAGTGAAAAAAAGAAGTTGATATATGAAATGGCAGGGATGCAATAAGATGCTTCACCGATTTTTGATCGATCCTTTCGCTCGTAAAAATAACTTAAAAAAAGACTTCATACATAAAGGCTATAATGACGAGCATGGCGGGACCGAGGAGGGCGAGCAGCTAAAGCAAAAGGGCCTGCAAAACTTCATACTCTCGGAACGAGTGACATAACGAGCCGGCGGGGTGGTTTATTCTCATTTCCACAAATTTCAAACACACAAGCGCACACACGCACACACGCAAAGCATACGATAGATAGCACTTAAACAAAGAATAAATAGGAGTTAAAAAATGACTTTTCTCTTCAACGATTGTAAGAAGGAAGATCAAAAGTAGCGAGCTGTAAGATTTTTTTTATGTCTTTTTTTTCGGCCTGAAAAAAAGAGCTTTTGGTAATAGCAGCGAGCGTGTATAAAGAAAAACTTCGAATCATTCGATCATCAAGGGAAGATAGGAAAATAAAAGAAAAACACCACATCGCATTTCGCCTAAAATCCTCTCCATAAACTTTTCTGTAAGTAAAAAAATGAACAAATAGTAGAAAATAGTACAACATCTTCTGTACACCTATTCCCGTAGAAAGAAGAAGTAGATATGATAAGGAAAAAAGAATTCAACAAGGCGCGAGCCGGTTGGTCTTTTTGTTAAAACATCAGAAGGGAGGAAAAAAGGAAAGAATATCTGTTAATTTTTCTCTCCTTTGGCACTTTCCTGGTGTTGTTTTGGTTGGGTAGTTGTAGTAAAAGGACTTTTTTCTTTTCGATAAGTTTTTTTTGTTTCGTGACAAGGAAAAGTTGTATTTTTGATAGTAGTTGAGATTCGTTAAATTATCATTGAATAAGTAGTGTTCGGTGGTTGGCGCTTCCGCTTCACGAAAAAAAAAAAAGAAAACAATGTCGTCAGATATAGCAGTTATATAGGAGTTAAAAAGAAATCCGGTTTTCCGTCGAAGGCCGATTCGCTGAAGGGCGTGGACGAATTTTGCGCCATTCCATCCGGTAAAGTATTCCCAAGGAAAATGATCCGAAGCCACCTTTGCCGCCAGCACCGTGTGAATCACCCAGAGCCTAAAATGAAAATGAAAAATTTAAAAGGAAAAGAGCCATTTCATCCCGACCATAAGATAAAAGAGTAAGGAAATAGATGAGGGAAATACGAGGAAAAGTAAAGATCAACGCTTCCGATAAGAGAGATCGCATAAGAAGACTGCAGAGAGGTAAGATATTCAGAGTGCCGCCCAAACTTGAAAATCAGAGTATGATGTAACGTATATAGCAACGGGCATATGTGTATCCCAGATATCGCCCGTATATTAGGGAAATCGGGAACCAGACGTACCCCTCGCCCAAGTGCGGCTTTGTTCCTGAGCGCACTTGGCCGGAGTGGTGGTCACGGTCCGTCGCATCGACACATTAGACGACGAGCTTGTACCAGCTGGCCCGGCAGAAGAAGCTCTGTGTCGCCTCTTACTAGAGGATGTGGGGGTAGTGGGGGTAGTGACGCCTGGATTGGGTTTTGAGAGGAGTGAAAAGGACTTTCTATTAGACGGTAGCGACATTGACTCTTCCGTTGGCTCGCTTTGTAGAGCAAAACTCGTACGCAGTTGTCGTACACCTGAGCGGACGCTCTCCTTAGCAAACTCAACGTAGTCTTGCGCCTGTCCGCCAACCCTCTTCGTGAGAGGGCTCCTTCCGGAAGGGCTCCCCTTTCGCCTGGAAGGACGGTATCCCAAAAGACGGGATTCTGTTGGTTTAGCGATTTGATCTCCAAAGAGGTTCTTCATCCGAACCGCGCGCTTCCTGCTCCAGCTTCCCATGACAAAGTCGCGGACGTGCTGTGGCACTTCAACGGCAAGGACTGTACGTTCGGATTCCGGATCAATGGCTAGCAACGGCTGCGCCTCGGTAACGCCGAGTTGGGCAATTTCACCATCTGTAGTAGGGAGAGCCTCGGTAGGGGCGCGGGTGTAGTCGCCACAAGCAGATGGGGGTGGCGTGACAAGAACAATCTTGAGGTCTTTTTGCTCAAAGGAGCAAAAGGCCTCTCCAGTTGTCTTAGCCGACTTGAGTGGCAAACCGGCGAGTGTAAGATCTTCCATCGATGGGGAACGAACGAGCTGCTCCTCCAGTCTCTCCGCGAGAAGAGGAAGGGACGGCATATCGCTTTCAAGGTCAAGAGAATGGCGACGAGTCGACACTGGAGACGGAAGCTCATCACAGTGGTAGTCGTGATATTCTAAAAACCCATCGACACCAGGACGGGCGCGCTTCGATCGATACTTGAGCAATAACCGCTCAGTCTCGGCGGTCGACTCGGCTTCTCGGAGAGCAGGCATTTGCGAATGTCCATAGTTATGGCAGGCTTCAGGGTAAGTTGTTTCCTGGGGAGGGAGAACCGTAATCGGAAGTGGTTTGCTAGCTTTACGCTTAGGCCTCGTTGGTGAGGGGAAATCTTCGTCATCTAGAGATGGTGGGGAGTATTCTTGGATAAAAGGTGGCCTGCTAGATTTCTGGAGCTTAGCCTGAGCAGCAACCGTAGATCCGGTAACGACCATGGCTTCCTCCAATGACTTGCGAGATGGTAACTTGCGAGGCGAGCTGAAGACGTCCATCAGAGATCCTCTCGACTTCTTAGCCTTTCCGCCCTCGACGACCTCGAGACCTTCAACCTCTCCCATTCCAACGCGAGAAATGGAGTTCATATCACCAGCGATGGCAGAGGGTCGAACATTCGGCAAGATCTCAACATCGGGGAAGATGCCACCACGATCGATAATTTCAACCTCTACTCTGCGTAGCAAGAACCGAACGTCATCAACAGACTTTCCAGTCCCAGTCATCATTGATATCCAATGAATATCGGAAGATCCCTGGTGGACGGAATCGCGTCGACCGTATTCGTCGTCAAAGTCATCTGAGGCATCAGGACTATAGGGGCCGGCGGCTTTGCTTTCTTTCGATATGCGGAGCTCCTCCCTTCTGCGAACCTTGATAACCCAATCTTCAACACCACCCCAGGTATCTAGCCTCTCAACCTGCCTTCTAACCAACTCGCATTGAAGCTTTGCGAATCCCTTAGGGTCGCGGTAGCGAGATCTCTGGTAATGCTTCCGGCAGTAGTAAACCCAGATGTTCTTGGGAATCTGCCTCGTGGACAGCTTATTCCTCCCAAAGATATGGGATACCACTTTTCTCAGAGGTGATCCTGTGTTACAGTCGTCAACGTAGGAGCATTTCGGGGCGGAAAAAAGGTCCATGACAACAGATGTTGTTGAACCTGACGGGCCAATGGTACTTGTGGGTGACAAGGTGCTAGGGGTGCCGGAAAGCTGGAGCTTGCTGATGGCGTAAACTTCCTGTGCAGAGACATGGCCAAAAGCGTTGACCTGCTTAGGGACAAGATCCGCACGCTGGCGTAGCTGAGAAACATAGGAACACGTGGGAGTTCCCTCATACGGCGAATGTTGAACCCCATAAGGATATCTAGCATCTGCAAAGTCAAGCTCCAGCTGGTGTCTCTTGACATCTTGGCTGGCTGCCAATGCAGCGAGTGTTGTCAAATTGGAACCCGGGATTTCTTCCCTCGCAATCCGGTCTTGTGTTACGTCTGGGTGTGAGGGGAAATACTGGGTCATGGTTGTTGAAGGGCTATAATCCGACTCGCTTGGAGTGTAGAGGCCACGAGGTGGAAGCCGGGCACTGTTTTGAGTGATATCAAAAGCATAGATTGGTATCCTAAAATCAGGCTTGGGGCGTCCCAGGGATTCATGGATTGGGCTGCCCAATGAGCCCTTGGATATGGAACCAGCACTAGATGATGTCGTCAGGCTGGTGAGACTGTTCGAGGACTGGAAGCTTGAAAGACTTGATATGGAACTTCTGGCGGTCATGGACCCAGCACTTGAGCTACCAACAGTTGCATACTTGTGGTACCTGTTATGCTCGTCGGCTTGACTTCTTGGAGTTGCATGATGCCGGGAAACCCTGGAAGACGTCGAGGAAGATTTTGTCGACCGTATGGGGTCCTCTTCGCTGATGTCATGGGGTTGAGGAGGAGGAGGATAGGCACCCCCTTTGGCGGAGGGGTTGAGAAGACTCTTGATATCCATATTGTCGGAAAGAAGGATATTACTAGAACAACGAAACCAAAGAGAGGAAGCAGATCAGATGTATAGACTCAGAAAGGTCCTTGAGGAAGCTAGCGAATGATATTAGAGAAGGACGAGAATCCAGTAACGAACGTCAGGGTTGGAGGAAGCTAGCGGCTGATCAATAGAGAATAAGCCAATCATTCAGACAGACAAGAGACGATCGAAATCTCAAGACTAACGACGCTGTGGAACACAACTAATGGGAAGCATGCAGTCGGGGATTTGGAATTTGGGGAAGGATATGTCAGGTGGTGATGTGGGTAGAACTGTTGGTAGTGTGGTAGTGGTAGTGGTAGTGGTAGTGGTAGTGGTAGTGGAGTGGTGGTGGTGGTAGCTGATAGAAAGGGAAAGGAATTACAGTATAGTGCAGTTACGGTCTTGGGGTTTTTCTGTTTCTTTGTTTTTTTTTTTTTTGTTTGGCTTTCTCTTGGATGACACTATTTTTTTAATTTTTTATCTCTCTTGGGGCCTTTGATGGTATATATAAGATATGGAAGAATGAATGGAGGCTTATAGGTATGTGTATCTGTATGGGTGCATATGAAGGGGGTGGGAGGGCTCGAAGTGACCCGGGAGGGTGATGCTGGAGTTATGAGTAGCAGCAGAGCTCGGTGTGGGATGGCACAGGCGGTTGAGGGCTCAATGAGGACTGGGGCAGCAAAAGTGTGTGTGTTGCGTGCGGTTCGAGACTGGACGTGTGTGGAATGAAGATGTGCGCATGGATGGTGGACAGGATGTTTAAACGGGTGGGTGCACCGTCCTGGCGGATGCAGAAAAGGTACAGGTAGAGCACGGAGATGTATTGAAGTGCAGATATATATATAGTATATAGGGTGTATATGTATATATGCTCTGGATGTATAACGGCGGCAGGCAGGCAAGCAGGGCGAGTGCAGTGGGCAGGCAAGTGGGCAAGGAGAAGAAAAGCAGGCGGGTGGGCAGGTTGGGCGAATCCTTACCTTGGAGGAGAAATACCGGATACGACCAAAGCGGCAGCATATATCATCAAACCAAGATCAAGAGGAAGAGTGAGAGGGAGTGAAAACAAAAAAAAAAAGAGAGAGAGAGAGAGAGAAGAGAGAAGAGGTGGAAGAATGGTTGTTTTTAAATCAGTAAAAGTGGTGATAGAGTTAATTCGGGCGGGGAGAAGATGGTGATGATATATATAATGATAGGAATGAGATTGTTGATAAGATTATTGGTATTGTTCTTGTTGGTGGTGGTGGTGATGGTGATGATGACGATGACGACGATGGTGATACTGTGATACTGATGTTACTGATGATGATGATGATACTATACTAATGATGGTGGTGGTGGTGTTGTTGTTGATGGTAGTGATGATGATGTTGTTGTTGGTCGGTGGTGCAGTATGTGTGGTGGTGGTGTTTGTAGAGTAGTGGTGCTCTCTCTCGCTCTTGCTGCCGATGATGGGGCTGGCGGTTGAGAATACTCAAACTGGGCGTGGCCGGGAGATCTTCGCCCTATATCCCAAACCTATAGCGCCCGTTGCTTCGATATATTAAGTCCGTGAACTCTGATATGATGTCGATATATCAAGCCAAGCTGGGGAGGAAAGATCAGAGTTTTGACAGCGGTTGAGGATGGCTCCCGTTTTGTCCCTGGCGATATAGTACTGCAGGCCGTGTAATTACCACCGGTACCATCGGTCTTATAATAGGGCTATATAGTTGAACCTCCCCGATAGAAACCCACGATATCTTTGCGTTTCAAGAGGGAAGGGAAGAGAAAAAGCAACGACGTACGAGGGAAGGGGGAGAAGGAGAAAGAAAAAACAAAAAAAAGAAAAAGAAAAAGAAAAATAAACAGGGAAAGAGGGATGTTCAGGATGTCATATATGAATAACTGTATCTCTTAATAGGAATGGAGTAAGTGAATAATAAATGGTAGCAGTAGTCGTGGGAATAATAATAGTTAATAGTAATAACAGGTGCAGCAACGGCAGCAGCAGGTGCAGAGGGTATAGTATAATCAAGCTAGCGGGAAGAATAGTATATAGTAGGTAAGTAGTAACGAGAGATATCTCTGACGAGCAAATTATACTTGTGTAGAGGATTGCATGGGCCTGAACATTGATGTGAACACGAACATGAGCACTGGCATATGAAATATAAAATAGGTGTGGGCGAGTGTATGGTATGGATGGAAGGGTATGTGTGTGTCGTCGGCCGTTCTTGCTGCCCTGGTTCAATCCAGCCTGACGAAAAATGGCCGAAGCTAAGAAAAGAGCCCCTTGTCGGGTGTCTGGGACTCGTCGTCCGCGTCGGTCTGTCTTGACCTTACCAGCTCCCTTATTCAAAAGTCAGACCCGGTTGATGTTCCCCGGTCGTGTATGGGTCGCGGAGGGGTTCTTGGTTCGAGATGGAGGAGAGGATGTGAACGAGAGGAAGAGAGGACGTTGGATTTAGCCCGCGCTGGTCAGAGCCGGGGTTGTGTTGTTGGACGGACCTGATTGGCGATGGATCAGCCTACAGGCAGTAATTTGGCAGGTAGATCAATCCCGGCTGCGTTCCGCGCTCAACTCAGAAGCTGCTGATTGATATCGCCTCTTTTCCCAGGACCGGACTCATATAATGGATAGTCACATAAGCACACGGTACAGTACGGAGTGGTAATTTTAGCAGTGTTGAATTTTTAGTAGCATTGGTTAGGTATTTTAGTACGGGATAAAGTAGGTACCTAGGTATGCTGTCACATACGTACGATATCGCTAGTATAATCCTGTTGGTTGACATCGTCTGTCTATCGTCTAGCTCCTTTTTTTTGTTTCTTTCTTTCTTTCTTTTTTTTTTTTTGTATTTTACAGCTTATCGGCCCCATATCAAACTATCACATTGTGTGCATGTCTTGCCCTACAGACGCTATCAAATATCTGACTAACCCACTAACAAATGGCTATCGGATGGTTTGTTATGTTCGTTGGGAAACCAAAGCCCTCTGAGCTGGACGGCAGGGCAAAACTGGAAGGATGCGGATGGGGTACATACCATCCAAGTACCCAAGCATATCCACGGCTTCAGCAAAAAAAATAAAAATAAAAAAAATAGGATAAAAATATAAATTTCTTCTTCTTTCATAACCAGTCCCAAATGCCCTAGCTTAGCTCTTGCTGTGAGACCTGCCTTCCGCGAACATCAGCTTTGCAATTGAGAAGCCCCCCCAGCCCCACTCCGATGTTTCCTAGGAGTAGATGTGACCACAGGTCGAGGCGGTTACATTCAACGAAATTTTCTTCTTCCTTCCCTTCCCTCTACTTGTGGCCCAGGTAGTCCCTCCTCGACTCGATTCGACTTGACTGGACACCCTCGGAGCCAGCATGTGCAGCTTCCAAAGCAGCCTTCGCGCCCTGTCCTTGAAAATTCTCTCGTTCGTTCGGTCTTGCTTTCGGCAAAGCATCAACGGATACTTAGCTCTATCACAAAAAACCCCTCCACACTAGTCTCTCCGGGGTGGTGATGCAAGTCCGTTGCATAGACCGCACCACACACACCCCCCGACCCCACGAGTTGCGAACGCGAATGGGCTTTATTTCCCTTCTGCTTGTGCATTGAACTTTGAGCCTTTTCCAAGCTTCCCAGCAATAACGCCTTAACCCCAACCGGTCCATGATCTTCGTCGTCTAATTCTTGTTTACTTCCTTGCTGGACTTAGTTAGAAAAAGAGCCAAGTTTCATTAGATTCCTCACTTGAGATCGCTTTCTCCAGCCTTGTCAGACTTTCGACAAGATAGGCTTTTTTGCTGCAATTTTTTTCCCCACCTTGTCCTTGCCTATCAAGCTAGTAAGCTAGCCTGTTGAGATTACTATTTTCGTCGGAGAGAATATCTTAATAGTGTCGGGAAAAGACCACTCTCTCAGAGATGATTCGATCACGGATTGCCATGTAGAGGAGAACGGTACATACGTACATACGTACCAGTCCTAGTCCCGGCCCACACAGGTGATACGTAGAGCCTAGGCGCGCAAGATGTGGGTTTTTCTGCGAGGTACTGGACTGGACCTCATTCTGCACTGCTGATCAGTATCTCGGTACCGTTATAGCTCTCCAATGTTATCGCCTGACCTGTCCAGCCGGCCCTTCGGTTCTCAGATTGTGATCACGTTTATCTGGGACCATTTATCTACCTCACCTGCCTGGGAGGGATATGAGAGCGACGACAGAAAGAATGCAAAAAGAAGCGGTGGAAAAAAGCAACTTTGAACTTGTAACTTGGGGTTTACGTCTTTTCCAAGTGGGTATGTGCAAAATTCCCCAAAGAAACTTACTTGCATCCGTTCCTCAATTATGAAGTTCCCCCATAACCCAATAAACCTGCTACTCTATACAAGTCCCGCTTCACACTGCCACCATCTTGAATCGGTCGTTCGACGACATCGACGTACGTACGAATAGCCATTTCCGGCGAGCAAAATTCCATCCACCCCAGACTTCCCAGTTCCTTCGCTCATAATCAATTAACTTAACTACACGGGTCCTTTTCTCTCTCTCTCTATGGTATCAGCTTCTTGTTTTCATTGTTTTGCTTTGTGGAACCGGCCGTTAGATATTTTTTATCCCAACTTTTTTTTGACTTTCCCTTAGCTTCACTTTTTTATTTCTTTTCTTTTCTTCTTTTCGAAGAGATCAGTAATTCTCATCCCGCTGCAAACAATTCCCCAGAAAATCACTGCCCTAG
The DNA here is from genome assembly GCA_036872755.1 of Orbilia blumenaviensis. Classification (NCBI taxonomy): domain Eukaryota; kingdom Fungi; phylum Ascomycota; class Orbiliomycetes; order Orbiliales; family Orbiliaceae; genus Orbilia; species Orbilia blumenaviensis. The sequence goes on along the minus strand of JAVHNS010000017.1, from coordinate 485,292 downwards.
AATCGATCGGGCTTGGCCTGTATAATTTTCTGTTGACTCTTACGTACAGATACCTTACTTACATGGTCCTCTGTTTGACAATACCGACGCAGTATCGTGCAATCAGAAACGCCATTGAGTGGCAGAAAGCAAGAAAGCTCGAATGTAAAACGCTGCATGCATGCTCACATCTTTTTTGTCCCTTTTTTTCTCGCAAGGTACCTGAACAATATAGTAGTATCTCGGAACGATCGTTCTTTTTTTTTTTTTTTTGGTGGCTGCGCGACCTTGGCCGTTGCCCCTTCAATGATTACCAGACTTTCTGTTCTGCAACATAAATCAAAGATGGTGTGAAGGGGCCAATATCGAAGGGAATTATTTCAACAAGGATGCTTCCCCATAACATTCAAAATTATTTGGAGAAAGAAGGGAGTCCAGAAGCCAGGATTCTGTTTATTTTCTTATTTCCTTGCTTTCCGAGAATATGTCAAAGAGAAACGAAAGACGGTGCATTTGAAATCTGTCGATTTATGTCATTTAATTTTCGATCCCGTCGTTAAACACAGATTCCAAGCTGGTCTGATGAGCGGTTTCATCGCATTCTCAAGGCTTCTTCTTTCCATTTTGCCTTCACTTTGGTGGAAGGAGCGGTCCCATGTCTAAACCACTAGCCTTCACAAAAGAAAAGAAAAAAACGGATCATATTGGTATATCCTGTACTGCATTGTATGTACGCAGTACCGAAAAAAATGCTTGACTCTCAAGGCTAACCTCATCGTGCCTTGGCACCTGTTATCATATGCAAGATAATGGGCGGAAGTGGGAAACATCCCAGGATCAAAGACAGGACTGGGTTTAGGATGGTGTTTGCCGTCATTCTTTTGAATTAAGGCTTGAAATACCCGGGCCAGAATATTGAAGGAAACCCGAACGACGTCTGCTTTTTTTCGTTCTCACTTTCCTTTTTTCTTTAAATATTTCGGGATAGCAGAGGACTAGTCTTGTATAGTAACTATGATTGGATGGGGGGCACATGGGGTGGTCTTAATATTGGAGGAGTAGAGCCTTACATACAGTTACGTCTAGCTCTTACCTACACACTGCAGAACCTCGGATGCTACGTAGGTACCAGGAGTAAGTGCACATTGGGGAAAAGAATCAGAAAGAAGACAATTTCTATTCAAATGAAGAAATTTTCACTCGAAATTTGACATCCCATACGTACATACATTGTACATACATACATACAGCGTCATGCAGTAGTGTATTGGACGCCCGTACCTTTTGGCGAGCTGGAAAAACGAAAAAAAAGGACACTACATACGTACAGCTTTTTTGCGAAGGGGCCGTGCCGTTGAGTTCGTCTCGACCTGCAGATTTTTGAGCCGGATGTACCTGATGATATTGTACCTCTCGCCTCCTGAACATTAACTACCATTCACATTGCTATGTAGAATCCTACTATATTGTAATGTATGATATTGCACACGAAGGGGGGAGGAGAAAAAAGCACGGCCACGGTTTATTGGGGTTTCATCGGCACCTGCCCGCGCCGCTTTTGAGCTTTCTTTACGAACGAGACAACTTCACCTCAAGTACCTCCCCAAAAAACGCCACTTTTAAGAGGTTTAGTATATTATGCGGAGGAAGGATACGAATGCCGCCGCCTCATCGCGCGGCTCTAACGAACGGGATATTGGTTAACACTATCGTCGTCGTCCATGGTCCAACCAGAATAAAGACAGGAACACCACCCAGTAAAGGGAGGTGGGAGACGTATGCCCTGTCCACTATTCTGACAACCCACCCCCCTCCTCCAGCTCCGACAAATACCACCGTCCGGACACTTCAGTGCCACAGATGTACGGGGGGGTCTTGTCGAACCCGCAAAGAAAAAAAAAACCGAGAAAAAAAAGTAAGCAAGAATACGAAAGATGGTGTGCTAGTGAATATGTCAAAATCGATTTCGCGATCTTTAATCGGTCGTTTCAATGAGCCACGTGAAAGGTCCCAAGGGGAGGGGGTGAAGGGTTCAAGTTAATCCGCTTGGAGCAGCTGCCAAAGCCAAATTCCAATCGAAACAGCAAAGAAAAATCTGAGCTAGCTAGGAGCTCGTCTCGCCAAAGGAATGGAAGAGAGAGATGGGCTTCAAATTAGAAGCCGTCGTTGGTTCCCTGGCATCACACCCACCGGCTGCTTAAGGCCTGGCTGGATCGTCAGCCTATTTGCATTCAGCTGGATACATTTGCTTCCGAGACATACCACTAGCTACAGAATGATCAGACGATTTTCCGGATAAGCCAGGGAACACACAGGAAAGAAAAAAAGAGGCCGCTCGAGGCCGTACTGGCCCGCCGACAGCCCTTCTCTCAGACCAGACGTCAGATGGAGCTTAGCCAGCCAGTTAGCTTCGAAGCTCCTCTTTCGTCCAAAAGGGAACCCACAACAGCAACAACACAAATTCTTGGATGAAACCTACCTTGGCTGTTTAGGCTTATGGTCGTACACACGCACACGCCTTCTTGTTTCTCCGATAGCTGAGGTCATGTTATTATTCTGGCATTCCTTTTGCGTATTCACTTCTTTTTTTCCCTTTTACTGGCTCTCCGGGAACCCGTTGCCGCCGCCAAAGGATCATCTCGTGTTCTTCTGACCCATCGTAAACTCGCCGTCACTTTTTTTGTTTTTGTTTGTACCCTCCCATATTCTATCTAGGTTCGACGATGCCGTGGTGGTTGTGCCGGCGGCGCAGGAAGCTTAGGTAAGTCAACTTTAATAGTTGATCAACTATCGATGTAGACGCCGCTGTGCCCCCCCTCCAAACGATAAAATATCACCCCCCAAATATTGCATGCGAGAACGAAGCGGGGGTGTGTAAAGGAAAGGCACAGCGATAGACAGTAGCCTCTCATAAATGATTTCGAAAAAAGAAATATCATGAAGCTATGCAATGTACATCTCGAGATGTACTACTAGTTATCGTTCCCTTTCTCTCTTTCGCTCGATCCTCCAAGGAAAATCCCAGAATCAACCGGGCCAGTTTCGATTCCAATAGTCTGCCGTGTTAATCTGGCTGTTTACCGTAGAACCAATAGAAAGCCAGGCTTCCTGGATAGTAGTTCATTTTCATGCTTTCTCTTGAAAGGGGTGCCTCCATGTTCACTAGATCGATATCGAGCCAAGATCTTGCACGACCTGTTATGCATGTATTTCACACTCGCATAGGTTTAATGTACATATATGCCGGATGTTAGAGGCTACGGTTGGTGGATATTTGATTCTTGTGAACATCGAAGAAGAAGAGAGAAGGGGGGTGTATGTGCATGGGAATCAAAACTGTAGGTTGTTAATCTACTGACGTTATAGTCGTGCATATGATATTGCATGAGGACCAACAGCCGACAAGCAACTACTTAGCTACATAGTGTTCAAAATCCTGTGTTAGATAGAATGCAATCCATTCAATAGTCATAATCCATCAATTAGATTACGAGGTCTTCCGCGGACTTTCGAGGTTTGTCTCATGGATATTTTGCGACCAAGCCCGGCCACGGCTTGCTGCGACCATAAGCATTGGGTTCTGACGTATTCATGGGAAATTGCTGACGGGCGCGGATGTCGGACGAAAAAAAAAAAAAGTAAATGATGACTGAACCAGCCCGATTCCCCTCGCGAATGCGCCGTCGCATCGCTTGCGAAGCTTGTCTCTCTCCACATCTCGAGCTCCGTGTGGGTATATGATTCAGCGATATCGATCATCAGACCAGCGCCCATTTGACCAGGCCATTGGGAAGTGAGACAGGTATGTAGGTACGGTAGCGATCGATCGCATAGTGCACCACCCACCACGCACTAGACCAGGCCACAACCACACGGTAGTTACTTATCTGGGCGTCAACCAAGAAAAAAAAAACGAGATACGATCCTTAGAGAAGCGAATTTATCCATTGCATATTATGTCAGAGGGTCGTTTGTTTGTGATTGGGAAAATAACGGGTGTTTCAAATGGGGGTGGGTTTCGACTAATCACAATTCTTGTATCAGCATCCAACTTGCTGTGATGTGCAGTCAGTTGGCTCGTGCTTTTCTTCAACTATAGCTACCTAGTAACTATTAATGTGTGGGGTGATAATAATATCTGTGATGGTGGTGACCCCATGGCCCCCCCATTCTAGCCTGCTCTCGGGTTCAATTCAGCATGGGGAAAGCAGAAGCCTACTATTTGACATTCGCACACGCCCGCTTCACCCGATCAATAGCCAATGCAATATTGGACGAATCCCGGATTAATAGCATAACACTATAGCAGTATTTCGTACATATGCCGTATTCAAGTACTGAACAGGAAAGAAAACGGACGAAAATTCACCTTGCCTTATGCTCTCCGGCCATGCATAGATACATACGATTTTGGTCTGACGACGTACCATCCAATTTCTTCTTCTCCTATATATCATTCTTGTCTGATAGATTTTCTTCTATATACCCCCCATGGGCGTCTAAATGTGTTTCAAGACGCGATTTCATCAAGCAAAAGATTTTTTTTTATTTCAAAAAAAAAGAATAATTTAGGATTTACTTTCTATTTAGAGACTGAGGTAGAAAAGAAAAGAAAAGTTAGTTTATGGTGAATGTGACATCTTGCAAGGTTATATCTTGAAGGATGTTTCTATGACATGAGAATAATACCATTCTCTTCTTATCATTCCCTGCTCTGGAACCTGTCGATCCCGGCTCCCCGTTTACAATTTAGGACTAAGTTGCTCTACTTTCTTCTGGACTTTTCTTCAAGAAGATTATTCCTCACAGGCAGCCCCTCCCCCCCCATGCTCAACCATATTGTCGGGGCCGCCGCTGCGGGCTCGGCAGAGTCGGCAGTGGTACAAAAGGCTAACTTAGTTTATTTGTATCTTCGATCCAGATGGGATACTTTGCCTATTGGGACATGGGATAGGGTGGTGCGTGTGTGTGGGAACATCGAGAAGGGTAACTACAGATTGGGGTAAAGATAAATTACAGTGGAACCAGGTAGCCCAAATTACAGCATACGGCGGAGAACAGCGGCGGGAGCCGTTCCAGGTTTCTATCGTTTCGTTTTGACGATAGTCTTTGGGGGTGTTCGTTGTTCAATCTATATGTCGGATTGGATATAGCTATAACTCGCAATGTGGGATGATATATGTATTATATTGGGAGGGAAAACACGGCGCATGTATGTATGCGTGTGGTCGCAGTCGATGGTATGGGATGGGATGGCGGACAACATGGACAGTGGGGAACCGGTTCGATTCCTTTAGCCATTCAAGCCAGCTAGCTAGCCAGGCAAAGAATCGTTACGCCTCCCTTCCCTACCGCCTTGTGTCCCCATTCCCCGAATCATGTAGGCTATCAATATCAAATATCTTAATATCTTAACATCTCATAGGTATGACCCAGTCTTCACCCCTTCTTCCGCTTGTCGATTCAGCGGCTGTTTAGTTTGCATGAACTATAATATAGCTTGGCGGATTAACTAGCTGCTTTTGCGAAAAGGGAGCCAAGGGTCTTGAGTTTTTGATATGTAAGTACCATTTCGCTGGCATGTGCATGCTCTGGTGATAATCTTGAGGTTTTGTGGTCCGATGGAACAAACATGCCTCGTCCATTGGCTTGGGACAATACATCAGAGGTCCGTCTAATATCTCGTTTCATTAAGCCTTTAATGCCTTGCCTTGTTCTGGGGGTTGTGGGAATATCGACAGCCGGACCAGCCCGCCCACGCTATCTGTCAGACTTCGAAACAGCCAGGGTGCGACACAGGTTGACGGTTCCCTCTCTCGGTTGTTTTTGGAAGTATGCGCGGGGGGTGTCGGAGTAGCAGAGCTAGAGAGGAGGGGAACAGGGTGGGAATCCGGATTATCCTCTCATTTGCTAGCCTGACCGCCCTCTCTCATTTGCTAATTATGGTGTTTCTTGCATCTGATGTTGAAGGGTTTTTTTTTTGTCGTCGGGGTGGTTATGCAGTTGAAGTTACACTATCACTTTGCATAGAACCACGGGCTTTTTGCCGGTGCCTGTCAATACGGTCCTGTTCTTTTTTTTTCTTTCTCTCAAGGTCGGTTTATGGGTGAGGTTTATACTTATCCCAAGGACTCCGTGCGCGTAGGTGTGCGGTGATCGTGCAGTCTTCCAATGGGTTTCGTAGGATTCGCCATGATGGAGAATAGAGGTTATGTGCCAGGGGCGTGCCGAGACGCATGTCGTGGTGCGGTCATCATGGTGTTTTCAATTGCGCAAAAGGTTCCAGTTTTGCGCCAGGCCCCAGGAAAGCACGGACCCCGAAAAATGTGTTCTTTCTTTTCCTTCCTCTGTTTCTTTCGAAAAATGTCATGCACCAGGAACGTTAACCGGAACACGATTCTCTTGTCTTTTTCGTATACCCACTTTTTTTCGGCGGGCCGAGCTTAGCTGTCAAAAAAGATTGGACTAAGGCATTACACTTTGGAAACTTAAGGGACGGAAAAGCAAATCCGGATTACACATGTCCCGAAGAAAGGTACATGTACATGGCTTTTTGAGCTCTGACTAGTGTATGGCATGCATGATTTGTGGAACATGAAAGTTTCAGCATTCTATAGGGCCTCTTTTCTCCCGAGCACGAACACACCAAATTTCTAATATAAGGTTCGATCGTTTTCCTAAAGGAAGCTTGCCGGCGATCTGGGTAAATTCGTTCCCTCATTCCCCTTTCTCATCTGGCGGTAACCACATGACCAAAAAAGATTAGATGTTTTGATAAGTTTGGCTGCAGCAGGGCGACCGAATACGGGATGGCTTTATCAAGGAAAACCCAATGTTTGATGAAGTGGCCGCCACACTTGATGGCGTAGTTCGATAGATTGCCTCTATTAATTTATTTCTTTCGACAATATTGATAATAGGAGGCAAAAAGGAACGGGTGGGAAAAACATTGACGCTCGAAGGGATGGCAAAATAGTTACAATATAAGATTTTTGTTTCATTTTTTTGCTTTAATCCTTCTCCGCAATACTTTGCAGGCGCTTATCGATTTCATCGACCGATAGTTTCCGGAAAAATGTTTGTGGCTCACCTGCCTCGTCGTCACCCTCCTTCGGTGCACCGACCACTCCAATCTCGATCTCGGTAGCCTTGAAGTCCTGGCTTAAGACCGTGGAGAGCGTAGTTATCGCCAACTCAACAACTTCCTCCCAGCTTCCCGCAGCGGCATCCTTGTTCTTTAGCTTTTTCTCGAGGAAGTTAATGGCTTCCTGCTGCTTTGGTCCGGATGCCGTGGCCTTGTAACCTGTGTAGTATCCTGCTGGATCGACCTTGTATAAAGAAGGTCCGTGCTCGTCGTCCAAAGATATCAGAGTCATTGAGACGCCTAACGGGCGCATGTATGCCTGTCAACGGCCCGTCACGGAACGATTGTTATTAGCCAAGGCCCTTTATCATGTTCGTAACAGAAAGAATTCATTCGCGAAAACGAGATAAAAATGGGGTTTCTGCTCGATGTCGTCTAAGTCCGTGCGGGGGACAACCCGGCAAGTTGAAACGTATAGATACCCACTTTCCGTAGACCGTTTCGCTTTGGGTGCGGGTCCCCCCCCGCCGCCCACTTTTGATCTCAAGATCGAGAGAAAGTCTTTCCGGGGCACAAACAAGCAGAATAGGAAGTCAAAAATAAAACACCAATAAACGACTTACCCTCTGAGTGTAGACTTGGTTGATATTTGCCAGTCGCTTTGCCAGGACATCGCAGGGCATTTCGTACCCGTACTTGTATCTAAACTCGGCCGCTTCACCCCGGGCTCGGGTAACAGAAGCTCGAGCATCCGCAATTGATCCGGTCATAACGCATCCCAGAGATGGCGAGAGGGAGAATATGTATGTCACTGAGGCCGGATCCATCAATTTATCCTACGAAATGCAATAGCAATATAACAAGTGCGATTAGCCAGCTGTCTTGCAGGGCGGGGACCACGGGAGACAATACGCCCTGTCGACGGATTCAAATATAATCGGGCAAGGGACGGAAGATATCGAGGCAAAAACTCCCAAAATAGCGGAAGGACCCAGCTACGGGTTTGCCCGTCTCTCTATCATTGCGGGAGGGTGGAACCATAAAACTTACTGGGACCTTCTTCTGGGAGATCACGACAGCACAGTTTTTGCCTCTGATCCCTACGGTCGTGATATTTGCAGCAGTTATGGCTTTGAAGGCATATTCTGTGGAAAGAAAAATTGTGGGAATTAATCCGTGCGTCAGTGACAACCGTACTTTGTATCATCCAATCCGTATTTCTGCAAAACATCCAACCGTTCATTCAAAGATCCGAAACAGTATACGAATGGCCGCATATATTGAATAATTTGGATATCTGATACGAGATATTGATGCAGTAATTCGGGATCATATTGATATGATTGGGGGGGCTGTTGTTTTACCCAGCAGAACAACATGTCCGTGGGGTGAAATGGAAGAAGGATTTCCCACCAACTTGATAGAGCCGACCCTGCTCAGAGAAGATGGTGATATGACGGTCGAATCCAGCGCTTCCTAATAGTACCCAAGAGGTCAGTTAGCAAAAGCCTATAGCTCCCATGTCGGGGCGTCGTAAGGTCATGTGTGGGGTATAACGGCATAGCGGCATGTCGCTGGTACATACCCGACATTTTGGCGGCGTCGTTTGCTTGTTCAGCTTATAGGCCAAGATGCAATGGGTGAAGCTATCGGATGTATATCGAAACCTCTCCGGAGAAGTATTCTCTGAGGTCTTGGTAACGGACGGTCGGTGATATGGGGGTTGTACTGTTGGGGGAGGAGGAGGTTGACGCGTCGTCGTTGTTGGATGTGGAGGTTGTGAGCAGTCAAGACCTGGAAGCTCTGGTGGAAGCTTGAGTTGCCTCTAAGCCGAATCAAGTAAGGCGAGTTCCGCTGCTTTGACGTAGAGCCTCACCAACAAAGACCACCCCACCAACGCCAGCTTTCGCATAGACCCCCCCGTATTACCACTAGGATCATATCAGAACACGATCGCAAGACCTCAATATGGCGGACCTTGACGAGCTAGAGCCTACCTTGCAGAATATCATCGACCAGAAGACGCTGAGGTGGATCTTTGTTGGCGGGAAAGGTGGCGTGGGAAAGACTACAACATCATGCTCCCTGGCAATACAGCTTGCTAGAGCGCGGAAAAGTGTTCTCATTATATCTACTGGTATGCTATTCGTGATATACATGATAACGTGAGCTTGGCTGATAGAGATCGTTTAGATCCTGCTCACAACTTGTCCGATGCTTTTGGGCAGAAGTTTGGCAAGGAGGCAAGGAAGATCGATGGCTTTGATAACCTGAGCGCTATGGAGATAGATCCCTCTGGGTCTATGCAGGAGCTTCTGGAATCTAGTAAACTCTCCTCAAGATCGGTATCGAAGTGATGGATGCTAATACGACGATAGGTGAATCCGGTCAGGGTAATCCTCTGGGTGGAATGATGCAGGATTTGGCCTTCAGCGTATGATTCTCGCCACCCTATTACTTAGCCATGATCTCTAATGAATACACATAGATTCCCGGTGTCGATGAAGCTATGTCCTTCGCCGAAGTCCTGAAGCAGGTTAAATCGATGTCCTACGATACCATCGTCTTCGACACAGCACCTACCGGCCATACCCTAAGATTCCTACAGTTCCCCACCGTCCTCGAGAAGGCCCTTGGAAAGCTCTCTCAGCTATCGGGAAGGTTTGGACCCATGCTAAATGGTATTATGGGTCAAGGCCTTGGTGGTCCTAGCAATGTGGACGAGATGCTTCAGAAGATGGAAAGTATGAGGGAAACTATCAGCGAAGTCAATACGCAATTCAAGAATCCGGATATGACCACGTAAGCATCCAATACCTTAAGATGGGCTTCTGGTGAGAGGTACTAACCTGAACTAGCTTCGTTTGCGTATGCATCGCCGAGTTTTTGTCGCTATACGAAACAGAACGTATGATCCAGGAACTAACATCCTACGAAATCGACACCCACTGCATTGTTGTCAACCAGCTTTTATATCCTAAGAAGGGATCAGAATGCGAGCAGTGCAATGCCCGACGGAAAATGCAAAAGAAATACCTTGACCAGATGACTGAATTATATGAAGACTTCAATGTCGTCAAGATGCCTCTCTTGACGGAAGAAGTCCGCGGGAAAGATAAGTTGGAAAAGTTTAGTGAGATGCTTATCACTCCATTTGTCCCGCCAGATGTAGATTAGATACCTCATGTTCTCATATGGTTTTGCATAGTATTCTGCCTTCGTCTGGGCTTTATAATAATATAGATCAGTAATTCTCTTTCTCGGTTGTTATAACTTTTGGTTGATTTTACCAAGCAGCATTTACCTCATAAGAGAAAAAAAAGTGACAGTATCGTACTCACACCTGATGCAATGTAAAAGGCTGGCTACGCATCGCATATGCATGTCGCAGTCGTCGAGGTTGTCTAGTTCTGTGTTGCAGAGCTTAAACGCGTGAAGTTCAAAACAATCCAACACCCCCAACGTTAGCATCCTCCTCCACAACCTAACCCCGATACCTCGCCATTCTAGCATCGCGCACCCGCTCCTACCGTCTCTAGAACATCAAACAGTATCCTATGGTACCCGTCGCTCAAAACTGGATGTAACAGACCTAATTGCGACGACTTTCTCCCACCGCGCACGATGCCACCCACACGAAATGACAGAATTGACGAAGGTCTATCTAAACTTATCGAATATATCCTGCCTGAGCTGGAAGACGAAGATGAGGATGAAGATCTGAAAGCAAATGCCCTTGAGCTGGCTCAGGGTATGATCGATAGGTAGAATTCATACTATACTATATCAACTAGTCGATCATCCAGAGACTAACGACCTTTAAGTCATGTAGCTCGAGCCTACGCAGACGACCCAGCTCATATCGCCAACATCATAAAGAACAAATGTACTACACCCTTCCATGTCAACCCTCCTCCACACCAAAACAAACAAAAAAGCCCTAGCTAAAAAGGCAAGCTTCCTGTTAGCAGGAAGCTGAAATACAACCAGCAGGATACAGTAATATTTTGGCTGACAGTTTCGAAATAAACTTCAAGTAATTCGGGACAACCGTACATCCGACAAGGCACTCCGTTTTCACAACCTCTACTCGCGGCTGTTGACTTTACCATTGATAAAGCAGAAGGGTGCTATTCTACACTTGTTACATGAACTATCTGAGGAGTCGGAGAGAAACATAAGTAGCAGAGCGTCGGAAAGAAATACGATAAGTCGGGCATCGGGGAGGCAATCTACTACCGCAGCCGATTCGAGAGCACCATCGAGAGCTGGGACAGAATCTACTAGACGACCTTCAAAAACTACGACTGTGCAGGATGAGGATGAATTCGATGCTTCTGTCCCGCCCAAACCTTTTCTGGCCCCGGAGCGGGGAGGTGGGAAGACTGGTGAACCGACGAAAGCAGCACTACTGGCTGGTGTCAACCCACCCTTAGGTATTTCACCAATACATGACCATTGATTGAAGCGGATACTAATAGGAACGAATTAAAGATCCTTCCGAAGTCACTCTGTTGAAGGACATGCCCTTCACACTCCAGGGCGTATCCTCCAAAAACCTTCCTTTCTCACTCGAGAACACATTAAAGCTACCTTCAAACCTCCCAGTGCCTTTAATATCGCTCCTACATACTCTCGCAGAACCAGCTCTGCTCTACCGCTCTTTATCAGCTTTCGTCGAAGAATCGGGTGCAGTGGAGGATAAGGGCGGCCTAGTTGGCCAAAGTCTCAGCGCGGCGATTGGAAACGAACTCAAAGCCTACCTTAGCCTGGTAGCTGGTCTTGAAGGTGAAATCCGGCGGGCAACTGCGTCACTCCCCGAAGACGACCCACACGGTCTCGCCGTCCGAAAAGCCGGTGTAACGCTCCGAAGATGCATGATTTGGACCCGAGAAGCAACAATGGGCCTCCGCCTCATGGCTGCAATAGTGGGTGAATCCAAAGGCAAAAGAGGAGGAAAATTAATATCCATAATCCACAACTTCTCGACCTCTCACGGCGACCCTTTTGTTTTCAACTTCGCAAGACGACTGCTAACATCTGTAACCCGGCCATTTTATGACCTTCTGAGACGATGGGTCTACGACGGAGAGCTTATCGATCCTTACCTGGAATTCTTCGTAATAGAGCAATCTGAAGAAGCAATAATGGAAGCCAACGCTGAACGCCGTGGCCACGCTTCCAGCGTCTGGCAGGATAAATATAAACTCGACACAGAAATGATACCTACAATAATGACACCCGAGTTCGCGAACAAAGTCTTTCTCATCGGTAAGAGTTTAAACTTTATTCGCTATGGCTGCGAAGACTCAGAATGGGTTGAAAGATACTCTAAAACGACAAGTAAAGCATTAAGTCACGATGACTATGCCTCATTAGAACAAAACATCGACGAAGCTTACAAAACCACCATGGAGAGGCTGATGCATCTTATGAACAAAAAGTTCAACCTATTCGAACACCTATGCGCACTCAAGAAATTTTTGTTATTAGGACAAGGTGACTTCATAGCTTTGCTAATGGAGTCCCTGTCCTCTAATTTGGACCGACCGGCGAATACACTGTACAGACATAATCTCACTGCACAGCTAGAACACGCCATTCGCGGTTCAAACGCCCAGTTTGAGTCACAAGAAGCCCTCCGCCGATTAGACGCTCGAATGCTGGAGTTAAGTCATGGAGAAATCGGATGGGATGTCTTCACGCTCGAATACAAGATAGATCCACCCGTTGATGTCGTGGTAACGCCCTACAGTAGTCGGGAGTACCTCAAAGTCTTCAACTTCTTGTGGCGAATCAAGCGTGTGGAATTTGCGCTTGGTAGTGCATGGAAGAAATATATGACGGGTGCGAGAGGCGTGCTTTCTAGTGTGGCTGATAAGGTTGGGACGGACTGGAAGGTGGCTAGATGTTGCATTGCTGAGATGATACACTTTGTAGCCCAACTACAGTACTACATCCTCTTCCAGGTGATCGAGCCCTCATGGGAAAAACTCACGTCAACGATGAACAAACCCGGAGTCACACTCGACGACCTCATCGATGCACACAAAGTCTATCTTAACAGCATCACAAGAAAGGGCCTACTCGGCGGTGGTTCAACATCAAAATCAAGACAACCTGAAACCTCATTCCTGGCACAATTACACGAGATTCTTAAGAGCATGTTGGCGTACAAAGATGCCATGGACGGGTTATATAGTTGCTCTGTTGCGGAGTTTACAAGACGGCAAGCCACATCTGCATTAATTGATGCTAGAACTGCAGCTGGGAAATGGGGGGTTACTGAAAGCGATGCTCCATACGACCATGCCCAACAACTTAAGAAGCATTCGTTGAGGAATAAGAAGGTCGACATCTCGGATAGTGATAGTGATTCTGACTCCGATGATGGAGATCTACCGGGCGTTAGGCAGAGGCTTAGGGCTTTAACGGTTGAATTCCAGGCTAGAACTGCAGTGTTACTAGGGGATCTGGCGAATCAGTCGGATACGGATATGAGGTTCTTGGGTGTCATGTTTTCGTTCAATGACTTTTATGTGGTGAAGAAGGGGAAGGGTAAGACAATTGTGGAGAGGAGGAGTGCGCAGAGAGGGGATGAGACTCCAGCTTAAACTGTGAGACTTTTAGATTTTTGTAAATAGGGAGTTGCCTCTCTTTTTTAGCGCGGGTTTATTGGAGGTTATGCGTGCCATAGCCTCTTTCTGTCATGATACCGACTCGGATGAATAATGGGCTTTGGAAAATAAGGATAATTGGTTGTATCATTCTATCCACACAAGTAGCAGCAACAGCGAAACCGAAATATAGCAGTTCGGATATAAGTACGGGAGACTATTCATTAAAAAAAAAAAGGGAACCAGGCAGGGAGGAAACAGAACCAAGCGCCTATAGCAGTAATAGAAATAAATGAAGAAACGAAAAACAACAGACGAAGAGGGCCCAGGAATAAGATAAGAGGGGAGGGTTGCCCACGATGCATCTTGGCTTGAAGGGATTATTATGCATGAAAACCTGACAAAACTAAAAAAGACAACTAAACGCATTATCCCGACACAGAAGCCCCACCGTTCCTCGTTAAGGAAAAAATATAGAAGAGGGAAATATAAAGAAAAGAACTAAATAGGAGTACAAGGCACTCGACATCCGACACTGATATCATGAAGTAAAGGTGACGGGGTGTTTTAGTGCTCTGGAGAGGGTGGTAAGAAACGAGAGTACTTCGTTGCCTGTTCTGTTACAAGCTAAATCCACGGTGAAAACAAGCTTGGTGTGAGAGCATGACAAGGGAAGGTATATCACATTGCCATTTCGGCCTGAAGCTTCCTGAGTTCTGCCTCTTCGTCGTCTTCTTCGATTTGCTTTGCTGTCTGCTTCTGCTTCTCTGTACACCGGGGGAAATAGAGCTGTTAGCACTGTATTATGAGAGTTCTTTGGAACCAAGAATTGCTCACCTGCTCCGTTTGGAACGCTGACCGGCGGTGCGCCAGCGGACAGCATCTGTTCGTCCAGTTTCTCCTGCTCCAGATCCCGTAACTCGTCCAGCAGCTCGGATTCATCGATCTGGTTGTGGGTTTCACCGATTTGGCCAATGCGCTCGGCGATCTGGTTCGAGTTTGTCATCTGTTCGTCCAGCTCGTCGAGGAGGTTGTCTATCTTGTCGATATTGTGCTTCTTGTTCATATCCTTCATGGCCTTGTTTGCCTCCTTCATGGCCTCGAGGGTCTGGTAGTTTATGTTTGCGTTTTCGATCGACGATATCTGGGAAATTGACGGAAGGTCAGAAAAGTACGGCTTCGGTAGGCGGGGTCCGGAGCTCTTAGTGTGCATACCTGTGTATCCAGTGTTGCTATCTGTTTTTGCGTTCTCTCTAGTTCTCCCTCCAGTGTCTTTTTCTTTCTCAGTGCGGCCAGTGCCACTATAGAACAACATCAGTCGACCTCTCCCAAATAAAAGTCTTCTTCCGATCAACTAACAAGGGAGTATCTAGAGTTGGGATAAAAAAAGTCAAAGCTTACCGCTCTTATTTGCCGTCACATTCTTCTTCGCTTTGTCCTCCTGATCATGGATCTGAGTCTCAAGATAAGCCTCTCGCTTCTCCAGCGTCTCTTTTTGTTCTCGTAGTTTTATGATAGCGCTTTTCGGTCCAGAGTTACGGGCCGATCCACTGCCACCGCCGAACCAGGCGCTGTTGAACCATCCGCTCATGGTGTCTCGGTGTAGATTCTATACAGGTATACGGATATGAGGTAGCTGTAGCGGACAAGCTCTCTTTTCGCAGAGGAGGGGGGCGAGTAGCCTGGGTCCTTTTCGTAGGATTTCTTCTTTATCTCTTTCTCGTCGGAGATAAAAATCCAGAGGAGATAGATAATTAGGCTAGCGAAGACTGCGGGGGTTTTCCAGAGCACGAGATCGGGAGAGAAGTTCCGAGTACTAGCTAGCGCTGGTCGAGATGAAACCCCTTATGAAGTAGGATGTGAGGAACAGTATCTATAGCCTTGAGAAGTGGAAGGACTTGAGGGGGACAAAAGGGAAAGGATGGGAAGCTCTTGGGAGGTAGGATTTTGGGTGACGTTGGCGGGTGATGGCAGGCAAGTTGGGTTGGGCCTTGGCTCGAGAGATGAGCATGAGACTAAGGCAAACACCCAAAGCTTAACTGAGCTCCACCATGGTGCACCACTGTTATCCATACCTTGTTCGATATTGCTTTATCGCCATAACCATTTGCTAACTGCATGAGGCTCAATAAAGATATTTAGGGATTAAGAAGTCAAATCGGGTTTTTGTATAAAGCTGGCGATATACGACTCGGCCTATACATGGTGTACAAGGAGGACAATAAATCCACATATACATGCATTCATCAGTGTGCATGCGAGGCATTTCCAATTACAACCTATTCATCGGATATATTACAGCTTCATAGAAGTATATTACTCGAAAGCCATACCAGACATTATGCCGAAACCCACATCTGCAGCTGCGAAGAAGGGTAAAAAGGAAGCTCCTCGAAACCCAGAAGCAGGTCCAAGCAATGCTGCTCTAGAAGTCCCTCAATGGCCTGCGTTCAAAGGTCTCCTCCCGCCGGAGCTGCTCCAGCTTGATACGATCCTTGATCACCAGATACTCACAATATCACGTTTCTTCACATCTTCATTATGTAATACATACATTCAATTTCTATCAAATCTTCCATTGACAACAACACCGAGCAAACCAAAACGTGGTGAGGCAGTGCGAGTGAATGATAGATTCCAGATCCAGGATCCGGCATTTGCGAAGAGATTATGGCTCGAAACCGGTCTCAAAGAGGTTCTGGAGAAGGAGGAGAATCGAGAGCTGCTTTGGAATACGGATGAGCTGGCTGTTGGTGTGAAGGCTTGGGGACTGAATCCGAATATTAGAATATATCGGTATACAAAAGGTACTGATAGAGCATCCAGACTGAAGAGTTCAAGACGAAATGCTGATATGTTCGAATCCAGGCCAATTCTTTGACAAGCACTGTAAGTACCATAATGCATTCTAGCTCCTGCACATTGCAATATGGCAACACCAAAGACTAAGTATGAATTAAAAAAGTCGACGACTCGAATATTCTAACCGTCGGCTCCCCTCCCTCTCCCCACCGCACGATATACACCCTTCTTCTCTACCTAACCGGCCCAGCCGATGGTGTCGTAGGTGGTGAGACAGCCTTCTACCGAAACGAACCCTACATCCCGCTGTCCAAGAAGGAACTCAGGGAGCTAGCGGCGTCGGGGCAGCCGCAAATAATAGAAGTACAACCTGAGAAAGGAATGGCGCTACTGCATCGGCACGGAGATGAATGCCTCCTTCACGAGGGAAAAGAAGTTCTAGCGGGTATTAAATGGATTATCCGTAGCGACTTAGTGCTGGAGTCGTGAATAACCTCGTCGCAATAACTGGTGGTTTTGGGTTTTGGTTTTGGGTTGGTTTGGCGGGCGGGTGAAAATGAACCTCGGCCTAAATGGCTGAGGGTGCTTTGCTCAAACCCGGCAGTACATAAGCATGTTGTCTGTATATAAATCCGTCGCGGTTCCCAAATCTCAATATATCGCTGTGCCTTTGTTTGAAACGATACCGCATCAGAATTTATCACCTGCAATATACGTTATATCACAGAAAAAATGGACAACAAGAGCTTATTCGATGTTAAGGTACCGCGCATATGCCCCCATACAAATACCATTCCCAAAACGTACGGTGTATAGATTCGCGATGCAATGTGCTGATACGTAATGTCATATGCAGGGCAAAGTTGCTCTCGTGACTGGTGGCGCCAAAGGTACAACTCGCGATGTTATTCCCAATAAATGACATACATACCGACTGACACTTTGTTACCTTAAAGGAATCGGTCGCATGATCTCAGAAGGCCTAGTTGCCAATGGAGCCAAAGTCTACATCTCCAGCCGAGACGAGAAAGCCTGCAAACAAGCCGTCGAAGAGCTAAACGCTATCTCCGGCGGCGGTTCTGCGCACTACATCACCGCCGACTTTTATAAGCTCGAAGATTGTCAAAAGCTTGCAGAGGAATTGAAGAAGCGAGAGACAAGTTAGTTTAAAAATTATAATTATATTCTGCTCCTAGTGGTTAATGGCTGTCATTAGAACTTCACATTCTCGTCAATAACAGCGGCAGCAACTGGGGCGAAACATACGATAGCTATCCCGACAACGCCTGGGTCCGAGTTTTGACTTTGAACGTGCAGCGCGTGTTCAGTATTACTCAATTAGTCACCCCTCTCCTCGAGGCCGCCGCCGAACCACTGAACCCCGCCCGCATAATCAACATTGGAAGTGTTGACGGCTTAAGAACACCCAAATTGGAGACATAGTCAGTAAAATCATATGATATCATGATGATAAGGTGGATATATGGCTAATATTTAAGGGGGTGGAAAACAGTGCATACTCCGCCAGCAAAGCCGCTCTTCATCATATGTCTGAGGTTCTGGCCCACCATCTCGGGCAGAGAAATATCACGTAAGGCTAAACATTAAATATCCTAGTAGTTCTAAACAGCTTGCTAACAAAGCGCCATTAGCTCTAACACTATCGCATGCGGACCGTTCGAGTCGAAGATGATGGCTGCCACACTAAAGAGATTCCAGAAAGATATTGAAGCCGCTATTCCGCTATCCAGAATAGGCACTCCTGAAGACGTTGCTGGTACTGTTCTATTCCTGAGCAGCAGAGCAGGTTCTTATGTCAACGGTGCTACAATTACACTAGAGTATGTGGTCTCCCTAATAATTTGGTCCAGGCTCGTTAAATGGTATGCTAACAATAATTCGGTGATATAGTGGAGGTAGCGTTGCATCGGCTAAGTTGTAAATTCATTATTTCTGTGAAATATATATGTGTACGATAATATCATAATTTAGAGAATGCGAATCTTGGATATGGAGGATGATTGGTCTTCCTAAGTAGTTATCTACTCTTGTAGATGCACGGTAAATTTTCCGATTCATATAAAAACTTGTATCAATTTCTGTAGCTGTATTATATATGGCAGCCTATCGTTCCAGCAGACGTAGCCCATCGGTCATGCATCATGAAGACTACATTGCTGTTTAGTACTCTATAGCCAACGCATAGATTCACAAAATACCACAACAAGCGCAAGCTCGCTGTAAATCTTATAGAAAAAG
The DNA here is from genome assembly GCA_036872755.1 of Orbilia blumenaviensis. NCBI lineage: Eukaryota > Fungi > Ascomycota > Orbiliomycetes > Orbiliales > Orbiliaceae > Orbilia > Orbilia blumenaviensis. The sequence goes on along the minus strand of JAVHNS010000017.1, from coordinate 466,551 downwards.
ACAGCGCCACGCCGGCCACGATGTCGTATAACATTATAAAAAGTAAAACCTCCCCTGATTAGCAAATCGAAATCATGCTTAAATTTCCTACGTTTGTCACTCCAACAGAAGATTATTTGCCCATCGGAATCACCATGCGCGTTGATCAAGATCTCGAACAGATATGTTGGTAGCCGACTGTGGTAACTGATCTACTAATTTATTCTCATACTCTCTCTTGAAGACAACAGCGCTGCAGTAATATGAACTATTAATATATATAATCTACCTAGCCAACGTATAGCTCTCGATTGTTTTTTGACTTTTGTCCCCCTTGTTTTTCTATATCTATCACGGTGGTCGGCATATGTGTCACCAAATATTAATTCATGTGCTGGCTACAATTTCTACCTGGAAGGGATTCTTCTTCCAGCCCATGAAATAGAAGCACCGTCCGCTTTCTCTTTCAGCACTATCCTTAGATCTTATATCATTCTCTAAAAGAAGAAGAAGAAGAAGGATCTCAATCTCAACAAAAGGATAACGAAACAAAATGGAGTCGTATTTAAAATCATCCACCGTCAAAATCTGGATTGAAAAGCTAGGCAGCGACGGATACACCGAAGCTCCAATCTATTCATCCTGCAAAACCACCGAAGGAACCAAGGGAGCCACCTATAAATCCCGTGAAGCCTTCATTGAATCTTCTGCCGGAGAGGCCTACCGCATCAGATTCCGCCTCTCACCTCACATCAGGGAATTCGCATTTCAAGTCATTATCGATGGCATAGAGCAGCATTTTTTCATGATTAGGGGTCCATATCGTATGCTAAAAAGCGCTGAGTATCCACTCCCTGGCCGTTGTACTGAAAGTGAAGCCTACCGGGCCTTTCAGTTCACAAAACTGGATGTCAGAGACCCCGGCCCGGGAGCTGGAGACTACGTCTTTGACGAATCCCAGCATTGTTCAGGTGGAGTTATGAAGAAGCTCGAAAAGGACGATCCAATAAGATTGGCGACTGAACATATGGTTGGCAAGAATTCGGTGGGGAGTATCAGAATTAATCTCTACAGACTATTCTCTATAGAGAAGGTCTCACCGGAAACCCTCCCTGAGGAATATTACAAGGGGTGCGGAGACTGGAAGACCTGCGAGGCCGTGGATCAAATCGGTGCTTTGAAACTGGGCGCCGGGGTTCAACACGTCACTACGTAAGTACTTAACATATCTCTGAGGACTGTTATTATAACACCTATTAATTTAATATACTTCTTCCCGGGGAAACAGACTCGGAGCTAGAATTCGAAAAGCACGCTATAAAGAATGGTTTCATGCTACGAGATATGGGACTCATCCCTTTGAGACTTTTGTCTTCAAGTACCGTCCGTACAGTACGTGTCCGCTCCCCTTAATTAAGCGGAATAAACTCTGCCAGCTTTGAAACCTCTCCTAAAAAGTTATTATAGACATCCTTAAGGAAGACAACCTCCTCGTCCAAAGCCCCAATCTCTCCAACCTCCAGAAGCTCTCCAGGTTTATCAAAAACATCTTCACATCTTCTAAAAAGTCGAAGCAGCTGGAAAAAGTGCCAGTGTTAGATGAGAAGGCCTGGTAATAAAGAAAGAAGCCAATTGTCTACTGCAAACCTTCTCACGTCAATTTCTTTTCATGTTATTTCTATACATCGGTCATTAACAATAAAGTCACAGCTACAAACATTTAGGTCGGGTTCGGGAGGGTAATATTTAATTGATTTTTCGTTATCTTTTGCAATCTGGCTTGGGAGGGAGGGATAGGGTCGGATATGTGATATTTTCTTCCTTTTCTACTTATATATTTTCTGGATATCTTGAGGCTATACGGCTTTCATATACTTCATGGATATACTTTATAGATCTAAAAGGCAATGTTGGATATCATTTATAATTTATACATACCTAGGTATAGCTATATGAACCATTTGCAGGAATTATCCACATATACTGATAGCAGGTGTCTGGAGAGTCTGGAAATTGAGTTGACCAGAGTCTCTAGTTTATGCATGAGATAACGAAAAACTTTTGTAAATTCAAGACACTAATTATAAACGTGTATCTCCTCACTACCTAGGTAATCTTAACTACAACCACCCACCCCTATGGTCTTAACGCAGCAGTGCATGCTGCAGAAACAAGCAACAAATGACAGCATATGCATATGTTCATATCAATTTCTCGACGTGGTAGAAAGAAAACGAAAAAAAAAAAAGACTATTTGCTATGCTTTCGGCGCAGCGAGCCCCCCTCTTCATATTTAAATATATTTAAGTAAGTAGTAAAGTAAAATCCATAATAAAATCTTGGAGAAAGCGCAGACGAAGAAAAAAGAAGAGAAGAAAAGTCAAACACGCCGTGATCTGGTGTCAGGAAATGAAAAGGGAAAAAAACGATACCCAGGCCGTAGCACTAATTTACAGAGAATACCTTAGTCGTACCAACCACCGTCGAATGTGTTATCCTATCGCCTCATAGGCGGTGGTGGACCATATCGCTGCTGACGCATCTGCTGCTCCATACGTCCTTGGTACTGCTGCTGCTGGTTTGTGAATAGGATTTTGAAACCCTGAAGTATTGAAAATGGTTAGATTTCGAGGTATTTGCGGGCATGTTATGAATACGACTACTTACGTTACAGAGAGCGTTCACATCACCATACAAATTGTTGGCAAGTGAAAACGCTTGCGGTACCACCGTGACCTTCCAAGAATTTGGGGCTTTATTTTGACCTGTCTTGAAACACAGGTCAAAGTGCCCCGGCCTCTTGGGGTCAGGGTGGAAGACGTAAACGGTACGTCCGGGGAAAGCCTCGGCATAATTCGTTAACCATGCCTCTGTTCCGTTGTTAGTAAACTTCCACTTGGAAAATTATTGTGGATGGAAGAATTGACATACCAGCTTCCTCTCGCGTTTTCTTGAACTTGTCGTGACGTTCAATCTCTCCGACCTTCTTGGCCATCGGTTTGATATGATTGAAAATCAAATCATCCAAATCGCTGTATGTATACTTGCCTCCGACCTTCAAAGTCCGCCCAATAGAGAACTCGTTCTCTTTGTCAAGCTCAAGGACATCAATATGCTGATACAAGCCGTCACCAACTTTCCACGTGATAGCAATGTGGTCTTGTCCCTTCGACGATGGGCGAATAACCACATCACCGCGAGAATGCTGGGCCAAATATTCTTCCGCCTGCCGGCTATTAAAGGCGCGGAAAAGAGGGTGCTTGATGACACGTGCAGCACGATGTTGTTCCTCTTGCCTGACTGTAAGCGCAACTCTGTCTTTCTCCTCCTGGTCCTCGTCCCATTCATCAGGCTCGCGTTCGTAGCTCTTGCGGTACGGAATACGAAGCTCTGATTCCTTCAACGTCAACTCTGCATAGAAAGATCGAATATTAATGGTCTTAATCTTGGCTTGAACGGTTTGTGAAACGTGGAATAAGCTGTGGGGCGATACGCCGAATTTGTCAGACATCTCTTCCGAGGCGACATTACCGGTGACGCCACAGTCAAGTTTCGTGACAAGGAACCTGTCGGTGACTCGACGAATGTTGACTGGCACGATCATACCCGGAACAAGAGAGTCTGGGGTTTCACCCGTGAGCTTAGTAAAGATTTCTTCAGTGGGGAGTCGTCTGAACGAGTTGCGTAGTTCCTCGTAAGGCTCTTGGAGTTCAGCCCTTATAGTCTCCAGAGTTGCCCGCTTTCGCTGATTGAAGTTCCTTTCCAACTCGTCAGCATACTCCTCCAAAATCAACTCGTTGACTTTGTATTGTTCTTCTTTGCTGATCATCAATCTTATGACGGCTCCTGGGTCATCTCCATTGTTCGTTCTTTCGTTGACATCTTCTTCATCGAGCTCGAGTGCATCGGCGGCCATCTTGCGACCTAATTCGTAGTCCTGAGGGTGAACTCTGGTACTATCTAGGTATTCGGAATCGGCAGCCTTAAGCTCATAGGCATACTCTATAATGGTAAAACTTGCGCAATTCGTCCAAACGCAGGGTCCCATCAGAGGTTTGATATTATTATCGGGGTCGCCAACCATCGAGCTACGACTCTGGACGCTCCCGCCGTTCTGGCCAATCATCTTGAGCATATGGCTTGCCTTTCTTGGTCCGAGGCCGCATAGGTAAGGTAGCAAGTTTGCGTAATACTGGTTGTTAACCACTTCGTTGATGTTGACACCGGTGAGATTGACCATGTCGACCATGGCGTTTTCAAGGTTGGACTTGAGTTTCTCCATCGGTAGGAGTTGTTGGTCGGGGTGAAAGCTGATTGAGAAAACGTCGTCGCCACAAGCGGCATACTCCAATAAAGGGTTCTGCACATAACGAGCAAGACCAGCGCAATACCGACCAAGCTGGCTTTGACTCGGGAAGTCAGTTGCCGCCCGATCACTACCCATATAGAGACGTGCCACCTCATCCTGAACATAGATAATATCCAAAAGATTACGCTGACCGTGGTCTTCATCGTCTAGGCGAATGTCTTCCTCCTCTATAATTTTTTTCAGTGCTGACTCAAGATTGTAGGTTGCAACTGTAAAACCGCCGAGGGCAATAACAGCAGGATTCCGGTCGTTGATGAGTTTTACAAACTTCCGAACTTCCTCTGTATCGCGCACGCCGTTCATCTTAAGAGTTTCTAAAACCTTGCCGTACTGATCCATAAAGACCCCGAGAATACCATCTCTGAGATCGGTACCCTGACCAGCGGTCAGTGCAAGAACACGCGGAGGGAATACACTAGGCTCCGCTGGGTTAACTTGGAAATGTCCTTGGTCGAGTCTCTCCACATAGTTCTTGCGAACTTGTTTAGCGAGCTCATCCTCACAGACCGTCTTGATGTTCTCTTTATAGTTCTTCGACATAAGATTCAAGAGTTTTTCCATAGCCATGTCGACTACATCCTTTCTTTCCTCGTTCCAAGCGTCAGCCTGGTCGCTATAGTTTTCGGAGGAAATAAGGTCGTAGAGCTGGCGAAGATATCTGGTTTTGGTGCTCATTTCGATTTGGAGTGTAACTAAGCCTTCGCTCTCAGCAGCCAACATTTTCAGAAACCGTGCAGGATGGCTCAACAGAGCACCAGTTGACTGGTTTCTTAAATATTTGAATTCCTGTTACAAAACATAAAGTCAGAGCTCTATCTCGGTTGAGGTTATAAACTGGCAGATAACTTACGTAATAAGGATGTAGCTCGTCGATTTTCTTCAGGCCCTTGTCTGTTGTCTTGACGTGGAGCTGCCCATTGATGAACAACTTCTGTCGCACCGCCCGTCTCAAAACCGGGTTCATGAAGAATTCCTCGGCTAACATAGCTTTGGCAGCCTTGAGGGCTTCGGAACCGGTTCTGAAATCACGTCCATCTAGACAAGTGTCGGCAAACTCATTAGGGAATTCTGCTGGCTCATCTGGGAAATTGCGCTTCTGGTCCAAGCTGACGTTGTGTGCGAACTCTGCGGCAGAGATGCCGAAAGCCTTGACCAAATTATAGACCCGAGACTTCCTAATCTTGTCAAAGATAGTACGGGTAGCACCCGGACGCTTTTTGTGTGCCCCATTTGTTCCGTTCACCTGCGATTGGAGAGCGGCGATATCCTTGAGTTCTTCTGAATACCTGAACTGAAGGTACTCTTGTAGATCTTGGATTTCCTCCACGTTTTCGAGATCGCTGATTCTGTCGTTATAAGTCTCGTCTGTAATGTTGAGGGATTGGTATGTTCGCTTGACTGCATTCTTCTTGTCGATAAAAGCACGATACTTGAGATCAAGCTCCATAACGGTCCATAGTTCCTCTTGGGTGAGAAGGCGGTCCCCACCGCGCCCTTCGTTGTGAATGATGTAGTCCTTTCGGTTTTGGTATATGAACGGGATTTCCATATTGTCTTTAACGATGAAGTCCAGTACGCGATTGACAGCGCGGAAGAATGGTTGACGGTGATGTGGCTGTAGGTTTCGCTTTTGCGCAAACATCAGTGATGCGATCCAGTTTCCTTCCTCTGCATACTCATCATCAGTGATGCTTATGTGGGAATATGGTTTTCGAGCTAGCTGGAATCGCTCAGGAACATCAATTGAGCGAATCTCATTATCTTCATCTGTAAGCATGCGCTCTTTGAGTTCACTGGGCTCGAAAACATCTTCGAGATTCATAACTTGGTCTCTCTTTTCTTCCTCCAGCTCTTCTGCTGTGACAATGGCCCAGTCGTACTCGTGCCCATCTCCGAAAATTTCTTCCATTTTTTCGATCGATTCGGCATTCAGTATTCCCTTTCCAGTGGCAGCCGCTCTCTTTTGTTCTCGGGCTCGGTCCCTGGCTCGGTTGCGCTCATCAACGTCGTCCCCGGACATATCATCATCCTCGATAAAGCCATCATCTTCGTCGCCCAGGTCTTCGAGAAACTCGCCAGCTCCTTCATCAGAGGATATGTCGACTAGGTCACGGTCATCGTTCCTTGGCCGCTCTTCTGCTTTGCCGCGTTTGAATCGTTTGAGCTTCTATAGTTTGACAAGGTCAGTAAAAAGACGTGTTCGATAAGTTTACATATCCATAGAATCCGCTTACATTGCCTCTAGGTCTTTCCTCACCCATATTTTCAGCAATGAGATCAAGATCTTCCTCGTCCATCTCATCGTCCTCCTCTTCTTCACGGGCCGACCTTCTGCGCTTTCGCTTCCTTCTCGATCGACTCTCGGGTTCACTGTCGCTCTCTTCCTCCTCTTCATCATCATCACTGACGATAAAGCCTTTTCCGACCTATAACACGTATATGAGTACCGAGCTTGCTATACGACCCGAAGAGAACCACCCACCTCAGCAAGACCTTCCTCCTCGTCTTCGGTATTCTCTTCTTCACTCGAATCCATATTGACGTCGTTGTCGCGAGATTTCTTCTGCTTTTTACTGCTCCTCTGCTTCTTTCGGATTTCACCGGTTTCGTCATCCATGCTCTCATCCTGCGACTGCTCCTCCGCAGCCCTATCGAAGTAGCCGCTCATACTGGGTGGGTTGTGAAGAGGTAATATTTAGATGTTAAGATGGAGACGCGACTAGGGATGATTGGTGGGGGTATCGGTTGGGAGATATAGAATGTATTTAGATTTGGATGAAAGGGAGCGTCGACGCCGGCTTGAAGGTTATTGGAAGGGATGGCGGCGCGATGGAAGGAGAGAGGGTTGATGGAGGAAAGCTGTTCGATCCTGAGGACGAGCAGAGGCGTTTCGCATGGCCTGTCTAGCCGAGTTCAAGCCACGTCCCTAATGGCTGTTCAGCCACACTTACATCCATTAAGGTACACACACTCGCCATGCCAACAACACATTTAACAACTCAATACAACTGCTTTTGCACACGAGCTTGAGCCCGCCCAGCTGCACAGACGACATTTCATTTTCAGGTTATCAATGTCGCATTCAAGAGCTATGGGAGGCGGAGCATTATTCCGACTCGATCTGATACCGATCTAATTCAAGAATCACCGGCCGTAGTTCCGCAAAAAAGCATACATGCAATGCATATTCAACCAGATATTTTTACCAGCCAAGACATGCGGCACTGGGCTATATTAAAAAGGATGAAAGCCAATGCCGCATCCCAGATCTCAAGAAACATGGCTGCCTCATTTAATCAATCAACCTCCCCTCCTCAGCTTACGTGGGTGCAGGCAATAGCCCGGCGCTTGTGGCGTGCTCCCCAAACTTTCCAGGAAACCTTTGGTGTTTGAAAGCAATGAAGCCCCAACGGGGCAGATGACCCACCGGTCTAGGATTTCCGTCGGCCGTCTTCAACAAGACGTTTCGAAACCACTTTGATATTGGGCAAAGGATGGAGCTAAGAGGGTATGGACGAACGAAACGGGTCCTCGATAGTATGTGATATCAAACAGCTTATCAATCGACGTCGACGGCCTCTCCGTCTTGCAGCGGTGCATGCCTGGATGGCACATAGGTACCCAGGTTGGCATGCACCAGCCCATACATACATGGTGCACACTTACATATCATATCGGTATGGGTGGATGGGTGGATATAGACGGACGGGTAGGCGAATATTATGAATGAAGGAATGAATGAATGGAGGAATGAATGAATGAAGATACCGGGTATCCCGCCATCCTCTTTTTCATTTATTTTCTTTTCTTTTCTCTTCTGCACGGCATGGACAATTAGGCAACTTTCGCCTGATCCTGGCTCGCTCGCTGAATTAATTCTCCCCGAGAAGCAGAACAGCCGTCATGTGGGCTGCTGTCACTGTCAACGTTACTGGGGATGGATACATAGACGAGTCGACCTTGGCCCCCGTTGGAAGTCACCACTAATGACCAGCAAGCAAGGGTGGAAAGCGGGCAGAATACCCCGATCGATCCACGTGCATGGCCAGTGGGATTGACGGTTGAAGATGGGTTCTGCAAGTGTGCATTTGCTTTGCTTGACTGACTGACTGGTTGATTGATTGATTGATTAATTGATTGATACAAAGCAAAGCGGCTTGAAAGAGGTGGTTGAAACATCCCTGGGCAACTGGAAACTGGTCTGGGACAAGCCGGTGTGGTTGCTGATACTGCTAATTATACTATGCGACTCCACCTCTCTCTCTTGTCTGGCTCTCCTGCTCTCTCTCTCACTCCTGCTCTCTCTTCTTCTTCTTCTTGCTCCCGCCCTCTTCGACAAACAATAAAACCCACCGTGAACCCTCATCCTTCTCTTCCTCGTCTCCTCATTCTCTCCTTCCTCACCACCAAGCAGAACATCATTTCGTCCGATTGTTCTTCCTCTTCTTGGACTTTTAGCTATTCCTGTCGGCTGCAGATTCCGTTTGATTTCGGCAACACACGTGAGGTCCTCTCCCTCCCAGGCATTGGAAATTCACCGAGCTTAGCTTCCCCCCCAAACTTGTTGGATTTATTCAGCTACCCCTCGTCCATTTTTATCCCTTCCGACCTTCCAAGTGCCGGCACACTGTCATAGTTTTCCGGTATCCAATCCCTTCTTTCGAGTCGTTCATTTATATTCTCCCTTCCAACATGGCTGCCGACCAGTTTGCCCCGCGGACGTTGGCAAAGAAGAACAAGAAGGGCTTGACTATTGGGGGTCGCGGTGGTGGCGGCGGTGGCTCCGAGTCCAGCATCTCTCACAGCAATGGATCGGTTGAAATTAAACGCAAGAGAAATACACTGGCCGACAAACTCAATGATCTCGAAATCGGAGTCGAGTATCGACTGGAGTTACGTGCCGACGATCTGGAGGTTCTTCACGAATTAGGTTCCGGAAACGGTGGTACTGTCAGCAAGGTCATCCACAAGGCTACTAAGTTAGTCATGGCGAGAAAGGTATTAAACTATTGGTATTGCTCTGCTCTTGATCCAGAAGACTAGATTTTGACCTCTTTATTTTTTTTAGGTCATACATATAGAGGCGAAGCCGGCCGTCCGGAAACAGATCGTGCGTGAGCTACAGATTATGTACGAATGTCATTCACCGTATATCGTATCGTTCTATGGTGCCTTCCTTAACGAGGGAGATGTCATCATGTGCATGGAGTTTATGGAAGCAGGGTACGCCGTCCAACCTCATTCCACAAAATTCCACGCCATAACTAACCTCCCGGATTAGTTCCCTAGATCATATTTCGAGTGTCATGGGATCGATAGAAATAGCGTATCTCCGTGAAATCGCGGACGCGGTCCTCCGGGGATTAGTTTACCTCTACGACGTCCACAAGATCATGCACCGAGACATCAAACCTTCGAACATCCTTGTTAATGGCAACGGACAGATCAAATTGTGTGATTTTGGTGTCTCCGGTGAATTGGTCAACTCTATTGCAGACACATTCGTCGGAACTTCTACATACATGTCGCCAGAGCGTATACAGGGAGGCAAATACACAGTCAAGAGCGATGTCTGGTCCTTCGGCTTGACTATGATGGAGCTTGCCCTTGGAACTTTCCCCAACTTTGGAGGTGGTGGAGCGATTGCTGATAAGCGCGCCTCATCTGGCCCAATGGGTATCTTGGATTTGCTCCAAGCTATTGTCAATGAGCCAGCCCCGAAGCTTCCTGAGGATAAATATCCTCCAGAATTATCGGACTTTTGCGACAAGTGCTTGGCCAAGGACCCAGAAGGCCGTATGTCTCCATCGGAGCTCTTGGTATGATAACCCTACGCGTATCCCATAGCAAGACTTTGTACTAACTAATTTACGCACTATAGGAGCACCCATTGATCAAGATGGAATTCAAGGTCGATATGGAACAATGGGCCGATGATATCATCAACACGGCTGCTAGGAAGAGTGCGGCGAAGAAAGGCCTCCCTCCTCCGCCACCCCGAATCCGTGACCGTAGCCAGCCAGAAATACCGACTATTGGCGCACAGAGAAAACCCAAAGCATAAGCAATCCGCTTTTTGAGAATGAAGTTTAAATTGCAAGCGAATTTTGTTACATATGTATCCTATCCGGTGAAATCCCCCTTACTAGGCCTTGAAGGCTCTAGAGGGGTGTAAAGATATATTACAACGAGAATTATCCATCGATCAACCTATTACATCTTCCAAGTTCTACAAATCTCAAAAAAATTATGGGGGTGGAGGGGCGCCTTAACAACATTCCACATCGGACACCAGCAGCAATCGCCATCATTATTCTTACACCCTCATCCTTTTTTCTCGTCGTTTTTGCTTGGTCTTTTGTCAGTCATTCGCAAGCCTTTGTTGCATTTTTAGCAAGCTGATGTCCGCTGTTTTGAAAATCAGCCAACCGTCTCCTCGAAATCGATGCCCGAGATTCTATCGAAAGAAATATGTCTGTTTTGCCCATAATCCACTCCACTGCATTTGCTATCTGCTGTTTTAGTAAATCGGAATCTGTTGACTGTCGCTGAAAGAGAGGTGTCAAGTGCGCTCCCTCCCACCTGTTTGTCTGTCTGATCGATTCAGAAAGCGACCCGCTACCTTCTAGTATACATATGATATGTTTCTGGATTGTATGTACATATTTACATGGAAGTGATTGATTGAGATTCCCACCATATGTCCTTTTAGCGTCCCACTGTGAAATTAATCAAGATACACTCACACACGCACACACACACACTCTTATCGGTTCCCAGATTGAGGGTTCTGTTGTCAATGCAGGCAGCCGTGACGAATTCCCGCTAGTTAACCAGTCGATACAGCCCGGCTGCAATCAACCCGATCCCGATACCGTGGATGCTGCCCCTCCTCGCTAGCAATTGCCATCTTGTCAGGTTGTGCTGTTCCGCGGCCAGTTGACGCCGACCGGCCACCAACATATATCCTCCCAGGCCCGTAAATGCGGCAGCCCCTGCACGAGCCCGTTAACGCCTGCGTCTGTTACGTTATAAATGATGCTTATTGGGATGACCCACCGGTGATACGACAGGGAAGACAGTCGTACTTGGCTAGCCTCTGTCTTTCCTCCTCTGAGATTTGATACTGGTCGGGTTCTTTTGCGGTTGACGACATTGCATTCGCATTCGCATTTGGGTGAGGTCAGGAAAGCTTGCGAGCTGGAGCTTTGTCGGGTGTCAGATAACAACGTCCAACACAATAGCCCACCTTCCCATTCCAACATCTCCGTGCTTCCTCGCTGCGACTTCACCAACGTCATCGCCCTCACCGACATCGGCAGCATCAACACCATGGCCGGCGCTATCGAAGCACTTTACATATACGATAGTCAGAAGTAGCCCCTATATCTGCAGCTTCATCGTCTTTTTTGCATACCCATACTAACCAAATCTCAAACAGTGCGATTATCCTTCAGCACAACTGGCGACACCGCCCCACTGCCTCAGCGCAGGAATATATCACATCCTATCTCGCCCATCCGACTCCTCGACCCCCCCTAATTCACCTCTCGAACCTCTCTCCACCAACTTTACTCTTCTCGATAGTTCATAACAACCTAACCTTCCTCTCCCCCGCAACTTCAGAAGTCGAACCCCTCTTAATCCTCGAGTTCCTCCACCGAATAGCAGAGGTGCTCGAAGACTACTTCACACCACCTCTGATTCCCTCCAAAATCGAAGGAAACTATGACATAGTAGCCGAACTCCTGGGGGAGATGTGCGATGATGGCCTACCCTTCAACACTGAACCAAACGGCCTACGGGATGTCGTCCTCCCACCATCCATAATGAAGAAACTCCTAGCAAACGTCACACTACCAACCGGCTCGCTGGACCCTTTCCGCTCAACCCCTTCTACAATCTCCACGATTCCCTGGCGCCGTGCCAACGTAAAACATACATCTAACGAAATGTATCTCGACCTCCTCGAGACCCTACACTGCACAGTCGCCCCCTCAGGCCGTCCAATAGCAGCCAGAGTATCAGGAAACATGCTCTTCACTGCAAAAATATCGGGAATACCAGATATGCTACTTCTCCTACGTACCCCCACACCAAGAGGCGGCGGTGGAGTAACCCTGGAATCACCGGTATTCCATCCATGCGTGCGATTATCAAAATGGAACGCCCAACCGGGCCACCTCTCCTTCGTTCCTCCAGACGGGAAATTCGTACTAGCATCCTACGAAGTCAACATGCTCCCAAACTTCTCCCCTTCCATCTCATCCCCACAACCTTTCCACCTACCTTTATCAGTAACCGTAAAAACTCTACAAGGTCCAAACTCAACGGAATTCGAGGTGAAAATAGCAATTCCGCATTCATCACCATACTGCTCTTCAACACCTTCCCAAAACACAGGTTCTTCTGCATTCGCAAGAATAGCGGCTCAGAGTGCCGGAAGTTCTATCCCGTCCCAATTTCTCCAGGGGCCTAGTAGTTCAGCAGGTAGTAGTAACAATCCAGTTCTAGAGGATGTGGCAGTACACATACCCTTGCCGCCGCAAGTACGAACGCTCTTAAGCACCCGAGCATCAAAGGGTGATTTCATCCACGACACAGAAAGAAACCAAGTTCACTGGCGGTTACCAAACGCCGCAATCGTTCCTGGAGCGTCATATACCTTCAAAGCAGAAGTAGTTGTTAAAGCCAGCTACGAAGACGATGAAGACGAGGACGCGGAACCAGGTGCAAAGTTATCAAACTATGATAACAACTACGATGCAGGGACTCCAAAACTTTCTGTAAATTCGGGTGCTACTACTCCGGCCAAGGAGAAAGAAAAGGACAAGAAGCTACCGCCTTCGCCGCAGGTTATTGCGTCGATGCCTAGGAGTGTGCTATTAGATTTCACGATTAGAGGTGCATTGCTGAGTGGGTTGAAGGTTGATTCTTTGAATATTGTGGGCGGGAAGGGGTTGCCAGAGACGGTGAAGCCGTATAAGGGTGTTAAGTATATAAGCAGAGCAGGCGATGGATCTGTTGAAGTTCGATGTTGAGATACCATTTATTCTTCAATATTTACATGCCATTTTTATCATTTTCTGCTGAATATAAAACCAAATCTTTGGTATATGGTAGAGACAAACCCTAACAGAGTGTGGTAACAGAAGCATAGTAGTGACACCCCCAAGAACGCCAGAATCCAGCTTAATATCATAAAGAAGAGTAAGCGAAGGAAGAGCCAACCCTAGATCGCTCACAAAACAAGTGCCTAGGTAGGTAATGCAACTAAATCAAAGACGCGAAGGGTGAAAAGGGAAATCTAAGAAAAACCGCCAGCATTGAAGACATTTGCGGCATCCGCCCTTCTTGCCCCCATAACCTTTTTCTCCTCTCTCCTCCTCCCACTCGAATTTGTCGCCTTCTCCAAATTCTTCTGTCTTGTCGCCTCTCGCGCCTGAAAATTAATAGAAGCCCCACCAGCTTTACCCCTCGACATCTTCGTTGTAGTTTCCGCAAATGCTGCTTTAGGCGCAACAGTAGTAGTCTCACTAACATCATTCGTAGTCGTCCTTCTCAACAGCGGGAGCCTAAATTGTCCAGTAGGATCCGTATTCCCCTGGTGATAAGCAAGCTTTGCAGTTTCGCTGGTGGTAGTACCACTTCGCTTCACTGCGACGCGGTCGATGAAGTTGACTTTGCGACGTTTGGAGATTTCTTCGTAGGTTTCCATTTCTAGATCCGAGTCTGTATCTGATGCTCCGTCGATTTGGTATTTGTCTGTGCCGTCGTCCAGGAGAGAGGAGACGGTACGTTGGACTAGGAGTTGAGCATGCTGTTTGCGTTTCTTGGAAGGTCCGGTACGGCGTGGGTTTCCGATCTTGTGGCCTTCTGGGGTTTCAGCGACCATTTGCTGGCTGTCCGGAACCTCAATGACGGATTGGTTCGTCGAAATGGACTCAGCCCCAGCCAATTGACTATCAGGAACCTGAACAATAGACTCGGGCTCCTCAGCTGGGGTCTGCGAATCCTCATGAACGGCAAAATCAATGTCATCATCTTCGCCCTCATCATCCAAGAAATTTCTCTCGCCCTTGCTATGTTCAATAGTCTTGAGGAAAGCCTGACGCTTTGGATTATGATCTTTAAAAGGGCTGCGTTAGCAAAGAATATTTCCTATTAATAGATATAGGGACTGACCAAGTTTTGCGATCTTCTCATCCTGCATCAAGATCCGCCTTCTCTCTGCTTCATTCTTCTTCTGACGCCTGATCATACGATCACGAGCTTCATCTTCAGAATCATCGTCAAGATCATATCCACCCCTCCTACCCAACTTCTTATTCTTCACATCCTTCATGACCTTCTGGATCATCTTCTCATCTTCTGCGACTGCCCTCTTCAAATCCAATTCGGCATGGGCTCCGTCATCTTCATCCTTCGTCTCATTGTCAATCATATCCTCCATCTCCGCTAGAGCTTCCTCGTCCGTCTCTTCATCTTCACTGCCACCGCCCAATCCCGCATATTCGTCCTCAGATTCCTCAGCAGCCTCCTGGAACATGTTCTTTGCTTTGCTAGCCTTCTTATCATACACCTCAACAGGCTTCCTAGCCTTCTTTCCAAGAAGACTAAAAGCATCATTCTGCTCCTTAGGAGCATCTTCAGCATCTTCATCATGGCTCTCTCCCTTCTCGCTCCCGTCCCCTTTATTCTTCCTGACCAATCTCCCCTTCTTTTTCCTCGGCATTGAAGGTTCCGGGGATAGTAACACAGTAGCCTCCGTGAGACCACTCTGCATAACCCCCCTATGATACTCAGAAATAACCGTCGCCTGACTCGATTCTCTAAATCGTGGAGGCGCGTCTTTCGGATTATACTGGAACCCCATATCCGGTTCAGGAACATACGACATCTGCGTCGAGATCGCTAAACCATCACCAAGTAGTGATTCTGGTTCGTATTCGATCTGGCTTTGAGAGTATGATAGATCTAGTAGCGAATCTTGAGTGCTCAGCTTCGGGCTGCTGCGTGTGTTCATATCGAGTGGGATTTGTGAGATATTGAGGTCCTCTGGGGCGTCTGCTCTTAGCATATCCATTCGACTGCCTGCGGTTCCTTCGGCCATTGAGGATTCAAACATCTGGGTAAGTCCCAGCACAGGGGCGTTGGCTTTTGCAGCACCGAATGGGTTTGCCTTGACCGGAGAGCTTTGAGAGTCCGCTTGTGAATTAAACATCTGCGTGAGTCCCATGGCATCGGTTTTAATAGCTGCGAAGGGATTGGCTGGCTGCGAATCCTCTTGCGAATCCCCGGCTTGTGAATCGAACATTTGAGTCAGCCCCAGGACGGGTGCTTGGTTTCCAAATCCTCCAAATATCTTGGCTTGGTCTTTCACCGGCGAGGGTGAATCAGACGCCATAGAAGAGTTGAACATCTGGGTAAGTCCCAGCGGCAAACCTGCAGACTTGAAGGACACCATTTTCTTTGGTGTCTCCATCGAAGGGATTTGGGTGATTGTCCTGTCACCATCCTCGTCCTCTTCATCGTCATCGTCATCCACAACGGCTCGGCCTCGCCGTCTTAGTTGCGATATAGCCACCGCGTCATCCAAAGCCAATTCGTCATCAGAATCTGCCATTTCACGCATATTCGAGAGCCGGACGGGGCTCGACGAGCGTTGCGCGGAAGTTGGACTGCCTGTGTCGTCTTCCAGCAGAGGTTCTCCCATTTCCTCGTCAGCGGAAACTAGTTCTTCTTCTTCCTCCTCTTCACTTTCACTGCCCGAAAACGCCACCCCTTCCTCCCCGTCTTCGTCTTCATCGCTCCCACTCTCCTTATAGTCTTCATCATCACTATCTGACAAATCAGCAAGTTTGATTCCCCGCCTATGGGCTTCCTCCCTTCTTTCTCTATCCTTCTGATCGAGCGCCTCTTTGCGTGCTTTCTCAACCAAATCCTCCGTGAACATAGCATCTTTGATGACTTCCTCTTGAGTCGGCATGTAGATCCCCTGTTGGCGAAACATCTCCCTCTTCTCGGCCTCGTCAGCTTTGATTTGCTCTTTTGCCTTTCTAATCAGGTCCTCTTGCCAGTTTGGGTCCCGCACAGGACCTTTCGCATATCGACCTCTCAGTTTTGCATGATCGACGCCCTGATTAGCAAGGCGCTTCAGGTCTTTTAGAGGATCACTCTTTGTCACAGGTTTTGTCGGCTTGGGCGGCAGGATTTCGAGGTCATCGGAATCATCATCGGGGTCCTGACTGCTTGTAGCAGGGACAACAAGCTCAACGAATGGTTTTCGTTTACTGTTGGATTTCGATCTCGGTAGGCTAGCGAATCCGAGCTTCTTGCCTTTGGGGAGATCGAGCATGTCAACATCTTTTTCTGCTGTCTTTCCCCCTTGTTTCTTAACCGGTTCTTCCTTATTCGGTGCGCGGGCCTCTGCCATCAACTCCTCTAGAGTTGGGAAATCCTCCTCATCTCGAATGACCAGGTCGTTTTCGATTAGCGGTTCGAGTTTTGTCGTTTCGTTATCGAGTTTAGCTGCAGGTGATGTGCCGAGGGTCGTAGGCGGGCTGGATCTCTCAACTTCGGATGTAATAGGTATCGAGCTGGACGGTTCTGGTAGTAACGGTTCCGGTTTCGCAGGTTCTGGTTTCGCATTTGGGTCCTTTAGGCCAAACATCGCCCAGAGGTCGGAAACCTTGTGTACAACTTTATTGGAAGGCTCGAGGTCGAACTCCTGATTTCTAGCCAACCTTTGCGTCTCCGCTCGCATCTCAAACAATGCCTTTTTAGAAGCCTTCCTTGCAGCTGGCTTCTTCCTCTGCTTCTTCCCCGCCTCACCACCTGATCCGTCGCTAAGCATCAAATCTGCATCACGAATTTGGTCTGACCTCTCGAGGCGAGCTTGCCGCTTGGCTTCTTCTTCGTCCTCCTTCTGCTTATTGACCTTTCGTTTCTGGTTTACCAGTTGTTGAAGTTTTGATTCCGCCACAAATGCCACTTCGTCTTCGTCTAAGCTTCCAAGAGAAGCATTGTCAGAGTCCGAGCCATGCGGGAGTTCAGATCCACTACCACCACCCACACCTGCCAGCTTCTTCGACTTCTTGCTCTTCTTCTTGGTCTTATCTAAAGCTTTCCCCTTTCCCTTGGTAGCCTTCTGCTTCTTAGGTTTCGCAATGATATCCACAGTATTGAAGTCCAGGGATTCCGATTCGGATATATGAATTGGAGATATAGGAGGGGATTCTATCGTTGGCGACTTCTTTTTTAACATCCGTCTTCGAGCTGGCTTCGGTGTCGTTTCACGATCTCCGTCGTCTTGTTCGGGATCAGATTCCGGTGTCCCCTCCTTTCTTGACAATTGCTGTCGCACCCGATCCACCGCACTCGTCTTTGAATTCGGAGCATCCGCATCTGCCATCTCAACATCCTCATCATCAGACCCGACGATTTTTGTCGCCCTCGGGCGAGATCTGGAAACCGGTACATCCTCATCTTCTTCCTCGTCGTCAAGAGCTACAGCGCTTTTCCGTGTCGTACTCGATGTCGTTGCGCGTTTAACAACCGGCTCATCATCCGAATCGTCTGAAAATCCAGCTAGTAAAGCTTTTACTTTCGATCTCGGTGTCAGCGCAAAGTCGAGTTTGGGACTATGTGATGGTGACGGAGATCTATATTCCCTCGATGAGAGGGACGGGGTAGGCGATGACATTATTATTATTATTGTGATTGTTTTATTGTTTATTTAAGAGGGATGTCGAATTGGTGGTGGAAAATAGGGAGGGGAATGCCGGTTGAGTGTAGGTACTTTGGGTGGTTTGGAGGTGGGAATGATACTAGGTAGTTAGTAGCTCGGAGATACCTTGGGACGGTATTTGGGATAAACAATGTCCCAAAGGGGCAGTCTGGGACGGAAGCTTGCGCAGAACGCGATTTTCACGCGTTGAGTGGCGATCTTGAACGTGCTCTCGCAACACAAAATTCTCAGCATAGCGCTATGCTATGAGTCGAGTCGACAGGGTTCACTTTCCATGGTTGTCATTGAGTGCGAGTTCAAAGTATTAGGCTCAGAGGGGCGATTGGAGAACCGTTACCTACAAGCTGGACTCGAGTTTGAGGTAGTACCTTTCCTAATTATTGTGCTACGCAGTGGAGTTCCTCAATCTCTAACTGGGTTAGCCGGAAAACACCTTTGTGTCAAAATATAGAGGTCACTAGCCACCACCGCAAGCCTCATATGGTGGGTCCAATAGCACGTGACCACTAGTTTCATATTTGTAAAAGCTTATCAATCAAAGTGAAAACTCTACAAAAAATTAAACTTTTGTTAAAAAAATATTAATTATCTTTTTATATATAATAAACAA
This sequence comes from Orbilia blumenaviensis, assembly GCA_036872755.1. Taxonomy (NCBI): domain Eukaryota; kingdom Fungi; phylum Ascomycota; class Orbiliomycetes; order Orbiliales; family Orbiliaceae; genus Orbilia; species Orbilia blumenaviensis. Next base: position 447,843 of record JAVHNS010000017.1, on the reverse strand, counting down.
AATTAAAGCCATATTATAATTTAAAAGAATAATTAAGTTATTAATTTATAAACGTATAATTAAATTTTAATAAATTATAAGCTTAATTTAGTTTATTAAATTATAAAGTAAATATATAATAAAATTAATATTTTTATATTATATATATAAACCTTTTCTTTTTAAAAATTTTTTTTTATAAAAATATAAAAATTACAATTTTAAGTAAATATTAATTATAATAAAATTTATATTTATAGTAAATATAGAAATTGTATTTAATTAAACAAAATCAATTATTTAATTTAAAAGTTTTAAATAGTTAGAATATTAAAAACTATCAATTTGTATAAATTAGTAACTAATAATAAACACGACTATAAATTATAAATTAACATAATTATTTTTAAAATTATTTATATTAAAAAATAAATATAATTAAATATAAAAATTAAAATTAGATTTAGTAGTAAATTATATATAATTAATAAAAGAAATAATTTAATATAAAGTATAATTGTAAGGATTAATATTAAATAAAAAATTTAATTGAAAGAATTTAATTTTAAATATTAAATTTGGATAAAATGAGTTAGAAAAATATATATAATTTTTATGAATAATTTAAATTAAATAATTTAGCAAGTTTTAAACTATTATAATATAATAAAAATAATTTAAAAAATAATTTATAATTTTTATGAATTAAAAGTTAATTATAATATAATTAATAATTTATATTTTTAATTTATAAATTTTTAAATAGAAAAAGAGGAAAGTATTTAATAATAAATTAGTAAATTTAAATTTATTTAAAAATAATTAAAAAATATATTATATATTATTAATAATAAAATTTTTAAAAATAAATTATTTAATAGAATTTAAAATTATTATAATATAATTATTAAATTGATTTAAATTTAATTAGTGAAGTAATTAGAATATATTATTAAAAAAATAATAAATTAATTATTTTAAGTAGATATTAAATTATATTTTGATAATAATGTTTTTAATATTTTAGCTAATTTAACCTTTATTAGCTACTGGTTAATCGAAAACTCTAAATAAGGTAGTAACAGAGGTAAGAACAAAAATAAAAATAAAAAAAAAAATAATAAAAAAAATAAACAAAAAGAAAATAATAAAAATAGAAATAAAAATAATAAATAATAACTAATAATTAAAAATAATATATAATTAAAAATAATTAAAAACTATTATTATTATATTAAATCTAAATATATTATAAAAAAATGTAAGTTTAGAAAAGTAGTTAAATAATTAAAAAAATTAAAATAAAATTATTAAGCAAATATAATATTTATAAAAACAGATAATATTTAAAATAATATTTTAAATTTAAAAGATAATTTTTTTAAAGATTTTTTTAATAATAATAAAATAAATAATTTATTAATTAATATAATAATTATTAATTAATTAATTAATTTAGTTTTTTAGATATTAGATTTAAAAATCTTTATTTACTTTATTATAAATAAAAAAAATCTAATGAAATATATCTTATTTAAAAATTTTATAATTATAATTATAATTAATAAATTAATGATAAATATTTATAATTAAAATAAAATATAAATTATATTAAATTTAAAAATAAAAATATATTGAATATTTAAATTAATTTAGAAATTATTATTAATTATAATTTTAATTTAAAAAAAATATATAATTATTTTTAATAAAATCTTATAAATTATAAATTTTAAAAATAATTTAATAGTTAAAATGCATTTAATAAATAATGAAATTCAGGTTTTATATATAATTAAAATATTAATTAGTAAATTAAATAAAATTAAAAATCTAAATTTTAATTTATTTATATTAAAAAATTTAGAAAATTTAAAAATAATTTTAAAAAAATTTATTATAATTATAAAATTTATATAATAATATAATATTTTAAATTATATAAATTATTAAATTTTAATTAATTTATTAATTTTAATAAATTTAATTTTAAAAATAAATTTAAAAAAAATATTATAATATTAAATTTATATAATAATAAAAAAAAAAAAAAATATTATTAAAATAAAAAAATAATTAAAAATAATTAATTTTAAAAAATAATTTATTTTAATTATTTAAGTATATTATTAATTATTATAAAAAAAATTAAGTATTTTATAATTTTTATTAATAATTATTTATAATGAATTTAAATTAAAATAATTAAATTTATAATTAAAATATATAATTATTTTAATTTATTATTAATTAAAATAGTAGCTATAAAATGGTAAAATAAATTTTTAAAAATAAAAAAATTCAAAAATAACAATAACTTAATTTACAATAATAAAAAATTTAAAAATTTATTAAAAATAAAAGATATCAATTTTAAATTATTATTTTTATATAATTAAAATTTTAACAATATTTTAAAACAATAAATTAATATATTAATAATAATTGTAATTGTAATATTTTATTAATTAAAATTATTAATCATTTTTTAAAAAAAAATTATAATTATAACCACATATATTAAAAATAAATTTTTTTTAAAGAAAATATTTAATAAAATATTTTTCTAAAAAATTATAAATAAAAAAAAATTAAATTTTTTATATTTAAAACCTTTTAATTACTTTTATTAATACAAAATACCAAAAAAATTAAAATATAATAAATTTAATAACAAAATTATATTAATTATATTTTTAAATTATATTAAAAAAAATATTATTTTATATAAAATATATAATAAAATAAAAATCAAAATAATAAAAAATTTAAATTAAAAAAAAAATATTTTTCCTAATTTAAAAAAATTAAAAATTTTAATTTTAACCAAATATAATCCTCAATAAAATTAAAAAACTAAATAATTTATAACTTCAAAAAATCAAACACTAAACACATAACCAAATTCAAAAATAAAAAATATAAAATTAATTAATAATTTATTTTTCAAAATAACTAAACTAAAAAAAAATAATTTAACTAAAAAACTAAAAAAAGATTTTTTAATATAAAATAAAATAATATTAGTAGAAAGTTTATTTTTAATAAAATTAATTAAAAATTTACTAATATAAGTAATTAATAAAAATAATATACTAATAATTATATTTGAACTTATAATAGAAGTTACTTTTCTAAAAAAAAAAAAAAACATAACTAAAAATTTAAATTTACAAACCCAATAAAATAAATAAAAAATTTTTATAATAAAAAAAAATTTAGATTTTTAAAACTAATTATAAAATTTATTTAAACTAAATATAATTATATAATTAAAATAATAAAAAAATAGATTAATTTAATATAAGTAAATAAAATAGATTTAAAATAGGATTTAAAATTTTATAATAAAATTATAAAAAAAAAAAATTAATAATAATAGAAGTAGGTTATTAAAAAAAAATTAGAATTTTATTAAATTAATAAATTATTTTTATTAATAAAATTATTAAAATAAATAAAAATATTAATAAATAAATAAATTTTTAAAATTAAAAAATTAATAAATAATTGAAAATGAAATATAATCAAATATAAAATAAAATTAATAATAAAAAAAAATTTTTAACTTAGTTAAAATCTAAATATATATATATTAGTAATTAAATTAATTATATTTTAAATATTTATTATAATTATTGTGTTTTTTAATTTAAAATTATATTAATTAAATATTAAAATTATTTTTTTATATATTTATTTAAAAAAAAAAATTTATATATAATTATTAAAAAATTATAAAAGTAAAATATTAATTAGTATAAAAAAATCTTATTTAAAATTATATAAAGTTTTATATAGTTTAAAATAATTATTAAGAATTTAATATATTAATATAAATTAAAAATTAAGAAAATTAAATTTTAAATTTTGTATAAATGATAAAAATTTATTTATTAATTAAATATTAAATGTGATGATATTATTATATATTAATAATATATTAATAATTATATTAATTATTAAAATTATAGAATAAATTAAATGAAATTTGAAAATTAATTATAAAATAATTAATTTAAGAGAAATTAAATTTTTTCTAAAAATTTTAATTAAATATAATTATAAAAAGTAAATAATTAAATTATATTAATAAACTAGTATTAAAACCATATTAAAAAAATATAAAATAATTAATTATAATACTATTAAAATTTTTATGAAAAATAATATTTTTAAAAATTATAATAAAAATTTAATTAAAATAATTAAAAATTGGTATTAATAATTAATTGATTAATATATATATTTAATGATTTTTATTAGATTTAATTTAGTATTTGTTGTTGGTAAACTTTCATAATTTAGTTCAACATTAAAAATGGGATATGCTGAAGTTATTTACTATGTTATGAAATATTTTAAAGGAATTAAAGATTTTTGTTTAATATTAAAAAGAAAAATAAAATTTGAATTAATAGGATATTCAGATTTAGATTGAATAAAAAATATTAATAATTATAAATTTATTAAAGGTTATTTATGATTCCTAAGAAAGAACCTTTTAATATAAAAATTTAAAAAGTAAATTATGGTGGTTATAAGTATTTAACATGTTAAATATATAGTTGTATTTGAAGTTATTAAGGATATAATATAGGTTAAATAAATTTTAATTATATTAAATATATAATTAAATATATAAATTAATCTTTATATAAACAATAAAACAATTAAGTATCTAATAATAAATTTTAAAAATTATAATTGAATGAAGTATGTTGATGTTTGTTTTTATATAATTAAAAATTTATATAATTGAAAATATTTTATGGTTAAGTATATAATTTTAATTAACAATATAACAAACATATTTATTAAATTATTAAAAAAATTATTATTTTAATTTTATTTATTTTTTTTTAATTTTTATTAAAAATAGGTAGTATTCTTTTTTTAAATTAATTATTATTTTTATTTAAAAAAATATTTTTTTTATAAATTAAAAAAATTTTTAATAAGATTATTTAAAAAAATTTATGGTTATGATATTTAATAAAAGAAGAATTACAATTATTATAATAAAATAAAATATTATAAATTAAAAATTTTTAATTTTTATTTAATATTTAATTATATAAATTATGTAATTAAAATTATAAAAAAAATAAAAAGATTTTTGGTTATTTTAAATTAAATATATAAAATTAGAAATATTAAAAATAAAATAAAAAGAATTAATAAAAAAATTTAATTAAAAAATATATATATTAAAAACTTAATCTGAATTAAAAATTATAATTATATTATTATTATTTGATTTATTGTTAGTGTTATTGTTATTATAAATAATTTAAATATTATAATTAATAATCTAATTATTATTAAATTGTTATTTTGATTTAATAAATTTTAATTGAGTAAGAATTATAGTTGGTATAATAATTTCTATAACATTAGTTTTTTTTTTATTGGGGATTTTTTTTTTATTAAAATTAAAGTTATTATTAGTTATGGTATTTTTGGATTTTGATTAATTAAAAATTTTAAATATTTTAATTAAAACCTTTTTATTGTTAAAAATAAAATTAATTTTAGTATTATATTTTTTATTCAATAAAAATTTAAATAATTGATTTTTATTAAATTTATTTTCCACCTCACTATTTTTAAAATGAAAATTTTTCAATTAAATTTTAAAATTAAATTCAAAATTAAATTTTTTATTAATAATATTTTAAATTAGATTTTCAATTTTTTTTAATTGAATATTAGTTTTAAAATAAGAATTGGATATAATTATAATAATATTTTTAGATTTAAAATTAGAATTAGAGTTAGAATTAGAGTTGGAATTAGAACTAAATTTAGAATTAAAAATTAATTTAAAATTAAATTTTGAATTAGATTTTGAGTTAATATTAGAAAAAAATTTAGAGTTAGATTTTTTTTTAATATTAAAAATTTTTAAAATCATTTTTTTAATTATCTTTTTAGTTATTTTTTTAATAATTTTTAAAATAATTTTTTTAAAAAATTTTTTTTTTAAATTATAAATTATTAAAATTTTTTAATAAAATTTTTTATTAACTAAATTTTTATATTTAAAAAAAAAATAATTACTATTATATTTAAATAATTATTCAATCAAATTCTTCATTTTCTAAATATAATAAGATTTTTTTGATTTAAAATAAAAATAAGTTTAAATGACTATACTATTATATATTCTATAATTATAAATATAATTACCACAAACTTTATTATTTTTCTTAAAAAAATTTTTATATAAATTAAAAAAATTTTTATTTTTAAAATAAATTTAATAAGTAATAATAATTTTCAATTTTATTATTTAAATTAATTAAATTAAAAAAATAATTAATAAATTAATTAATTAAAAAATAAACTTAATTATTTATTTTATTTAATAAATATATTATATAATTATTAATATAACTAATTATAAAAAATATTTTTACAAAAATATATTTAAAAATAACCTTTTATTTAAAACAATAATTTAAGTTTTTTTTTACTGAGCTTACACCTTAGTTAATAAATTAATTCCTAGTATAAAATAAATTTCTTTATCTTTTTAATACTAGAAGCTTCAAAAACCAATTTAGAATATTTAAATAATATTATCTTTATAATAAAATAATTATATAATTAATATATATATAAAAAAATCATTTTAAATTATTTAAAAACTTCAATAATATTTAACATATAATTAAATAAATATATAATCATTAAAAATATATTTAATTATTTAAAAAAATTAATAATTAATTAGTTAATAAAATTATAAAAAAAAAAAAAAAAAATTGAATTTAATTTAATAAAAAATTATTTATATATTCTTTTAAAAAACCTCCTTTAGATCAGTATTTTAAATTAATTAAAAATTAATTTAAAAATATAAAATTAAAATTAACAAAAAAATTAATTAATATATAAAATTAAGGTAGTTTAATTTGATAAAAATGTCAAAATATAGAGGTCACTAGCCACTACCACAAGCCTTATACAATGGGTCCAATAACACGTAACCACTAATTTCATATTTGCGAAAACTTATCAATCAGAATAAAAACTCTGCAAAAAATTAAACCTTTGTTAAAAGAATACTAGTTATTTTTTTATATATAATAAACAAAATTGAAGCCGTACTGCAGTTCAAGAGAATAATTAAGTTATCAATCTACAAGCGCATAGCTAGATTTCAACACTTTGAACGTCCAAAATGCAACAATGGGCTTGAAAGCCTCATGATTATGTATATTTGATAGGCAAGATTTTCCAAAGTACAATTCTGGTATATCCCCAGCTGCTCCAATGCCTTCCTACGCCTTTTGGGCTTTTCTTAAGAAAAACTCTTTATTATTCCTCAATAGTCTTCAGAAGTCTTACTTAAGTCATTACTATAACAGACATATAAGTTAAGTCTGAGGCTAAGTGAGAAAACAGCGACGGCCATTGAAATGTCGCTATTAATCACATCACACAAGCTAACAGTTTACAATGTATATTTGTGTGTGTATATTTATCATAAGTTCTCATATGATCCTGTTTTGGGTTATGTCTTCCAACAGACAAGCAATAGTTTTTGTATATTACAGGAATGCTCCAACCGAAAAATGGTATATATTACATTAACACTGATATCAAGCCCGCTGCACCAAGTACCTCCATAAAAATCATCATATATCCTCAACTCTTTAAACAACCTCAAAGAGAGCAGTACCATGAATATCAATAGCACTACTGCCAACTGCAACCTCAAATTCTCCCCTCTCAACTTCATACTTCATTCCAAGTCCCCAAACTCCAAGATCCGAAACATCGATCTTGATTCTAACGTTCTTGGTCTCACCGGGCTTAAGATTGATCTTCTTGAAACCCTTCAATAGCTGGTTTGGCTGGACAACGCTGCTGACCAAGTCACGGATGTAGATTTGGACGACTTCCTGTCCTTCACGGTCGCCGGTGTTTGTAACATCGACGATGGCGGTGATGGTGCCCGTGGTCTGGGCTTCAGCGTAGTCAACTGTCTTCTTGTTGAGCTTGATATTGCTGAATTTGAAGGTAGTGTAGGACCGACCGAATCCGAAGTGGTACCATGGAACTGGGTTGTTTAGGACGTAGTTGTGGCCGAAGACGATAGTACCGTTCTCATACTCCTTACCTGGATCTGGCCAGCTTCGGGCAGAGTTGAGGTAGTCGTAATAGGAGGGAGTGGTACCGACATCATGTGGGAAGGAGACAGAGAGTTTTCCGGATGGGTTGTAGTCACCGAAAAGCACATCGGCAAGAGCGTGGCCACCTTGTTCAGATGGGTAGAATTGTTGGACAAGAGCAGAGGTGGAGTTCGCCATCCAGTCTTCAGTGATTGGTTTACCAGAGGAGAAGACAACGACGGTGGGTTTTCCGGTATCGGCGATAGCACGGACAAGTTTGCTCTGAGCACCGACCAAATTGAGAGAGTGGACGTCGACATGTTCACCGGTTGTAGCGTTGAGGCCTTGCCAGAGTTCGTTTTGGTCTCGGGACCAGGTACCGACAACGACGACAGCAATATCGGCGGACTCGGCGGCGGCAATGGCCTCTGGGAAGCCGGAGTCGTCGTTGGACCAGCGTTCGCAACCCTTGGCGTAGACGACGTTGTTGTCACCAATGGCGGCCTTGATACCGTCATATGGAGTAATACCGCGCTGAGAGGATCGGAATGGAACGTAGTCTCCGTACTATTACTCATGTGTTAGTCACAATTTCGGAACATGAAATCAACTCTGAGACTTACGTTCATGAAGCCATGGGCCATGGGGCCAATGACTGCAACCTTAGCAGACTTAGAGATAGGGAGGGTTTTGTCATGGTTCTCAAGGAGGACAATGGACTCACGGTCCAACTCTCTGGCAACAGCAACGTTTCTGTCGGTGTGGACAGTTCTGTTAACCTGCGAGGTAGCAACAGATGCATATGGATGTTCGAACAACCCAGTGACAAACTTGGCTCTAAGTTGTCTTGCAACCGCAGTATCAACAGTTGCCATATCGAGCTGTCCCCTGCTGGTTAAATTGGCAATGGACCGGAAATTGAAAGAACCACCACCCATCTCAACGTCGTTACCAGCCTCGAGGATCTTTTTGGTGATACACTCGCGACCGGCTTGTGTGGTCTTTGGTGGGCAGAGCTTGAAGGCATCTGCGAGACGGTCTGTAGCACCGGCGTCACTCATGACATAGTATTTGTAGCCCCACTCGTTCCTGAGGATATCAGTGAGCACGTGGTGGTCGGCAACAGTTGGTACACCGTCATAGGCAGTGTATCCAGACATGATAGCTGTAACACCACCTTCAACAATTGGCTTCTTGAAGGCGTGGAGCCAGGTAGTTCGGAGCTCTCGCTCACCACCGTGAACTGGTGCGGTGTTAACACCACCTTCTGGACCACTAGCGCCGACAAAGTGCTTAAGCATGGCAGAAACACCACGGTTCTGGAAACCCTTAACAAGAGCGGTGGATATTTCGGCAGCAAGGAAAGAATCTTCAGAGTTACACTCCTCAACTCTACCAAATCGCAGCTCACGGGCAAGATCCGAAACGGGGGCGAACAACTGATTGACACCAAAAGCCGCAGCTTCCTTTGCGATGACATCAGCAGCCTTTTGAACGAGCTCAGGGTTGAAAGAGCATCCGAAACCGATGGGAGAGTTAAAGATCGTAGCATTGGGGAGCAGGAATCCGTGGAGACCCTCTGTTTGGACAAAGGCCGGGATACCCAGACGAGTCTCCTCGACAAGGTACTGCTGTCCACGCTTGACATTGTCAAGCATCCAGCTCCAGAGAATTGGGAATCCGACGTAGAAGGAACCTTGTTTATATTCAAAGTTGACTTCCAGGCCTGTTCGATTGTATGCGCCGGTGTTAATGTTCAACCAATTAGACATATCACCTATAATTATAATTATTAGTGCCTCATTCTCCTTCAATTATATTGCATAACTGGCGAATTTTAGCTCACCTTGCATCAATTGACCAATCTTCTCCTCCAACGTCATTCTCGACAGCAAGTCAGCCACTCTATCGTCAACGCTCGCCTTAGGATCCTTGTAGATCGCATTTTTAACTGGATCAGACGGAGAAGCAGCGAAGGCGAGATGGGTAGCTGCCAAAAGCAGGCCACCGGTGAGAGTAGAGACACGCATTTTAAAGCAGGGAATCAGTGCTATAGCTATAGCAAAGCTGTGCTGGAGATCGGCCGATATCGATAGCTATTCCATGGTAAGAGCTGGCAGGACACCCCTTCTCTTTATACTTCCCGCATATTGCATCCTGGAGATTCCCAAGGCCTCGGTCTGGTCGCAAAGGGTAGCCAGCTTGCTCCTGGGAAATGATATCAGTCAATTGATCAAGCTCCCCTGGTCAGCGGAAATTTGAAAGATCTTTTAAGACAGCGGGGGAAAGGTTGCAGTCACTTCTTTAGCCATTCAGCCGTTATTCACGAAACTCATAGCTCTACAAATACCCTTCATAGCTGGAAGAAATACCGGCTGTGATGCCGATCGTTTCCTAGAAGATATCACTACAATTGTGAAGCTGGAACAATGAATAGGCCTGGGTGTACAAGGGACAGTAATTTTTGGACCTGCGTCGGTACTATTGCACATGCAGACAGGGAGTGGTTGTTCCTCCGGCTTCGAAGAATTCACTGCGAGGTACGTATACATACACAGTAAAAGGTAGAATAAACCCGGGGTATGGGTTCGCAATAACAGAAGATGCGCGGATTCGTGGAAATGGAGTTACTCCGTGATTGTACCTCACTACCAAATCTTGCAACACCCTCGAGGTTGACATCCTTGTTGTATTCCCCCAATTACCCCAAACAGCGAGCAGGAATTAAACCAGGTAGGGCAGAGATGGGGGCTTCTCGGATCAACTCGCCCCGCAAAAATAGCTTAAAAGGAAGTAGCCGAAGAAAGAGGCGCCGCCTTTCCCATTGCTTGGTTGTAAGCTTGTGTCAAACTTTCTCTCCACTTTGCAAGCTTTGACTGATATTTCCGAAGCCTACCGTCATGCTTTTAGCAATTGCGAACGAGAACCATGGCCATAGTAAGATGTTTCCGTGGTTCACTCCCGTTTTTGCCTAATGTCATGACGTTTTTTCCCCCCTTGGCTTTCCCTTCTGTAAGCATGAATATTAGCCAATGATGCGATAAAAAGCCTACCTCTTCGACTGGATATTCTCGCTGCCAAAACCCTAGTCCCTGCGGATATCTACACATATGCACATCGCTCCGTCCTCCGTTCCCTCCACCTAAAAACTCCGCTAGCTTGTTTTATCGGTTCTTCTGCCTTTTTCTTTTCAAACAGGCTAATTCCTGGGAATTTCGCTAGGCTGCATGTATATACCCATCCTGCTAGGTACAGATTTTATGTGCCGAAACCTGGTTCCATGGTCTGCCCCCCAGCCAGCTACCAATATCGCCAACGGATGATTGTCGACTGCGAGAAGTATGACGGCGCATCTCATTCCGAGTGATAGAGTGTGGCGGGTGAATCGAAATGTGCGTAGTGGGCAGATCCCGTTAACATGCTGGTTCCAATACAATATATTGGGAACATAGCTCAATTAGGTATATAGGCTTCACTAGCCAGCCAACTTGGTATCAGGATATATCGTGTTAATATCCCGATTCGAATTGTGTCAGTGATACTACATGGTACCATAACTATAAGATCCGGGGTAAGCTACAAACCAAGGTTCCACATGTGGTCTGCAAAGCTGCGCAAAATAGAAAGGAGGGTTCGGATCCCAAGCACAAGCTCCCCGATTGAGATTTACCTGATCTTCAAGTGCCGTCGCTGAGTTCCGAGTTTATGTTTGCATACAGCTTTAGCACAGTGTCTACTAAACAAGCTTATGGTCCAGCGATATAATATCAATACTAAAACAATTGAAAGAAGAGCTCAGCTACAGTTTGCCAGGCCAAGAAAAAAACTATATCTATTGGAGCTAGCACTTCTATGCTCGGATCTGAAAATTTTTATAATTTTTTCTCGAATTTTCGAACGAGTCATTGGGTGCATCAAGCCCCAAAGTCCAACACGTTTACGCCCGTCTCATGAACCACGTTTGCCTATCAATCCCGATTTCGAGACGACCACAGGCCAAAAAAAAAAGGATAATACCGCCTACGCGAAAACAAAAAAAATCAACTGACCTCGACGAGGATCGAACTCGCAATCTTCAGTGAATGACATCCAACCGTAGTAGGATACCGAAAACTGACGCCTTGCCATTAGGCCACGGGGCCGGCGGATATCAAACGTTCTTCAAAATGGATATTATCAACACTATAAAATCCTAGCTCAAGGATTGAGTCGTAGATATAGCAACCGCAAGAGCCACATTGGGTTTATGGAAATAAAAGTGGAATAGGATTGTAAGTGGCGATTAAGTTCTATTTCGATATCCTCCTTCTGAGGAACCATCAATTGAGCTCCGGGCTTCATACGGCATGTCGGGGTCCACAACGGCCATTGACGGCTCATAGAGTTAACTTCTTAGGATTTTTAGGTAGTATTCCCAACGAGAATTCCAATCCAAAAGGGCGGGAAGTCTTCGGAGACTCTGTGTCCGAGACCAATATCGAAGACATGCATTGCCCAAAATGTGTAAAAGTCCTCGATAAGAGCTGGAAATCAATGATAACTTTTAACTTACGAACCCGAACTCAATTGCCATGTGGCCAAAAATACACTGCGTACCTGCACCAGATGCAGCTGGGATTTTAAAACTTCCTTACCGCCGGCGGTTGGTGAGAGAAAAAGTTGTGAATAAATACTTCAATTGTGAAGCGTCGAAGGCAGCTTAACTTATGGCTAGACAACTTCCAATCGGTCAACACCTGCTGCCAAAATCGGGATTTCAACATCGGCTGCGGGGAATCCAACAAAATCAACGCACATTAGACCGAGCCATCTTCCTTATACGTTACACGACTCTAAGATCTTGAGATCCGTTTAAACACTCTCAATCCTTGCCATTGGCCTAGTCTATTTGGCCCCAAAATACAATTACCCAGACCCAAGACCCGCAGTTCCAATTTATCCGTCCTTCTTTTTAAAAAAATGTCTAAAACAGTCAACGTCTCCCTCCCCATCCTCGCCAAAACAATCGACCACTCGCTTCTTCACCCCACTTTCACTGACGCCGATGTCCTGGCTGGCATTCAACTCGCCAAATCCTATAATGTTGCCACGGCTTGTATTAAACCCTACCATATCCCACTCGCTAAGAAGGAGCTTGCCGGCTCCTCAGTCCTGGTTTGCCCGGTTATTGGCTTCCCGCACGGGAACAGCACTATCGAAGTAAAAGTCTTCGAAGCCAATGCTGCCGCCGAGGCCGGTGGGCAGGAAATCGACATGGTCGTTAACATCGGGAAAGTACTCAGCGGAGATTGGGAATACGTCACTTCAGAGATCCAACAGATCAATGATGCTGTCGTCAAGCACGGTGCGATTTTGAAAGTGATTTTCGAAAACGACTATCTCAAGGACGAGCATATTATCAAACTCTGTAAGATATGCTCGGATTTGAAGGTCGCATTTGTAAAAACGTCGACTGGATATGGGTTCGTCAAGCAGAGCGACGGGTCATATAACTACAAAGGTGCTACACCGCCACACCTAAAGCTCATGAGGGAACACTCTGCGCCAGAAATACAGATCAAGGCAGCAGGCGGTGTAAGAACCCTGGATGACCTCCTGTACGTTATGTCATTGGGAGTTTCAAGAATCGGGGCTACCGCTACCGCAGCGATCCTGGAAGAAGCAAAGAATAGGGGTATAGGAGAGGAAACGGTTACCGTGGAAGTGAAGGTTCCAGGTGGTCTTGGAGGCGGGTATTAAAAGGGGGTTTAAATTCTCACCCTTGGATAAGTTTGCACGGGCAATGCTCTCACACAATTACTGAATCGATAAAGTGATGGACATTTGTTTGATTCTTGTGTATTCTTATCTCCGATATCTTGCGTAGTATTTCCTCCCCGATATTTATAAGATAGATACTAACTAATCCCCAGTTCCAAAAATGTTGTATTTAATTTCCTTTTCACGTATTAGGCATGCCATGCCGTTTCAATCCCAACAACCCCTTTCTTTCATAATTCGTATCATAGGCCGCAAGAAGACCCGTCGTAAAAATTCGCTCGGGTACAGATGCAAAACAAGAGTTGCGCATGTAGATGTTAATGCTAAAAACGAAACAAAAAATACATAAGAGAATGGTATCCTAGCAGAAGCCACCAGAAGGAATGAAAAAAACGCCGAAAATGGGAGAAATATTACAAAGCATAGGGAGTAATATATTTCTCCTTTCATAAAAATGCTAACATTAAAATTGAAATATCATAACTCTAAGATTCGAGTTAATGTTGACGTCGAGCTTCGGGAGGAGGCTGGATCGTTATGTCTGAAGTCTGCGAAATGGGAGGTATAGGCCGACCAAAGGTATCAGCTGGCGATGTCTCACCCGGTCCCACTACTGGAGTGAAATTCTGTATCGGCAGGTGTTCTCCCGACTCGATTGGCGAGAATTGCTGAAACGGCAGGTCTACCGAAAACCGTGCTGATGTTGTAGACGACCGGCCGCTCGGGCTTACTGCCGTATTAATCTTTGGCGGAGAAGCCACTGCTTCGGGTACCTTTGGCTCTATTTCTGCTGCACTCGTATCCAACGGCTGCGATTCTGGCACCTGGACTGCCAACTCGACAGGCTTTCCCTTAGGTCCTAAACCGTGTTCTTCGTCGAGAATAGTACTTGTTACCGTGCCCTGCTTTGTTGACCCGCCCCAGGTTTCGTTCGAAATGAACCTGCTGGCACGAACACCTGCTGCCGTCTTAATCAACTCGACGACACCACGAGTTCGGGGCTTAAGATTTCGGATCGGAGCTCTTGCTTGTGGAGCACTGTCGTGGCTTGGGTGTAGTTTGTCGAATTTGGGCCAGATCAAGACTACAAGCGGCTTGATCCCGGGCGCACAGGCGCATACAACTGCAAGGTTGCTTTCCAAAGTGACATAAACCCATAGATCGTAGCCGTACCCTAATTGAAGTCTGTTAGATCTCGCACCTCAAATAGATATATGGAATGTCAATGGGGTACTCACAGCTTGCATCGAAAACTTGAAAATACGTCACTGTATTCGCCAACCGCAGAACCGCCGCAATAGTTGCAACCGTCCACAACATGAAGATTAACGCACAAGTCCACTTCTGACGGGGTGGCATCTTCAAATTCCAAACTGTCGGAAGCGGTAATATCAATATAATTACATCGGAGAAAATGTTCAGCGAGCAGGATGTGTACTGCAGAATACGGATTTGAAATGGCGAAAAGCACTTCATATCGGGCGTCCGGACGTAATAATCCCAGTAGAGGTGAGGTGGGTAGCAAGATAGAATCATCGGAACCAGCAATGCAATGCTCCAGAGGGTCACAAACACCAGTGACAATTTAACCCATAGTCGTAACTTTCCTTGGGCGAATCGAAGATAAGAGAGGAGAATCGACATTTTCGTAAGCCAACAGCAAACTCCCACTGACACCTGCACAACGTATCCACTGATTACTAGCAGCCTGGCCTGTTCCAGCAAGAAATCCCAGACATGTAATCCCCACCCCGCTTCTAAACTTTTGATCTCCGCGATAATAATGGCTAACGCGGCCAGGTACGCCGGTAATATCAAAATATCATCGTGTCCAAACGTTCGAAGGACAAACAATCTGGTGTATATCCTAAGAGCTGTTGCTATTGTCGACATTGCAAAAAGGATCCCGATCAATGGGAGAAGGTAGTGCCCTTTCCGTGGAGGGTTGATGGTATTCGGCGGCGGCCATGATAGCTTCTCTGCTAACGGGATTTCGTAGTACCCTATAACAATCTTCGGCCCACCAAGTGTGCTTTTACTCATTGTGTATTTCCACAAATTGGAGCGTCGATGGCTCCTACGACGTCACAGCCCTGCAAAACTGTTGTGGATACGGGTAATGGTGTGTGTGCCTTCGGGAATCGATCAGGTGAGGAAAGAAAGATAATATCTGAATCGATCGAACTTGTGCCTGTTCTTCTGCAGGAAGATGTTACTGTTCTATGTGAGGTTCCGAAGCTTGTGTTCGTGGCATGGCAATTCTAGAACGCGATATAAGGAAGGAGCACCCCGAGGATTGACATTTACGAGGGTTGGGTGTATATTAATTGGGGGACATCATGCGGCAGGCAGCCTAGATATTATCTCGAATTGAGATCACATCGGATATTGGGATACCCTGCAGCTCAAAGAGACAAGTGCACGCATGCTGGACGAACCAGATCTCTTCGGAGCCCACGACATGAGTTTTCGTCTGTCCGAGGAAAAAACAAACTATAAGCTTTTTGGGTCCTCGGTTTGGTTGCTAGATTGAATTGAGAAATAGTAGAAAAAAAGAAAAGGGCCGTTGAAGTCGTAAGATATGATGTTTGTAAGTGGTGTTTACCTGAGAAAGACTGAGTTCCCTGCATTCGATACGAGAACTCGGGACCCCACAATGGGGTGGGCAGAGACCGCACGAAACATAGTAAACTTCGAGCGATAAACGTAATAGAAAAGCTGCATGATTCCTGGTAACGGGTCGACACACATATTGTACCAATTCGTCTAGGCGAAGGTGGGAAAACATGTACTGTGTAGTAGTAAGTACGAAGTATGTGATCATGAGGAGCGCCCTCTCACCTGTCGCAATAGGGTGTGTGGGCCTCTTCCCTAGTATCGGGATGACCATGGCTTAAACGAAGCGATGGAGCTTGTCTCATGCCTGCAAAGCCCCATAAATATTCGGAGGGTTTTAGCAGTTATTTCTGGCCAGTTTGAGGCAAACAGCCATATCTTGCGCGCTCTGGTGATATGGATCTCAGCTCGAAGTCTCGCTTGCTCTTGAGGTGCATTCAATATTAGGCCGAAAGAAAAACATACTAAGTAAAGTAAAGTAAAGTACTCTCGGCCGTCGAGGCGTAAGAAGTCTTCGCCCATGTCTTGTTTCTTCTTCGAAGTCCCATATTTAGGCCTCTCGAGCAAGCCAGAGCTGCGAGACGTAGCCTCGCATGATCAGTCGCCAGGCCAGAACGGCGACATCGCTGCACTATGGTATGCCTAATATTGTTCAACATCCTCTCGGTCCTGGAGACTATCTAACGGATGCCACGCCAAAATGCACAGCATATGCAAAAGCGTATCATATCAGGATGTGGTGAGGAGCCCTTCATCTGGAAAAAAGGCTGGCTGGCTTGCTGGTGGTCCTTTCGAATTCCTTCCTTCGAAGTCGGATGGATTTGGTGGTCCCCATCCGACTAGTCAACCCAAAATGGATAACAGACGGAGAACTCGGGCAGCACACCGCTTCGGATTTCGAATTGGAGTTTGGGGCCAAGTTCAAGAGCTGCTCTTGGCTTGGGAAACCCCACCCTAGTAGAGAAAATATTGGACGAATTGCGTAGCTCGATTTCGCAGCGGGAAGAAAACGTCAAAACAGCAGAAGGCTTCTCTGACACAAACGGCGAAGATAATTAATGTCGAGGAAGTTTGGAGTTGCGAGGAGAAAAAAAACCGTCTGCCCATGTTTGAAACCTGACTTGATATTCTGGCTCCCCTCCATACCTTGTCTGCCTGACGTTATTTCAGCCTCGAACCTCGCTAATCAGACGAACGGATATTGCCAACCCTTGATCTTCTAACTAGTGGCCTTGGTGAGGGCAGGGATTCGGATGCTTGACGGGCACTTTAGGCTTGGGTGAGCCTCTTTGGGCTTCCATGATACGCCCAACCACATGGCAGATGCAAACATGCGTTACGTTACGTTTCTGCAACAGTTGATAGCTGGCATTTCCAACTTCCCTTCTGAGAAACCAGACCATTTCCCAGAATGAATACCGTTATGCGCCAGTCAGATGATCCAGCGATCTATTTCCTTGTTGTTGCATTGAATCCCGTGTTTGGCCCCACCATACATCCTCCCAATTTGTGCAACTCGAGATCTTGAAATTCGGAAGGCTGTAAGCAATGCACCTGAAATATACGTAATACAACATCGTGAAATTTTGAACACAAGGTTTCCTCAAGTCCCCCATGATGATACTAGGTATAACACTACATAGGAATCCACTCCTTTAGCTTGAAACATTTCAATACTTGAACCCTTTTATTGTCTCAGACCGGGGGCGGGGTAGTGTCAAGCCCTGCCACGCGAGATATTCGAAGCCGGTTTAACGTTCCTATGATTGAACCTGGGTCCTGTTGATCAATTGATAGTGGCATGCACCCACGTAGCTTCCAAACTCCTCATCATGATCCTGTATATTTCTCGAAACAATTCCTCCTCTGGTGGTACCTGTTGTATCGAAACTATGGCATGCGCATGCGATATTTCCGGAGATAAGAAAATAACACTTGACAACAATAGGGTTGAAGTTTAAGGTTGCGCAATTGCTGGAATAATAGATTCTATTGGTGGTCGCGGTCGCGGTCGCAATTACATGCACATCGGGTATTGATGTCTTGCAATGCGGATGCGATCGATATGTATGACTTGCAGAGGGGCTAAATCGTTTATCAGGTCATCGACATTCAACAACATATATCGATGTCTCCCAAATGTTTTATACGCCAAAGTATAAGTAGTTTTAAAATATTACCACTGTCAGTGTATTAAACACAAAATTATAAGTCGTGCCTAGCCATCGGACAGGCTATAATATCTGTGATATGAACTAACGAGTGCATCGACGGATTCATTGCATTTGACACTAATGAAGACACTAGCTCATAACATTCATATAAATAGCACACTAGAGGGACACTCTATGACATACAAAAACCCTAAAAACAATACCAATGACTCGTATTATATCCCTGCCAGAATGCAAAAATTACTGCTGAGTTTTTCCTGGTTTTCGTCCCTGTCTCTCCCGCGGCATCGTGCAGGTAGGCGAGCCATGTGTGGTAAAAATGGTCCGACTCCGCAAGGAACGTAAAAAAATCTTCCTTTTGCATAGCATGGTACTGTCCTACAGGACTTTCGATTTCTGAGAGTTAACCACCTGCCTAAATTGAATTAATTTCTGCTGTTACGTTTGTTGTTTTCGTTTGTGTCGGAGTGTGGTCGGTGAAGCCGGTAGGCTCGGTTGGAGAATATCGATGCGTGGTAGATGTCTAGCTAAATACGGTGGATTGCCCCGTTTAAGAAGCCTCAGGCCAGCCGTCTGTATAGCCACTCTATTCTAGTAGACTAGAACCGTATGGGCCTGGCGTAGTGGCGGAAGACGAGCTTAGTACAGAACAATCCTGAAGACCGACTTAACTATAGCAAAGATATGGGATTCCCTTACTTTCCCGCCCCTCTCCAACCGTAATTCTACCTTCTTCACCTTTCCAACCATCCCACCCCGCCAGAAAGCACAGCCTTAAAAAAAGTGGGAGATAGCTCGGTCCAAACGTCTCCCAATCCTCGAATTTTCCAAAGTCCCAGATGAATCCCAACCCTTCCTTCTCTCGTGCAACATAAAGTCCGTAGAGATGTATCAAATCATTAAGCAGCATTGCGAGCACCGCCGTTCTCCATACTCTGACGTCATTTGTAAACCGTAGGAGAACGGCTTCGATTATTGTGAAATGTATGTATGAAGATGCGAGGTTTGTTGCAAGAAGTTGGGTGTTAGTGAGGATTGGGTCGGTGTTTCCGGGGATAACGATTGAGAAATATTTTTCTGGGGTGAAGTGGGTGAGGTAGGAGCCACCGAGGGCAGACAGTGGCTCTAGATAGAAAAAGAGGATACGGTAGATTAGACCGTACTGGCCTTTAGTTCTGGTCGTCATTCTGTAGATAGGTTTGGAGATGTAAATTTGCGTATTCAGGTATAAGAACTAGGTCTTATAATGTCTGTGTACGATTCAGGGCCGAGAAAGTCGCAGTATGCTAATTATTTTTGGCTACTCTGTTATGTCCGTGGTTTGAATATTTAGTCATGGTTGATTCAAGAACACGCAATTTTTGAGTATGCATCGATGGCGGGCTGGAGGGGGTGCTTTATAAGGTAAATTCGAAATCGCTCCCGCCTTGGTAAATGCTTAGAACCACATAAGCTTTCTCGGTATATCTTGCCTTCCATTCTCAAAATCAGGTGGTAGAGCCGTTTGATACTATATGATATACTGATATGCGTCTGTGTAAGACCGTATATGCATATCGATGACTGGACTTACCTATAGCTCCCATGCCTGACTAGCGTCATGTTTGTCATGCATGGATTACTAATTGAATCGTCAGCCAGAATAATGTGACACAACATATCATAGCCAGCATTATGCTGTGGAGATGCCTCGAATGTTTTTTAAAAAAGGATGGTATGTTCTTTTCTAATTCTACAAGTATAAAAAGCAAGAGAAACTTTACAGGGTATCGTTGAGATCCAAGTCGGCGCTCAAAAGTGCAATTCTAGAGGTGTCCACTATCATATAAGGACTATTGTTGAAATTAAGTATCGTATTCTCCGTTGGTACGTTAAATCGGATCCATGTACTCCAAGGGCATTATAGCCCGTTTAGAAGAGTCCGTCGACATCGCCGGTCTCAGGATCAACATCAATCTAAAGATACCCACTTAGTTTGAGCCAGCCTTTTGTTTGGGATTTATAGATGGAAACTTACGTTGATGTAGTTAGCAGCGGTTGGCAACCCAGGAATGGTCTGGATGTCCGCAGCAAGAGCATAGAGGTAACCAGCACCAGCAGAAAGGCGGACATCACGGATCGGCACCGTGAAGCCGGTTGGGGCACCCTTCAAACTGGGGTCGTGGGAGAGGGAGTATTGAGTCTATCCACATGTGTTAATGCATGCTCTTACTAAAAAGGCTATAGGATTTTTACCTTAGCAATACAAATAGGGAGGTTATTGTATCCCTGGCGAGAGTATGTGTCGATCTTGGTCTTCGACAACTCGCTCAATTCAATGCCGTCGGCGCCATACATCTCCTTAGCAATGATGGCCATTCTCTCTTCGATAGTGCCCTCAGTGGTATAGAGAAGTTTGAAGTCCTTAGGCTGGGTAGAAGCCTTGATGACTCCGTTAGCGAGGTCAATGGCGCCGATACCACCTTCAGCCCAGTGGTTTGCTGGGATGGCATCCTCAGCACCCGCCTTGATAGCCTCGTCACGGATGACTTGATGTTCAGCATCGGTGTCGGTGCTAGTTCAATGTTAGCAACTACTCAATAAACTTATTTCTCTGTATGAAGCTTACCTGAATCTGTTGATGGCAACGACAACTGGGACCCCATAGCGCTTCGCGTTGGCAATATGCTTGCCAAGGTTGACGCAACCAGCCCTGAGTAGGTCGATGTTCTCAGTCGTGTATGCCTCTGGGATTGGTGCTCCTGGGGTGATCTCAGGGCCACCTCCATGGACCTTCAAGGCGCGGACGGTAGCAACAATGACGACAACATCTGGGACGAGGCCAGAAGATCGGCACTTAATGTTGAAGAACCGCTCACCACCCATAGTGAAGTCGAAACCGGCCTCGGTGACGACATAACCAGCCTTAGTCTCATAATCCTCGTCAGACTCAGTACCGGCAAGCTTGAGCGCAATCTTGTCAGCCAAGATAGAGCTTGCGCCGATACTGATGTTGGCGAAAGGACCAGCGTGGACAAAAACTGGAGTTCCCTCCAGAGTCTGCATGAGATTCGGCTTGATAGCATCCTTCATCAAAGCAGTAAGAGCACCACCGGCACCGATATCGTCACAGGTAACCGGGTCACCGGACCTGCTGGTGCCAATAACCATGTTTCCAAGTCGCTCTCTCATATCGCTCAAGCTATTAGACAACGCAAGAATAGCCATACATTCACTAGCGACAGAGATATCGAATCCGGTAACTCTAGTCTGTCCACGCTCGGTGGGGGCCTGTCCAACGGTGATCTGGCGCAAGTGGCGATCGTTGATATCGAGCACACGACGCCATGTGATGGTATCGGGATCAATGTCAAGTCTAACGAACTTAGCGATCTCCTCCTCGGTCAACTCATCTGGATTTGTCTTGTCAATTCCGAGCTTCTTCAAGCGGCGGAACATGACAGGGGCAAATTCTCTCTTTCCCTTCTTCCTCGGGACAAGACGGCTGTAGAGAGCCTTGTCCTTCTGCGTATTTTCGTGGAACATCCTTGTTTCAATGGCAGCGGCCAACAAGTTGTTGGCGGCAGTAATGGCGTGAATATCACCAGTCAAGTGAAGGTTGAACTCATCCATAGGAATGACCTGACTGTAACCACCTCCAGCAGCACCACCCTTGATACCAAAAGTAGGTCCTTGACTGGGCTGTCTAACATTGGCAAAAGCAATCTTGTCCAAGTGTCCAGCAAGAGCCTGGACGAGACCGACAGTTGTGGTAGATTTACCCTCGCCAAGAGGAGTTGGTGTAATACCAGCGACCAAGATATATTTCCCGTTCTTGCGGTGGGATAGTCTATCAAGCAATTCAAGCTTGACCTTGGCCTTATGAGCACCATACAACTCGCACTCGGTATCCGTGATACCAAGTTCGTTTGCGATAGACTTGATATTCCTTGGGTTCTGAGCCCTAGAGATAGCGATGTCGCTTGGAACTGGTGAGAGGAGCTTGAGAGGAATTGGAGTGACCGAGCGGGCAGCGGTACGTTCGTAGAAACGCATGGCGGAATTGACAACGTTCTGCATGAGCATGCATACTGTCATCGGTCCAACGCCACCAGGGACGGGTGTGATGTAAGAAGCAACCTCAAAGGCGGAATCATAATCGACATCTCCAACCATTCTTTGGCCAGACTTCTTGGTGCTATCAGGAATGTAGTTTGTGCCTACATCAATGACAACAGCACCAGGTTTCAGCCACTCTCCTTGAACGAATTTAGCCTTTCCAATTGCTGCGACCAAGATATCAGCCTCCTTGATGATCGCTGGGAGGTTTTCTGTTTTGGAGTGGCAGACAGTGACTGTGGCATCTGCATTCTTCAGGAGGTACGAGACGGGGCTTCCAACAATGTCACTTCTGCCCAAGACGACGGCGTTCTTGCCTTTCAGATCGACACCAGATTCTTCAAGCAGAGTCATGACACCCTTTGGAGTGCATGGGACAAACAATGGCTGTCCACCACGCTTGGCAAGCTCTCCAATGTTGATGGTACCGAAACCATCGACATCCTTCTCAGCATCGACAGCTGATGTGACAGTATGCTCAGAGAGATGCTTTGGAAGAGGAAGTTGGACAAGGATACCATGGACGTTAGTGTTATTGTTGAGGCTATAGATATACCCCAAAAGCTATGTCGCAAGTTAGACATACATCCTCTTAGATAATAATATATTTCTTTTATTAATGTTATTCACTTACTTCAGCCTCAGTGACATCTTCGTCAAACTTTTTTAATTCGCAGATAATTTTGGCCTGGAGATGTTGTTGTTAGCCACTTTAGGCAATTTAGGCATAAAGAAAATTTAGTGGAACAAACCTCTTCGGCAGCCTTTAACTTCATGCGAACATAGACGCCTTCCCAATTGTCAATGAGTGGTCTAAAATTTTAAATTCTAAATTTGCAGATAGAAGGGAACTTACTCGAGTCGGATCTATCACCAACTTTGGAAACTGTCAGCTTCGTCGACATGAAAACAGTGCTTCTCGGCGCAACGGAACTTATAACTTACCTTGAATGATGGTCAACGCAGGTTTGAACCTCGGCGAGGTCTCCTGCTTCTTTTTGATTTGGTCATGCAGCCGTTCGCGAATCGACTTGGCGATAGCCGTTCCGTCAATCTTTTGGGCGACCATTGCTGCAGACGATGAAGGGTGCGAGCGACGATTGAGTCCTTGGAAGGGATTCTGTGCTATTGTCGCGGGTTGGTGGATGAAATGGTCGTTGTTTTGGTGGGGTAGCGCTGACTGCTGCCGGTGGAAGATTAGGCTCGACAAACGCCCGCAGTCAGCACCTGCGCTACCCCTCCACATGCGCATGCAGCTTCGACCGCGAAGGCCAGCCACCCCATAGCGCGAAATTCTAGCCAAGGCCGGCATATCGATGAAATGTGGTCAGGACCTGGTCTGTGCCCTATCGACGGTAAAGGTGAATATTTGTCGACCGCGACGCCGGAGTGTATGACGTTCCCTGCTTTTTAGCTTTTTTCGTGCTACAGTTTTTTCTCTCTCGCGCTGGAGATTTGCCCGATGTTGCACCGATGCCCGGTTGGTTCCGTCAAAACCAGCTCTCGAGCTCTCTCACGTTTTTTTTCCTTTCTCTTAAAATTGAGGAACAAAAAAAAAAGATTGTCAACTGGGGTGAGAATATTTGCCAGGGATTGCTGTTCGATGACCCTTCTCTGCAACTAGCGCTATACTAGCTACCCGCCGCCGTCTGGTCTGTGTGATGTTGAATCAACCCAATTGCCACGCCGTTGAGGACTGTTGGGCAAAGGTTTATGGAGGACTCGAAATCCCTTCTGTGGTTTACGTTTCGTAATGGGGGGGATAAGTTATTCAATTGCTCCGTGAGCGGGTAGGCCCAGACGATATTTATATCTCGGAGCGCCAATGTGGCCATCTCGATCACTTTTCCTGCGCCCTTGCATTATTCCTAGACAATTCTGAGCTCTAGGTTAACAGGTTTGTCGAATATCCAGATACTCCGACGTCGCCGCTAGAGGCAATCAACTCCGTGGAGGAACCCCCAAGGAGGTCCGGCGCAGCTGCAAGTTATTCTGCGCTTGCAAGGGTAGCAGTTTTACGTACGCGAACCCCCAAGCTCATCAGTCACCGGATCGAGGTTAGAAATATTAAATGATGGCCTTGTTCAATTGTAATCCGCACTCGCCGGCTTACGGCGTTCCTACCATCTGTGCATATGTGTCAAGTTAGATGTAACTAAGGCCGGTGTATCGGTATTGGTTCCGCCCCAAGAGCTGGAATTCCTGAATTTGGTCCACCAATGGTCCACCAGGCGCAAAGCCCATCATATTTAGCCTCAACGGTGTGTTGCAGAACTGTCTTGGGACTGCCCGACTAGCATTGTTCCAGGAGGTCGTTTCAATCGCTGCCGAAGCCCTCGTCTAAAGTAACTCCGACCATAAATTAATCGGCCAAGTCTCCGGGATAGGTCGAAGGTATGACTCATTCGGCACCGCTGGGTCGGAACTCTCGAAATTCGAAGTCTACGGGATTCCCAGAGAACATTCGAATCAAGGCTTCCATTTTTTATATATCCAACGAGAAATGGGTTTGTGTTGTTGGACGAGGCGCTTAGATTTGTATGTTGGTTTGGTGCACGGTGGGTGAATCAAAGGCTTGAGCGCTAGTGGGTCCAGAACATCTACCTTCAGAATTCCCTTACTATTCTCTAATCTTCAGGACAACTTTTGCCTTGGTTCCCGATTAGCCTCATTGCCAGATTTATGGTTCGATCCTATATACCAGAACCGTGCACTAGATTATAGACGGAACCGGGTTTCTAAATAGTCTTCCCCAGACTCAGCTCAAACGGCACAATATCGCAAAGGGACGAGATTAGCTCAGCCAAGCTCGCGGGGTAATTGCCACCAGTTGCCACCGCTTACACCATACCTACTACGATACCGTCAATAAATCAAATGCGTGGTTTAATAATTTTCAGGTTCAATTACTGGGGGCTGGAGTACCGATGCATCACGACATCATGAATGCGTCTGCATAGGCGAGGCTCCCAGCGGTCGCTAGTGTATATATCTTGACCCTAGCTCTGAGAAACTAAGGACTGTGCCCTGTCACCATACACTTCAAAAGCGGCATGCTCATGAACCATGAACTTATCCATGTAGCGACGATATCAATCCAGTGCCCCGAGACCACCGACCAAATAGCAATAAGTCGTAGGCTCTGATATGGAAAACCGCACTCTGGCCCAAGGGTTAGAGATTCCATTTTGTCTCTTAGTGGCATAATTTCTCATAGTCATGTATGACTGTTGTAACTACCGAAGGACTCATATCTGATGACCAAGACACCTTTTCCTTTTTTTTTTTTTTTTTTTTTTTTTAGTATTTGCCTGCATGCTGTCCCACCAAATTTAGGGCTGCGTTGTTGATGTTGTATTTTTCCGCCACCCAAAAACGAAAAAATAAAAAAAATTCACACACCAAAAAAGCTTAATGCCACACTCGAAAGGCAGCTTATTGCCCATCCCAGCAATATCAGACCTCTCGATCAACCACAGCTCCCAATCGCACACTCTCCGGACTCTTTATATACCCGTCCTACTCCGCTCTCCTTCTAGCCCCTTTCTCCTACCCTACTCTATCTCTCTCTTCATTACATAGCCCAACATGAGACCAATTCTATTACAAGGTAAGCTTCCCCGTACCCTGGACGGTCGAGCTGTCGTAGCTAACAGGTTCTCCACATAGGCCATGTACGTCGCACCCCTCATGTCGCCGTTTATATACCACCGTTTGGCCTGTCGGCTGACTTCATCTCACCCAGGAACGTGCCTTGACACAAGTCAAGTACAACAAGGACGGAGACCTCCTGTTCTCGGTATCGAAAGACCATGTCATCTGTGTCTGGTTTTCGCAGGTACTGTTGCTGTCTCCCACATATATACGACTCTCTTCCGACAATCATCGTTAACGATCAGGGTTGTAGAATGGAGAAAGACTAGGAACATACAACGGCCATCAGGGTGCCGTCTGGACGATCGACCCTAACCCAACCTCGACAATCCTCGCCAGTGGTGGTGCCGATAACACCATCCGTCTGTGGGATATGAAGACCGGCAAGCTTATCAAGACATGGGACTTCCCTACCGCCGTCAAGCGCGTCGAATTCACTGAAGACGGCAACTTCGTCCTTGGAACCACCGAAGAACGTATGGGACACTTGGGAACCATCGTTGTTTTCCCCGTGAACTCGGATATCGAGGGTGAACAGGTCGACGAGCCATCCCTTCGTATTACCTGCGAAACTAAGAAGAAGGCTGTCGTTGCTGCGTGGAGTTATCTTGGGAAATATATCATCGCTGGGCACGAAGACGGTAGCGTCTCGCAGTATGACGCTAAGACCGGAGAACAACTATTGAACGTCCCAGTTCATGAACGGGGCACACTGATTATGGACATGCAAATGTCCGCCGACAAGAGCTACTTCATCACCGCTTCCAAGGACAAATCGGCAAAGATCATTGACGTCAAGACCCTCAACATTCTCAAGAAGTTCGAGACAGACACACCCCTCAACACTGCGGCTATTACAGCGAAAAAGGACTTCGTGATCTTAGGTGGTGGACAGGAGGCTATGAACGTCACAACTACTTCGGCCAGACAGGGAAAGTTTGAGGCAAGGTTTTATCATAAGATCTTTGAGGATGAAATTGGTAGAGTTAGGGGCCATTTCGGACCACTCAATACTATTGCAGTGCACCCTGCCGGCGTATCTTATGCCTCAGGTAAGATTCCCTTTGCGATATCACTGAATCCTTTACCAACAAGCGGATAAGTATGCTGACTGATTATGGTTGTAGGCGGTGAGGACGGATATGTCAGATTGCACCATTTCGACAAGGGATACTTTGATTTCATGTATGAAGTTGAAAGAACAAGGGCGCAGCATTGATGAAACAATTCAATAAGAAAAAACCAAAAGTCTTTTGATATCCCTCCTTCCCATCGGCTCGGGTCATCCTCCCTTTCACTTTGCCATACTCACACATACACATTACTCACACCTGCTATGCGTACGCCTTTCTCTATTGTCCATAATGCGGTCGGCTTTTCCGGTTGTTGCTGCTCCCCCTTTTTGTTGTTGTTGTTGTTGTCGTTGTGCTCCTGCTTTTCTCTTCTGCTTCGTTTTCTGTGAAATCTAGGGCACTGTATTAGGGCATCGCATCGCACGTGGATAAACAAAAGAAATGACGCCTTGTGGGTTTTTCTTTTTTTCTTCTCTTCTATGTAATCCTAGTGGGGTGTAATAGATGGCGGTCGATCTATCATTATCATATTATCATAATCTGCTTCTTATGGGCAGCGGTAGAGAGGGAGGAATAGACGAAGTGATCAGCAAACGGGATCATCATGCATTAAGAATGTATTGTTGTATTATAAGTCTATAGGAACGAACCCACTCAATGGAATCCTACGAGAATGGAGTGTATAAAAATAAGAGCCAGACCCGTCTGTTCTATCAAAAGGAAAGGGGAAGGATATAAATATTGAGCAGCAAAAGAAGTAGGAGCAAAAAAACCAGTAATCACCCGTATTCCGAACTTTTGTTCTTCAGCATCCTTTTTATCCAAGAGAAGGAAATTGCTCAAAAAAAAGTGTCAAAGTTAGAAGTGAAAAAAAGTAGGAGTGGAACAACAATCACAGCTTGCTGTCATTAATGAGCTTCGCCACTTTTTAGTTTAGTATAAAAATACATACATGAATCGAAGACGCCTTGGGGGATATCCCGACCTTGGAAGAAGTAACAAGTAAAAAAATGGAGAAGAAACGGATTAAGGAAAAATGTGGTGAGCGGGGTTGCGGGTTGGGCAGGAGGGGGATATGTGCGCTCGACAGCTGGCTTAAATGCTTAAGCTAGTCAGTAGGTTTGGACAAAGGAAATATCAGTTCACAAAAGAGCACAAAGACAAGTTTCGCTTGCAAGAGAGGTATCTGGTGAAGAAAGGGTCTGGTCGTTGGAGAAGTGAGGTCTTCTACCAGTTCCGGATCAGACGGTGTAAAAGCATTGATAATATAGGAAAAGTAGCAAGGGAAAAAAAGATAGGACTCCGGTTTTTAAAAAAAACGATGACACCGCCCGATAGAAGCAAAGACCCAGCCATAGAAAAAATAATACCGAAAACGCTGACAAATAACAAATTTCTTGATAATGTTTTTTTAGCCCTTTTTTATTTTAGTGATTTGTTTTGCGTCTACGGCTTTTCAACTCGGTTCTCATCGGCGAATGGGCTTCTTTCTCTGCTGTTGTCGGGTTCGACTTCGGAAATTGGGCGGAAACTCATTCGGATATCCCCTTCCATATGTCTGGCTGGCGATGCTCGGCCCTTGATATTAAGAGGTGCGACGGTGTCGGTCAAGATAGAAGCCCTGTCCGAGAATGGCGATGTTTCCTCGTTTCCAGTGGCAGTGGAGTTGGTATCCGTTCTATCTTCTTCTGGAACTGGCGTCATAGATTTCTTATTCAAGAAAGTAGAACCAACAGAGAAAGCTGGAGATTGTGGCGGGCGGTCCGCCATGCTTGGAGTAAGCCTTCCGTCGCCACTTTGGAACCTGGCAAGGTCGATAGCCGGAACTGGTGGAGTATTTGAATCCGAGAGGTTTGGCGATGAGGAGCTGCTGGCGGCGGGTGAATTCTTCACTTGGACTTGGACAACAGCTGGTTTGGCACGAACGACGGTAGCAGTGGCAGCAAGTGGTGAAACGATGGCATTGCTCCTGTAGATCGTTGTCGCGACCGAGGCGCGAGGGTCGGCACTGACAGTATATCCCGAGTTTGTAGACCAAACAGACTGTCGAGCGATATCATTGGCTGAGAAGAAATGGTCTCCGCCATCTTGAGATAGATGTTGACCAGGGATCGAAGGGACAGGAGGAACTCCGAGGAAGCCAGGTGAGTTTGGGTTGGATCTGTTGGTGACACCTGGAATGTATGCGATTTGGATTACGTTGGAGGCCCGGGTTAGTACAGTCGAAGCGATGGAGCCAATCGACTGGGTTGACTGTCGGGCATCTCTTAGCCCGCCATAAGAATTGTTATCCTTCTCGACTGCCCAAGCCGCAACGCTAGCCTCGTACGCCTCCTTCTGCTTCTTCTTGTTCCTTCGGATGAGGAAGAACGCGGCGACGCAGATGATGACGACGAAGGCGAAGACACCTCCCACGATGGCTCCAACAGGCGCCCCGCTCTTATTGTTGGTTTGCTGAGAGTTCGTCTGGCTTTTTGTCATGAGCTTCTGGCACGAAGCCGATGCACAAGAATCGCAAGATTGGACTTGGAGGACGCATGTCAAGCCTGCTTCGCATACGTGCGTCTTGCAGCTGGGTGGGGCGTCAGGACATGTCACACACTTGACTTCTCTCTTGAAGATGTGAGCCACTGCAAAAATATAGTATTAGCTTCGATCATCTATTATGTAAAGTAGTAGAGATAACGTACGCTCGTCCATGGCTGCTGCTGCGAAAATTGCCATGTTGAAATATCAAATGTGTATTAAGAGGAAATGTCAACCTCAAACCCTTCTAATACTTCGAAGAAAGGTTCTCTTTTCCAACGGTCTTGCCTCCCCACAATGTCAAACGGATTCTGATTTCAGGATTTCGATCCGAAAATGCCTCGAAAATATAATCCGATCCTGTCGAAAGAGACGTTACTGGCACAGACAAAGCGGTTTGTCGGATGGAGGACACCGTCTACGGTATTTTTAACTGTTGGAACGCACGAAAAGGGAGGCTTATTTTCGTGAGATGTGAGAAAAAATGTAGGTCGTAACAGGTTGTTATTCGTTGGATCGTACACGCCACGCACACACACACGCACACAGAGGGAGACACAGGAATCAAGGTCGTAAAGGAGTAGTCGGTGCGAGGGAAGAATAAGTATGTTGGGCAAACGGGTAGTGTCTGTAGTCGTTTGGATGTGACGATGTATGTCGTGAGGTTCTTCTTCAATCGGTCGATGAACCTCTTCGCTGCGCTTTCACCAAAAATGTGTTGAGTGAGATGGCGAAGAGCAGCGTGCAACAACAAATTCCCCTTTTCTCTTCCAGTTTAGAGTGCCAGTGCGCAGCGTCCCTTAATCAATTCTTTCCAAACAAAACGTCGGAAGGCCGAAACAAAGAAAACTTCGAAGAACAGTTCTGCAACGGGCAGCAGTGGCGGGTGATGTATAAACGAGTGTCGGGTTAGAGAGAAAGACGTTTCGGTCTTTGACAACCGTCTTTCCTTCGGGTCGGGATTTTCTTGGTGGTGAAGAAGGGAGGGAAAGGAAAGGCAAGGAAAGCGGGCCCAAATGGAAGTTGATGGTAAGGGAAATGATGTTCTCCGCTACTTGTGCTTACAGCCACACCCTCTTCTGCTGACCGGGGGCCGTTGTCTCGCTCACTCAGGAACGGGCACAGGAGCATGCACAGGAGGTCAAGGGCACAGCTCGCCAGTGACCGGGGTGGAGCAAGCGGGAGGATGATTGGCTTGCTTTGCAAATGGGACGTTGCAATCTGGATGAATTGGCTTGAGGGCACTCTTAGTCGGAGGGTCGGAAGGCCCAATCTTAAAAACCAAAAACCCCAATGTCGCGATTATGCATCGAACATGGGCCAAGATTCGTTAACATATTGGGTGGAGATGAGCTTCGAAGGAATCGGGAAGGAGGGCGTCCAACTGCATGGAAACACACAACCAACCAAGCCTAACCACCAGAGCCTTGTGAACTTGTCTGTCATGATCGAATCTTGCCTGCCTGTTGGCATCGAGCATTTTTAGAAGCAGAAGTCCTCGACTCGAACACCGGCCCAAGCGAGCCAGGAATATATCTGATCTCAACCTGTTACAAGTGTTACAGGAGAGGTTGGGCGCCCTGCAATTACCCGCATTGGAGATGCTACCCGATGTTTCGACATTCTCTCCTTTTTCCAAGAATACTTCTTAGCTCGGTATCCTCTTTCTCATAATAGCGTTCGCCTTCTTGTGATCCAGCCCGCCTTCGCATATCAAGACGCATGCACAAAAAAAAAAAAAAAAAAAAAGGACCTGCCGGCGTCGCTACCGACACTAATGCAAAAAGCACTCACAACAGCTCCGAAAATCTAACCGCTGTTGCCACATGCATGTGTAGGCCGAAAGGATTCATCTTCAGGAACGCCAGGTTCCACAACTTTGGGAACCTAAAAACAAAAACTCTAAAAGCTTGCAAGGGGAGAGATTACGTGTAACTCGAAAGAAAAAATTGAAATGTGACTCGGACTAGTAGAGGAAGGAAGACGCCAATTTTACGACTACAAAATTGCCCAACAACATGATCTATATGAAAATCCGTAAAATTAGATTATTTATCAGAGTTGGTGCATTTCGCTCACTCACTAAGTACTTAAGTAGTATTTAGGAAAGTAGATAGTGGACTTTCGCGGACCAATGCAATGCAAATGTTGGAATTGTTTGCGGCTGAGCCTAGACTCCAGCTCCGGGGAGGCTGGTCGATATTATGCATGAGCAGATATTATGGCGGCAGGAGATGGTCGATGGTACCAGTACGGATCAGTTCACACAATAAGTACATGCACACTCAAGTATGCGCCAACTTAAAGTAACTATCTTAGAGGCCCGCCCAGAAGGCTTTATTGTAACTAAAAAACTTTCATATATGGAGACTACAAAGACGGCAGAGGATTGGTAGTCACAGATTTAAATCGTCTTGAATGAGACTAATTATATTAATTCAAAAATACAACAAATTCAACGCATCCACTTCCAGGGAAAGGATAGACGTTATAGTAAACCTCGAGCCCTAACATATATAAAGAAACAAAAACAATGAGATAGAAATTTGGTTGCAGATTTA
The DNA here is from genome assembly GCA_036872755.1 of Orbilia blumenaviensis. Taxonomy (NCBI): domain Eukaryota; kingdom Fungi; phylum Ascomycota; class Orbiliomycetes; order Orbiliales; family Orbiliaceae; genus Orbilia; species Orbilia blumenaviensis. Next base: position 415,279 of record JAVHNS010000017.1, on the reverse strand, counting down.
AAATATCTGATCTGCCCAAAACAAAATCAAACTATACCCCCGTAAACCCCCCGAATTAAAATCGTGGAGCGTTAAGCGCCATAGCACATAGAAGACCAGCGATGAGACCGGCGATAGGCAACGTGAGAACCCATCCCAGGAAGATCCATGCCAACTGCCTCCAGTTAACAGCGCCGACGTCATAGTTCATAAGCGCAACCCCTAGTGTAGCGCCGGCCAATGTCTGTGTCGTGGAAATTGGCAATCCGAGTTGCGATGCCAACAAGACAGTTGTAGCAGCACCAAGCTCGGTGGAGAAACCTCTGGTAGGGGACATCTGTGTGATCTTGTTACCAAGAGCACGGATAATATGGTAGCCATAAAACCAGAAACCAGCACCGAGAAGGAAACCGGCGACAACTAAGAACCAGATTGGAGTTGGGGAAGTGGTGGCCACAACACCTTCTTGATAGGTATGGTATACGGCAGCCCAAGGACCGACAGCGTTGGCTACATCGTTGGAACCGTGAGCGATAGACATCATCATGGCAGAGGCAACTTGGCAGTAGGTCCAAAGATGTTCAACACGAGAGTCGTATCTAGCAGCACGGGCGTGGACTTCGCGAAGATGCGCGGAATCGTGGCTAACACAGTCGCGGGTCACTCCCTGGAGAAATCCAAATTTGAGATATCCCCAGATTCTTTGTGGGTGGGTGAGGGGAAGATGGGCGACTGGGTGTAAAAATCTTTCGTGTGGGCCTGGGATTGGCTTGATTCTCTGACGGAGAACTTGGCCCTCAAGATTCTTTTCCTTCTCGTCGGCATCAGTTGGAGTGGTATCGCCGCCAACAGGTTGGATCTTCATGTCAGCACCAGAAGTCGTAGCAGTAGTTTGGTCCTTGGTCTTATCGACGGCGTCGCTGGAGCTATCTGCATATGGGTCGGCGTAGTAGTCGGTAACGTATTCTCCGTCTGCCTTTCCAGGGAAATACAATGGAGGGTTTTCCCGACGAAGAAGAGGTCCGAGTGGAATGTGCCAGAACTTAACACGAGCATCCTTTTGAATAAGACGTCGCTCAAAGTATGGGATGAAAAAGATATATCCAATCAAAGCCAAACCGAAAAAGACACCCAAAACGACACCAGTTGTCTTACCGCCTCCAAATTCTTCGAGAGATCCAAGTGACGGAGCTTCAGCGATGATGAACAAAGTAAGGATAGCACCTGTACCTCCAAGGTAAAATGGGATAAGGCGCATAGCCCACTTGAAAGAATCCTCACGCTCGAGGACGGTGTATTTGATGAGACCGAAGATGATGGCTGAAAATCCACAAGCAATTGCCGGCGCAACTCCCCAGGATGCAGCAATTTGGGAAACACTGCCAGATTCCCAGTTCCATTTGATATTGGCATCAGTGGCGAAACCGACACCAACCAATGCACCGACAATAGTCTGGGTAGTAGAAACCGGGAATCCAATGGAGGTAGCGAACATCAACCAAGATGCGCTTGCGACTTCAGCACATCCCATGGCAAGCATGAGGGTTCCTGGGTTGCCCTCAAAGCGGCTGACGTTTATAATGCCGTTCTTAATAGTCTTTGTCACTCGAGATCCCATACCGACGGCTCCAGCGAATTCTGTTAACATAGACAGAACACCGACTTGTGGCATGGTAAGAGTTCTTGCAGCAACGGAGGTGGCGTAGGCATTGGCGACATCGTTTGCACCTGAATTCTCAATTTAGCAAATATACATCATAGATAGGATACCCTATCGAAGGGAAGTCATACCATTTCCGAAAGCCGAGAAGACGAAAGCAATCGTCGTAATCGCTAGGATCCAAACATACTTGGCGGTGGCCGGCGGGGCCATGGCTAAAAGATATTATAGAGGAGATATAAAAATGGTAAGTAGAAGAGAATGATATATTAATATATCAATTAGCTAGGATCTACTCCTAGGTTGGTAAGGAATCCCTATCGAATGAGGATTTGCTGATGTTGAGGGAAAAAACATGAGAGTAAAAATTCTTTCCCAGGTGAGGCGGACGAGTAGTTATACTCCTAACTATTAAGCTGCTGACAGGCATAATTGCAACAGGAAGCTATAAGTCCGAGAGTCCTATCCATTCTTGGTATACGGTATTCCATGGTTTTGATTTGACCTTCCACCAACTGGAAAATCAAGCCGATAGTCCCAAGAGAAACCAGGTAGCAGCCTGGCTGCCAAACCCGTGGCGTGAAGCACCCTCGATTAATCGACAATAGTTGAGCTCGTCGAGCAAGGTGACCATGGCGTCCCCGCCAAGTTGATCGCACTTCGAAACCAAAGGCTAACGGCGAGCATGATGCAGGGCGCACTCCAATATTCTGCGAGGGAATCAATGAATTTCCAGGATCGAAGCACGGGACAAGGTAGACGAGAGAACTCTGATCTCAGACAGTGGGATGTCAATGGCCGGCAGTGATGGTTTATGCAAGTAAGTGTGGGGTGGCTAGTATGGTGAACTTAGGTACCCGTCGCATATCGAAATGTGAAGGCAGCATGCAAACCCTGGATCGGATTGAGATCCTCGCTATCATTATATATATCGCTAATCCAATAATTAAGCGTGGCTCACGCACGTGGGTTCCAGAGCGAAAATTTATATTACTAAAAAGCCTTTGCTCAAGCGCATTTAAGACTTGTTTTTGTCTCATATGCTCGTTGACGGTTAACATGACGGGGGGGGCATGGGATCCAACGCCACCTTGGAAGCTGTTGGAGAGGTAGGCGACAAGCGAGCCAAACGGAACCAAGCACCCCAAGCTACCCCAAGCTATCCCAAGCCCTACCAAGCACCTATCAGACATCGCCTGAGCAGTCAGGCAGCAAGAATCGGAAATGCATCGTGTGACAAACGGACATTCAAAGTCGCTGCCACGGCCGGCCAAGTATAAAATGGGTCCTTCGACGTCAGATTACCCTCCAAAAGAGGGGCTAACTTGCATACAGTGGAGACCACGAGCTCTTTGGAAACGGTTTGATTCGACCAAAGAAAATGCAATTAGTTCGATCATCAAAAAAACGTCAACTTATGTTTGGGGGTTCAGCTTCCAGAATAGTTATATGCCGCTTCTTGTATGAATATATGTCGAACCCAAGAATCTTGGTAAGATGTCCAAGAGTCCGGGAACACACCAAGACCGGCAGCTTTTCCGCACTAGTAGGGAACAATAAAAATTTTCGCGCTCGTAAATGGAAAAAAGATCTGATAAGAGGTATGGGCACAAAATGCGACGTCGGAGCTGTAACTGTCTCAATTCAAAGGCAAGTGAGTCGACTGCGTCTGTATCATGATATATGACCGAACTTAGGCTTCTGAAAATGCAACAGTCTCTACACCCCAACCGCTACTGGATCCACCCGCCACTTCGACCGATAACAGAGCATATATAAACCAGTCAGCCCGTCGGCATATACCCAGGGAATAATTGATTTAGGCACGTACGAGGCGGTGACTTTGCTCGCCTAAATGTTCTCGTTTTCCATAATTTGTATGCTTGAGTACCTAGGTAGGTAACACCTATATCAATACTCCTAATTCAAGAATTAAGCCTTTTTCCAAACAAGTTCGAGCCAATACATAGATCTAAATCACCTACCTATGTGAACTTGGGTATATATGGTATACCTAATCATTAATACTAGTATGGGTACTATACAAGACATGTAAATACATGAACTCTGCCGAAACAAGTCGCTAACATAATGAATGCGTGAAGATTTAGGTACTCAACTACATACACCCACTATCATGTTTCCAGAATTAATTCCAGTGCAGAATTGTAATACTGCCCGTATCCTTTGAAGAGGAATATAATCGAATAGCTACTGCTATTAGTAATCCTCCCCATCATCGGAGTTATCACTAGGGTAAAAGTTGTACAACCAGTCGGACAACCTTACGGGCTCGAGCTAATCTACTTGGGCACCACTATCAACGAGTAGCCTGATCGCTTTTTGGCGTTCCTTGGGCTTTATGTCAGTCCACCAATAGTCATTACCGTCGCCAGTAATAGCTGCGAGGGCGGAAGTGCGGTCTTCGGCCGCCTGGACCGGAAGGTTGACATCAGCGCCGTTCTCAATCAAAAGTTTCATGCCTTCGTAACTCGCACGGTAAGCAGAAGCAATCAAAGCCGTCTCGTGCACCCCGACTTCCGTCTCCTTATTCACCAAGGCGCCATGTTCTATAAGATAACGCATTATTGATAGCTTGCTCTGCATCCGAAACTCGTTAGTATCCGACAGCGCAGCGGCGGCGATCAGTGCTGTCCCATAACGTCCGCTCCTGGGCACCAAATTAACGTCAGCACCTTTTCGTAGCAATAACTTCACCCTCTCTAAAGGATCATAATTTCCCGATAAAAACATGCCAGCAGGGCTGAGTACAGCGATAAGTGCGGAGCCTGCAGAGCCAACATGGTTAATGGGTAACAAATCAACAATGGCACCGTTTTCGATGAGATACTCCATAATATCTTTGCCTATGTCCTTGTCACAACGAGAAGCCGCAATTAAGGGAGTCACCCCGTCGTATTCTCGGTTGACGTCAGCGCCGTTGGCCACCAGTAGTTCCACGGCTTCCTTGTGACCCTCCTCTGCTGCGATAGCCAAGGGCGACACAGTTTTTCCACAACTCTGTGGAATATCCGTAATAGCACCATGCTCAATCAGAAGCTTGATGATTTCGATGTCCCCTCGAGCAGCAGCCTCCGCTAGAGCAAACCTTCCTCCCACTGCGAGGGTGTTAGGCTGAGCACCACGGCTTAGTAGCAACTCAACAGTCGTAATATTCCCACTTTTGCATGCGACGGCTAGGGGCGTAGTGTTTGGTTGACATGCATCAACATTAGCACCTCCTCCGATCAAAAGATCTATTATTCTTCCTCCCGTGGAGGGGTCTCCTTGTGGATTATTTAGCGCTATGGGGTTGGAATAGCAAGCCACAATCAGGGCGGAATCTAAAACACGTTGCTCGATCCCTGGGTTGGAGTGGAGGAGCAGAGCTTTAACGAGACTAACGAAACCGTTAAATGCAGTGAATACGAGTAGACTGAATCGCGGGACCCTACAACGTAAATGTCGTTGACGTAGGTCGCAATATAAGCAGTTATGCCAGCTGTGCATATAATCCCGATGAAGGCTCCTATCCCAACCCGTGAATATTTCACTCGCCCGGTATAAATCGTCCACCGACAACCCACAGCCTCCAGAGGCCGCCTTTTCTGCGTGCAGGACCCAAAATGGTAAATAAAAAACAAATTGGCGCCATCCGGAAAGTTCATTCAAGTCTTTCGGTTTCCTTCTTTTGATGGGTGCTTCAGATTTGAAGAAGCCGGTATCCTCTAAATTTCTCAAATAGTGGATGCTCCAAAGAAACATTAATTCATGAGCCGTAGCCTGGATTTCCCTTAAAGTGAATCCATGAAAGTTCTGTCCTGATATTGACGGCTCCTGAAAAAACTCCTTGACAGACTGGTGCATAAACTGGACCAAGCCCCCTCCAGAATAAATTTCCCGCGGGTTAACTGGCCTCCAGTGAACAACCTCCACCAGCCCACCAGACCAATTCTGTATTTGGATTTCCATCCATTGGTACTCTTCCTCCACCGCGTGGATAGTTACTGCTCTCCCACTTTGCTTTCCTTTCTCGGAGACAGCTTTCAATTGCGTTTGAGGGTTCGCGCCATAAGAGTTGGTTTTGATGAAGTCTAGTAGCTCACCCACCCTAAGTGGCCTCTCCGCGGCCAAAACAATTTGTAGGATATGTTTCATTTTTAGACGATCACTTTCGTCGACCCTCCTAAGGCAACTTGCAAAAAGATCGTACAGACCGTTGGGGAAACCTCCGAGGATATCGAAAAGCTCATCTTCGGACACAGAACGATTCATAGCTTTTTGAAGCCCTTCGAGGACGAGCTTTGCCCAGAGAAAAACTCCATCAGCCTTCTGCAAAACCCTTTCACAGGCCTCAGGGATGATGTCGCTATAGTTGATATAAGGGCTTGAGCACATCTTTGCAGTCCTTTGAAGCTTCTCGGTGATGTAAATTGCGATATCCTCCGAGTTCCCTTCGCCCAAATCGATAGTTGTCCAATTCGTTCTGTGGTTTATGAAATTGTCTGGTCTGCTCGAGAGGCAGATCCTCAGTCCCTTGAATGGATAGCGTGAGGAACCCCCCATTAAACTTTCCTCTAAAAATGCAAAGGTCTCAGAAGGAATAAACCCTTCCCCTTCATCAAGCGCATCTATGTAAATTAAGCCAGTCACACTAGGTAAACGGACTGTAATTTGAAACATATCTTCTAACTGGCACTTGGTCCAGTCGACACCAACACCCTCTTCCCAGGTAGCCTCCATGTCGGAATAATATCCCCGGAGGGATTTAAAAACGACTGGTGATTGGGAAACGATCTGGTGTATAAGGGTGCGGAGCATGGCTTCCACTGACCTTTCGAATGGGGAACCCCGGTTGTTGAAGAAAAAAGCACATACGATTGGGTGGGCCCCCGACGACATTTCAGCACTGTACAGATGCTTTATAAGAGTTGATTTCCCACACCCTGCCTTTCCTTTAATGAGAAGTTTTCCATTTTTCGAAGATTTCCATTGAGTATATTGCTTTGAGGTTCGAACCCATTCATATGTTCTACTATATGCTCTTTCGACTGTCCTTTCGCGTACTTTCATCTCCGGAAATGACAACATTTTCAGAAATTCTAAGAATGAAATATGAATTAGCATATCAAATGACACATCATGGTATCCTTTGCCATTCAGCAAACATACCATCTCGCTCATTCTTCTTTGGTGCAGTGATTGTAGCCGTATGTTCTCCAACATCTCGCACTATAATAAAAGACATATTAGTCATGATATCCTATTGCGGCAATAAGCCGAAGACCTAGAACGAAGCCTACCACTAGTACTTTGGAGTTCTAGCTCTCTGACCCTTTCAGCCAGGGTACACAAGACTTCCCGTGCATATGCTGCCGCTGTTGCGGCTGCGTATGATTGCCACTCGCGACTTTTATGTGAATCGCAATAGTCACAAATACCTCTAATAACAAGACAAGGGAAAACGTCCATAACACCAGCAGCTTCCATCTCAAAACAAAGCGCATTGTTGTATTTCTTACTGAGCTCGTCTCTTTTCTGGCCGTTTTTCATGACGGAATCGCCAGAGAGTATTGTTCCATAGTGAATATATATCGCCCCTGACCCCGGGTCACGGTCTCGGCGTTCGATTAAGTATTGAGTATCATGTTCTTCACACTTCGAGTCTTCCGGGTGAGAATAGTTTGCTTTGAACAAACGATCAGGGAGGTCAGGGCGGCTATATGTATTCTTCATTCTTTGGTTTACCTCAAAGCGTCTAAGGTGATCCTTCAAAAACAGATCATGTCGACTTTCGGAATTGATCTTGTTCACTACATTTAGTAGTATTGTTGGAGGTTTGTTGAGTGTCCTTGAAACTTCAATGCCTTGATTATCAAAAATGCGAACCAAGTTACAAATATTGTCAGCAACCATATAATTTGACTACCACGATCACAAAATTACTTCGCGATAGCCTTGTTCAGAAGATATTTGCTTCAAAAATACCTGTCAGCGTCTGCTTTCCAAGATCATACTGCACAACTGGTGGCCCATATTCCGGCGCACCGACGACTACGTCCCCAAGCCTTATATCATGGCCAGGTTGAGGTACACCGCCTCCTATACCCACTAATAGGCCTATTCTGACGTTTCTAAAGGTAAACCGTATCTGGCTCACCGTGCTTGCCATTGTAGCCTTCCCTTGTGTCCCTCTTGGAGGCCCCACCACAATTACATTATGCTGACCAATTCTTCCTAAAATGTATTCGTTTTGGTCTTCCTCGTGTAGTGGAAGAGATTCGTGTTGCTCGTCGAGCATAGGAATTATCGCATCCAGCTCTAGAGGTTTAACGTAAACCAGCCCTATGGTGTACGCGCTATGCGTGAGCTTAGCTTTCGTACCGCCATCATGGAGGCTGCCTCGTAAGTTCATAAACCAGCTGTATGCGAACATTTGCGCCTCGGTATCGGGATCGCTTTGTGGAATTACATATATAGTGTAGAGGATAGGCGCAGGTTTTCAAAAGAAATCTCAGAATGAGATGAAGCGGGGAATATTATCGGATGAATCTCGCCAGCCTCGTGTTGCATGCTAAGATGTTCGCTAACTAGAGGCTGTCGCTGTACAGTAACATAGACAAACCCTGTGGTATTTCCGCTTCTGGACTCTTACAATAAGAGCTTGAAGCGTGTAGCTAAGAGTGGGAATTAATGGGCCTAGGACGAGGAAGGTCTAACTAGCTACTAAGACCAAATAGTGGTATATCCTTGCAACTTGCATTATGGTAGCCAAAATGTGTCAGAACGATATATAATACGAAACTCTGCGAAATATCTATTACAACTTCACAAAAATACATATTACAACTTAAGCGAGGCATAAGTGTGTTAATTTTTCATAATTATGCTCGACCATCAGCCCGCCACCAGGCTGCCTGCCTAGTTAAATTGGAGAGGAGCTAGACAGCCAGACAGTTAAGCAGCGAAAGGTTCAGGCTATTTCTTTTTCTATTAATAAATACCTAGTAACTGTAGCTAATAGTGTGCGCGAGTTAAACGGCCAGGTATATGGAATAATTATGAGTTAGTATGCTGGCTGTCTGGCTTTTCTCCAATTTAACTAGGCAGATAGCCTGGTGGCGGTCTCGTGGTCGAGCATAATTATGAAAAATTAACACACTTATGCCTCGCTCAAGTTGTAATAGATATATTTTTGCACGGTTTGTATTATATATTGTTTTGGCACATTTTGGCCGCCATATCGCATCTTCAGTAGCAGTCTCTATGATGTCGGGGATAATGATATTCTGGGACTGTAAAATGCAAATTACAAATTACCAATGTTGTAACTGGTCGGAGCCGCGAGTACTCGAATATAGAGGCGGAGCTGTGCACCATTACAGGGTCCATTTGGAAACTTTATATTTTAGTTCTCGTCCGCGTCACAATGCTGTATAACTGGCGCCCATTGAGTACGCGTAAAAAACCGAAGCACCTTTGCATTGTGCTAAAGCCCCAGCCCGAATACGATACAATCAACGTTCTAGCCTCATACATTTGTAAGTTCGCGTTGGCTGATTTGAGGCCATATGCATGGATACCCGGATGTTATTCCAAATTAACGGATAGGGCCCCTAGATTAGCTAAAATTTCGGACTAATACCATTTAGCGCCGCTAGTAACCGTGGCCACCATGTGGTAGACTGGTATCTTACTAGTCTTCCGCGGGCCGTTACGGGGTTTACCACCAGTTGACGGTTTGGCCTAGCTAAGACACGGAGTGAAGCGAGTCGAATATTCATATCCAGTATTTTTCAATTGGTCCATTAACGTGCAACATGTGCGCCAATCCAAATTAGAATCTAAAACTGATGAAGCTGACCCGCCCAGGTTTAAAAATTCGTGCTATATGTGACATTAAGCTTACCAGTTTCCTCAAAGAGGTTTTCCTTTCCCTCTTTAGCAACTTTATTATCTAGAGATTAAGGTTTGTCTCCAGTAGCAATAGACACTAGCATAGAGGGGGATGGTGTGGTATTTTGTGTATGCGGGTATGTCTAGCCAAGGCAAACTGGATTGAATCTGAAAACCCCCCTAGCTTCAAGCTCTATCTCCAAGATGCATTGTCAAGTTCGTAAAATATCAATTAACTTTAGCTAAGAGTTCTTAGCACGGAGCCAATATACCCTTTCCAAACTTCGTCGACCCTTCGATTCTTCGCATCAGGCCCACCCAAGAGTCCAGAATCTGCACGCCACAAAGGCCTTCCTATTCAAGAAGGTTACCAACCCCAAAACTACCACATTTCCCCGTCCGAAACCGCGATAACCTAGCCTAGGATTTATCCCCCGCCTGCCTCCCGCTGTTTCAACCTGGCTTTGGGGTAGCTGGTCGCGAAAATTCCGAATTAACTTTTGTATTGGCAGACCCTGACATGTCGCAAATGCACACGAAATATTTTTTCAGTGCTTAACCAAACGATGCGCGTCCGTATTGTAAGATATGATATCATTAACATACTGGAGCTATGTAGCCTAGGCCTCGGGCTCGAGGGCTAAACTTTATACTTGGCGAGGGCCGTAGGTGTCTCATAGGTGTTTGTGAGCCTGTTCATATTCATATTGTGGCTTCCATACATAGTGCATCGTGGTTTTCTGGGCGTTCGAATAAGGGAGCTGGAGTACAGGTATCATACGATATGTTGTTCATATTTGCGCAATTGCAGCAGCGGTTTATGTATATAAAGAGGCGGAAGTCTCCCTTACGATCAAATATCATATCATCAGCATTCAATATTCATCAATCAGCGTTCAGTGTTCAATTCACACAATATATATATATTCGCATTCTCTTTAAATTTCCAGTTTATATCTTTACAATAGATCTTCTAAACCATGGCTCCCCAGACCAAAAAGCCAACTCTCCTCTGCGGCGGAAACCAACAATATGGTCGTGCCAGACTCAGGCGCGATCCGGTTGATGACCTCAGCGACAGCCAAAACGAATGGTTTACCGACCGTCCTATCAAATGGATGCTCTACGATACCATTGTTGGCTTCGACAAAGGCATAATGGAAAATATTATCGAAAGCGCTCTTAGCAAATGGGCCGCAGTCTCAAGCCTTACATTCGAGAAAGCTGCACCAGACACTGCTGCCGACGATGTCAATTTAAAAATCAAAGTCTCGGGACCAAGCGTGGTCGATCCGGATTTCCCAGCCCAAACCGACGGTTCATGGATCGCTGCGAATGCTTCTTGGGGTCCAGGCATATCACAACTTTGGAAACCAGTCGAGAAGAAAATTTACTCCGCCCATGTCAAATTCAATAATACAAGCTCGGGACCAAATAACTGGAACGTCAACCAGATTCACAATGTTTTCCTACACGAAGTTGGACATGCCCTTAAACTGGGCCATACTTTAGTTGAAGGTGCTGTGATGGGGAGGTTAATGAAAGAAGGCGGTGGTAACCAGGACATACAGCTCCAGAGTGATGATATCGCAAGAATCCAGAAATACTACAAGCCAGCGTCGGCAAAGAGGAGGTTCAGGCGAGCAAAGGGAAGTGTGAGCGCTTTCAGAAGCTAATTAGGATTTTGCGGGTCTATATTTTGCGAGGCGCTACATGGTGAAACCGGTGTTTTGGATTTATTTATATTCGCTGTTGGATTATTTACCGTTGTAGTTATCCAGGTGTTTATTTGCTGTTTAGTTTAGATTATTTTATCTGCGAAGATTTATTCTTTTAACATAAATATGAGAGTCAACTTATACAATTCATTCTATATCTATAGGTCTGCAGTAACCTAAATTCAGAGATAAACTGCCAGAAAAGCCGCTTATGGTAGTAATTTGAAGGCAGAATAACAGCGAGGTACAGGTGACAAAGAAGTTCCAAAAATGATTGATAGCGGTAGCCTAAACTAATTTATAATATTCGCACTGCACTGAGTGTGCCATGTAATAAAAGGCGGAGTCGACTTGTCAATATAGGTTTTCGGATTTTATTACTAACCGCAGTTCTGGCCTATAGCTCCAGACCCCGAGGACCGGCCCACATTTAATACTCACGAATCCACTATATTCAGGATCAGTGGCGCCATGACCCGCACTAATAAGTCTATGCATAGCACTTCTATAGTTATAGCTATAACTTATCGATATAGATAGATCTGGTGAAGAATACTCGAGTATCTAGAACCAATAACTCTAGCACGCCCCCGGAAAAACTAGATTCCGGATCCTGTATCATAAATCGAGGGCTCGAGGGAAGGGACAGCTCAGGCCTCCCCATGGTTCCAAGTCCACCGACGAAGTGCGCAGCTGACGGCCCGAAAAATAAAAAACACCCTGACCAAAAATATATCTTCAGACTTATATGCGTATGCATGTGTGGATACCAACACGAGGCTATGCGGTAGCTATGTGGATACTTACTTGGCCTAACAACGACTTTGGAATCTGTTAGACCTGTGCATACCAAAGAAAAATAATATAGTTGGTTTCTTTTCGTTTAAGGCGAACTCGGGTCTCATCAAAGCAGTAGCGATTGCGATGAAGAGGACCCCTACCTTAAGAACTAGTCGAGTACCCTGCGCGGGACGCTGCATGCATGGTGATCAGATACACTGGTAATATCCAGTAAACTTGTACCATATACGTGATATCTTACTGGACTCTTCAGTAATTTATCCAAGGCGGGGGAAGATGATCTTTGGAGAGTGTAACGTCATGATGATATCAGTTGAGCATGGCAAACGCTATGTTTCAGTGGCACGAGGCCCTTGAATATCGAGATCCCCGTCGTCGTGGAGAACAGTCGTCTACAGGTCTATGGCCCCGTTTGAGAGGCAACTGCCAAATCGATAGATGATCGTCCAACACCGCAACACACAGGGAAGTCACACAGACCAACTTTTGGTTGGCGCCGTCGATATGGAAATTGAGTTTGTTTCGTTGCCCAACTGGAAGGCGTATTTTTCCGCTTTCCCCCACTGTTGTTTGGTTGGGCCTCGATAAGGTACCGAAGTCAACGTTAAGTTTTTTCGTCTTCAGGTCCCGATATTAACCGTTGAAGAGCAGCAGGGAAGCTTAAATGACAGTTTCAGGTGGCACAGACCGGCCATTAGTTTAGGGAGAGGTTGTTTCTCTATGAGGGAGAAAAGAAAAAAAAGTGTGTTGGTGTGGCTGGGCTACACAAAACGCCACACCCTCCCGAATGAAGCCACTCCCGACAATGTCCAAAGCGGTACGGAAAACTCGGCACATTCGAGCAGATAATATATATCTTAGGATCGATTGCCTAAAAGGAAAAGATCCCATCGAATGAGGTTCGTACGATGTCTCTGGTAGGTTGTATTTTAAAGGATTTTTTGGTTGATATTTTTTTCCCCCAGAGGCAAAGGAACTGATCAGAGCCTCGAAAACCTCTTTATGGTAAGGTGGTGGCGCTAGTATTATTTTTAGTACCCCTTTGACATCGCAAGGTTGACATGACCCCTGTCATTGGCCAGCCGATGTCTCTCGGGCATGTGGCTTGGACGTTGGCACACAGGAAAAAAAAAAAAAAAAAAAAAAAAATAGAACGAACCCAAGAATTTGCCAAAAAGGAACATCATATCTAAAATTCCGTCGATGTTGAAGATATGGATTAATCAAACTTCAAATGGGCGGGTTCTGTGAGCAACCTAGGTTGCTGGTTCGTTGATGGCATTACCCGAGCCGTTCGACCTCGACGCAGGAGATATGTGCGAAATAGGAGAAGGCCCAACGGGATATGTTGTTTCAAGCGTGTTTGAATTCAACATGGTACCTACCGTTGCGCAACCAATGGGCAGTCACTGGCCAAGAAACTAATAGGCCCTGAGGACATTCTCTAGCGACGATCTTTGTACTTCCATTGTTCGGGACGGAAAGTAGATGGAGTGTTGTACGCGGGTCTTACCATCGTCAACCTGGCCTGTACGATTCCAGCCTCTCCTTCCCTTCTCACTTATTTCGTTCAGGTGGAGACGCCGTTAAATCTCAGAAAGGTTACTGTATCTTATGAGGTCTCATCTTACTTCACTTGTACGGCTCTTTCGAGATGAAATGGAGTTCATATAAGCGTTCAAATTGGGGCATTCCGAATCTTGAAAAGGTGTGGTCCTTTTGTGTAGGGCTGCGTCAGTGCTAAGCCTTCAGTACGGCTGAGTACATGACCTCTGTAGACAAGGGAAAGAAAAGAAAAGAAAAATTCTTTGAGACGACTCGTAGTGCTCGGGCTAAACGACAAACGCCCAGCTCCGACATTCGTGTAAGCCGTCGACTGGAGATTTGTAGCAAGACAAAGGCCTCAAAAGGCGTTTTATTTAGACTTTGGACAAACTAGGCAATTAGCGTCTATAGAGCTGGAACCGAAGCTCCAGCTGTATGCAGCCAAGGTCAGAGCTGGATGTCGATACCTGCAAGTCCAGTTCGTGACCAGCATCGAAGGGGTCATGATGGTGAGGTCAGCTCTACCAAAGGCAGCTTGGACTTCTAGAAAAACGCCAGGGCTAAGTTCCCTAGGCATCGTTTAGGTGTCTCGCCGGGACTGATTCCTGTGGTCGAGGCTGCCGGGGTTGGGTTCGACAGACGGATTTGCATTACCTCTTCGATAACTTGCATGGCTGCCCCTGAGTAGATTTTAAAAATAGGTCAGCCCAGCGAAAAAGCGTAGTATTGGAAGAGCGATACGCAAACTTTCGTCAGATGTAAAGTCTACCATGCTTGAGCAAAAGGAGAGAATGTGAGAGGGTGTCTGCTAGTTTCTGCCCCTTCCCTCTTCGGACCCTTTTTTCTGTTTTAACAGCTTGCTTGTCCGGTGCCCCCAAGGCCCTTTAAGCTCTTCGATCACTCAAGCCCCTCAAGAGGCAATCTTAAACATCTTGCTTCCCTCCCAGCTCGCTCTATCCCTTTCTTTTCCTTCCGTTCCTTTCTCCGGGTTCTCAGTTTTACATAAACACCACCTCCCGCACACTGTTCTTCTCAGTGTATTGTTTTTATTTCATTTTTTTGTTTATATTCTGTTCTGTTCTGTTGTTGGTGGTAGTATAGTAATAAAAGGTATTTCGATATATTTGTATTGGGTACGTTGCGTTCAGTTGGGTTGCTGCGTAACATACAAAAGCCAGAAACCTCACCACCACCACCACCGTTTAACTACTATTGCTTAACAACCTCTACTATTACTATTGACGTCGAGGGTACGTACCTACCTCTTCTCCAACCAGCTCGACTTCGCATCGACCTTACCCTCTCGACTTCCTGGCCCTCGTTTCCCTCCGAAGAATTGCTTCCCGTCACACAGTCCTTCCTACTGCTTCATATGTTCAACTGCAGTAGACGAGACACGCTTTAGACGCTAACGAACGGCGGTAGCACCGATCAGTAATAGCAATAACAACAATCCCTCTGCCACCATAGATAAACATTCTTTCACCCCGTAATCCCCTGAAGGTATTTGAACAATCCCATCCCCCCAAGACTGCTGTTGCTGCTTGGTCGTCTTCCCATTCTTCCAACAGTTCTATTATCCTGCTGCATTCTAGCCCTGTCTCTCTATATTTCAATTTTTTTTTGTGATATCCTCTTCCCCTGTTGTTATAAGAGCACACTTCACACACACACGCACTTCACAGCTGTTGGTGTCGTTCGCCTCTTCTAACTTACTCCTTCAGGGTTAGCTGGTCGTTCTTTTTTTCCCTCCCCCTCGGTTCTTGCGTAGGAAGTGAAAAAAAGAGAGGCACTCCCCCCGATTCACATAGCATTGGTTTCGAATTGAAGACAGACGTCCACTGTCAACTCAATAAACCATCCCTATTTGCTTGGTATGTCCAAGCAGAGTCTTTGAATCTTCCGTTTGTATCTTTTCGTGGTTCCGAGGAAAACAGGGGTGTTTTTTTGGAAACCACACATACATGCGGCTGTGGTTCCAAGCTTCAGCTGAGCTTTCACGTAAATAGCTGCTAACACGCCTCACTTCATCCACAACAGATCTTTCACCCCTATCTACCATTTACAACATCCACACTACATTCGCTCGCTTTACTACCCGAGCAGTAATAGAATAAAGCTTCGAAGAAGCTTATCTTCCTCCTTTCACCATGGCACAGCAAGGAGGTTACGGTGGCCCCCCTGGTGGCTACAACTACCCGCCCCAGCAAGGTCATCCATACGGCCAACAAGCAACCAACGAAGACTATGACGAGAGAGAGGAGCAGAGAACACTCCTCAATCAACCGGGTGGTCACATTGAACACCAGGCTCAACCTCCTGCGCAAACTGGATATGACGAGAACAATCCGTTCAATTCTGGCGAGGTCCAGCATCATAGTCTCCAGGAGACCTATGTTCCAAATGCCAGGCCAACAACCCAGTATAGTGATATCCAACAGCCGTATCCAGAGAGTGGAACTCGTTTCGCAGGTCTCCCTACTCGGGTTGCTTCTCCATACAACAGATCTGAGGCATCTTCGACAGAAGCCTGGAGGGAGAGACAGGCTCCTTCGAACATGCGAAGATATGCCACCAGAAAAATTAAGCTTGTTCAAGGTCAAGTTTTCGCCACTGACTACCCAGTTCCGTCTGCTATTCAAAATGCTATCCTTCCAAAGTTCAAGAGCAAGGATCTCGAAGGTGGAACTGAGGAATTCACTCACTTGAGGTGTAAGTTACCTATCTAAAGCGATAAATCGCGAGTTTTTGGATACTAAACGCGTATAGATACCGCTGCTACTTGCGACCCCGACGATTTTACATTGAAGAATGGTTACACACTTCGTCCGGCCATGTACAACAGATCCACTGAGTTGCTCATTGCTATTACCTACTACAACGAAGACAAAGTTCTCACTGCAAGAACATTACACGGTGTTATGCAGAACATCAGAGAAATCGTCAATCTCAAGAAATCCGACTTCTGGGGTCGAGATGGCCCAGCATGGCAGAAAATTGTTGTCTGCTTGATCTTCGACGGTATTGATCCCTGCGATAAGGATACTCTCGATGTCCTAGCCACAATTGGTATCTTCCAAGATGGTATCATGAAGAGAAAGATCGATAACAAGGAGACTGTTGCTCATATCTTTGAGTACACAACGCAATTGTCCGTTACCTCCTCGCAAATGCTGGTCAGGCCAAAGGAGGAAGACCCACAATGCCTCCCCCCAGTCCAGATGATGTTCTGCTTGAAGCAGAAGAACTCCAAGAAGATCAACTCCCACAGATGGCTGTTTAACGCTTTCGGCAAGATCTTGAATCCTGAGGTCTGCGTTCTTTTGGACGCTGGTACAAAGCCTGGCCCCAAGTCCATTTTGTACCTCTGGGAAGCCTTCTACAATGACAAGAACCTTGGTGGTGCTTGCGGTGAAATCCACGCCATGTTGGGTCGAGGCCTCAAGAACTTGATCAACCCACTGGTCGCCGCACAGAACTTCGAGTATAAGATTTCAAACATTCTCGACAAGCCGTTGGAGTCTTCGTTCGGTTACGTCTCTGTGCTTCCCGGTGCTTTCTCTGCCTACAGATTCCGCGCCATTCTTGGCCGACCTTTGGAGCAGTACTTCCACGGTGATCATACGCTCTCTGCGCGTCTTGGTTCCAAGGGTATCGAGGGTATGAACATCTTCAAGAAGAACATGTTCTTGGCTGAAGATCGTATTCTTTGTTTCGAGTTGGTAGCCAAGCAAAACGAGAAGTGGCATTTGACCTATGTCAAACTATCCAAAGCCGAAACTGACGTTCCAGACGGTACTGCTGAGTTTATCTCTCAGAGACGTCGTTGGCTTAACGGCTCGTTCGCTGCTGGTGTCTACTCGTTGATTCACTTCGGTCGTCTCTACAAGTCCAGTCATAACCCGCTTCGCATGTTCTTCTTCCACATCCAGCTTCTCTACAATATCTTCTCCCTCGTTCTCTCCTGGTTCGGTCTTGCAAACTTCTGGCTTACTACTTTCGTCATCATGGGTCTTACCGGTACTCCAACTGATCCAAACCAAGCCCCATGGCCGTTTGGCAAAGCTACTCCTATCATCAACGTTATCCTGCAGTACATCTACCTCGGCCTTGTCATGATCCAATTCGTTTTGGCTCTTGGTAACAGACCGAAGGGTTCGAAACACACATATATCGCCTCGTTCATCTTCTTTGCCATCATCCAGCTCTATGTCATCATTCTGTCCATTTACCTCGTCGTGCAGGCGTTCAAGACGTTCCAGCTGGATACGAGCAGTGCGGGACAATTCTTTAGAAATTTCTTCCAAGGAACAAGTGGTGTCATTTTGGTTGCCCTGGCTGCTACTTTCGGTCTCTACGTTGTTTCTTCCCTTCTCTACCTCGACCCATGGCATTTGTTCCACTCATTCCCACAGTACTTGCTCATTGCCTCTTCGTACACCAACATCCTCAACGTCTACGCCTTCTGCAATTGGCACGATGTTTCCTGGGGTACCAAGGGAGCTGACAAGGCTGATGTTTTGCCCGCCGCCCAGTCCAAGGCCAGTGATGGTGGAAAAGCCCAGGTCATTGACGAACCCGACAAGCCACAGGCCGATATCGATTCTGCTTTTGAAGCTACTGTGAAGCGTGCGTTGACACCGTACAAGCCGGTTGAGACCAAGGAAAAGAAGTCCCTCGATGACTCCTACAAGAGTTTCCGTACCCGTCTCATTTTGTTCTGGATGATTTCCAACGGTATTTTGGTTTTGGCTGTCACCGATAATGCGTTTGATTCCTTCGGTATCTCGAACGGTGCCAGCGACCGAACTGCGTTCTACTTCAGACTCTTGCTCTGGTCGAACGCCGTCATCGCTCTGTTCAGATTTGTTGGATGCTGTTTCGTAAGTTTTGACCTCATTAGAACGCATTTCGTAAACATATACACTAACAGCTTTTTTCACAGTTCCTTTCCCGAGCCTCGATCCAATTCATCATTGCTCGCCGTTAAACAAGGCAGCAAGACGCATATGCATTGTGATGACTTGTTTAAAGCGCTTGCCGTTAGAGTTCCACCTGCATATTTGATACGAAGTGACGACCAAAAACCACTGCATCCTTATCATTATTATCATCATAAAAAATCGGGGATTATAAAGGGACTACAGATGTTTAAAATACTGCTTGTGTAAGGGAGGGGCTTAACACCTAAAATTCTTTGTTTCATTGCTGCTTCACTGCCCGCGGGCTTCGATTCTCTTCCTCCTACCTTTTTTTCTCTTTTCTTTCCGGTTTTATTTTTTTCGAGTGAATACTTGGTCCTTTTATTCGGCGTTGTATTCTTTTTTTTCCACTTTGATTGCTGTTTTAATCTGTCTTTTTACACTTTTCTTTTCGCGATCATCCACATTTTATGCCATACATATAGCACTCTTGTCCTTAGGTAGGATAATTGGTCAATGGTAATATCTGGTATCGAAAATATTTCTTTGTTTTAAGTAGTAGTACTTTGTAATATGCAATCTGTGCCGTAGAATTAATAGCTTATATGATTGAGCGTAAGAACCAGTAACTCGAGCACTCAATGTACGTCCCATATAGATTACCACTTAGGCAGCCAAGTTGGGTACGTACTTAAATTACTTAGCTAATCAAATCACGAAGCAGCCCCGCAATTCAAGCAAGACATATAAGTGGACGGCTTACGTTTACTTTACAAGCTTCACAACACAAGCTCCGTGATCCGAGGGATGTTGAAATTCCCCGATTAGGATATACACGATACGGATACCTAGGTATATATAGCCCAGACCAAAGGAATTAGTATAGCACGTAGATGCGGCAATTTTTTGGTGTTGAGATGCGCTCACATTTTTTGGGAGGAGGCCGCATTTGGGTGGGATCTACCGTATAGAGGTATTTTTTGTGCAACCATTGGCTTTGGAAACAGCCTTTTTGCTTAATTTTCTTCAGGGCAAAAAAAGGTAAATACTATAGCTATAGTGGGTTAAGGTACCAGGCACGCGTTTTTCAAACCAGGAACAACAGGTACGGATGGATGGAAGTATGGGTTGTCGTGTGTGGGAAAAATAAAAATAAGGTGATTATGTTATCACTGGCTGTCGTAATTTGAGATTTTGATATTTGATACCGAAATGGAGGGCTTGTCGGCTGGGATCGAGGAAATGACGAAATAGCCTGGTTGCCTGCCCCACCCTGGTCGGTTAATGCAGTAATTCCCACGAAACTTAAGCTGTCAATTTAAGCAACTGGCGTTTGAAAGCTTGATGTTCTCTTCCTTTGCTGTTAATCAGTTTGTTTACCTTTTTACCCCGGATGTGTTAGTTAACGCTCGTTTTCGTGAAGATGTATTGGTATTGCTTAATTTGATATTAGGCGTTTGTGTGCATGGTGGTGATTATGGGACCTGACCTGGTCCAGGACCAGGGTTTGGTTTTGGTTTGGGGGGGGGGGAGTGTCGAAAGGCCGAGGGATGGAAAAACTTGGGATGGAAGTTAAAGCAAAAGTGTGATGGTCGGATTTGGAGACTGGGGGTCGGTCCGGTTGATTCTGCCTAAAGAGGTGTTCGAAACGGACGGTTTTTTTTTGGGAGGGAAGACGGATGACGTATTCCATGGGCTCAACCCAATGCATTGGGGTTTTCTGAGCTTGCAATTGCATTGGGATTTGGCATTGGGATGGTTTTATTAGGTTTAGGGAATGCGGGCGCCGGTGAGGCCGCGCGTATAACATCTTTTTTTTTTCTCGTATGTTTCGAGAAAGTGGTACGGGAGGTGCTATGGAGCACAGCAGTCTACGACTATTCTCACAGCCTGGTTTAAGCTGGTGTCTCAATTGCAAGAAAATTGCTGTATACTACAAAGTTTTAGACATTTGTGGGTTTCTGAAAGAGGTGAAAAAAAGAATGGACAGGCCGACCATCCAATCATTTCTTGCGATTTGTTTTTTTGGTTTATTCTGAAACATATACTTTTGGTCTGCTGGACAGTCGTTCGCACTTTTTTTTTTTTTTTTTTTTTTTTTTGAGGAAGGTCCCCACAGTTTTATCCGATGCTTGTGTAGGATTGGATGGAATATTTCATCATCGATGGTGCACCGGTCTTCTGAGAAAATCTTTTTATGGGGAGGAAAGAAAAGGTTAATTACTAAGTATTCTATTAGGAATTTCGGCTGTTAGGTAGATATGGGATTGGGTAGCTGGAAGAGATCTAGATGGATGAGCAAGTTTTCTTTTTTTTTTTTGTTAATGTAGTGGGAGGAGAAAAAAAAAAAAAAAAAAAAAAATATGAATAATGAGACGAGAGCATATTCGAGGGTTTATCTACAAAAAAAAAAAAGTGGTTCTAGGGACGGAAAAAAAGGAGGTCGAGAGTAGCATATTTGGAGGACGAGGCTCACTAAAAAAATGCAAGAGGTGTCGGTAGACAGTCCTCGTTAATGAAAGCCATGTACCGAACGGTTTCCCCGCTAGTTTTTCTAGACCAGGATTAGACTTCCCCCTTCCCTTCCCTTCCCTTCACGACCTTATCCCCATGCATCATGCAATCTGAGGGTCTCAGTGGATACATAACTTTCAAGGTATTAGGGGTTTCGAACGCCTATCGATTGCAGAAAAGCAGATGCAGGAGAGACGAAGAGGCTTGTGTTATATGTATGTAAGATATGTTTTTTTTTGACTTTCTTTCCCTTGTAGATTTTCTTTTCCTTGGAAGAGATACACATACACATAGGCACACGCACGTATACATACATACATGGACATGGTAGATGCAGCACAATAGAGCTTCTATTTCATGCAAGTTGGAGGCAGAGCGTCGACCTGGTCGGAGCGTTTTATCACGTTTGTGGAAGAGATCCTTGATATTTTTTCTTTTTCCTGGAGGAGTGTGCTTGCAGACTGGGGAGGAGCGACAGGACAGGACAGGACCCAAAGCATGGAAATGCCCATTGATTGGAGTGGGTATCCCTTGTCGGAGTCGCTCTTAAGTGGACGATTTTTTCTTTCTTTCGTTTCTTTATTATCATTTGCAGCATTGGATTTAACGGTGCAGTACATACGTGCAGTCTGAATTCGCGGTTTTGCCTATGACGTTAGTCCACCCCTATTTTTTCAAGGGTGATGGGCTGTCGCAAGAGACGCTTTGTTTTCCGTGTGACGGCAGCACAGAAAATGAGATGTAAAAAATGGACACGCACGAAACAACAGGTAATACTAGTTATCAAGATGTCGAAATCTTCTGTCCTTTACGGTTTCATAATGTATGTATATATGTTAAAAAAATTTATACCTGGGATGGAAAATTGATGCATGGTGGACCGTGGGAAAGGACATATGAGCAATGCTCTGGTTCGAGGCTTAATTATTGGACCGTTAATGCCTCCAGATTGTGGCTTTTCGGCCCACCGCTCGAATGCAGCTGGCGTCGTCCCCTCGGCCGCAATCAAATGGATAGCTCTCGTTAACGTTCCCTCGTCGAGGATAGTCAGTGGTAGTAGCATGTACTAGTATCGTATATGGTACTTACTAATAGTTAGCATGTAGAAGAATACTCAATAGAGGCCCTTATTTTTTTTGCCTTTTCTTACTCAGGCGAAGAGACACATGCACAAATGGAGATACAATACCGGCGCAATGTGCACGGGCAATTTGTAATGAAGGGATAGGATAGCTACCCACTATTGATTGACTTTGACTGACTTGACTTGACCTTGACTGACTTAACTTACCCACCGCACCGCCGCTAACTACATAGTAGTTGATTGATACGGGTAAACGACCAATGGATCGAGTCGAAGGTGGTGTGTCTGACTTGGTCTAGTGCGAGAACAAGTGTGGGTGCTGATTTTTTCAGTTTTTCTGGCAATCCCTTTTAAATGCCCAAATAAATCCAAGTCCAATCCATCCATCGTACGTCATTTCATCATCATTCCACCTTTCCCAACTTCCCAGCAGCATCAACACCCACCCACTGCACAGCTGCAGCACAGCGTAGTAACCGGATAACCGTATTCTGTTGTATCCGCCGGTATTCTTTTTCACAAGGAGCCTCAAAAATCCGCTTCCGTTTCATCACCAGCCATAACCCGTTCTTTGCTCCTTCAAGCCTGTTGCGCCTCTTTTTTTTTTTTTTCCTCTTCTGTGTTCTCTCTCAGGCTCTCGTGCAATCTACTTTCTCCACGAAAGAAAAAACTCGATCGATCAACTGCAAACCTGGTTTTTGATCGCAGAAGGCCGTCGCATTCGCGTTTAGATTGGTATACCTGCAGCGCCTAGAAATTCTTCTTCTCTGGAGTGTATACAGGTAAGCGTCTACTATCTTTTCTTTCTTGTCGTATCCGCAGTGACTGGGACTGTGCAGACGGACCCATTGCTATTGCTCATGTTGTGTGTTATTCTTGCATCATCTGGGGGCTCAACACATCCTGGCTCCTATACTCACCCCCCTCAAGGTTCTTCAATCTATTTTCTATCTTCTTCTTCAACAATGATTTTGAGATAAAAAAAAAGTAAAATAAAAAAAGATATCTATTGTTGATGGGTTGGTTTGTTTATCGATCGCTAGAATCGAAAAAGAATTATTGTCCCCTCCCCGAAGCTTGCGTCTATCCTCTTTTTTTAACCCTCCACATCTCCCCGGGCCACACATGTTCGAGGTTCAAGGCTGTTCTTGGGACGGCCGATCATTGCCTCCTTGCCGCTTCCTGCTTCACCAGCGCCTTTCCAGAATGTCTTCAGCTTTCTGATTTGTAAGGCTATGTCAAGCTACCTTTTGTGCCCATTCTTCACTGCACCCCTCCTTGGATCGTTTGGAGTCTGCCGGAGCATAATTTCTTCGATAGCTATATCAGGTCTCGATCCTTTGGGACCCTGCCGTTGCCACCAACGGAAGCAACCCCGAGAGAGACGAGATAGTGGTGCTTTTGCCTCTGGAGGAATCACCTGCCATTCCTCTAAACGTTGTTTCTGGTTGTCCGCACTTTTGCTGTCCATCCAGCGAGTGTTTTTCCGGTAGGAACGGTCTGAACACACACCCTGGCAAGTGATTTACTGCACGGTTCCCTCTTGTCTGTGTGTTGCACTGTAGTGGTAAGAGCGGGCGTCTGCAGCGTCTATAGCACTGCTCTGATATTTATTTTTATATCTGGGGGCGTTGGTTGAGGAAAAAAGAGAGTGTGAGGATCGAAAGAGAGAGGGTTAATTGAGCCGTCTGACGGTTGTTTTTGGGGCCTGGCATATCAATTTCGTCATTTCTCTCTCGCTTCTCTCTCTTTCCTTTCCCATCATCACACTTGCAATTCCCGATCTCTGCTACACAGCATTCCCATCTTTTCGTCTTTTTGTCGTTCCCATCTAGGCGGGATAATGTAAGGAACTCGATGAAGTGTTTCCTGAGTTTTTTTTTTATGGTTTTCTGAGATTCTGAGCCCGTATTCCCTTTTTTATTTTTATTTTTTTACCTTTCAAGGTTTCATTTGGGGATGTTTGTAACGCAGTCGTCTTTTGCCTCACCCACTGGTCCATCCATCCATCCCACCGCCGCCTTATGAGAGATATTGGATGGTTCTTGTTTGTGTGCCCCTTCGCCCCCTCGACGTCCTAGAGCTTATTGAAGATCTAATTGTCAAGATCTGATATGCACAACTCCCGCATTCGATGGCGCTTTTTTACCTTTTCCCCAGCGATTTGTTTTTCTTATTGTCCCGAATTTGAACCCTCCTAGCCAATCCGTCGTGTCCGCTTGCCTTCACATCGCCATGCTAGATCGATTCAGGTGTTCGCATGCTTACAAACCATCTACAGTAGACGTTGCCCTGATAGAGTTTCCGTTCCGTGCCCAACCAGAGCCCGACCCGTCGCTGCTTTCGGATTTCCTCGCACCAGTCGAGGTTTAAAAGAACGTCAGAGCAGGCCAAGAAATTCATCCAACATCCTCTGTCGTCATACTCCCCAAAGCCTAAATACAATACGTCAGTTTGTGTGAACACACTTCTGGTCCCTCTTTCCGGCCGCATTATCCACTATTATACATTTTTTGGTGTTAACCCTCTCCATTCTTCTCGTCCTTTGAAGATCGTTTGTCTTTTTTGGGAGGGGAACGCCTTTTTTTTGCTTTGGAACTGGGTACATACTATACACACACACTACCTTTGGGAAAGCGTTACGACGGATTGAAACTAGAACAGGGAGGCGATACTGCGCACGCTGTCGTCATAGTTATTCCTTACTTTCTTTTGGTTTTTTTGGAATTTCCTATAGGGGACGGACGGGGTATTGGAGAGAGAAAAAAGAGCCCATAGGATATCTTTTTTGTTAAGACAAAATGTCAGCCGCCGTAGCTACTCGACAGTCTCAGGGACCGTCGAATCCCACATCTCGCATCAACTCCCCTCTCGATACCAAGCGGCATTTTGATGGTATGTAATTGATCCTTCCTCTCCTTTTTTTCTCTTTGGTGGTTGTTTGATTGTTTGGCTGTTTTCCTATATCTTTTTTCGCACTCGCCCTCGTCCCCTTGTTTTGTGTTATCATATGATCATTTTGTTCCCAATATCATGCATGCGCATGCAATGCATTATATTGTGATAGTGCTTGCTATCTGTAACATGAGGGCCGATGGTGGACGGGAGAAGGAGGGAAGAGGGAGGAGGGCCTCCAACTCGGTTGTGCTGTTGGATCGCCGCTCTGACCTTTCATTTACCTTGCCATGCCCCTTCCCATCAATCCCCTCGTGGCATTGCCCAACGTCATAATCACAACCATCACCCATCAAACCCCCCTCAGCACCAGTTTTATCGCCAGAATGCTATTATTTCTGCCCGACATCATCGTACAGATACAGACATTATCGTGAATCTAGCAGGTTATACTAACACTAGCCCATCATGCGTCCAGAACCGAAGCGAAACTCTCCACAGGTCTCGAACCGGGATCTTTCCAAAAGCTCGCCCAAAACAACCACTAAACAGCCCCCCGCCAGAGCTGCTGCATCAAAGGCAACAGAAGTAGCCACAAAAACGTCAGCACCGACAGCCAACAACACAGCCGCGGCTGCTCCATCCGATTCAAGTCCTCAGAAGACACGTGACCAGTCACTTCCTCCTCCACCCCCTCCACCTCCAGCAGCCGTGCCCGACGAAGGTGGAGACTACTTCTCGCAAGTTCCCAATAAGTACCGTGAAGAACCGAACCCATTCGAAGAGTCATTCTCGAAACCCGACGTTTTAACACCGGGTAAAGCGCTCCTCCCACCGGCCTCTCAGATTGCGTCGCCGAACAACAATTTTGGAACTGGAAGCGGATTCAATTGGGGCCTCCACTCTCTCCGATCGGGGCCGCTGTCCCCTGCCATGCTGACGGGACCATCTGGGCATACATATGATGCATCCCTGAGGACTGGGTTGACTCCCAATGAGTCCGGCATCCGCTCTGGCTTGACACCCGGAGGATCAGGTAGCATGTTCCCAGCTCCCTCACCGAACACACAAGCCCTATTTGGATTTGGCAGCGGGCCGACACCGGGTACCCTGGAGTTTCAAAAGACAGCCGTGGCAGCTCAAGCTGTCAATAGGGCTTCGAAGCCGGCCATGGCTCATGCGATTCCTATACCTAAGCCCGAAGAAAACCCTGACGTCATGGATGTCTCAGGGATCGCCGCTGTGAACTCTATCCCACAGCCACCACAACCACGACACCCCTCGGATCCATTTGGCGTAGACGCTAATGCTGCAGCTAATGGGTTGTATATGCTTGCACAACAAGGTCAGAGAACTCAGGTCGAAAATCTAGTCGTACCGGCTAACATTCCACAAGCGATCCCAGTTCCCACGACCAATGGTGCCGTTCCGATGAACATCGATGCTGCTGCGAATAACCTAAAGAGGAATTCCATCGCCACGAGTGGACATAGCAGAAACGCTAGCACTGCAACTCGTGGTCAGAGTGAAGCCAGTGAAGATATGGCTGGAAGTGACGGTGCCGATGCTGGCAATGGGAAAGGAAAGAAGGTTAAATCGACACCCGCGAAGAAGGGAGGTGCCGTTAATGCAGGAGTTACGAAGCCTGCCGCCGGAAATCGCCGAAAGGCCGAGGATATAAAGACCGGCATGAGCAAGAAGAAGAAGGCTGCGACTCCTGAAGATGAGGATGAGGACATGGACGATGTCGATGACATGGATGATGGGGACGAGCACAAGGACGCCAACGGAGATTCGAAAAAGATGACTGATGAGGAAAAGAGGAAGAACTTTTTAGAAAGGAATAGGTACTTACTTTTCATTTTCCGCCCGCTTAAGTCTGGAGCTGTATACTGATCTTTTAAATAGGGTTGCTGCCTTGAAGTGTCGCCAAAGGAAGAAGCAATGGCTGGCTAACCTCCAGGCCAAAGTGGAGTACTATGGTGCTGAGAACGATGCTCTCAATGCACAGGTCACCAACCTGCGCGAAGAGATATTGGCTCTCAAGACGCTGTTGCTTGCGCACAAGGACTGCCCTGTCAGCCGGGCACCTGGTGGTCCACCTATGGGAGGACTTGATGCACTGGGCGCCCTCAGCCAGGGCGACTACGCTCAGCTTCATCACGGATATCCTGTGGCGCAGGTCAGCATGGCCCCACCTGGACCTAGACGGTTCTCGTGAGCCCTTGTATCCTTTGCTGTCATGATGATATCCTCGGTCTCGTATTACCGCGACAAAGGGTCGCGAAGCTAAAAGCATAACCCGGAGCCTTCACGTCATTTTTTTGGGTCTCATCGTTTTTTCTGGGTTCTTTTCTAAGTTCTTTTAATATCGGGAACTGGTCATCCTCCCGCCTGTATTCCACATTGCTGGGTGGCTATTGAGTGGCCTCCAGCCGGCTTTTTCCTTATTATTTTCTTTTTCATTTGAGGTGTCAGAATGTACGATTTTACTGGGAGTATCAGGGATGGTGGAGATATCACATATGGGTTTAATGTCTCTGCACCTTTTGGGTTTATCTGTCTTCCCATCTTTTTTGCTTCCCCGGTGCTCTTTATTGCTCTTGCGCAGCTACACAAAATAAGGCTGCAATCTAAAAGAATACCCCCTCTGGCGTCCTTCCCCCCCCTCCGCATGGTCTCCTTTCTCACGAATAAAATTTCCTTTTGAATCCGAACTGCCTTCCTCTCCGCACTTCTCTCTCTCGGCTTCTGCCCCTCCTACCATCACGCTCTCATGCCCTCGCAACCTTCTCACAACCTTTTCACAAAGACCTTCTTTTTTCACACACACCCCTCGGCTCGCATCGTTTTGTTTTATTATAGTTCATGCCTCATGATGACAGATCCCCCCTTCATACATATCCCCCCGTTGTTATCTGTCTTTCGGGAGGCGTTTTTAGAATCGGAAATAAATTTCTCTATTTGTTTTTCCTGTCATCACTGACATTCTTCTTCCTTTTCTCCTTCGCCCGATTATTTTTAACAACCAAAATTGAGTGTTCGAATTAGTTGATTCTATGAGATGGTGAGGTTTATTCTTGGTCTGTTTTTTTTCCCATACTATTTTCAGTTCCCTATTGTTTTCCTTTTACTATCTTATTTCGTCCTGAATGCATTGCTGGCCTTGGTTGCACGTTTATTATATGTTCCTTTTGATCAAGCCTTTCCTTTCCCTTATTTCACTATTATTTCATCTTTTTCTTCTTCTCGAAGTCGGTTTTTGTTGTCGAGGCTGATGGGGGTCCTCCCTTCACTTGCTCTTGTAAATGTATATGTGATAAACCGGTCATGAACTATTATTCGTCTTCGTAGGAGCCTTCGTAGTATCTGTGACGTAGTTATGCTTTTTTAGATCCAGATCCAGATTTGTCTGAAATGTTGAGATAGTAAAGTGAGGCTCTTTGGAATTCTGTGTTGAGCCGAGACAGTCCAAACCATCTTGAGAATTTTCCGCTTCGACCAACGTCAACCCATTCACGAGCTTCAAACTTATACACACCTACCCAACCGACCGCCATCACCCCTCGGCCTCGCCAGCCCCCCCACGATATTATAATACACAATGGCCACTCCTTCGATCTTCACAATGTCTTCCCTCGCCTCCTCCCTCCCTATAGCCCAATGCACCCGTCGACACCTCCTAACCCCCCACACCCAACTCCGGTACAAATCCACAACCCGACGAATGACCAAAGCCCTCCGTCTACACCCTCACGCCTCATTCATCGGTACAGCCTCAACCCTCCCATCTCGATCAGCTACATCGAGACACCTACCTGCCCACCCAGTCGCGGCTCCCATATTACCCACTATCATTCACAACCCACCGTCTGCGGCTCCTACGCCATATATTACTCCAAAACTGTTCTTACCGACCGAGGATCCGAGATATGAGCCGCCTAGTGAGACTGCTATACTTAAGTCGCCGCCTCCAGCGAATTATGCGCCTATAAACCCTCATCCTGAGGCTACTGTCGAATCCTCTACGGAAGCCGGAAGTACAGCAGCAGCAGCAGTAGCAGCGGAAGTGGAAAAGCTACCGCCGGCTCTGACCCGGCCTTACCAAAAGACATATCATCTAAACGAAGCCGATGTCAAGAAGATACAGAAACTCCGTGGCGAGAATCCGGATGTTTATACTCGTCGGAAATTGGCTAAGATGTTTGGATGTTCTGAGTTCTTTGTGGGCATGGTTGCACCTACGACCGATGAGAGGAAGATGGAGATGAAGAAACGGGCGAGTGATGTTAGGGCTGGGTGGGGGAAGATCAGGACTTTTGCGAGGATGGAGAGGGGCAGGAGGAGGGAGTTGTGGAGTAAGGATTTGTGATTTGATGAGGGTGTGATATTTATTTCTAAACTGGTGGGTTTGAGGTTGGGGTTGAGTGGGATTGTATACCATCTTTATCGGGGTTTTTATGATAAAGAGGTATAATTCTTCTGTATACGGTCTATTTAATCAGAGACTACGGATATTGGGGTTTCGATGTGTATATCTAGCTTTCTATTTTCCCATTCTGTACATAGTAGTAATAGCGGTATAGGGCCTCCATGAAAGGCCCCAGTTATGCCATATCATAATATGACAGAGCTGGTATTATTGCTATCTCTGGTACCAATTCATCGATCCCCAGGTTCTACAAAGGTAGATGTAGAACGATCAACCTTGAAGCGGCATCGGATTATGCATGCATGTACGGCACATGTCGACACCGTCCAATTGATTAATTGTGTATTATGTTATACCTAAAAGCTAGCCGCCGTCTACCCCCCGCACTACGTACTCGGCAGCTCGCATGATAGATCGATAGAAAAATGCACACACGGCTTCCATAAACGTCGAATTCCATTGCTAGCCCATGTCAATTATCATCCATCCTCAATAGGACGGCTGGGCGCGGGTAGCCGAATTCCGACCAATGCAGAACGGGATAAAAAAGCTGCACATACGGTTGCAGAGCTGTACATTCGCACATGTACTCCCCACACACACACACACGTCTTTTTCCATATGCACATTCTCCTTCCTTAAAACTGGTCTTTTACTAAAATAAAGAATTGAAAGAAAAAATCACTCGTATGTTCAAACTGTCCTGTCGGTTCGCAGGACGTTCGCTGTCGGGTATAAATAGCAGCCGTAATCTCCAGGGCTTGAGCGTCGTCCGCGGATCAAATATTGCAAATAGGGCTACTTCTATTTCGGTTGTTGCATTTAACACCCCACCAACGCTGCTTCCGCTGTCGTTATCACCCCGCCATTTACATCAACGCTGCTGCTACCACACGTACGCGAACACGATTACCAGAGCTATCACCACTGCTACTGCTGCTACGGATAACACTACTCCTAATAGAAGATATTATACTACTAAACCTGCAAAAATGCCAGTTGATTTGACTGCCTATTATAACCAGTATGTAACTCTTCTCTTTTTATTTCAGTTTTTGGATTTTTTTCTGGGGTGTTTGCACGGCAGACATGTGATGTCCTTGTGCTCTTTTGTTGCCGGTGCTGTTTAATGGATCGATACTGATTGGACGGGCTTTTAATCTATCATGAAACAGGGTCGACGCTCTTGAAGATGCGTTCATCGATAGTGAGTATATCTTTTTTCCCTTTACATCTTGTCCGTTTTGTTATTGTAATGTAGTAAGTTGATGCTGATATAACGTGGGATAGGACTCCGCAAGGCGGTTAAGATACCCTCTGTATCAGCCGAGCCTGAGCGTCGTCCTGATGTCGTCAAGGTATTATCCTCCTAAAATAGTATCCATCAGATCGAATCGAACTATTTACTAATTTAACGATTGAAAAAATGGGGGTAGATGGCCGACTTCCTAAAATCCGAGCTCGAAACCCTCGGTGCCTCCGTCGAATACTACTACCCAGGCGAACAATCCCCAGGCCTCGACCTCCCACCAATCCTCCTGGGTAGATACGGCAATGATCCCGCGAAACGTACTATTCTTGTCTATGGACATTATGATGTCCAACCGGCTTTTAAGGAAGATGGATGGGGTACCGACCCATTCGATTTGTCGGTTGATGAGAAGGGGAGGATGTTTGGACGTGGAAGCACGGATGATAAGGGACCGGTTTTGGGGTGGTTGAATGTTATTGAGGCGCATCAAAAGTATTTTATTTCCCCCTCTTTTAACATGATATACTACGTTAGTATGCTAACGATAGTGGGGGCTTGATAGGGTTGGGTTGGAGCTTCCTGTCAACTTGCTCATGTGCTTTGAGGGTATGGAGGAGTCTGGCTCTGAGGGCCTTGAGGAATTGATCAAGAAGGAGGCCAAGGGGTTCTACAAGGACACTGATGCCGTTTGTATTTCTGATAACTAGTACGGCTACCCCCTCCTTTGTCTTGGTGTTTTGTCGTTGCGCACGATGCTAATGGTGGATTGAATATAAACAGCTGGTTGGGAACTACCAAGCCCTGCCTTACATACGGTCTCCGAGGCTGCTCCTACTACCAAGTCACCGTCTCGGGACCTGGCCAAGATCTCCACTCCGGTGTCTATGGCGGTGCCGTCACCGAGCCTATGGTTGACTTAACTAACATCATGACCACCCTCGTCGACAACACCGGCAAGCTCCTTATCGACGGAATCTACGACCAAGTCGCCCCACTCACCGAGGCCGAAAAGATTCGCTACCAATCCATTGACTTCAGCATGGAAACTTTCTATGAAGCTCTTGGTTCAGAAACAACATGCACTGACGACGCCCAAGAGACCCTCATGCGCCGCTGGAGGTTCCCATCTCTCTCTCTCCACGGTATTGAGGGCGCCTACTCCGCCCCCGGTGCCAAAACCGTCATCCCCGCTAAAGTGATCGGTAAATTCTCAATCCGTACCGTTCCAAACATGGAGCTTCCAAAGGTCACAGAACTAGTAACCGCCCACGTCAACAAGGTCGTCAAGTCGTTGAAGACGAATAACACTGTTGAGGTCGGCCTGATCCATGACGGAAAATGGTGGGTCGCTGATCCCGACCACTGGAATTTCAGGGCTGCGTCGAGAGCGACGGAGCAGGTTTGGGGTGTTAAGCCGGATTTGACTAGGGAGGGTGGAAGTATTCCCATTACTTTGACGTTTGAGGAAGAGACCGGGAAGAATGTACTGTTGCTGCCTATGGGAACTTCGACGGATCAGCCGCATAGTATCAATGGTGAGTCTTTTACCCTTACGCTTGATAAGCTTACTGCGAGTAATGTATTACTTGGTAATTGTGGAGTTTGTTCGTTCGTTTGCTGACGTGTGGTTTTTTTTTGCGGCCGAATAGAGAAGCTGGATAAGAAGAACTATATCCAGGGTACCAAGCTCTTGGGATCGTATCTTCACTTTGTGGCTGAGGAGAAGATGGAGTAGACTGTTTTTTTCTTTTTGTTTTTGGTTTACTAAGGCATACTGGACTCTCCAGGGTAGGGAGTTGAAAGAAGGCATGGCTGCCTTTTTTCGTTATCATTATTTTTTGGGATATGACAAGATATCAGGGAAAACTCTCGATAGAGTGTTTGGAAACAAGGAAAAATTGGAATAACTTCAATTTGAATAATTAGTTACTGGTATTGATGACAGTATTAATCCCAATCTTATCCTTCTTCCTTTGCCTTATCGCCGTCTCCTCCTGCTAATAGTATTACAAAGATGATATGTTGTTCTATGTATCGTGAATATGTCGTTATTCTCCCTTCCTGCTATCGTATAAACTCGATACTGAAATGCTTCCATGCCCTTGAGTGCCCGACCGAATATTGAAGTGTCGAATAAAAAGAAAGAAAGAAGAAAATAAAAGACTCGCTGGCTAAAATATCCCATGATGAAAACCCTCCCGCAAACAGAACCGATAGAAATAAATCCCAGACTGAATAGCATCCCTCCAATCCATTACCTCCACCACATGTCACCCAATTGAACAATCGATAACCATTTGAAGGAAAAGAAAAAAAAATTACTGTAGCCTCTCATACCCACTCTCCCCACCCTCCTCCTCCGCCGGCAAAACCCACCCAACAAGCCCCACCAACCCCGCAACCACCAAAATAACCCCCCAAGAGAAAGTACAAAGCACCCAACTGACATCCAACCTCCACCCCACAAAAAACCTCTCATCATTCTCATAAACATAACTAACCAGCGACATAGCAATCAACTGACACGCAACCGTCAAAAACAACAATATCACCAAGAACTTCCAGCCCTTTTTACGAGACGAGGCGCCGCCGAAGAGGGTCAGTAGGAATGCGAGGGTCGTTAGGAGTTCGATTGAGATCGCTAGGTCCATAAGGTAGCTCGTGGAACGCCATAGGGAGCAGAAATGGGCCGAGTCTTCGCAGTCGGTGGTTGTGGGGAAACGTTCGCAGATTGTGGGGGTATCTCCGGGACCGGTGCGACAGCGGTGGCGGAGGCCGTAGGTTTGGGTTATCGGGCCTGAGGACTGTAGATTTCATAATTTTGTGATTTTAGCTTAAGTTTGGGTTACGAGGGGGGTGGTAGTTGTTTGTGGAGGGGAGCTCGTACGGTTTCATAGGTATATGATACCCACCGGGGGATGCTTATCGCGGTGAGAGTTAGGATTGATGCTGTTGATGGATAAAGGCACGTGATCGTCAGTATTTTTACTATTACTGGTGCTACTGAACTACTGAATTGATACTATCGTTGGAAGGTTTCGTACCGGAGGCAAAAGCGGCGAACGCAGCGCCGTAGAATATTGTACG
Source organism: Orbilia blumenaviensis (assembly GCA_036872755.1). NCBI lineage: Eukaryota > Fungi > Ascomycota > Orbiliomycetes > Orbiliales > Orbiliaceae > Orbilia > Orbilia blumenaviensis. The sequence continues at coordinate 381,494 of JAVHNS010000017.1, read as the reverse complement.
AGACATGGGGGGCAAAGGAGCTGTCGTATTATTTGTATTACTCAGGGGATGTAAAATCCGGGAATTAATGCTATTATGTATCTTTGATTGTTTTTTTTGTCTCTAAAAAGCTTGTTTTGACAGCATGTGAATAAAGAAGGCTGTAGGGAAGGAGGGAAGGAAGGTGAGTAATAGGTGTGTAGATGCAACTGTGTTCGTGTGGGTTGATGGGGGGGCTGTGAGGTGGTTTAAAGAGTTGGTGCGCTTTTGGATCTGGTGCGGATTGTTGAGCTGAGTGGTTACGTAGGCCCGGTGGAATATCACCTGATAGCGTGGGTATAGGATCAATCTTATTTGAGTTTACATTACGTGGAGTGTGGAGTATTCTGTAGAGACCGGCCGGTGGGGTTTGGCTTTTAGTCTCGGGAGTGTTTGAGATGAAAAGTTTATATATAAATTTGGAGATGCTTTTGGAGATTTTTGGTTTTGGGAGGAGGGGTTTATGGATTCAATGGAGTATTCGGGGCTTCGACTGTGATACGTCTGGAATAGTACTTGTGCTTGTGATACCTGAGATCCTTGAAGCGGGGTCCCAGTTTTGGGGGAGCAACACCTTTTTAGTGTGGTATTTTATTGCTCTTGGTTACGTTACAGCGAGGCTGCAACGTTGATTGCAATGACAAGAGTAATTAATCCTATTGTTCCTACCACCTCAAAGGTTTACATGCGTCGCGAAGATCTCTGAAGTAGCTGTTCAAGTCGTTTCTATCTCTTCTCGAGGCATCGATCGATCGATTGATCTGCCAGTCCAAGACGGCCTCGTTGTCCTCCAAATACGTATACGAACATGCACAATATGTTGGGTGGGTCGCCTTCGGACTGGCAGGTATGATTAATCCATTTACTGTGTTAGAATATAAATGAGCGAAAAAACAGGATTTCGTCGCGCGGCAGGACGGAGTGAAGTCAAGTCGATCCAAACTGAGCCGCCTTAGAATACCGAAGCGGGGTGTATAGTAGAGCATATCAAAAACGATCTTTGACACCTCTACGGCGAAGCTTTCCGCGAGAAATGGTTCTATACGGTCACAAACATCCAATAATTCTGGATAATGGACTTCTACGTCCTATTATTAGTCGTTGTACAACCGCGATCATGGGTTATATTGCGACATCTGGTGTATTTATGGAAGAAACCGGTTCAGTTGTCGACGGGTGATGATGAGGATAGTCCGCTGCTACGGCTTTCGCAGATGCAGGCTGTTAAAAGTATGGTTTATACTATTAGGATTATGGTGCCCAGGGGTTTTAGGAAAGTTAGGCGGGGGGTTTGGGAGGCTGTGATTAATCTTCGTGACAAATTAAAGAGTAGCATCTACTGATCTGAGAGTTGGTAGCTGAACAACGACCCCCCCCCCACGGGGCGGCTTTGGAATTCTGGCAGTCTATGCGGAGCGTTGGAAAGCTACTTTCCATAGAGAACTATCTGGCATTGATTACAGAAGATTGGGATAATAGAAGAAACACCATTTTAAAACACTACCGCAAAAACGGCGAAATATTTAAAAATAGTACGACTCTTTGGAGGGATGAGGTTATTTCATGGTATCTAAAGACGATTTGGTATGCAAAGGCAAGGATTAGAGCTGTTGTCGCGGCGGAGGATAGTGCTGAATACTTTTATGCGAGGTCAGAGCGGGATGGTGATGATATGCTGCTTGAGAGTGAATTGGACCAGTTCTCGTGGTGCTCTAGGGTACTTCTGGAACACAAGGATTTTTCGAATATAAGTGTTTTCGGGTTTGTAGCTTCGCTTGCGGTGATGATTTCGATTTATATCGCGAGCTACCTGCGGGGTTGGAAGAAGTTTCTTCAGACGCATGTCTCCACTAAGGCCCCCTCAAGGGCTATGAATTCTCGCCCCGAGGATGCTCAGTCCTCCCAAGACATGGGGGCTGGGGGATATTCTGATGATAATAGATACCACTTTCGGATGCCCAACTCCCGAGCTCCCGCAAGTGCTTAAGTTCTTGTTTCTCTTATCAAAGTATCAAGTTTGCAATTGTTAATTTCTCCTTTAGCTCAAGAATAGCTAGAACCTAGGTCTCCGTTTTATATTTTATGCCGTCTTGCAACTCATTGACGCACCTCTCGAGCTCTCTGAGGGTTACTCGATCTATTAATTATTTGACCGAATGCAGAGCCTATGCTCAAATACCTCCAACTCTATAATTTATCGAAAACCAAATTAAAGCAAACACCCAATAGACTCCCACCCTAACCAGCTGAAAAACAGAATTTATCCATGTCGATGCCTCTTCTTTTGCGGCATCTCTCCAAACTGCCCATCAAAATCAAACACATAGCCTCCATTTCCCAATCCACTACCGGAATCATATCCTCCAACCCGTTTTCCATGAAGGGCGACGGTATCATTCCCTTCATCCGCTCCACTGGCATTATTTCGAGTTTCTGGAAAAGTCGGCATCATACCTGGCTCCTTTGGCGCTGGCGCCTCCCTAAAATATTCATGACCCAAACACTGCCTTGCCGTAATCCTCCTCTCGGGATCGTATGTCAAACAGGAGTTGATCAAATTGACGGTTGCGGAAGAAGTTAATCCCAGGAACAATATTTCCAACTGGTTTTGTCGTTGAGGATTTTGTATTCTGTATTTCATTTGGTGGTACGAGGGCATTGTATGGATTTTGGGCCAGATTCGATCGTTTGGAACACCCAGTAGTTGTGCGATCCTATTTAGTTGATCGATTTCGTTTTCTCCAGGGCATAGAGGTACCTGTTTGATGATCTCACCAATGACCATCCCCGCTGCCCAGATGTCTACGGCGGGTGTGTAGCGGGTTGCACCTAGCAAGAGTTCCGGTGAGCGGTACCAGACTGTAACCACATTGGGGGTCAGGGGGCGCTCTGAATACTCCCGAGCGAGTCCGAAGTCGGCTGGATTTCTGGTTAGTACGATAATTACGCAACCTTGGCATCTACTCAAATAGGGGTTCGAATCCATACCAATCTTTAAAATGCCCTTTGCGGTAAGCAGAAGATTGCTGGCTTTTATGTCACTGCGTGTATGTGTAAGCCGAAATCCCAGTTTTTTTTTTAAGAAGCGGGGCAGTATTACCGGTGGATGACATTTCGGTCATGTAAATACTCCAAACCCTCGAATAGCTGCTTTGCCAGGCATTTAACTATTCTTTTCATCAGCAAATATTTCTATGGATTCAAAGGCCTGGGCAAAGTGGTCTCACCTTCGCTTTGAGAGTAATTGACTCTCGCGTAGTCAAGAAGGTTGGCCAAGTCCTAAGAGCATTACAATCTCGGAGGAAGAGCGCTGAATCCCCTCGAGAAAACCTCCAATCATCCATCAAAGCCCCCTCTCCTCCGAAACGAAAAAGGAAGAAGAAAGAGACCCTGATTTCAGAGAGGTAGGATTTTCGCCAAGGGGTTCAAGAATAAGCCAGCCAGGTGTGTTTTCCCGTCTTCCAAACCGGAACTTCCCAAAAAGAAGCCCCATATTAAAGAAAAAAAATCCCCGGAAAAAAGTTAAGGACCAACCTGCTCAGCATATTCCATCACCATGTAAACATCGTGTAGTTCATTCCCAACGGCAATGTCAAGTACCCGCACTACATTCCTATGCTTCAGATCGCGGAGAAGGAATATTTCTCGAAGCGCGGTGATAGGAATCCCATTGTTGCGGTCTTCGTCAAAGATGCGGACTTGCTTGAGCGCGACGATAGCGTGTTTGTCTGTGCGATTCGTGACCTTACGATCTCTAGCGCGACGGACGACACCGTATGCTTTATTGTATTCCTGTTAGACTCTATGATTCCTGCATGAGAGGATTTTGGAGAGACAAACTCCCTTCACCAAGCTGGTTCAAGGATTCAAATTCGTCGATATGCCTGCATTTGCCTACAATGATATAGTTTTCAGTAAAAAAAGTCTTATAATTGTCTTCTATGGAAACATAACAAACCTAAAAAAGTTTTATCCAGATCTAAATCTAGCGGTTCGCCAGTGATGGACATGTATTTAGGATATCGGCTAGGACTATCCTCATCCTCATCACGACCATGATCGCGCTCGCGTTCTCTTTCTCGTCGTGACGACATCCTTTGTCGAGGTTTGTTGGGGCTTCGAGGGTGGTAATAGGTACATAGGAAAGGGAGGGGGTTTACAGGGAAGGAGAAGGAATTCTACAGCAGTATATCATGGGATCGTCAGGGCACGGCGCTGTGGAAACGGAACGAGCTCCCGTTATGAGACTCATCACGTGACGCTACTTTGAGCCTCCAACGACCAACAACACAGCTGTGCCAAGCAGAGCTCAAGCTTTCATGAATTTCAGAGCCTTTCGAGAATGGGTTTTGAAGCACGATTAAACCTTTCAATGCCTATACCCTGTCTTATATCCTAACAAATCAATGAGGATTGGGTTAAGGATCGTCTCGTAAGTTAGGGACCAGTTTCCAATCTTCCAAAAGTATCGATTCTTGTTGTGTATGAGATTAAGATTTGAGCAGTTGATGCCTGTCTTTTGTATTGAGGTTCCAACAGTATTAAGTATCGGTAGCTAACTAGTTAAAACCTTGAAGTTAATGCGATTAGCTAATTAGGACAGATTCCTTGCAGGAACCGGTTCATGGCCCCATTTGCTAGTTTGGTTGAGGTACAAAACTTGGTTCATACCAGGTTCATAGAAACATCTGACTTTAAAACGGGAGAAATTTCTAGGATCTAAGCAAAATAACACCGGAATATGGTGTCCTCAATGAAAACTTTAGTAAAGGTATTGGGATCGTCGCCAAAGTGCTTGACGGTAGGTCTCGAAACACAAATGCTATTTTTCATGCTTTAGTCTGATATTGGTGCTTGCGTACAAACACACAAACGACTCTATCAGTGCGTTGCAGCGAAGTACCTATGCTTGAGTTTCGAATGTTTCTGGGGACTGAAACAGATATGTAATTGCATAAAAATATGGTTTTCGCACTCTTTTAGATAGAGCAGATAAGTTTATAGTCTATTACCAAGTCCATAGGATATCGCGCCAGGTACCGAGATTCTACGAATAGTAATAGATAGGATGGTTGAGCAAGAATACAACGTTGACAACACATGGACCAGCGCTTGGTCTTTCAATAGACGGCGTCGGCTGTTGCTCACCCAATGTAGCACAAGTCTGGTTAACAAATCTGCATGGATTTTATCAAGCATTTTTGCATATACATAGCTGTATATAGTCAAATTAGTATATACAGATTCCGCATTAGGTATCTACTCATGGATACAAACCAGTATACATAGCAATGAAAGCAATTTTAGGTTCACGGCAACAGCCTTACAGGCACTGTTTGCCATTTCATTATTCCCGTTTCTGCAGTCGATCAGAAGCAGGTTTCCCGAATGGTTGACGTGCATTTTTGGAAAAAGGTTTCGTAGATCCTCCACTAGTTCCGTTGTAACGTATCAGCTTTTCTGGAATATTGAGCGATATTGTCCTGAACATATTTTGAGACTAATTCGGCACCGATTTAAATTAAGAGAACCCCCGTGCTGGTAGGCGGGAGGCTATCCACTAAACTATTTCCAATTCCATCGCCGGTACGAGCTCCTAGGCCAATACATTCCTAGACGAGACCATGGCCCCACCTGAATCTACGTTTGTTGATACGCCAGAGGCTATCTCAAGCCTTCTCTCTTTCATTCCTAGAGAACCAAATTCTAGCCCATCGATATATATCGATTTGGAAGGTGTCGACTTATGTCGAGATGGATCCATTTCTATCCTTCAACTCTTCGTATCTACCATTCCCCATATCTACATCATTGATATATTCACTCTGGGAAACGCCGCGTTCACAACTCCGTGTTCAACTGACCCGTCGGTTACCTTGAAGAGCATTCTTGAAGATCCGACTATCCCTGTCGTGTTCTACGATATCCGCAGCGATAATGACGCTCTTTACCATCATTTCTCTATCGCCACCGCCAATGTAGTTGACCTACAATTGTATGAATTGGCAACAAGGACTGGATCTAACCTCCGATATTTGCACGGCCTATCCAAAGCGATATTGGCTAACGCCAACTTATCCATAATCGAGGCAATGAAAATGGACGAAGTGAAAAAGAAGGGACTCCAACTATTCGCTCCTGAACAAGGTGGGAGTTATGAAATATTCAACCGCCGACCGTTACCCCAGGATCTCGTAGATTATTGCGTACAGGATGTGCAATATCTGCCTGTGCTGTTGCGGCGGTTCACCCAGGAACTCGGAAGTATGGATAGAAGGTGGATGGTGCTAATTCGCAGGGAGACAGAAGCAAGAATAGCACTATGCAAAAAGGATTTCTTCGTCAAAGGCAGACAAAATGCCATAGCACCTGTTTCCTTTCAAACTCTCCGTACTAGGGGCATTATTGTTGCGTGATTGTCTGGGCCTCATATATGATGTTGAAAGCTATTCGACATTCTAGCCTTTTTGTTTTGAGTGAAAATGAACGTTTTGTGGGTTTACATTTCTATCCTTAATTTTCGTCAATTTTTAAAAGTAGCTTGGTATCATTACCCGGAAGCAATAGCTCCTAATTTTTATCCTTTCCCCCCAAGATCTGTTGGTTTCGATTTTGGATTCTATCCTTTTTCTATCTTTTAGCAGAGAATGTCAACTAACCCGGGGTTGCTCGTTTTTCGGGTTAACATTAGTCGATATCGATATACCGACCTATCTAATGGAAATATGTTGATAGAGTAATTCAGAAAGGCTCGAAGGTAGTTGAAAAACCACAGAGCGTAATTAATAGGCGTGACGTGGGTTGTGTGAAATTATTGCATAGAGCTGTGAGACGCTAGGGAGCTTGGTGCGTTTTTAAGGACCTCTTGTGCCTCGAAGACGCCTTAAAGTCCCAGTTTTAGCATGTCTTTATTGCCGTGAATACCGATTTAAGACTGACTTGCGTTTGATATACGCCCGGGAAATGCACCGTTTTTCCCTACCGTAACTGTTAAATGCTGAGTCCCCGCTTGACTGGAGGCTCGATGATAGCACCGATATACTCAAGTCGTCCTTTGATAATTGCAACGTTTATCTGTGCGACATCACGGCTAAGGTCGACTTCTTGATCGTTATAATAGAGAAAATTGGAATTCAAGACATGTTTTAAAGAGACCTAAATTTTATATAGGGTCCGGTGTGCTCAAAACAATCATGTTTGCAACTGCCGGAACTGCGGAGCGCTGTTGTCTGCGACTGCCACTGGACCAGTTTCGTGTACTGATACTACCGGAGAACGCGCTTGATACAAGAAGACTGGCCTATTTTATCGTCGGATTGAGATTTCGAGGTGGGAAACAAATCGTCCTTTACTGCTCATTCACGCCCCAGCGACCTAAATTTTTCGTTTTCCATATCTTTTCTTTTCAAATGAGATGTCCATCTTATTAATATTTTACTCGGCTGCCTCTTCTGTGGCAGGTTCTGCCGGCTTCATTTGGTATACGCCGTGTACATTTCCCTCACTATAAACGTGATGTTAGTCACCGGTCCGAAATATAAATACGTATATGAGTCAATGATAAAAAGGGTTTGAACAGAATAGAAAGAACTTGCGTGTCTTCAAATAGCCCCATAAGGCCATGGTCTCCTTCTGGCTTTTTCTCCTCCCTAATTTTCCCTCCTAGCTCCACAACTTTCTCAAGTGCTTTATCTACGTCGTCCACCATGAAGTAGAGAATCGTCGATCCCGAAGGCGTCGAGTTGGTATCAACCTTACAGATGCCACCAGTTAGAGTGCCACCGGGGTTTGCAAGGGTGAACATTGCAATATCCGATTCCTTGTAACCGGCAGGGGTCGGCTTGAAGGAGAATGAAAAAGCGGAGGAATAGAAACTGCCATTTATCCCGCCCTATTTTATTAGTATTTGTGTAACGATCGACGTATCTTAGTCCAGGATGTTTTGCACCTACGCCTTACTCCGGCCAACATCCGTCGCAGGAATCTGGATCCAGCATACACTTCCAAACGGCGGCGGGGTCCAATTGGCAGCTGCGTCTTCCGCGGAATCGGTTTTGGCTTCTGTGCCGTTTGTATCCTTTTCCTCGACAGCCATTGCATCTTCCGCCGGCGCAGCCTCGGCCTCAGCGCCATTTGTGGTGTCAACGACAGTCTCGATTTCAGTATCGACATCGTCGGTTTTGACCTTCTTTTTCACGGGTGAGTCGACATTAGGAGTTGGCTCCGTGACGTCGGTGGATCGCTTTTCAGACATTGTCACAAGTCTTAATTGTCGCCATCATTAGTACTGAATGCTATTTTGGCCTATAGTCTGGGAATTGGCCCATAATATCTCAAATTTATGACAGCATGCAAACATTCCCGTGGCATGCCCAAGACGGAAGCGGTTGCGAAGCGGGATGAGCCGATGGTGCATGAGCGTGCTCATTGGATGAGGGGTGATGAAATGACGTACATTTGTATGCGTGGACTTATCGCGACCGGAAGTAAATGATATAGAAGCTATCTGTATCACGTAGCTACCACCTAAGTAGATGTCTCAGTAAAAAACAGGACCAATTGAAATGGCAAATTGTATAAAAGCTGTAGCTAGATAGTAAATGCTACTTTGTAAGAACTGGAAGTGATTCAATTCGAGAGCTCAAGTTGAGATTGCAACTTGCGGGGAGTACGCGCCTTTTGAATACTCCTCTTCGCCGGGTCTGGTAAAGCCTTCTTTCCTACATAATTCTTCGCCTTGTCTTGTCCCTCGCCTTGGATTTGGGGGAGGCCACATGTGTACTAACCAAATCCCGTGCGAACGTGTTGGGATCCTTTTGTCCTCGTTGCATCATTGCTTCTTCCACCAGTTCTCAGCGGTGGTCTGTACTGTGCCATATGTAATGCAATGTACTCTTCGATCATCGGAAAGTATGGGGTCGGTCACTAGCATCCGTTCTGCATTCCAGACCAAGCTAAGCTATCGATGCGAGGGACCGTGGTTACTTCTTCGCTAATATGCGGCTGCTGGTGGCTTTTTTCCCCAAGTTGCATTGTTAGGACCGGGGGAAGGCACGAACCAAAAATATGACCGATACAATCGAGTAACGGGTAGCCGACCGGCACTTGGGCTTGTGCTTAAACTAGCATAACGTTGGCGAGGGAATGGCTCTACCTTGGTCGTGTGCAGGTGGATAAAATGTGCAACCCGGATTCCGCGATCCATCAGAAGCCCTGTCGGCCCCAACCGTCTAACATGAGCTAGGCTGCATGCATCGGGTTCAATGCATTAATATTGCATTCCAAGTTCAATAATTCTCGCAGCCCCAACCAGGATTACTGCCAGCCCTTTCTTTGGCAATGGCTAGTTGCTGTTCAGCTCCAGAAATTATCAGCCCTTCATATAATCCGGATTTAATGAAAAACCGCCACCCGCTTATCGAGCTATGTTGTACTGCATAGTTACTCGAAAAGAACACCGTTAAATATCCCCTATCGTCTATCCGCTGCCGCCTATATAATACAAATGAAAGGCTTTAAGTTATATACAATGCCACCAGGCGGAAGAGAAAATTATATATAAAAAAAAGTATGTGCAATGAAAGATGAAATAGTATGTGCATGTTGTGCAGGTAAAATATATACAACTCAAAAAATACCACAACTCGAACTTACGTCTCCCTCGTCGAGGTATAATCCATATTGTTATCTTGGGGGACGTTTTTATCGCCCTCTGTTTCGTCCTTCGGCAGGGCCGCCCGATAAGCAGCCTCAAAGTCTGCCCTGATCTGTGAGTTCATATCTGCCTCATGCATAGCTTCCTTCCTTTTCAACATCTCTGTGTTTGTTTTGTCGTGGTCATCCCAGAAGAAGCCATCATCTTCTTTTTCCTTCCCGAATTCTTCTTCATCTTCAATGTTAATGGGAGGCTTCAGCCACGACTCAATTGCGTCGTGTAAAGCTCCACCTATCTCACGTTCTAAAAACAACGGATTATCAAAGTGAGCCTCGTTCACTTCATCATCATCATCGTCGCCGTCGTCACCGGAAAACTCAAGGCAATCCAAGTCGTCGCTGATGATGTGCTCATAAAACGCGTACAGGTCTTCCTTACCTGCCAGCATCATTTTTCTCTCCTCCTCCTTTTCCCTTTCTGATTCCTGCACGTCGGCCTGGCTTAGGCTTTTTATCTCGGGTATTATCCGGCTAGATTGTATCGGTGGGGTATTCATCGAGGGAAGATCATACCAACGAACACTCAAGTGCGATGGCATGTTGTTCAATAAAGCGAAGTTCTGAGCCCAGATCATTTCTTCATCTCTCTTCCTTCCCTCCTTTCGTGCTGCTTCCTGGCGCTTCTTGATGCGCTCCCATGTGAGGATCTGCTGAATGTCATCATCACGGTGTACCCTTCGCACCTGGAATAAACTCCAAGCCCACGTCAACAGGGACCAATCATGGCACTGTGGGTGTTTCCTCCTCAAAAACCTATCCCTCCTTAATGCCGCGACCAGGTCGGCCGAAAAACTTCGCCTGGGCTTAAAAGAGTGATGGGAGCTAAGGTCCATCCTCATTAGCTCCATCCGCATCTTGATGGCCTGTTTCTGAAACTCCACCATGGCTTTATCCCTTTCATCAATATCCTTGAAGTCACTCATCACCTCTGGATTCCGATATACATCTCCTTCACTGGCTAGGTAGCCCAAAGGATCTCTAGCCTTGGATATGAGTCTCATAGCCCACACCGGAGTCTTAACAACCGACTCAGTGTCTTCGGAGCACACGCCCAACGCCAACTTTCCAGGCTTGCCTGCCGACCGACCAGTTTCGTAGATATCCGCCCGCATGCGATCGATCATGCCTTTCGTGGCCATATTTCTTAGACAAGCATGCGCCCAAACTGTTCTTACGACATTGTAGTATCGGAACCTGTGCGCCTGTTGGAATATCATTTGCATAACATCGCCCCCGGCTTCGATACCGAATTTATCTTCGAAAACACGCACAGCCCTGACCATAGGCATGATCATTCCTGTGATTCGAGCTTGTCGCACGATTATCCTTAAGGTGCCATGGTTGGGCAGGATCTTCAGCTCCCTCGATGCTCTGTAGAAAAGCGTTCGAGCTTCATCGTATGCGTAGTTTTCGTATAGAAATTCAAGGATTGGGTTGAGTGTTGTGGCATCTAGGTGTATCCCAGCCAGGTTCTTCCAAGGAACAGGAACGTTTGTATTCCCGTGTTTCAGCTGATCTTTATACATTTTGAAGGAGAGCGAAATAAGTTGACCAGGGGCAACCCTCTTTGGATCCAAGCCGATTTTCTTCATCATCCGGAAAACCTGAAGTTGCTGGCCTGGTGTGTGACAACAGGTCAACAACGCCTTCCAGGTTTCGTGATCAAACTTGAGCTTTTTCTGCATGAGCCGTCGAAGGAGACGCTCGAACACGAATAAGTCTTTCTGCTTCGCTGCCGCCAGTAGTCCTTCTCGAAAGGTTCCTAGATTCATATTGATTTTTAAATGATCCATAAGATCAATTAAATGTCGACCCTTCTTGATTTGGTTGACCCGCATTAGGTAGTTGATCGCAGTGTTGAATATGGTCGTATTTAGGACTCGGTTGTGCTCGTGCGAGAGAATAAGTGAGACGATGGTGCTCGAGATGAACTCCACGCTATCCGGGTATCCAGGTGGAAGGAGGTACCTCATGTCTTGTTTAGAAATCTTCAGTGCTACCAAAGCTTGAATTAGGGATAAAAGCTTAGCGCTGGATAGTGGTAGCTTTTTCTCAACGTTCACTTTAAAGACGTTCGCTAAGCCCTCGAGGTCAACTTGTTCCAGGTATTCGAGTCGAAATTCGTCAATCTCCTTTGGAAAGAGCCCTGAAGGCGTCCAATGCCTCATCGTATACATTAGAGTATCCCTTTCCTGTGCAGTTGTTTCAATGGTCTCGTAATTCTCTGGCTCTAAAGGGAGCAGCTCTTTCTGCCAATCTTGGGCGAGAGTATCGAGCGGAATTGGTCTTTCTGCATTTTCGATAAGCCCCCCCGCGTCTTCGAGCTGTACCTTATGATGCGGCGTCCCACGGAATCGATATTTGTTTATTGTCTCTGCGGATGTGAACCTCTCCAACATATACAATGAGTTCGCAAAACATAGCCTTAAGTCGGGTGCATTCCACCAGTGTTTTCTATGGGCGTACCATTTCGTAATGCTTCCGACGTGGTCCCAATAGTACCGATTATATTCGTTTTTCAGTTCCCCAAGGGAAGGCTTCCAACTTTCCGGTCTTCCTAAGAAAACTGTCGGGTCGCCGTGGCGGAATCGTCGAGTGTAGTCCACCTTAAATTTGGACCAGATGCTTTCTTGGTAACCTTCAGTTATAACCTCGGGTCTTGTGACGATATGGTCCTGGCGCCGAGATCTTCGAGACTCCGCTAATTGTAGACCACCGCGGGAGAGGCGGGCATTTATGCGTTCAAGGTCTTGGACGATGGACGCACGGGTTACAGGAGCCTTTCGACGGAGTTGGCGGTTTTCACCCCGTGTGCGGGTCCAATCAGGCGCTCGAGTTGGGTCTTGGAGTTCAGAGGCTACTTTACGTGGGATAGGTGGCTGTGTGGCGACGTCTCGGGGAGCCTCGTCTTCGAGGTCCGGGTCGACGATATAGACATAATTGAGTTTATCAGGATGCTCTGGTCTGATGCTACTATAGGGGTGCATAGACCCTTGGTGGCTGCCGCCAACATCGTGAACGTCTGTTGGTGGGCTGTCGAGGTCGTCAAGGAATAGCTCTAGATCTTCGTCTTCGGGTTCGAATGGTTCCATGACCTCTCGTATATCCTTTTCTAGCATCTCGAGCTCTCGTAACCGGGTATCTTCGTCCATAGGCGGCCGTCCATCCTCTGAGTACCATCTCCTACCCCGGCCCACCAAATCCCCATTGTTCACCCCTAAAAATACTACAGGCCGCCTCCATGACAATGCCCTTCTCTCGAAAGGAGCCGTCGTGCTGTTGAAGGACCGAACCGCCCGTTTCGGGCCATGATTCTTAATATTAAGTTTGGTATTGTAACTCAGCCTCTTCTGGCAGTCGCTACATATCCAATTGTAGCTTCGGCGGGCTCGTAGGGTCACCTTCTGGAGCATGGGTCCCAGAAAAGCGTGGTGGGGTGGAAAGGTGTCTGAGTGTAAGGTGTTGATATTGGGCGCATCGTTCTACCTAAACAATACAATCTATCATCAGCCTGAGTCTCATGAAGGATTTGAAGAAGAAAGGGCAGAGAGAAGGAGAGCACCTGATGAAGTCCCCCGCCGTGATTGGGCAATGTGCCCGTGGTCTGTCGCAACGGTTTGTCGTTTACTTCAGTTCGTCGGTTGTTCAGGGTGGGATGTGGTAGCAGGCCGAAGCTAAAAAATATTTTTTTTCCCTTGCGAGATGTCGGCGCAAAACAACACAGACAAGATCCAACAGCCCACCACCCCACGGTTTATATCTCCAGACGCCACATTGATAACCTCAATAACGCCGTAGGATTACTTCCCGAAACTTAAAGTTATCATATTATAGCCTGCCTTATGTATTTGCATAGAAATTGCCCTAAAATTACAATTATACCACCACTCCCAATATGGGCCTATCCATTATACCCTGTCACACGACATCCCTCAGCTTTGAAAACCCCCCTTCTGATGGTTGTAGCCAGTTTTTTGCATCATATTCATACCCGCCCTCAATCATATGAAATGTATAAATCCATCTACTTTTCAAACTTGTGTTCCTTTCACTCTTATGCAACACACTTCCATGAATTAACACCAAGGTCCCAGCCTTGACCTCTGCCAATTCGTACTTCTTTTCCTCCGCCATCTTTTCCCTTTCTTCCTTTGTCGGATGAGGTGCAGGGACATCTGCAGGCCATGTCTCAGGAATGTTCTCGAAACCAGTCCCATCGGCTCCGCCATTTATTCGGACCAGTCGGTTAGTAATTGGGGAGTATTTGTGCGAACCGGGGATAAATCCGAGGCACCCGTTTGTAATGGTGCAGTCCTCGAGCGCGTACCAGAACCCCATTGCAGACGGTGGACTCGTGAATAGAAACGGTGAGTCCTGGTGCGCACCTACTTCGCCGCCGATTTCCGGCTGCTTGCATATAATCATTGATTGGAGGACCCGAGGATCTTGAAAGCCGAGTGAGAGTGCGATACTAAGGTTTTGGGGAGTGAGGGTCATGGCACTGAACGCAGAGTCGGCGGTATGTAGACCATGGCCAATCTTATTGATAGACTTTTCTTTGGGGCGAGTTAGGTTGCCAGTCGAGTCAAATGCGTCTAGATACATCATAAAACCATTAGCATGTGTGCACTCACATCAATTACTTCAGCGAGCTACCGGATCTACTGACCCTCTTCAAAGAAAAATCGAACTTTATCTCCACTTTCCAAGAAATATTGATCACCGACATGTTTATTTCCCTTCTCTCCTGTTGAAAACTTTGTCATAGGATGCCCATCCAACGAAAAATCCTCAAGTAATGCCTTGGTTCTCTCTTTCAACCCTGCGATAGTTTCTGCATCTAATGCATTCTCGATCAAGAGATATCCGTTGTCGTGGAAGAATTGAACTTGTTCGTCCGTCAGGACCTGTGGGATCGTGGATGACGGTGACATTTTGTAGGACTAGTATTACTTTCTATTGTTTACTTTATTGTGATGGTTTGTGATGAGGTTGAAAGGTGCAGCTTATGCATGTGCATTATCTTATCAGATATGCTTTATACTGGAATGACGACGTCCACTTTAACGTTACTTAAGCCGGGGTAAAGACCGGGATGCCCCGCCATCGCCTGCACGCGCATGCCGCCGCAAGCCGGTCCAACAATTGCAACGCACAATTGAAAGCTATCTTGCAATGCAATATTTGTAAAGCTTATTTTAATCAATTATGATTTCTTTGCAAAAATTTACAAGTGTAAATCCAGACTCCCTTTAGTGCATACAAGGATGTATCTATGCAATGCGAGTCACATACCTTGACTGATAAAATTCCTCCACTAAAAGTATTCGAAATTATATTCTCAAATTTGGTTTCGAGACTGTGGAGCAAGTTCCAAGATGCTATAGATCAGAATACAACACTGCAACACAGCATCTGATCTGGTGAGTTTATGGTGCGGCGCCGAGGAAGATATCTATTGACATGATGGACTCGTTAGTTAGTAGAGGTATCTAGCAATGTCTCGCTAACAAGTGTGAGGTATTTTTTTTTCAGAGGTAGAAACAACATGCTTAAAACAGATGCTGATACCCATACTGCGGCAAAGGAGCCAACTCTGGAGGACAGTATATATCTGAGAAACGACACATAGGAGTACTGGTTAGGCATTGCGCGAAAAGACATCTTAGAAGGCTTAGGGTCTTGGTTACTCACAAATATCCAGCATAATACACGTAGCCGACCCAGAAAAATCATTGGCCTACATAAGGCATAAGCATTAGAATAACCAAATACCGAAGCCTTCTGACCCTCTTGGGCTGAGCCCCATCATTGCCAGCACCATATTCCACCCTGTATCCAACCTAACATCTTTCTAATCTCTATAGTCGGGGAGGAAAGCATTTATTAACACCAACGATGAATTTGTCTGCGAGTCTGGGGTTTCTGTTGTTGTTAAGTTGCTTAGAGGCGTTGGCAAGCTATTTTCACTCGACGGAACCAGAGGCAAGCCGCTTTCTAGAGGCTGGTTTACAAGACCAACCCGCCAAGCTCTTGTTGCGAAAAGGCATTCTGTTTTGATTGGGGTCTAAATGGTTTGGATTAATGTGCCGGGCCCCGTCATATTCGAACATTCACGATAAATGTGTATCGCAGCCATACCAATGGAAACAACCCACGACATAGCCCCAACTTTCATCTTAGTGGTTGAGACATGCGCATAGTTTTCGACTCTTCTCAAATGGAAATCAGTTTTGGCGAGAGACAGCCCGGCTTTCCAGCCAAAGATTACTGTTAGCGCTATGTCTACTCCACCAAAGGCCTGCAGAACGGGATCGTACAAGCGGCATTGATTGCTGTAGAGAAGTATAATGTTCTTTCTTTCTGGATCCACACCAATAAATTACCAACCCAGGTAATTCTTGGTCGAGAACACCATAGCAAGAACAGCTCGAACACCGGCGTTGCTCAGTAGCCAGGAACACTTTTGCAATATGTGTTGACAAGGTTGGCGCCTAGTTATACAGAAATGAAAAATATAACTATAAGAAGTCATAGTCGTGATCCTTCTGGCGATTCACAAGCCCGAGCCAGTTTGTGCACCACATCCCGACGGCCAACTATTAGAGAACTCAAGAATGCAACAATGTTGATAAGAGCAAAAATGCCAAGTGCCGCTCATCGATCTGGAGGGGTATTTTGGTCACAGACGCTCGGTGTCAGAGTCCCCGGTGCCAACTTTGGGGCTAGCAAGGCTGGAGATAAACAGAATTATGCATAATATTCCAGTACCAAGAGAAGAGCCTTGTTTGAGCCTTTAGAGATGCCTCATACTTAATCAAAATCTATTTGATTGATTGATTGAATGATCTAATAAATCTGTTTCACTGTGTTCGCAGAACCACCGAGTATATTTTACCCAGGCAATTGCATTTTTTCCACTACAGAAGCTTGATACTGCAGTGAGTTTTTACATGTAGCTTGGGTAGGGCCGCGACAAAAACATTCACTGTCATCATGAGTGGAATTAGACAGACCTATATCTTGTAAGATAAACAAGGATTTCTCAAGGCTATTGCATGCTGCTGATAATTCTCTCGCGCATGTGGGGGCCTAATCAAAAGCTGTAAGCCAGTTAAGAATAATATCTGCCCTGCACTAACGTGTTCTGATCGTACCAGGTCCTATGCGCCTATTCATACCACATTGCTGTAAGCCCTCTGGAAACCCCTCGCCAGGGTCTCTACCTTACGGCTATATATTTCCTGAAATACAACTGACTCGTTGATTCTGATAGTGGTATTGAAGAGTTCGCGTTCGCGGACTTCATTCTTATAAGTGAACACTTCGTTTCGTTTGAAGCTTAGTCGAAGGTAAGCGGGTAGCCCATCACTCAAGCCCTCACGGCCAACCGGGCCACTCAAAAGATTTAAGGTCTCGACATTTATGCCAACTGTTTCGAGATGCCGAAAGACCTTGCTTGCTAGCTCACATTTCTTTCCATTCTCATGGCGGGCACGGCTCGGTTTGACGACAAAGCCGCAGCCCGGCACATAGTCCGTCGCTTCATAACAAACTCTCCAAGAGGCTACCAATAAGAACACTGGGCCGTTATCAGGGTGTCCTTCCGTTCATTGAATTAAAGGGTTTCGAGTATCCAGAGAGGCTGCGGAAAGCCTTCGTACCCACCCAACCCGCTACTATTGAAGCGAGAATTACCAAAATGTCGCCGTGCCAATGTATCACCCCCGAAAACTTGGAATATGTGGCACTGAAAGACTTAATTTTCGACCTTCTACAGGCCAATTAGTCTAAATTGATAAAAATATGATAGATTGAGGATTTCAGGAAGATCACTTGCAGGGAGCTATTGGCATATGATTGGTAGACTCGAGACCACGAGCTATAGACTTGACATTATATGCATTAAATATACAGCTGAGCAAATTTCTTAAATTCCCAAGCCTTGGGTCAACAAAAAATTGGTGCTGGTTCGCGAGTTTTTATGCGCGACTGATTGGCCGTTTCGCAACGAGAAAAGGCCAAAGCCTTGAGTTCATGCGGCTGAGCGCTGGTATGTTTGCGCACCACCATATCCAAATGACCTATATTTTCACATTTATACATGATAACTATATGTGGTTGCATAATTTTGTCAGTACCGCATCACTTAGCTGCGTAAGTGCCGCAAAACTCGCGGCTTGACTGGTTGACGTCTCGCTTACTGATTCCACTTTCAAAGGGCAGAATATTCGAATTACTAGAGCTAGCTAGGACAACTAAATGTGCAAAGCCATTGTTGAAAGAACTGTTATCACTATGTTAGCAAGGTTTCGAGGTCACCAAGTGTGGAACATGCTTGCGTAGCCTTGAGGTGACAGTCCCAACTTTCATGCGGATATCACAGACAAAGGCTATGAATGCAAGTTAGACAGTTGTTACGCCAGCAGCCCAGTCGTGAATACCCACTCCAAGATTTCCATTGTTGCAATTGCAATGCCCACCCAATACAGGCAGGTCCAGGACAAGGACTTTGATATTCTTCCATTAGTCTCCCCATCCATCAACCGCTCAAACTACAGGCGCAGTTATCTAAGGGTTCCGTTATGATTATAATGCGTGCTACCTAGGCTGTGGCCTTCAGCACACAAAATGTTATATATCTAATATATATGTACTTGGTATCTAGTCGATTATGATCATCACCGACTTGAAAAATTTCATCTTCGTGCTGCGGGACCAGGTCAACCGGTAATATGGAGCAACTGGCCCGGAAACCAGCCATCGATACCTCTCCCTCATACCGAGTTATATGGCTCAAATTCTGGGCAATGGGAATGCTCATGGTAATATACGCGTGGTTATTCTTTACGGGTTTATCCCCATAGCCAATTGGCAAATATTATGAATATAGAACCAAGAGTGTACACGTGTAAGCTACGAGGACGTGACTTAATTGTAGCCTAGAGCGCTTAAAGATATGTTGATTACTTCAACTTTGCCCCACAGTTCTATGCGGCTCGTTCCGTCTCAAATGAAAGTTTGCCTTCCGAAGATCTTGGTAATCCCCATAGTTCTTGGGGGGGCGGGTCTGGGTTTGCTTTGTTAGAGCCAGCTAATTTGTACTAAAAAGCCTCGGAATCTAGAGAAATCAATGGTGAGTGTTTTCAGTTCATGAATTTTATGATACCTAACACTGTTATGACGCGGCATATATAGTCATGATTGATGTCATAGCTGCCATTCGAATGAAACAAGACAGCTAGTTACGGAGCTGCTTCACCTCGGAGACAATTCCCGTTCCTCACTGCCATAACTTAATTATCAGTGCAAGCCTCACGAAGCTGAGATTGTGATGAGTTAATGAATGTATTAGTCACAGGAACCATTTAATTTGTGCGCGGTACGGAATATGCATGTCTTTGATTTCCTAAAAAATCTGGTTTCCTTGGAATAAGGAAATACAATTATATAACCATTTATTTCCCAGTTTTTGTATTCGAGACAAGTTATTTCACTAGAATCTGGGGCTGTCGGCTGAGTATTTTCAAGATGTTGGAAGAAACACACGGGAAATTCCGCGCTGAACTTTAGCCACGTAGGTGGGTGGGTACTGAGATATCAAACGTACGAACCCCTCGCCCCTTCCCGATTCAGCTGTGGTACTTACGCGAGATCGATCGAGGGGAAAATACTCGGCCTGTCCCGGTTTGTACGACACTTCCATTTTGAGACTAGAAGGCCGTCTTTAATGACAAGATATGGAATGGTTTGGAAAACGGTCCAGCTTTCCAAATTGCCCAATTTAACCGTTTATCCATATGCCGTAGAACTAACATTGCAGTTGGCTGCAGCCACCTTGCAGCGTTACATGTGCATATGCATGTCTACGTGAATACTATCCAATTGGCATAATGTTGGCTGCGAAGATTTTGAATTGCATTTTGATGCCCATGTTCATGAATTCAAACTATTTTGATGAGTGGAAAAATTTGTCCTGGTATTTGTAACGTTGTAACTGACAATCACACTGTGTTTAACTATGTATACAGTAATATTCTCCCAATCTTTAATTTCTCCCCTCAACTCTAGAATGGTAGGAATGAGTACTTGTTATGAAGTTGATCCTTGGATGGTCAATTACTAACAATGCAATGCTAAAACTCCATCCCCGGCAAGCCGGCTAAGCTAAGCCAGTGGGGTCTCGCTAGTGGATTTTTATGTATGTTGTGCAACATTAGGATTGTAACTAAATTTTAGAATCCTGCTTTTCAAACTTGGACTTGAATGATTAGCCAGTCTTGTAGCTACCTAGGTCGTCCCAATTTACCCGAGGTCTTGAGATCCAGCCTTCTGAGCCAGCCTTCTGAGGCCTGGTCCTTGATTTTTCGCCAAAAACTACATCGATTGAGCTATATCAATCAATATCCTTGGTCTTGCCAGGGTTTTAAAAACATGAGTCGCCAAGTATGCCGGCACGGCGACTCTCTCTACGGATCTATCTGTTTCGAATTATTTCCCGAAAAGCGGTTAAAGCTCTCGCATTGTTTAATTTATTTCCCCGTCATATTCCATCAGATAGATTAATGACGTCGCGAAATGCAGCTAAGTCTAGCTCAGTTTGTCGTTGTAATTCAACAACTTTAGAGCGTATACGTTTATATATTGGGAGATATTGTCAATCCATTTCCTGATCGGTTTCAACTACTTACCGCTGCCTCAGCCGTTGATGATCACCTTGAGCTATTACTTGTAAACTATAGTGGAATTCCTACGAGGAAATAATCGGCACTTCCTGGGCTTCTTGATTGGCTAACTTTGAAGAACAATATCCTGTGGACGTGGCTCAAAGTGTGTAGATCTCTCCCCGCATGCCGCAGAAGCAAGTAAATCTATTGATGATAATTATTGATTTTGCAGCTTCTTTGTATTCATGCCCCAACGTCTGAGGCGTTGCAGCTCCGAACCGGTATACTACTGACATGGGACATTCCGTTGCATCTTGAAAACCTGAATTCCAACACGTCAATTTTGCGAAGCCTTTAGTTCAGTGATGATGATATCGGCTTTGTTCCCGGCTAGGAGCGACGCATACACACATTACGATTGGCAAGAAAATTCAGTTACCGCTTGCAAAGTTTCAACCCACAGAACGGTTAATCCAGTCGGCGCTGTGGCCATCTGGTCGAGTTCCAACATCACAGCGATTTGGAGACCAACCACAATAACAACCATATATCTTCTATGTGCCTCGAAGAAGTATATAAGGTCGAGGTTTTGCCCTCCAGATCCGTTCTCTTCAATCCGCATCCCCATCGACATCGCATCAGGGCGCAAAACAAATATAAGAATATAAGAATAAATTAGTTATCTTCAAACTAGAAAATCTTCTTATTCTCATCCTCCTTCTTCTTTTAAATATCAAACCATCTATCTACATATACAATGAAGTTCAGCAATATTCTCCTCGCAGCATTTGGCTTCAGCACCTTCGGTAGGAATCTCGCAAAAATATCATATCAATATAGAAATTGAAGCCAAAGAAGACTGACTCAAGCGAATATTAACAGCTGCGGCTTTCCCCGCCCCTGTTCCCGCCCCTGATACTAGCCTCAACGTTTTCGAAAAACGCGAGTTACTCGAAAGAGATCCTGCTGGAGATCTCGTCGAGCGCACCGGTTGCGCCAACTTGATTGCAGACGTGCAGGTCTGTATTGATGCTGTTGTCGCAATCAATTCCAAATACGTAAGCCTAATTCTATTATTGCAAATATTCTCAACGACTGAGAAACCACAAAACTGACTAAACTTCACGGCCAGACCGCCAAAAAGACATACACCAGGGGATCTTGTCAAAGTTGGGCTGCTGAAGTAGTCGCAAAGATCAAGGTCCTAATTGCCGTGATCACAGCATATCCTAGTGGTTGCTCATACCCACCAATCAATGATTGCGTCGGTATTTTTGTGAAATTGATCGTGACTATCTTCGTGCAACTCAAAGTTTTTATTGATCTTGGCGGACTACGTGAGTCTCTCTTTGCGATGGTGGAGTAGCATGCCTGGATGGATTCGCTAATTTATTATTTAGTCGGTATTCTCTTGCTAACTGTCGACCTTCTCCTCTCGCTCTTGCTTGGGTTGTGCGGCGATTTGTTGCACATTGTGGTAACCTTGCTTGTGCTGATTGAGGTTAAGATCAAGGTCGGCATTTGCGCATTGGTATGTTTATATTCTTGAGGCTCTGAGCGTTGAAGACTATTTACTGATATGGTGTGCAACTAGATTCTCAAAGGTTGCGGTGGCCTGCTTCCTGTTATCTGGGTCCAGGTTCTTATCAAACTCTGTCTTCAAGTCGGAATTTCGGTTTAAACATTTCCTTGTAACAAGGATTTGGCATCCGCTATGCCGTAATGAGGAGTTAGCAGTAGGAAATAAAACGTGGAGGGATGTGTTTGCCTCGGTGTCGTAGTCGAAGAGGAGGAAATGACGATTAATTCTAATATTGGCGTGTGGATTAGTGGCTTATGGTTGGAGCCTTGAAGCGTTTAATGAATGTATCTGATTACCTTACTACTTTATCTTCTCTGTCATTTACTAGCAAATTTGATATGTCTTTACCGATAATGTTTCGTCCCAAAATCATATGAACAATATTTCATAACTCGGTGTTCTAGGTAAAGCAAATGATGTGTTGGCTTTGTTGTATTTGCCAGCAGTTCTGTGCACCATATAATTTGGGTAGCCGAAACTGCTTCTTGACTTAGAAAACCGAGATACTTAGGACTATAATCTGAATGGAATATCTCAAGATAAGTAGCAAGTCAATTTACAAGCTTGGACTTCGATATATCAACTATAGTTTCATTTTCCGGACCCTCGAGGTCTACAATACGCGCGTTGCGCAGCAACATGCAACACTTGCGTCCGCTGCTGAAATCTTGTGTAACGGCACTAAGACTTATATATCCGTATGCATACGTATGTGGCCGGATCCATGAACGCTCCAGGCCAATTAATTATTCTCGCCGCTTTTCAATAAATTTAGCTGTCTGGTGATAAGCGTAACATCATACCAATGCATCAAATTTGTGTACTGCATACCGTACAAAATTGTTTGGCGGTGGCAACTGCTTCGTGGCACTTTAGCATTAATCAGTAATCTCGAGTGCAAAACTTTCATACTATAAAACATCGAAATGATCGTCCAGACTTCTTCCATTTCCGCTAGGTGTTTCTATGTTAGGTTTAGCTTAAGCCAACTTCGGGGTTCCGCCATCCTACGACTCAAACTAGGCAAGACCATGGTACCATGCACGTGTATAGGTACGCGTATACACTACTTGTTCCAGCAGGCTGGATCCGTCTGGTCCCGTCCCCTATAGAGCTCTAAAATTCTATCACCCCGCCTATCTGGCGCTTAGCTCACTATATCCGATCCCGTTTCCACAAAACATTTATGTCAACGCAAGATAAAACTCCGATTACAAAGCTGAGAGAATATAACTATATATAACCCGCTGGAAAGCTACATTCAGAATATGATGTCTTTCCGTCCGACTATATCGCTCTAGTACTGATTTAATCGCAGAAGCTGGCGCCGCTGCGCCAAACTTTGCCACTTCTTGTTTTTATGAGAGTCCGCATTATCACATACTCCCTTGATGACTATGCATGCAATACTGCCCAAAATCTCTTGCCCTTTCATTTCAAATGCGATTATGTTTCTCCCTGCTGCAACCATACTACGATCCTCTCTAGATTTCATAACCGTGTCACCGGATGTAACCACTCCAAAGTGTATTAGAGGTTCCTGGGTGCCATTACTCCGCCCTGGGCCTACTGAAAGAATCAACTGCTCAGTTACATGGTGAGACCACCGAACGATGGGATTGTGCCAAAGGGTGACAAACTACCTTGCGCAAGGTCGATGTCTCGCAAACCAGCCTCTCCGCCTATATACACATGTCTAGATCTCTATCTTCCACCATATAATCCTAATTGCGAATCGTAGTGCTGCGACCAACCTGTTAGGTTGAACTGTGCGGCTGCGGCCAAAATTTACGATTTTTCTACTCATATATACCTTCATATATATATTGATGATTTTGGCCCAGGTAGGAATGGTGCCCCACCGATCACGTTGATGGCGTCGTTATGAAATGGTAACTACCACTTGCCATTAATCGCTTGGTATACGTATACGCGCCTAGCCTAAACCTACTCTTAGTGCACTGCTCGCCTACTGACCATTGGGATTAAACGGTATGCTCGAAACGTTATATTAGATAAGAGCACCAGCCACAAGCGTGTGGCCAACTTCGGTAGAAAGCCGAAGTCAAATGTTTCACACCTTCAACAGCGCCAACATTTCCAACACTATAACACGCTTAATCTTAAATTCACATGCTAATTCACTTTCCCAATATTCACGAGGTTGACCAGGTTTCCCCGCATCTCGAGATCTCATCGAGATACCTTTGCTACCAATATCATGAAATCTTAGATAACTGAAAATTGCGATATCAAATTGGTATCCCATTCTAACAAAGCTTATTCTTACAGACTAAACAACTTCCAAGTCCAGAAAAAAAAAAAAGGTAAAAAAATAAGTACACCAAAAAAATATAAAAGACCTCATTATAAATGCCACTATGGTATATCTAAAAACTCAACACCAACAGAATGCCACCACCGCCACTATCAACCGGCCAAGGGAGTTTAGTGTCCCTTGAATTGATCCTCAGTCACACCAGCGCCCATGGCAGCGGTGGAGGAGACACCGCCGGTGACCATCTTCAATAGGTTATCGACGTAGTTGGCACCAGACCATTTCTATAACACGTAGTAATTAGTATATATATTCTAAGTTTCATAGAGAGAGATTATAGTGATAACATACCTGATGTGTGACAACTTCGATCTTGTTCCTCATCTCAGGCTCTTGCACAAGCTCTCCGTAAGCCTTCATTCCAATCTGGCTGTAAGCCTTGGCGAAAGTATCAGAGATCAAAGCGTTGGTGTGTAATCCAGCAAGGGTGATGAACTGCCAGACGTATCCAAGGCTTCCCAATCGCGAGATGTAGGTCTCTTGCTCATCGGTGCTCATGGCGGTCTTCCAGTTGAAGGATGGGGAAAGGTTGTATGCCAACTTCTGCTCTGGCCAGACCTGGTGGACACCGGCGGCGAACTCCTTGGCCTGTGCGTAGTCGGGCTTCTTGGACTCCATCCAGAGGAGATCGCAGTATGGGGCATATGCGACGGCACGGTTGACGGCGCACTGGGTGCCACCCTGGTAGCGGTAGTATCCTTCACGAGTACGGCAAGTCTCCCAGTTGAAGTAGACATCGAGGCCAGTAAGGCTCTTGGCGATGGCGCGGGCTTCGCTGTTGGACTTGTGGGAGGCCTTGGCGAGGTATTCCTTGATCAGGGCGGGCTTGTTGGAGAGGGAGGAGGAGTTGATAGCAGCGACAACAGCGTCATCGAAGAGCTTGATGTTGGCTTGGCGGACCCAGTTGTCCTCGACAGCCTGCAGGGCATCACCGAACTTGCCAGCGCGCTCAGCGGCGGCCATGAGATCAGCGAGAGGCTCAAGGTTTGGGTTTGTGGCTCCCAAGATGAAAGAGTGGTCTCTTGGGTCAATGGTAGAGGTGATGAGAGTGGCGGCCTCAGAGTCGGTTCTGGCAACAGAAATCAAATCGACACCCATGATGTCTGCCTGGGCACGGATAGCGACGAGGCGGTTGCAGTGCTCGGAAATTGGGACGAGGACCTTTCCGGCCATGTGACCGCACTTCTTGGTACCTGGAGCCTGATCTTCAATGTGGATACCGGCGGCGCCTCGCTCAACGAACATCTTTGTGAGCTTCATGATGGCAGTGAGACCACCGTGACCGGTGTCGGCATCGGCAATGATGGGTCTTAGGTAGTCGACAGCTGGGCCGCGCTTGGAGGGATCAGTGGTCAAGCGCTCCTCACGCTGTTTCCGGTCGTGGAAGAGCTGTGCCATGAAGAGGTGCTGGACCTTGTTTGGAACAGTGTCCTAAGATCGCAGTTAGAATTCGCCATCGTAATTATGCATAATAGACTTAATTGAACCTACCATAGGGTAGTCAGCCAGATCTGGGCTGGGCTCGTGGCTGGTGCTAGCAGTCGAAGAGCATTGCCATCCAGAAACATAGACGGTCTCAAGGTACTTCGCCATCTGGGTGACCATCACAGGGTCCAAGCATCCGTAAGTGTAAGAGGCAGTCCTCTCCTACAGTTTCGATATAAATTAGTCCACGCTCCTAATTCGCACTCCATTTTGAGATATTGAGGAATAGAACTCACTGGGAACCTCTTCTCCAAGATCCCCCACAGCTTCTTAGCCTGAACATTGCTGGGATATTCGATCTTGATGTTGCCCCTCTTCTGGACAATTTGCTCAGCAGTGTATGGGCGCTTGGTGAAGCGGAATCTCGAGGATCTCCACCATTGCTTAACAGCCTCGACTTCAGCGAGGTAAGCGGCCTGCTCGTCCCTAACGTTGACGTTTATCGACATGGCTGTGAAATGGATATATACACTCCGGCACACTGGGTATGGAAAAGGGATCGGTAAATCGAAATGGGGTATACAGCGACAAATAAGCAGACGAAAGGCGACAAAGTCACAAATATGTATAAAGGATAAAGAAGAAGCTCGTGAAAAAAAGAAGGTTCACGTTCACAAGATGGGGAAGAGGTGATGTATATATCAACCTCCATTTAAGCTTCCCATCCTCCCATTGCTCACCCGCTCGCATGCTAACATTTCGTCAGAGCCGAGGGCTAACACGCCTCGAGCACCGGCGCGGAGCCACGCACAAGACCAGGCAAAACCCAAGTATCACTCGCATATACTAGTAGTAAAAGATTATCAGTATGTGTGAGTCTGCCCTTTGACCCGGACCCAAGCCGAGCTAAACCGCTTGATGGGAGCAAGATGCTCACTTAAAACTTGGTGTGTGCGCAGGTTACCGGATATGGCGCTGCATCGAGATAAGATTTCGGTTTAGCGGATGAATCTGTGGTTGGCTGGCTGCACCTCACACTCCTTGCATCGCGGACGAGCCAGGATGGGTCCTGGACAGGGAAGAACTTTTCATGTGAAGGCATAGTCTAAAAAATATGGATCAGTTATAGCGATATCGCCTTCAAGTTCCAACAATAGCAGGGTTAGGCTGTGGCAAGTCGTCATTGCCTGTGGTGGGACATGTGAAGCTAGCAAGATATGCCGCACATGGCCTGGACCGCCCAACACCTCGGCTGAACGGCTTCACCACAAGAAATCGTTTGTCGGCCGCTGCCCGGCTGTATCAGCTCGAGATACTAAACGCTTGACGTCAAATAGGACAGGCGGGAGGGTCGTTATCGTGGTTCGGAGAATATCGCAACTGACCAGGTATGTTTTAATGTAAGGGCCTCTTTATTTCTCATGTCGGTAATATACAAGCATTGAACCCATGAATATTTTAATTCGATTCCAAACAAGTGTAAAACGGCCGTATATACAAATTCTCATGCGCCTTTGACGTGACTCCAAACAGGAAAGAAGGAAAAAAGAATTAAAGGAACAATCGATTAACATGCAAAAGACGCTGCAATACGATGCAAAACGCTGCAATGCGATATTAATATTGATAGCGAAGTTAAAAAAAAAAAAAAAAAAGCCTCAGGCCTACTAATCTTCCTCATCAACGTATTTCCACGCTTCAACCTTTGCTCTTCCGTTCCGATTGAATACGACCCCCACCAACGGACTCCCGGTCGAATCCCCTTTCCACTCCACAATCTTCACGAATTCCCCTGCAACCTCGTCAGCCAGCAATCTTAAACTCCTCTCAATATCTTCGGTACTAATCGGTTTCTGCAGCGACGTCTTTACATTCTGGACCACCGTTGCCATGGGAAACGACGTGGTCGACGGAACATGAAGCTTACTGTTCGTCCCGAGCGTAGAAACAGGTGTAGTCAACTGTAATAAAATTGGAATAATAGACTCAAGCCACTGCATCGCCGTGCGCCGCTGGAGGACCTCTGGAGGTGGGGGCGCGGGAGCTGAACTCGCGGCTTGGGCCTTAGCGCGTATGCGTTCCAGTAGCGACGAGTTCCTGTTCGCGACAGACGGCGACTTCCCTGTCGACAGCGAAATATTCTCCTTTTTCTTGACGGGCGAAGGCGACAACGAGGTTTGCTTCGATAGCGTAAAACTCTTTAAATCCTGCAGTCTTCTTTGGCCCCTTGACAATGGCGTCGTCAATACTCCCTTGGGCTTCGACGGGGTGACTGGTGGAGTCTGGAGTCCTGTCTTCTGGGAAGAGCTCTCCGCTGCTACGATTTCTGCCAATTCAATACTGCCCAACAATTTATCTTCATCCTTTCTTTCCGCCTTAGTCTTGCCCTCCCACCACTTTTCAATTCGAATCTTAAACTCCTGGCCCAAGTTCGATGTCCTCCAGTTAACCCCATTGACGAGTTCAATGGCATTCCCACGATTTTCTACCACAACAAGGCGGATAGTTCCTTTCGAAAGCGTAGCAACTCGCTGTAAATCAACAAGCGTGACATTCGTATTTGCATTTCGAGAGATCTGTGGCAGGTACTCGGATAAAATAGCAGGTTGTGTGGCGTAGTCGAGCAGCAAAAGGGAGGTGATGCTGTTGTGAATGGTAATCAGGCGTAGAATCCGTTTAGGAAGTGTATTGTCCTCTTCCTCCTCATCTTCCTCCTCATCTCCCTCCTCATCTTTAGATGGTTGCGGTGTTTTTGGTGCCGCTTTTCTAGTGACAGGGGATACAGTCTTCCGTTTCGACGGCGTAGGGGTTTGAGTTGGCTCATCGACGGTGTCATCGAATTTCGGCCGCTTGGCGATCGAGTCTTCAAAAGCATCTTCGATTGTACGCTTGTTCCTAGTCTTCCGGGGCGTAACCGGTGCTTTCTCTATTTTTGCCTCTTTGACCTCTACGGTGGTTGTTGTAGTAGTAGTAGTCGTCGTCGCCGTTGTTGCGACCTCCCCGACTGTCTTCTCAACCTCAACTTTGACAATCTCCTCAACATCCTTCTCTTTTTTCTTTTCACTCGATCTTGTAACCTTTGAGGCTTTAAATTTTATCCCCGATGTAGCGGATGTAGTAGAGGTAGCATTCTTAGCTACAGAACTTTTCAGCGTAGTCTGTGTCTTAAGTGTCGTCTGTCCTTTGAGAGCTGCTGCAGTCTTCAAGGCCTTAGAACCCCTTTTCGGTGCCGTTGCTGTTGAGGATTTCTTCGGTCTACCCATGGCTCTTAAGGATATTATATACTATGGCAACGGCGGACTTTAATACACCGAGTTGGCTGGTAGACGGCAGAGCCTAGTTGGTGTTCGAATGGATAGCGGGGTGTATCTATTGACGCTGGACCCAGTGACAGACTGATAAAGTAAAGGCGGCGTAGGCTCGACAACGTGTTTGGTAGAAACGAAGACGACAGGTTCGTTAACTTAAACGGCGACTGGGAACAGGCGGTGATGGTAACGAAGCCGTAGTGATAGTTGCTGCTGCTGGCTGGTTGCGAAGGGACTTTTTCGGCTGTGTTTTGGTTGGGTTGCATGGGAGCGTGTCAGGGCAACCAACCTGATTCGGCAATGAGGCCTATTACATTTCCTGTTTGGGAGTGATGATGGGCTACCACGCGAGCCGCGTTCCAACGTCCTCAACACAGATTTCATGAGGCTTCGCCTACGCGCAACTTTGGCATGTCACTGTACCACGGTAGCCAGCCCTTTTATTGCCTTTATTTGAGTCCTTAAAACGACTGAATTGAAGGTTCCAAAGCTAGATAGTTATTACTCCAAGATAATAGAATTACAAATAAGACAAGAAAGTAGGAATTTTGAAGCGGGAAAAGGCTACTTCGCCAGATCAACGACTTCAACCTCTGCACCACTGGCCTTCAAGTCAACCCCAATGGTCAGCGTCTTACTAACCTTCTCTACATCTCCAGTCTCCACAATTTCTACTTTCTTATCCCCTTCCAAGGGTCCATTAACGAGCACTTGTAATCCCTTAGTCAAATCCCCGTCCGGTGTCTTCAATTCCGGACTATACGCCACCACAGCACCAGGCCTGACCAAGATCGGCATACTCTCAAATCCATGTGTCTCGGTATACCAATTTCCCTCTTCATAGGTCTTCTTATTATCAAACCAACTTCTCCATTTCGCGCCGGTCTTATTGTCGGTCTTGGGGACGTAGAAGCTGACCTCCCCTTCCCGGCTAAATACTGGTGCTACTAAAAGCTCCTTACCGAGCATATATTGTGTATCCAAGTGCCACACATTTGGATCTGTCTCACCAAATTCTAGTAGCATAGCTCTCATGACCGGTGCGCCAGTCTCCTTGGCTTCCAAAGCAGTACGAAGGAGGTATGGCATCAATGCGATTTTCCTATTAACGCTCTCACGTAGGACCTTAGAGCACTCCTCCGCTTCACCAGGGTAGTCCTTCTCATCATAAATCCATGGAACACGGTACGAAGAAGAACCGTGTAACCGTGTGTGACTTCCCAAACTTCCAAACTGCACCCACCGCTTGTACAGTGCCGGTTCTGGCAGGCCTTCAAACCCACCGATATCGTGCGCCCAGAATGCGAACCCGCTGAGGGCGAGAGATAACCCTCCTCGTAGTGTTTCAGCCATAGCTTCGAAAGTACTTTCACAGTCACCGCCCCAGTGGACTGGGAACTGTTGGCCACCGGCAGTAGCGGATCGCGCGAATAGACATCCTGGCTTTCCGTGTTTTTGCATAGTTTCAAAGACGCATTTGTTGTAGATGAATGTGTAGAAGTTATGCATTTTCTCGGTGTCGCTGTTGTCGGAGTATTTTACGATGCGGTGGTCGAAGGGAATTCTCTCGCCGAAGTCGGTTTTGAAGGAGTCGATACCCATGTCCATTAGTCGCCTTAGGTGCGAGGAGTACCATTCGCAGGCAGCGGGGTTAGTGAAATCGACGAGCGCCATACCGGCTTGCCATTCATCCCATTGCCAGACTGTAGGACGGGGGGTGTCGGCTCTCATGACGAAGTAGCCGTTCTTCTTTCCTTCGGCGAAAAGAGGCGATGCTTGGCCGATATAGGGGTTGATCCAAACGCAGGTCTTAAAACCTTTGGCCTTAAGACGGTCGATATACGCTTTTGGATCTGGGAAGTTTTCTTCGTCGAATTGGAAGTCGCACCATTGGTAGGATTTCATCCAGAAACAGTCGAAATGGAATACAGATAAGGGGATGTTGCGTTCCTTGAAGCCGTCAAGGAAGCCGGTGACGGTTTCCTCAGAGTATGATGTTGTGAATGAGGTTGTGAGCCAGAGACCATAACTCCACGCCGGAGGAAGAGACGGACGGCCAGTTAGAGCAGTATACTTGTTTAGGATGTCCTTGGGAGTAGGTCCCGCAATGATCATGTACTCTAGGCTTTCACCCTTCACAACGATATTGACTCTTGTCGTCCTCTCTGATTGAATCTCGAGCATGACCTTTCCGGGGTTGTTGATGAACACACCATACCCCCTGCTGGAGATATAAAATGGGATATTCTTGTACGCAAGCTCAGATGAAGTACCGCCATCCTCATTCCAAACTTCAACCGTCTGTCCGTTCTTTACGAATGGTCCAAATCGTTCTCCTAACCCATAGATCTTCTCATTGACAGACAAATCCAACTCAAGCAGGATGTAGGTATCCTTTTGTGCATAGATGCTATCCGCCCACTTTGTTTTCTCCGTTGTAATATCGTTCACAAACGCAATCGATCGGAAAGAATGTCCCGTCAGCCGTTTCCCCTTAGCATCAGTATAGTTAAATGCCAGATTATTTGTGGATGTATTAACATCAAGAATCAGTCCTCCATTGGTATACTTCAGATTCTTCCCCGGCTCGTTCTGAATCGTAACCTTTGGCTGCGAAACATTCAACTGGAAATCCGGTCCCAAGTCCTCCTCGCCGTGCCAATGTGAAAATTTCACGGCAGTGATCCCTTCAAGCGGTGATGTTATTTTGGCATTTAGAGTACCGGAGTTGAGGGTATCGCCGCGATGTCTGGTGAGTTTTGCGAGGAGCAGGGAGGCCGATGTTTCATCTGTGGAGATTACTCGTTCGACGTGGGACATCCAGTTTGGCTGGATGCCGCCGCGGATTTTCCACATTCCTTCGGTGAACTTCATGTTTACGATAATTCGCTAGCGAAATATTATGGAGGTCAAGTTCAGTCGATATATTGTAATTGAATGGTATAAAGTTCAATCTACCCCAAGCAGCCGATAGAAATTGAGGGGCCAGCGAAAACGAATATAAAGAGGGGGAGATACGCCCAGGGGATTATATATACGTCAGTGGGCCATGTCTACAGCCAGGGAATAGAGGTAAGCTACACATCGTGCATTACCGGCCGGCAGAACTCGTCCCGACAGAACTAATTTACCATGGGTGAGCGTAACCACGAACTATGGATCTAGCGACGGTGTAACCCTGGAACAGCTTCCTTCCTCTTGAGAGCTACACGTCGACTCCACAGTTTCATAGTCACCCATAGAGAAACGTTTCGGTTAATTAAAGGCGCTCGCTATGGTATTTAGGCAAAAAGGGTTCATCCCGCGGGGGGGTCAGGATTTATTTGGTTTAAGAAATGTTGGAACGTCTTCGTGGGGATGTTTCCGATCGTCATGATATCTTAACATGGAGGAGAGGTACTAGTACTTAAGTCTAACTGAGCAGTGGTGCCTTTTTCGCGGGGTGGGATGGGTGGTGGGGCAAACGGTTGAGCTTGGCCTAGCTTCGAGCTTCTGGCTAGGTACTGGGCATGGATGCGGGACCCATCATGCAGAACGTCTACCGCCAGGTCACAAGCCGAACGAAACTATGGTCGAGGCTAAAAGGGTGGCTCTGCGTAACGAAATTTAACCCAGGTTGGCTGCCCGCTGCAGGTTTAGTGCCCATGCTCGTCCGCATTTCGGTGAAATACCTACCGAAGCGAATACTTAAAACATACTATGAATGATAGATTTGTGTCCGTCTCGGAAACCTTCTCGGTCATAGTTTCTCCACAATTCAACCGAAGATGTAGTACAAATATGGGAAGAATGGGTCCTGCAGCCGTGGATCTGATTCAGATTGTATTTAGAACCTGTCAAATAGAAGAATTTGGTATGTCTGGTATATTAAGTAATCATGTTGTACATTGGTCATTTCCTGCCTTACTCTTGCACTCTGTAATCTGCAAAAAAATTGGGTAAAATGATATGTGCTTATGCTGGTATGCATGCCTGAACCAAAAGAAGAAACAACGTTGCTTGGCCGGATAATACTATCATCCGGCTCGATGAAATAGCCATGGTAAATGACCACAAAAAAATCAGAAGCAAGGGGGGTAAAGCGGTATCGTGACATTAACAGCCAGATTGAAAAGGAACAGGAGCTCAACCAAAAGAGTCTCTCCAAAACAGTAAACATTACAAAATTATTCAAGGCGGTAGGAGAATTGTATGCAAGATGACAATGCAACCGTAAAAAAACCTTCAACTTTTACCCAAAAGCTCCAATGTTTTCGCAGGAATCAGTTAGAAAGAAGAAACAAAAGCGCCATCGAACCCCGAAAACAGAACTTAAAGAAAGAAACGATAACTTCATTTGCACTGGTGACTTCCTCAGTCCGTTGCTCTACCTTTGCCTTTCTGCTGTGCCGTCAGAGACCCGTTGTCGGTGCCTCTACTCTCTAGTGTGCTTCTGTCAGTATCATCTTCCTCCGCGAAGTCACCTCGTGCTCTGCCCGCGATTTGCTCCTTTTTCTTGTTCAGAAATCTGCTTCTGGCTTTCCAGATATTTGCATACTCGTAATCCGAGTCGTCCGGGCTCGCTGTCTTCTTGTGATGATGATGGTAATGCCCGCCGTTGTCTACCCCTCCATACCCTTCGTGCTGCGATTTTTTGATATCGCTCCAGAACTCCAGCTTTCGCACTTCATCCTCGCCCGCATCCACTGCTCTTCCCAGGCCATCGATGAATCGCTTCTCTTCGTCGTCGTCATAGTCTTCAAACTCTTCGGTAGGGTGCCCATTCCCTAGATTCCGCGACTGTCGCTTATCATTGGATTTGTTAAGAGTATCGAGAAGAAGTTGCAATATTTGTCGGCGAGATTGCTGAAAGATCATACTTCTCATGATTTTTGGTATCTATATCGGCACTATTAGCAAATAGTTCCCAGCTAAGATATTTTGGATTTACTCACATTATCAGCGAGGTAAAGAACCTCGGACCCGCCATGCTGTAAAAAGTTTGACAGGGCCTCAACCTTCTCCCGGTCCAACCTCGCCATCTTGAAGGCTTTCATAAGCGTCGGGATGTCTTGTACTTCATACTCCTCGAATTCACTGTCGTCAGACTCCTGCGCCGCAACCGGATACTCGACCAATTTGCTGTTCCTCTCTATGCTACGGATGGAACTTGGATAGTACCCTGACCGTCGTCGCTCTGCCTGACTCGCGTTGCGAGAGTGTATCGTAAAGTACTCCGGTGTAAGATGATGGGCGTCGTCCATATCTGCGGAAAACTTCCTCTGCACACGCTTGCGGATCCATCGACGCCTGCGGACAAAACCATGCCACCATACGGCATTTCCATGCCATTTGGTACCCCGGAAGGCAAAAGAGTATTGCCAGCCTTCTTCATCAACGTCACCGGTCATGTCTACCGCGAATGACTTCCACGCCCATACCCACGAAGGGTCTGGAACTTGTGCTGTGAATATGTTAACGGCGCTCGGGGCGTGTTGGCGGGTCGTCCACGGTGCAGAATCGACAGGTAGTAAAGATTTGGCAGAGAACATGGGAATTCCGAAAAAGAATGTCCCTCTTTGATTTTCGTAGAGTATATCCAATTCGCCAGCATCATCGACCAATTCTTCCTTCCGTACTTGTCTTCCCACTTGCTTAGCCTTTCGAAGTGCCCTCGTACCCTTTGACTGGATTTCGTCCTTTTTTGTCAACACTGCCGTCGGGAGTCCCTTGACCTTGTCGATTTCCTCTTTATACCTCCGCGAGTCTATCCGTTTTATCTTCTTAGAATCTTTGCCATTCGGACGCTGTATTCGGTCGACTTCTTCTTCCGATGAGCTATCATCGGAATTATTTGAAGAAGACTTCCCAGACGCTTCACCAATAGTATTATTATGATCCTGCTTCCATTCTCTATGGTATTTCCTTTCCGCCAGATGTTTCCGTAAAGACTCCTTCCGTTTATGACCAGGTGCGTACGCCGGAGCCGAAGAAGTTGCGCTGTTCCCACTACCGGCAGAGGTAAATGTACCGGCGGTGGTATTGAAAGTCCCGATTCTATCGTTTAACGAAGCGATCGATTGTACCCGGGAGACGGTAGTCGAGGCGACGGGACTGTTGTTCTCGCTGAAGTTTGTGGTTGCACGGGATAAGTTGGCTGCAGGGGGGGTAGCGCCGTTGCCGTTGCCGTTTCCATTCGGGAGGGTGTTATCCTTAAGAGTGATAAAGTGATCAGAGGTGTCTGATTCGTGCGTCCGTTGGGAGTGTAGAGTAAAACCGCGGACCGACATCTCGGGGGATTTGGTGTTATGGTGAATAGGAAAGGGAGAAGAAAGGCTGAAGCCTTTGGGATGAGGTTGATATTAACCAGATCCTGCACTTTTTGATGGTTAAAGGGGATGGGGGTGGGATCGCCAGAAGCCGCCAGCAGATTTGACGAAATGAAAAATTAGGGACAGAGAAATTACATAATTGAAAAGAACAATATACCTAGGTATATAGAAAACAAGACAGAAACGTCAAACTACCCATGAGAGAAGGAACGGGTCCCGATAAGAATATTCGTGCTACATGAATAGAAAATCTAAAAAACCAAGTAAGGGCGCCGATGGCATGGATGTGATTTGTTTATGGGCAGAGAAAAAGGCGGGCGGAATGGCAAATGACGACGCTGCACCCCATCCAACAAGGCAAGACCAAGAGCCCAGGTTTACAACGAGCCAATGAAAACACATTGGAACCCATGTGAATGCGGACATTCCTGATCTCGAGTCAACCAGGGTCGCTCGAAGCGGAGCCTTTGATGTCAAGCCTGAGTACTCCTCGCAAAGACGCAGGGCCACGGCCACTATGTCAACAACAGTATTGATTTGCATACCCTATCAAATGGCCCTGCTCTTAACTACCTTATCAACACAGCATGTATATGTCTATATATCCTAGCATAGAATTTTGTCAGGCTTGAGAAAAGACGAGAGATTAGTCTAATATTAACGGGCGTTAACCAGGCTTGGATATAGCTATAGTATCACTTGGTTGATCGGTAGCATGTTTTATCTATGGCAGGTCATGGATGTAAGGCTTGCAAGGCCGGAACGGCAGCGATACTCCTAATAAATAAGGCGTCAAGGCGTCAAGGCGTGCTACGCAAGTATACTAGCCAAGTTTGCAAATATGCGTTTGTACCCCAAATAATTTAACAATATGCACAATTAGTCATATTGGTAACTTAGGAGGAGATACAAGTTTGTTTTACTGATATATGGGCCCAGCGACCAGCAGGTCGGTGTATCTTAAGTTGGATGACCGGTTAGCGCTTTCTATAGCTAACATTAACCTAGAATCTAGTCGCTGAAGGCAAAGAACTAACGTTCTAACGTTCTAACGCAGCACTGTATTTTGTAGGAAACGAAAGATGGCATTCATGAATTAATGTTGATGGTGGAAAATACCCGTCTTGGGTTGGTCCTCTGGCCCAGCCTCCACGAAGTGGCCTGGCCGGACGGGGGCCTTAAGTTGAGGGATGGTGTTTGTGATGGGAAGACAAAACTCCAAAAATACGACGGGACACAGACAAAATGCATGATGACGTGACATGTCGGGTAGACCCGTCCACTGTGACCTTGCGTCTGCAAGCCCTACTTAGTACCTAGTTGGTTATGTAGGTGTGTACAGAGTCTGCAAATTTGGCGGGTGGTACTATGGAATTGTTCTCAGCCGCAAACTGCCCACAGAATATCAGTATGAATTATTTGCGGGTTCCCTTGGTCTCGTTGGAACCAGACAACACGGTGTTGTCCAACGAGACCAGGTTCTCTCTAGATTTT
Source organism: Orbilia blumenaviensis (assembly GCA_036872755.1). NCBI lineage: Eukaryota > Fungi > Ascomycota > Orbiliomycetes > Orbiliales > Orbiliaceae > Orbilia > Orbilia blumenaviensis. The sequence goes on along the minus strand of JAVHNS010000017.1, from coordinate 344,637 downwards.
GTCCACCCACGGCTGACTGTGAACTGCAGTTCAGTTGGTCGGTTGGAACTGCGTCCGACACATCACATCATTGCTTCCTGGACGGCAAAATGCGAAAAAAATTTAGGTCGATGGGTGCGCATTCTATGGGTCTATATTTGTCTCAATTTGCCAAGGGTGTCGCCGACCTAATAGGACGCCATGTATATCTGTTCCCTAAAATCGGTAAATAAAACTGCAAGGTAGAACCTCAGCTGCAGCCCAGATTCGAAGAGTTCTGGAAAGTTGAGGCTAAGGGTTCGCTGAAGGCCGGGGAATAGAGTTGGTATGCATCCACGGTTGCATCGCTTAGATGGCAACTGATGTTGGTCCGAAAAGCGATGACATGGTTTGCTGCGCCCTGGCGCACTTCGCAGAATCTAACTAGTATTAGTTCGGCAAGCTCGAGCGCTCGTGGAATGTTTCCCCTTTTGTCGTTTGTCGCTATAACTTAGCACATGTTATACCCAAAATACAACTCAACAACGGCCCGCATACAGTCCACTATCCTATAAGGCTGCAGTGATATTGGGAAAAGAAATGGAACCAACAGTTCTGATATTCCATTCTGGTCGGGAGAAGATGCCGGTGCCAGCCCTGCGTGCTTTCTAAGCGAGCTGAAGAAAGCGAGTCCATTTCCCCCCGAGGGCTGGATTCACCAAATATAGAGGAAGGTGCCATGAGTGCGCCTATAAGTATCATGAGATTCAGCACTGAGTTGGTAATATTCTCACCTCAAGCTCATTCCAACATCATCCTCATCTGGACATCTAAGTTCCATAACCTTATATATATATCTTTAATAATATTTATTCAGTTATTTCTTGACAGCTGGCATCAGCAATGAAATACGTCCTTGCTGCGTTTTCTATATTCGCAGTGGCCAGTGCGGCCCGGTGTGACGCGGATAATTGTCTTCGAGGCAAGTTTTAGCTATCTCCCAGTTGGTCCTAATAAGTCTTCTCTTACTAACAATTTGGTCAATGATATCCAGCTGTTCGTGCATCTGCCTTTCCAACAAGGCAAGGAGCCGCCGATTGTTCATCATTCCTCCGAACAACTGTAACTCCAGCTGTGGTGTAGGTCACCCTATTTCTACGACTTTTAGCTGCCTAGGTACCTTTATTCTAATGGAATATTTAGGACCGTTACCGCTACAAATACAGAATATGCCACCGCAAGTGCGACACAAGACGCTACTGCTACAAGCACGGTTTACGAGACTGTTACAGAGACGATCCACCGTACTGCTACAGAGCTCATACCAGCTACTGTGACCGTCCAAAACACAGCATATGAAGATCTCGTAAAGAGGCAGCAGACCGAAATTCCCTCAGATATCCCAACATATGCCTACTTATGCTCGGGTGCCGCCCGCTATTCCAGCGCTTGTTCTTGCGTCGGAGTGACCGCTACTACTATCACACTTCCTGCCTCGACCGTCACAGTCTCTGCAGATGAGACCATTACACAGACCACTGTGACCACCACGATCACTGTGACCACAAACTACGTTACTGTTGTTGATGCTACCAACACCATTGAAACCACGGATGCCACTTTGACACAGACTACCATTGTCGCCACTGCCACGGATACAGTCCGTATCCCCCTCTCTGCAAGATTCGCTATACAAGTCCAAGGTTCTCAGTACGACGGCTACTATGCCCACATGGTGTATGAGCGGAGCGGTCTTTCGTTCACGCCATCCGGTAGTGGCGACATATTTTCCTTGACCGATGGTGTAATTCATCATACTCAAACTGGCAGTCCAATCACGGGTATTTCGAGCTGGCTCTCTAACCCAAGCATCCGACACACTTTCTTATTCTTCGACACTTATAACACGATTCCATGGCCGTTTGCACTAATCGGTGACGCCATTAAAGCCTACGACCCAGCCGACGCATCGATTGAATTAAAGCTCTGGGGATGCGATCCAGACCCGGTTAACCAGTTTCTATGGGTATATCCCGTCGCTTCCTATTCCCCTGGCCCTAACTTTGCGCGTTGTAAGCCCATCACCTTGAAGGCTGTTAAGGTGCCATTTTAAGCGGGGCTCGGGGCACAATATAATACTGCATCTTGGATTTGAGGCGTGGCGTTGTTAGAACCAGGTCCAGACTTCAACTTGAGCTTTTATGTAATCTTAGAAATGTAATAAATAATTTCAATAACCGATTCTATATTCTGTACCTACAAAATAACACACTTTATTGGAAGGTCGGGGCATGAGACAAGGGAATAACCTAAACCTAAACTTTAAACCTAAATTTAACTTCCATCGGAAATATCAGCATGCATTCATGGTCAAATGTGGTCTGATATAGACTGCTATAACTAATAAGATTGTAATATACTACCGTTTATTCACCAGACCGTTGCGTACTGTAGTCGAGAACGCTGATAGCTACCTAGGTAGTAGACTGTAAAGTATGAAGACCATGAATTCAGAATAATTTTACTACTAAATCAGGTCTACAGGATTTGTTCGCGTCGAACCAGATCCCGTTATACCAACCTGCCAAATCTCTATTATGCAGCCATGAAACCCTCGTGTTAGAAGTATCAAGATAACATCAGCCGCTCTACATGTTGTATTGTTCCCGATACCCTCCTATTTTTCTAATCCAAAAAATAAAAATATGACAGTATTGTGTCTAAATTTATGAATGTAGATTAGAAGGCCCTGAAATATATATACCTAGCATGTTGATGTATAAGTATACGAAAACGACTACCTATGTACCTGGAGAATAATACATATAATGCACATAACTTCGAGAACTTATTACACGGAAATGTCCTCAGCTGAGATTTAGCTAGTCAACAAGATAGAGCAGTCGTGAATGATACATCCCCAGTTACTTACTATAACAAGCTTACAGTACAATTAATACAAAGTAGCCGAGAAACATTTTCAGCCAGAGTCTTGATTTGACTCGTATATATATATACACAGGCTGGGGGGAAAAAAACCACAGGCACAACACAACGGTGTGCCTCGTAGAGGAGTGACAATGTCGCCACACGTCAGAACCGAAAATCCCCAAACCAAAGCTCGCAGAATAAAGTTTCGTCAATCTCTAGATGTTCCAGATGGCCTGACTCGGCGACAAACATACAAAGGGAGTCGATGTTACGCAGCGTTCTTGGCCGGTATTCGAGCGGGATCCATAAAAGAGCCTTTCCATTCAAGACTAAGAACCCGTCCCTGTTACAGCAGTAGTAGAGTCGGCGGGTCGGTGGAGGGGCAGGATCATTTCCCTGGATTAGGGGGAGTTCAACTGAGCCATTTTCGAATTCAATACCTCTCCCATCCTCGGAGAAATGCAACCGATTTGATCTACCCAGATTAACATTGGGTACCTGTGAGACCGTTCCGGAATACAGGTCCCAGCGATGGCAAAAGACGCTTCCGCCATCGTCTCCCCAAACCTGCCTGCCGTCAGGAGATAATGCAATTTTCCAGGACTCGTTCTCAAACTTAGTATTAAGCGTCTGCGTGCGCCTTTTAGGCCCTAAATCGTGTATTACGACATCGGAAGGGGTACGCTCCCCGAAGAGAGGCCAATTAATATACGTTGTTAGCTGGGTACCATCTGCTGAGAATGCAATGCCGGTCAAAGGACTGGCTGCATAGTTGAGATGTTGTAGTTCTATCTCGGAAGTGATATCCCACACAACAACGCGAAAATTTATGTGACCGCTTATGAAAGCTGCGATCTTCTTGCAATCTAGCGAGAATACGATTGACACAATATTATGCTGCTGGTAGGGGTTTGAATATTTGAACTTTTTTGAGAACTCTTGAGAATCCGGGTCGCATAATACAACCGCTAGGAGATTCTCCTCCATGTGATCCCGATCCCGTCCCAGACCTATAGCTAGTTTACCATTCGGTAAAAATGCTATATCATCAACCTTCGCGGTCATCTAAATTGTTTGAACACGGGTCCTCGAAACCGAGTTCCATATTTCAACACTTTCCGAGGACTGCGCTAATTTGGCTAGCAATTGTTTGTTTGGTGACCAAGCTGTTCTCTTTAAACCCAGGCCCAGAAGGGGACTGGATGCTCTTGCTCTGTGGCTAACCTCTCGAAAATTATTGGCATCCCAAATACTGAGGCTTGCTCCCCCTGACGACGCAAATAGGAGGTTATTTGGTGAAAATACAATCGATTCTATCTGGCAATCACCATGGTAAGCATTGCGGACGTTTTTCAACAATTTCCCAGAAGCCACGTCCTGTAATACAATATTTTTGCCATTCTGTACTGATAGTAATTGTGTGCCATCTGGTGAGAAATCCAATGCGGTAACATGTGGGACCGGTCTGGCGTCGTGATTGAATTCTCGTACATATTCTCCAGAGGTTGTCCACAATTGCAAAGGGCACGTTGCTGATACAAAGTGCTTCGCATCTTTTGTGAATGCTAGAGTTGTGGGAAGTGCTGGCACTGTGTACTCAAATATGTTCAGTCTTTCCCCGGAATTTACATCAAAGATGCTAATAGAGCCATAATACTCTATAAAAAGTTTGTTGCCTTCCGGGGAAAAAACGACCCTTCTCCCCGTGTCGGAGATGCGTGTAACCGTTCCCGATGTTGTATCCCATATGTAAACCCCCGTGCACGACACCGAGGCAATTAGTTCGCCATTTGGTGAAAATCTTAGCAAATATGGCTTAGCCCAGCCGTAGTAACTATGCTCCGCAGTACCCTTAAAGGTTAAAGTTTTTTGGGGGACATCCGAAATTTGAATGGGTGACCCAGGAACCACGTCCCATAAGAGGATTTGGCTCTCCCAATCCGTTGTGGACGTTCCGGATACAAACTGCCGGCCATTTGGTGAGAATCCCGGAGCATTCATAGTGCTAAACTCTTGCACCAGTGCTCCGGTAGTTACATCCCATAGCTCAATCATACTAGAGCTCAGAGCTAACGCCAGCGACTTGGAGTCTGGTGAGAACACTATGTGCTTGATGTCCTCGCCACAGTTGCTCTGTATTGTTAGTAACATCGGACCCCAATCCTCGGCAACTTCCGGAGCTTTCCGAACCCAAGCCAGATAGCTTGGTGCGTAGAGAGCTTTCACAGCGCTTGTTTTTGGCGAGAAGAGGAGTGCCGAACAGTACACCTGTAATGGTGCTTTAGCAATTATGAATTGGTTTGACATTACAAACCGTTCAGTATCTTTTAGCAGTTCCATCAACTGAACACCTCCGTTCCCTTCCTATTTTCATGATATCTATGAGTATCAAGTTGTATATACCAAAGGCCGGGCTGAACATGCATACTTACCGTAACTAATGACTGTAGGTCTTTGATCAAATATATGATTTTGGATGGTATACCAAGGATACTTGTCGCTTCCAACCAATGGAGTAGATGCACTTGAAGGAATATGTGAACCACACCGTCATTTTCGAGTGGGCATCGACCCGCTTTTAGGTGGTGTACCCAGTACTTGCACGCATATTCGACACTCGCAGATATACTTTGTTGGCGAAGAGCTGGTTCAATATCGGAAGCAAAAATCCCTGGGGCCTTCAAGCCGCACACGTCCCTCTTTAGAGTTCTTGATAGAAGCGCGATGCAATCATTGGCTAGCCTTCTGTGGGTTGCTTCTTCATCTACATTAAATGGATTTCTATGTTTTTCTTTCGCGTCTAAGAGGTAGTCCCGGAAAGACAAGTGGAACGTCTGCACTGGGATATCCGGCTCCATAGGAATCCTTAAAATAGAATTGAGAGGCTGAAGTCGAACATGTATTGTCTCTTCGTCCATAAGTATAAGATCTGACAGTGTCTGCCGAGAGAGGGGGACCTCAAGCATAATAACAGTGCTGACAATTTTTCGGATCTCCTCGACAATAGTGCTCCTATCGCCATCATCCATGTCAACCATACCCTCAAGTATCTGTTCGAAAACCGTAAAGTATATGGGGTAAACCCCAGATGCTTTGTGATCCGATCCTAGAATAGTTTCAAGGCGTTTTGTCGGGGGGAAGTGTTTATCATCAACGAAACGACATATGGTTGCCGCTGATATGAATAAGGGTTCAGCGATTCCGACCAGTCTTTCAATTACGTCTTGCCCAGGCCAAAGGTCCGGAAGTTTATTGTGGCGGTGGATCCGCATTTGTGTAAACTCATGCGTCAAGAAAATCTGAATATCGCGCCTGATTTTTTCCGCTTCGACGTCGTGTAGGGCCAGATCATGATACAAGACTCTACTATCCGACAATCCTTGGAATCCTGCGGTTGGAGCATGATCCGGCCGACTGGTAATGAATATGCGCAAGTCCACGCCGTTTAACTCGCGTAGCTTCCCCATCAGCTTGAGAATTAGTTGTACTTCTCTTTCTCCCTGGCACTCATCAAGAGCGTCGATGATCACTACTACCGTTGAGGTGAGGGCTATCTGAGAAAGAGGTTCAAATATGAGCTTATCGAACTGCTCCTTAAAGTTTCTCTTCGGGACGTCAGGGTTATCTTCAATCGCTTTACTGACGTACGGCATTAGAAGCGGCAAATGCATCGCGAGGCCGTAAGCAATAGTAGGGAAGAACTTCGAGGAGTTATTCCGGTGAGCTTGTGACCTCTTGAAAAAGAAGCTCCCTCCTAATTGGCTTTTATCTTTGAGATGACCTGCAACTGTGCGTGCGACAGTAGATTTTCCGGTACCAGCCATACCGCGCAGCCAAAATATGCAACTGTCTCGTGGGCCTGTTATCCATCTTTCAATGCTGTCAAGGACCTCCATTCTGGTATCCGGGAGGCACTGCGGCTCATATTGATCCTCAAGTGATCCAAACATTGCTTCCTTGACTGCGCCTAGTGCATCGAGATTTGCTCTCTGGTCTCTGATAGTAGCCAGCGAAATTCCATCGACCTGAAGGGCTAAAGTGATTGCTCCATTTAGTGCCCTGAGGTTCTCAATGATCTGCAATGCATCTTTTTTCTCAAATGGCCACTTCAGATCCTCGATCTTCACAAATTTCGTAAGTTTTCCAAAGATACCCGGCTTCTTCGGCTTTTCCCTTCCTTTTAGCCCCTGTTCCAAATCCTTCTGCAGTTCCTCCAGGACTTTTCTACTGTCGCGGACTGCGCCGTCGAGAGTTTTCGAAGCCTTCAAATAGGTAGCAGCGGGCCCGTTGAGCATACTATCAACATCTTTGAGAAGGTTGCTGAACACCGAGGTCTCTTTCATGATCCTTTCGGCATCTTCTTTGGCCCCTCGAGCTTCTGATATATATTTCGCGCAGAGCAGCCCGATTTTGCCAGCCACCTCCACGAGCGTGACGGTGCTGGCAACCCCGCCCACAATTTCCATGGCTGAAACAATAAAGAGGAAAGTTCTTTGTATAGGCGTTTTATAATTTCTCGCGCTACCTATATTGTGGATTAGTCCGTATTGCAGTGGCAGTCAGAAGCTAGACCCTACCAACGACTTGAACTCGAAATTTCGAAATGTAGTTGTGCACCAGAACTCAAGCGGGGTAACCGCTTATAATTTATAAGGCTACATAATTTCAGGATGTGGAGCGAACAATGCATCTACGCACAGGAGATACGTACAACGTGTTGTAACGTTGGATGTTGATAAGACTTCAAGTCGTGGCGGCCCAGTTAGCCATTTCACGATCATGCATCAATATTATTTGTTCTTCCAGAAAACACCCGACTGGCAAAACCATGACCCATGAAGAACCAACGGCGCCCAGTACATATAATTCCGACTCTTTGGAATGCTCATAACTTTTAAAACCGCTGACTGTAGTGCAAAAGCCAGGTTGACAGTTCGAGCTCCCTTTTGACTTAGTATATTTTCGTAAAATGCCGTTGAAAAGACCCTTGCCTCTTCGCAAGGCATTTCCCATATAGTCCCTACGTACGAAGAAGCACCTGCGCATAAGAAAGCCGTCGCAAGTCCAAGTGGTTCGTCTCCAGGCCCTATCTGCTGAGATGCTGATTCGCAGGCGATTATCGTTACTACGGGATCCGCGAGTTGGACCTCAAATATTTCTGATATCGAAAGCCCAGTATTCTGCGGCCGTATGCTATACTCAAACTCTAGACCTTCATATTTCTGCCCCAGAAATAGAATACGATTCGACAAAGTATTCTTGTCATCTTCTATCAGTTTTGTGCTGGAGAGGCTTCGAATTCCTAGTGCTAAATTGTTATAGACCCCGGAAGTTACGAGAGAGTGGTTGAGAATATTGACACTATCGTAATGGCAATGCCCGTGAAAGTGAAGCAATGACGCCCCATTGAAATGGGAGCGTAAGGCCTCTTTGGTGCAGTTGTTGCCCCACAGTGGTTTCGTATTCAATAGGCTTCCAAGATTATCTATGTTGCTTTTGATCATAGCTTGCTCTGCCGCCCTGAAGGGTTGTGTGGGAGGGTATTCGTAGACAGCAGCACATCTGATGCCTTCCGATCTAAATTCCCTAGGCTTCTCGGCGCGACTAACGCAATGCTTGAAGATCGTAAGACTTGGGGTATATATGACTGGGTTTCTTTTAATTAGTATCTCTGAGCGGCCACCAGTCGGAAGGACCAGGGCATGCAACGGAATTGAGTGAAGGGGCTGGCAAGGCGCCAGGACTAGAAGGTCTCCTGGCCGAGTAAAGTCCGCTAATGGCGATATTAGGAAATCTAACTCTCGGAATGGAGCATCTGGATCATCTGGGTCGCTGTCAAGGGTATTTTCTCTATCTTCAATATCCGTAAAGTTATTTGCAATCCGCTCTAAAATATATCCTATTGATTTCTCAAGTTTTGATACCCTTGGGGGAGTTCCACATCGACTTGAGATCATATAAATATCCGTTTCTGTCGAAAACCAGTCGACCAAGACTATGTCGTAGCTTTGAGGGCCCGTGTCCTGAGAAAATATACTCTCCAGATCGCTGAAATCGATAGGCTGCCCAAGTTGAAGATTGATCAGTTCCTTCAATTCTGCATATCGGCTCATTCGGTCCAACAGTCTAGAATGAGTGGCTCGTAAAACCAACCTGTTTCCAGGCGATGCATCTCGGATTTGCGATAATAATCGTGTATGTTCTTCTAGTAGAGTTGTTATTTGTTCCGACTCGACCTTATGCTTAGCTGAGTATTCATCCGAAGCATGCCCAAGTCCCATCAAGTCGGCGACACTCCTTGCTTTCTGCCTTTGGACCCAATACCATGCCTGTTCAGCGCTTCTTGACTCAACACAGTAATGGAAAGCGATTTCGCCCAGATTTTGGACTTGAGAGTCCCGGGCGAGCGCCTGCTTTTCAATGATTGCTTGGAGCCCACCCAGCGCAGATAGCTCTGAGCGGCGGTAGTCCAGCCATTTTGAAGTTCTCTCAAGGGCCTCAAGAAGGCCCACTGACACCTGCTCCGAGAAACCCGATCTTTTCCAGATATTGTAGCATATCTTCAGCATTAAAGAGCTAACAGCAATACACTCTGTTGTCTGACCCAGTTTTTCATATAAGAGGTAAGCTGCCTCAAAGCAGTCCAGGGAGTCAATTTGATCCCGCCAGCTCTGGTTCTGAAGTACCAACCCCATATATTGTTTAACAGCCGCCGTTTGGTACCACATATTCAGCTCCCCAAAATATTCAAGTGACTTCTGTAAATCTTTGAGCGACTTTCCTTTCTCTTTTGGTGTTGGGATACCGGGTATTATCAGAATTTGGGCACCCCGAAGTTGGAAAGCGGATGCAAATATATACTTGGATTCCCTAGGTTTCAAATGCGAGGAACACTTAATCGCGCGGTTGAGAGCATGTATCGCTGATTGGGAGCGAGTCTCCGCCGATTTGTCAAATTCTTCATAATGGAGGCTTGCGAGGTATAGAAGCTTGTCTGCCGCCTCGGAATGCATTTCTCCATTTAAATCAACAGCTATTAGCTCCTCAGTATCTCGGATGATATTTGCGAGTCGACCAGGCTTATGGGTGTCCCCAGGCTTGCTGCGATTGTCCACTCTTTCCTTCCGACACTGAACGAGTTGAAATTTCGCCCCGCTTTCAGAATCTGGCCCACAAGGTCTAAGTTTCGCCAAAGCAATCTCTGCAAACCTGAGAGCGGATTTTTGACGGCCCATGGCTAAATACGTCCTTGATGCTAGAGAAGCCACTAGCCCTTGAAGATATGGAATCTCCAACTTTGCAACATCCTCCAAGACTGCATCAATGCATTCCAGGGTCTTTGCTGTATTCGCGGTTCGGCTGAGGAAAAACGCAATCTGTAGAACACGGGTGTGCAGGCACGTCAAATTCGATCCCACTTGCTTCGTCATGTAGTACAGGTCGTCGCTCAGAATAAGGTAACTGTCGAGATCAGCGCGGGCTCTCGCCATCTCTGTCCAGTCAACATATATATTTTGAATACCGGCTCTATCTCCAATTTGTTCATAAAAGTCGCACAGACTTTTAATTGCATAGAAATTCACCCGGCCCGATTTGACGACTACGCTGTCGTCATAATCATCCGTGAGTTTTACCTGTAAGTAGAGTGTATTCTTGATACCCAAGAGATGATTGGTAGAATTATACCCGACCAGCGCGAGTACCGCATAGCTTTTCGCTAACCCCTTTTGCCGCGCTGCCAGAGCAGCTTCAGCAATATCAAGATGTAAGTCTGCAAGTTTAGCGGGTGAATCGTATAGTCCCCAACAGTCCAGCAGTTGAAGTAGATTGGGTAGTTTTGCTGTTGGGTCGAGTGAATTTAGTTCTCGAATCAGAATATGCGCCTCATCCACCCGGCTACACTGTTTCAGTTTATTAATAAAGAGGCGTAGAACTTTTGTCAGGCTCTCTTTGTTTTTGCCTCTTCTGAGAGGACCGCTCGGGAATTTGTACGTTTCTGCAATCGCGGCAAGTTTCGTTGTGTATGATAGGAGAAGGACCTGCAAATAATATTAACACTTAGTAACCTGATTATGAGTTATAATATAGAAAGAGTGCGACTTCCATACGTATAAAATCGAACTCAACCTACCGTGTATCTAGTAATTTTCGAAGTTTCGACCTCGTCCTGTAATATCCACTCCAGCCCCTTTTCGAAGGGTATCTGTAGATTGTGAAATCTGCCATCACTCATAGCTTTGCAAAAAGCGGTTTGCAGCTCAAAGACTAAGTCGATTTCTTGTATTTCCCTATCCCCATCAATACTAACTTCCAAGCTATTCCCGGCTTGACCAGCAGCCGAGGAGGTCTGTTCCCCCTCAGCATCAACACTAATATTCGAGCATTCATCCGAAATTTGTGTTTGAGGTTGCTCCAACCCATCTTTTGGAATCTCTTTCAAGCTCTCGACATCATGGATCGTCTGTAGCGCGGCACTGAAGTTACCAATAATAATAAAGAGTCTGATAACTTCAACAATGACTTTTGCCCATTCCTTAAGAGATTCGCCAGGGTGGAACCCCAGAAGTAATCGGCTACAAGTTAGCCTTGCTTTCGTATATTTACCGAATGAAATATCTGTGATGACTTCATCGATTTCCTGGTTGCTCCGGTCTCCGGCTGGGCTTTCTAGTAACTCGTAGGTGCTGCTCTGTGCTGACATTATTGACCATCTAACTCCAAGATCTACCCAAACTTGTACAATTCTATGTACTAGAGGTTCGGTTGAGTTATTTTGTCTTTCCGAATTGCCACCAATGCAACGGTGGTTCCCTTGACTCAAGATTCTTAATTTTCAGGCAGGGGTTGTATCACATGCGCCTATCTAGTTATTTAGGAATAAGGCTGGCACCTTTCCATGTCGTTGCGTAATTTGCATCACTTCCTGGAAATGGTACGTACCTGTGTATGCACGTATGCACCCCACGCGATGAGCTGAGGCACAAACGGATATTATCGGGTATCCATTCTTCACTCGGATATCATGCCACGGCCTAGAACTGAGGCGGCAAGGCTCCGTTGCGTCGAGTTCAGGGGATAACCAACCTTTGTCCCAATTCCACCAATACACCGTAACTAGTATAAATTTACAATCTTGAAGTATCCTTATATAGCATCCGTCCCGAAGGCAATCAAATCTTCCCGGTATTAACAACTAGTCAGCGCTGAATAACTATATCTCGAAGGATTGAGAGCTACAGAGCAGGGCAATGGCATCGGACCAGCCAGGACCAGCACAAACGATCACACGAGATGTACCATTTATAATTGACCCATCCTCGGGGGTTTTAGGTCGCCAGGAACACCTGGACGGTGAAACGAATCGATCTCTGATCACAGACCAATCCTTCATCCGCAACACAGGCTTTCGAGGAATACTGCGAGGTGTTCAGTATGGAACCTATCACCAAAAACCGTCATGTCTTCTGGTTTTCGACTTTCTTTTCGTTTTCGATGCGGATTCTATGCCTAGATTCAAGGCCGCAGATATAATAATCGAGTTTGTAAAAACGAAAGATGGGACAGTTATCGGCGCAAACTATGTCTCGCCTAATAATGAAACTCAAGGTTCTGTGACGGTTCTAAACTTCTGCCCGCGGCATATATACGGAGTTCCCATTCTAGAAAGCAGAAAATGGTCCTTCGGCATAGCGGTTCCACTATTATTGTCCGTCGGACCAGTCCAGACAGGCCCTGAGGCTTCAGTGCAATACGAAACCCGCTTCCCGAAAACCCACCGGGCTGAAATTAAAGGCTTGCCTATAGCTTCGTCTGGGGTCACGAACAATAACGCTGTCAAATGGTCAATAAGAGAGAACAGAAAGGAGAACAGGGGCATACCTGATCGAGTGACTTGTGCCATTTTGGTAGAATACGACGGACATCCTTTCCAAGCCAGTGTTGAAGTCTCTGTTAAGACACATATGAACATAACTTTGGCGGCGCTGCCATGGTCGAAGGACGATCCCATTCTGTTCAAGCCGAATAGCAACCTTGGAACAGTGACATCTAAATTTTCATTTGAAGAGCTGCAGTTGGAGGATTGGCTTGGTGTTGTGCGGACGTCAACCACGTTGGATTTCAAGGTAGACCTTTCCGGATTCTGTTGGTAGAAGGGACGCTAACTAATACCGGATTGGTACTGTTCTAGGATGAGCTTCTGTATGAATCTCGGTAACTGTCCCATGTGTTCTATGCAGGGCAACGATCTACGATACTGCCTGACGGTCGACAACTGCTGAGCAGACGAGACTGTGGAATCTACAACGCATGAGGTTGTTGGGTTTTGGGCCTTGAACTTAGTGACAAGAAATCTTACAATGCAAGTTGTGATTGGGATTTCAAGATCTTGGATATGTATTTTGAGTATTTAGATGCATATCATTAAATGCGAATTTGAATTTTAATATTACTAGATCGCTTGTAGTCAATATAAGGTAGAGCCATGATGAAATAATGTGGAAAAGAGACGTCAGCTTTAAATTTATAACGATCTTGACATCGCGAATGTCTCGAACTCCGACACGCCGTATCATGACATGGTACACTATACCCAATTAATCCATTAAACATTGATATTTACGTATAAATATTAACAGCACCATTCTCACTCCATACTCCCCCACGTGCAATCCTTCTTACATCCAACCTCCTAACCTCTAAAGCGGTGCACCTCTACCCCTGTACTTAAACCTCTTACAACCCGGTCCATTGCTAACAACAGTCGGAGGCTGTTCCGTGTACCACCAGTACTCATATTTTTGACGACGACAGGTGCCCGATTTGGAATCGCTGATAGCCAGTTCGCATTTGCTGGAAAACTTCGCCACCGGGGGCGGTGGGCACGTCGGGAACCCTGGGAGCTGTATGTCCTCACAAGGCCATGGGCCCGGATCCCCCCAGAAACCTGCAAAGTTGTATACGCTGCCCATGCATGTTCCAGGTCCTGCCCATGTCTGGCAGGCTACGCAGCAATCGTAGATTGTGCCGTTGCTCATGATTATTTCAATTTTTTCGTCCGCAAAAGGTGCTGCCTCGGCTGCGTAATAGCGACGTTCATCGGGAGGTGGGCCTTGATTTCTTATTCCGCATGCCGCGTAGTAAGTGGCTCGAGGGACGGACACAGTCTCCGTAGTAAAAAATGATGTGGCTGCTCTAGTAACGCTCCTGGTCGTAACTGCGGATACAGTTGTATATTTTGTAACCGTTGTGCGTACCGTAACCGCGCCTTTTTTGGTAACAGTCTTGGTTGATCGGATAGTCTGGGTCGTCCAGACTGTCTCTTTAGCAGTACCTATGGTCTTCGTCGTAGTTTTGCAAAGGTCACTTGTGCCAGTTTTTGTGAGGAGGGTCTTTGTACAGGTAATTGCGGTTATGTATCTCGGATGATTACCAGGTTCCGGCTCAGCCTTTGCGTCGCGGCGAGCGAGTGGATTGATCGGGGGCAGAGACTTCACGTTATCTGGGTCGTCATTTACACCAACGAACCCTGAAGGGGCAGGAATGGTGACTGTAGGAGACTGGAGCGTAAAAGTTGTGATCGACCCTGTCGCGATCCAACGAGGCACAGTAACTGTGAATGTGGACGTTCTAGTCACCTTACTTGATTTTGTCGCCGTGCTGGTAACAGTAGATATAGTTTTAGTTACAACGAGACTGATCTTTTTCGTCTTCCTAATCGTCGTCGTCGTTTTTGGTTTCGTGACTGTTTTCCAGCGCGTTACCGTATACGGGACAGTCGTACAGAACGTTTTTACAGCCTTTCTTATTTTCGACTTGGGAACGGGGGAGCCGCAATAACGAGTGGCGCAACTTCCATTGATAGTAATGACAGTGCGTGCTGTGCAAAAAGAAGCGAAAGTGATCAAGGCAAGAACCAAGATATTGAAGCGAGAGAAATTGCCCATGGTTGAAATCGGTCTTGTCCGAAGCTGGACATAGACAGGGAACTTGGATGTTGGAGGCTAATACCTTGAGCAGCCCAGAGGCGATATGGGGATGGCCTGCATTTTATAACAGGCCAATCCTCGGGCGCTCGAGCGACAACGGCTCAGATGCACGATTCTCCCTATTGCTGGGTATCTGGGGAGAAATTTCAGAATGAGGCTGAAATCTCATGACCAACGTCTAGCACCTGCAATGCAACCCACAGGCATTATATTACATAAAGCGTTCACTCGCTAATGAGCGTGGACCAAGAGCCACCATGTTGGCCCCGACTTGGCGCGCCAGACGCGGCGTTGGAAGCATCAATTTGGGCCGGCAGCATATCCGACCATCCAATAGCAGCTAGCAATTCAGCTGTCGAAGAACCAATACCAAGCGCAAATATATGGCTCTGCACCTATGTATGTATTTCCCGCTAGGAAGAAGCTGCGAAGAAAATCAATTTTTTTTTAAAAAAAAAGACTCCCTTGGCTTCGAACCGTGGCTGCAAGGGAAAGTCAGGTTTGAGCTTCTTCCTTTTAATGTTGTATCCCGTTCAATCTTCTCGTCAATAGAATTCACCTATTCGCCCTTTTCCTGTCCTCCCGCCTTGGCGAACTCTTGGGCCTCTCATTGATTGGTTTATGGCCCTGAATTATAAGGAATCTTGCCGACAGCCGTCTCCCATGATTAATGATTGTCATTCTAACACCATGCTCCCCCGCGAAAATGGGTTTGCGCGTTGCTGCTCGTTAGATTTCAATTCAGATGTTTGCCATTCGTGATGCACGTGGAGCTAATTCTGTTTGATCGTATGCTTTGCCAATCAGGACGAAAGTCCGTCGGGGCAGAACAGTCCTCCTTTGGGCTAGTTTGCAGAATTCATGCAAGATTATCTTTGCTCAGGCCAGGAACGCATCGGATACGTCGAGGGTAAGACGGAGCAACTTGGGACCCTTGCAAGCAGAAGATAGATATATCGCTCAGGATACATGACACAGCTCACACCGGTTCTACACGTTTGTTGGTTACTTCGAGGATCAAAGGGCTCTTGAATTTGAGGGTAAAAAGAAATGGGTAGTTACTTGCTTGGAATTTAATTATGTATGCTGTGGCCATGGACAAGGCTACGAGGTAGCTGGTGCAGCTGTCGTGAACCCTTGGCTGCGATACCATCCAAGGCGTACCTGCACACTTCCGCAAATGTCTCTGAATCTTCAAATTCCAACCTCGTGTCCAGTTCAGTGTGTCGCCTCCAGGAACTCCTCCCTCTTCCCCAGGTCTTAGCGAGAATATATAAAAGAGAAACTGCAGGAGATATACTGCGGGGCAGCCGCTACCTTTAATAAGTTCATTACAAATACCTTCCCGTTCGCGCTGCACGTGGGGTTGGTGCTTCGTTATGTTCCGCGGACCTGCCTGTCGCTGTTCGCCCAGGGATGGTTGTCTCTGCTATCAGAAACGTCATGTCATGCCCACAAGGGCAACCTCACATGAGCCCGCCTTCTGATCCAAAAAAATCCTTCGTCTTCACCACATCTCTCCTCATCTCATCGGTAGACGTCCCGTAGAATATTTGCGCTTTCTCTTGCATTACATATACCGTCGTTACCGCTTTTTTTATGATTATTCTTCCTTTTGCATGACTGCAAGGACTCACGTTCCCACGCCTGAGCCTTATCTCCCTCCATGCCCTCCCGAAACCTGCAGATAAGAGAAATTTGATCGGTCCTCGAGATCTCGGTTTTTTTTTATCTATTTATTTTACTTTTTTTTTTTTGGCCGATTCGGCCAACTGTTTCCGGTTCCTACCTATATAGTAACTGGCGATTGTTCCTTCATACGAAAGATGCCAACGACACTCAAACCGCCGCAGCCGCTATCGCGCGGTTGGCCGTCGTTCTGGCGGTCAACATGGTACAACTGGAAAATGGTCTTCGACAACCCTCTTGGTGAAGTCGCTGGATCTTTGGGAGATCTGGGAACATTGCTGCCTCTGTTAACAGCTATGGCCGCAGCTGGTACGATAGACCCGACAGCTACCTTCATCTTCTCTGGTATCTGGAATATAGTGTCGGGTAGTTTATTTGGGATCCCGTACGTTTCTTGAATATTCCGTCCTATATGATTCCGTTTCTGATACATGAGAACTAATTTACTAAAATATAGAATCGTTGTCCAGCCCATGAAAGCTGTCGCCAGTATCTCTATCGCCCGCCCCATGACCCTGCACGAAACAATGGGTGCAGGCATCTCCGTCGCCGTTATCGTCTACATCCTCACTTTCACAGGCTTCCTCACAGAAGTCGGTGACCGAATCCCAATACCTCTAATCAAGGGCATACAAATGGGAGCCGGTCTCTCACTCGTCCTCAATGCTGGCGCTACACTCATGAAACTTTCCTGGACGGCCCATTCCGCGGATAACTATATCGTTGTTTTATTAGCTTGGATTCTACTATGTTTTACATCTCGACACCATCAATTTCCTTACGCACTGCTTATATTCGGGTTGGGGATGTTTCTAGTCTTGGGTAGTGGGGTAGAGGTGCCAAAGCCTGGTTGGAATCTACCTACATGGACTCCACCAGAGTGGGCGGATATCATGAACGGGTTTTGGTTCGCAGGACTAGGGCAGCTTCCGTTGACTATTCTTAATTCTGTGGTCGCGGTTACATACCTTTCGGCAGATCTGTTACCCGAACGACCATCACCATCTATCGAAGCTCTCGGGACTAGTGTTGCTGCCATGAATTTGATCGGGTGTTGGTTTGGAGCTATGCCTGTGTGTCATGGGAGTGGTGGACTTTCTGGACAATATAGATTCGGCGCAAGGTCTGGTGCGGCCCCGGTTATGCTGGGTATCGCAAAGGTTCTTGTAGGCCTATTCTTCGGCTCATCAGTCAGCACTTTACTTGTCAACTTTCCCAAGTCTTTTTTGGTCGTCCTCGTTTTCGCTGCCGGTATCGAGCTTGCAAAGGTTGGGGAGGATCTTAATTCCACTGCCAGGGATTTGTGGGAAATTCAAGTTGAGAATCGAGCAATTATTCATCCGACATTAGGACTTCGGCTACACCGCGAGAGATTGGTACGAGTTGATATTACGGATCGAGAGAAGAAGGAACGGTTCGTTATCATGCTTGCTACTGTTGGTGGAGTTATCGCTGCAAGAAACGATGCGGTCGGTCTTCTTGCTGGGACAGTGTGCTATTTTGGTTATATACTTCAAGAAACACTAGAGGACACTAGTTTCACTCGATTGGTCTTTTCAACATGGAAGAAAGCGACCGCATGGCTTTTCAGGCATGTGTTTAGGAGGAAGAAGCAGCAGCCGGCGCCAGTAGTTACTAGCCCACCGGTTCGAAGCCGAGAGTCCTCGCGCACTCCTCTTCTGAGGGAAAGAAGGTCATTCAGCCCTCGAGCTATCGCAAGAAGTTTGAGCCCGAGAAGGTCACGAAGCCCTAGGATTTCGGTCCCCTCAACTCCAAAAAGGTCACCAAGTCCTCCTCCACGATCTCTGAGCCCGAGGAGATCACCTAGTCCGCGCCGCTCCTGGAGCCCACGACGAAGTTTGAGCCCCAGACCTTCGGCGGATGTAACGCCCATTCAAAGCCCTGTTGGATCTTCGAGTGCCACTGGGATTCTGAGAAGGCCTAGAAGCCGAGGGCGCTCGAGGAGCCCACGCCCAGAAGATCAGGTCTAAGAACCATATTACATTCTCTTTCAATTTTTGATTCATTTCTTTTGTTGTATTTCTTTTAATATTTTTTTTCTTTTCGTTTCAGAGCATTCTCGTCGTTTATTGTCCCGTCTTTTCGTATTGGAGCTATGGTTTGGACTAGAATAAGGAGTCTAGATCGATCTTTGTTTTCCCTTTTACTACCACTGTATTCATCTGATAGCTGCATCCGCTTCTCTTTCGAGTTTATGGTTTCGTTCGGTCCAATAGCTGGGCTTGCATATCTTGGGAGTTCTGCATGGTATTTGGCTTTTGTATATGCTTCTGTAGATTATTACAGGCAACGGTGTTCATGTTCGTATATTGATTTTGTTTCACAATCTATTCTTAACATTTTTCCTTCCTTCAGAATATCCCAACGAAACAAAGCCGTAGGTGCCATCGAAGCCACCAATCTCGAGTAGCATTATATGTTTTGAATGAATTATAAATATTCCTGTATTAGGAAATCTCGACAATGACATCTTCCACACACGGTAATTCTCAGGTTCCTGTGGCAACACATCTTTTTCCAAACAAGCTAAAGCTCCAAGCTGCAAGGGCCAAAATGCCCGATCCTCCCAGGTCCACAAACCATTCCCCCCTCAACTTCCATCTAAGCTTCCACTCCAGGGACCTTGATATCAGCATAACATTTCCAACCCTCAACTTCGCCTGAAATCACCATACACCCACCAAAACCTATACCAGAATCCATAATCCACCGACTTAAACAACCATGCCCGCCGAGAAGCCTGTCAAGAAAACAAAGAAGGTCGCGGCTGCCAAAGCCGGCGATGAGAAGGGGGATAAGGTCCACAAGCTCACGCTGAAAGGTAGCGCGAAGATGGTTTCTGAGTTTGTACGTATACCAACGCTATTTTTGAAGAAATCGGTGATAGTTAGATGCTAATGATATTATTGAAATGGGTAGTTCGAGTACTCGATTCATTCGATCCTGTTCCAGCGCGGCGTATACCCTGCCGACGACTTCTCGCCGTACGTTAAAACCCCCCACTACCACCCCGCAAAGAAAAGACTGCATACTGATGATATAACTCCAAACCCAGTGTTAAAAAATACGGTCTCAACATGTTGATGAACACCGACGACCAAGTACAAGCCTACATCAAAAAGATCATGTCACAACTAAGCAAGTGGATGCTGCACGGAAAGATCTCGAAGTTTATCCTCGTTATTTCGGATAAAGATACTGGTAATAAGCTGGAGAGATGGCAGTTTGACGTGCATATTTTGGGAAAGGGGAAGAAGAAGACTGCGAAGGGTGCTGAAGTTGAGATGGGAGATAAGGAGAATGCGGCGGGGTATGTAGTCCCCTCTTTTTATGGATGGAGGGCCGACGGTATGCTAATTCATAGTGGGATTTTAGTGCAAGCTCGGAGCCGACTGCGGATAAGACGGACAAAGAGATACAGGAGGAGATCCAGTCAATATTTAGGCAGATCACGGCATCCGTTACATTTTTGCCCATGCTTGACGGAAACTACAACTGCACGTTCAATGTGCTGGTTTACGCGGACGGAGATGCGGAGGTTCCAATGGAATGGGGTGACGGGGAGGACGAGGGAATCCAGGATGCCGAGCAGGTCCAGTTGAGGTCATGGTCCAGCAGTAGCCATCGGGTGGAGACGATGGTTAGCTATAGGATTACAGACTAATTCGGCCTGGCGCCCTCTTCTGTGAAGCTGGTACACTATACAAGGGGTTGGCAGGGTATGGTATGGTAGGCATGTCGGGTTATATGTCATGGTCATGGTTTCGGCTTCGTTCCCTATCTTCTTTTTCACTAGCATGAGGCTCATGATCATGTTATTATTATATGTCCTTTTACTCTTTTTCATTGCATTCATTGGAGCTTGGGATATCGGCGTTTTTTTCTTAAAGTTTTGTCAGTGCTGGTGGATATCAAATACCAATCTCTCTCTCTCTCTCTCTTTTACCGAATCTTCAAAGTGTTGTGATAGCGAAGCTTTGATATAAAATTTCCAACCCTTCCAACAAAAACCACACCACTTCGGAGCCGAAACAATTCGAAAGAAAACGGACTGCCATGCCGATATCATAACCCTTTCGCCCGAATTTACGCCTACAAGAACTCGATGCCAATGGCCGCATCGTTCCGGGCAAGCACCGCGATACTCCCGGACTTTCTGCTCCCAAGGCTCGTCAGGTCCGCGGGATGGTGCTCCCCAAATACTCGACCACGGCGGATCTCTCCTACATTCTTAAACTCGCAAAGATGGCAGAGACGATACGCTGCAACCGTTCGGGCGAATCCAGAACTCGAAGCGCGGGTGGCTGCTGTTCCGATTGAGAGGTACCGCTACCACTACCTTTCTGCCTTTGTTCGTAGACAGCCAAAATATGTTATCGTATAAGAACCAATAACTTATTTTATTGCGACTTCCAGAATGCGTAACTTCTGCGTGATCGCCCATATCGTATGATATAACCTCTAATCTCTGGAAAACCCACCTCTCTTATCTGCGACCCGCATTCTGATGGAATTACAATTATGTAGGATCACGGGAAAAGCACACGTATGACCAATTACCTACCATATATATCTATATTCGAAACGATAACTAAATAAAAAACCGGATGGAATAACAATATTCTAGTAAGCGACCGCCTCCTCGAACTCACAGGCACCATAAAACCCGGCGGCAGCGCACAAGTCCTTGACAAACTCGATGTCGAGCGCGAGCGCGGTATCACCGTAAAAGCGCAAACATGCACGATGCTGTACAACCACAACGGAATGGACTACCTCCTCCACCTGGTCGATACTCCGGGTCATGTCGATTTCCGAGCTGAAGTCTCACGGTCATACGCTAGTTGCAACGGGGCGTTGTTGGTGGTTGATGCTTCGCAGGGAGTACAGGCTCAGACTGTGGCGAATTTTTACCTTGCGTTCGCACAGGGGCTTAGTATGATTCCTGTTATCAATAAAGTCGACCTACAGCACGCGGAGCCACAGAGGGCGGTTGAGCAGTTGAAAAGCACGTTTGAGCTGGAGAATCCGGTGTTGGTATCTGCGAAAACGGGGTTGAATGTTGGTGGGATTCTGCCGGCGGTTATTGAACGTGTGCCGCCGCCGGAGGGAAGCGTGGATAAGCCGTTAAGGATGTTGTTGATTGATTCCTGGTATTCGACATATAAGGGGGTTGTATTGTTGGTTAGAGTATTCGATGGGGTGGTGAAACAGGGGGATCAGATTATGTCGATATCGTCGAAGCTTAAGTATTTCGTTGGAGAGTTGGGGATACAGTATCCTACTGAAGTTGCGACGGGGTCGCTGAGGGCGGGGCAGGTTGGGTATATGTATTTCAATCCGGGGATGAAGAATATTTCGGATGCGAAGCTAGGAGACACATTCTGTCATGTTGGGAAAGAGGTGGAGCCGTTTAGAGGGTTCGAGGAACCGCAACCTATGGTTTTCGTTGGCGCCTTCCCGACCAACCAGGATGAATTCCAGAAACTGGAGGACAGGTGTGTTATCAAGTCTTCAACAAGGCTTCGGGATGCTAACTTTGTGGTGTAGTATCAATCAGTTGACACTGAACGACCGAAGCATAACAATAGCCAAGGAATCCTCCCACGCCCTCGGGCTCGGGTGGAGATTGGGCTTCCTAGGAACACTCCACTGCTCCGTCTTCGAGGACAGACTACGACAGGAATTCGGTGGTTCAGAACTACTCATCACCGCACCGACCGTGCCGTTTAAGATTGTTTGGCGAGATGTTGGCAAAAACAAAGCCGGCGAAGATGGACCCAAAGAAACAATCATCACAAATCCGGCACTATACCCCGAGGAAGACGTTGTGCGCACCAAGGTCGAGGAGATCCAAGAACCGTTCGTCTTAGCAACTATCACCGTCCCCGCCGAACCCGCCGAATTTCTCGGCCATGTTATCGAATTATGCCAGGAAAACCGAGGTACACAGGTGGAGCTGACATGGTTCGCCACCCAAGTCATCCTTAAATACAAACTACCGCTACTCCAGCTGGTCGACAACTTCTTCGGAAAGCTAAAGGGTATCACAAAAGGTTATGCTACATTAGACTACGAAGAGGCAGGGTATATGAAATCAGACATCGTCAAGCTTGAATTATTAGTGAATAAAGAGCCTGTGGACGCCATTGCGCAGCTATGCCATCGGAGCTCGGCGGAGAGGCTGGGTCGTATGTGGGTTCAGAGGTTTAAGAGCTTTGTGGATAGGCAGTTGTTTGAAATTGTGGTCCAGGCGGCTATTGGGAAGCGAGTTCTTGCCAGAGAGACGGTGCAGGCGTTTAGAAAGGATGTTACTGCCAAGGTTGGTACTCCCAAATCTCTCGAGATTGATAAATGCTAATCTAGATTAGCTATATGGTGGTGATCATACCAGAAGAAAGAAGTTGCTAGAAAAGCAGAAAGCCGGAAAAAAGAAGCTTCGAGGTTAGTTGAGCCCCCCTTAAGCTTCACTCACTGACTCCTCGTACTAATAAGCCTATTCGTGAGATATAGCAATTGGCAATGTCATTATTGACCAGAAGGCATTCCAGGGTTTCCTGTCGAAGGACAGCGGAGAAGCGAAGCCGAAGAAAAAGTAGGCTATCTCGATATCCATAAATTGTATTATATTAGCCCATCACATGTTTCTGTAAATATACTCTTGCCTGATAGAGGAAAGAATATCATAACATGCGCCTGCACGTGGCTTTTGTTCTGACATCGGAAACCATAAATAACCCGCGTTGTCGGCTGTTGTAATTTTTCACCGCCTATTTTTTAGCGTGCTGCTTTTTCTTTGCTCCCAAAACTTTTTTTTTTTTTTTTGAAAGAGCTTCAAACTTTCAATCCACGACAACCAGTAGCTTTTTGCGCCAACCACCACCGTCAACGTTCCAAAAGTCACCATGGCGGCGCCAGTGGAGCACATCCAGCCCGTCAAGCTGGCGGCTCTGCCAGCAGCTTTAACACCCGACAATCGCTACTGGCGCACCTACAAATCTCCACTACTCATAAACTCCTACTCCGCGATCACCCATATCAACTTCTCCCCGATATCCCCACACGACATCATAACCTCCTCAGCAACCCGCGTTCAAATATTCTCCTCTAAAACTCGCGCCGTTACCAAGAATATCGCCCGGTTTAAAGACACAGTATACTCTGCCAACATCCGTCAAGATGGAAAGATCTTGGTCGCAGGAGACGCCACGGGTCTCATCCAGATCTTTGACGTCGGTTCTCGCGCTATCCTACGGTCGTTCGAGCAGCATAAGCAACCAGTTCAGACTACAAAGTTCTCACCGACGAGTATGACGACTTTAATGTCTACCAGTGATGACACTACAGTTAGACTGTGGGATATCCCATCGCAGGAGCCGACGCACGTGTTCATGGGCCATACGGACTACGTCAGGTCCGGTGCATTCTTACCCGGTTCTTCTGGAACGGTGATTTCAGGATCATACGATGGGACGGTTAAGCTTTGGGATCCGAGGATATCGACCAGCAGCGCCTCTGGTGGCTGTGTGATGACATTCACGCATGCACATGCCGTTGAGAGCGTGGTGCCAATGATCGGTGGAACGACTATATTGAGTTCTGCGGGGAATACGGTTAACGTGTTAGATATTGTGGCTGCGAAGGCGTTGAAGCAGCTTGGGAACCATCAGAAGACTGTGACTGCTGTGGCGACGGCTAGTGGGAATAGAGTGTTGTCTGGTGGGTTGGATGGACATGTTAAGGTTTATGAGACGAGGGAGTGGAAGGTTGTGCATGGATTCAAGTATCCGGAGCCGGTGCTGTGCTTAGGCGTTTCGCCGGATGATAAGCATTTGGTGGTTGGTATGTCGAATGGACTGTTGAGCATCAAGACAAGGGCATCTGGAGCACAGAAGCTGGACGTTCTATCCCAGATAGGGCAGTTGGCAGATTTGGGTATTGAGGAGGTTATTAAACGGGAGAAGAAGGAAAGGTCTAAGAACTACCAGAGGAAGATCAGGGGTATGGACTACAAGGGTGGAGCAGAGGATATTGCCGTTATGGACAAGGACAAGAAGAAGAAGTTACAGAAGTGGGAGCGCTCGTTTAGGAGCGGTAACTATGCGCAGGCATTGGACGAGGTTCTTATGGTAAGCTCCCCGTTGTATACTACAATCGTGTTACGCGAGGTTAGCGCTAACCCCAGAATAGTTTAAGGACCCAACAGTACCATATACAGCTTTAACCGCCTTGAAGCACCAATCTGCCCTCCGTGCTGCTCTGCAGGGTAGGAATGAAGAGACTCTCCAGCCTATCATGAAGTATCTTGCAAAATACCTTCAAGATCCCCGATTCTTCAACTTCCTCGCCGATGTCACAATGCTCTTGCTAGATACGTACGCCAGCTCATTCGGACAGTCAAAGCAGATTGATAACTTGGTTGTAAAGTTACACGAGCGAGTCGATGAAGAGATTAGGAAGAGCAAGAGTGCCACTGAAGTCCACGGAATGCTTAGCTTACTGCTTGCTGGGTCCGAGTGATTGATGACGGGTTACCGCTGTGGGTTTCTTAAGGAGTTGCATTTTTAGCAGGCGTCTTGTGGTATATTCATCTTTCCAACAAATCTTTTTCCTTTTTACTAAAAGTTTCTTCGGGACGGATAGTAACACTTCTTCCCTTTTATTCATACTTCCTTACTATCTGTATATTATACTATTTGTTTGGCGCCATTATGGAGGGTTCTGGTATATGTATTCTATAGATATAGAGTGCTGTAATATATGCATCAAAGATATAGTAATACCTGATCCAAGTAAACATACTGTAGTGCTACGGAACTAAGTAGTTAATTGTTTTCCCTCAACAATACCTAAGTACACAGTAATCTTGGTCCTTATACATAGTCAACATGTAAAAGTGAATGAAGGTGACATTCAAAATGATGCCGCAAGATTCAAGCGTAGTGCAACAGAGTCCCGAAGAAGATTCCCTAGCTGCTATGCGTAAAGACGTGCATACTTAAGTACTTAAGTACTCAGCTGGTGGAGGGCAGTCCCGCCGCGATATGCGGGCAGGACGGGGTCCGGCCAACGACGTAGGCCCCCCCTCTGAAATAACATGGTCCTCCTCCTCCAACCCACAAAATAAATCCTTCTTTCCCTCCTCATCTCATATCTCCCACTTCCCTACAACCACCATCACCATCACCACTTCTTTCTCTGACACCATCGACAATCACAATTTCATTCTAGTACCACCCTCATCTATCCATCTGCTTCCATTCCCTAACTCAATCCACTACTTCTTCTCTCTCTTCAGCTACCTCGAGACAATCAGATCAAGATGTCTAGAGACGAGACCCCCCCTCAGCTCTCAATTGAGGATTTGTTCTTCTACGCTGGAGCCAATCACCCACTCACAGACCGTCCTCCACGGAGACAAATCAATAAGATCTCACCACAGCAGAAGTATTCGTCTTCTTCAGACGCCATTCCCGTCCATCAAGAACCCCCCAGTCATCGTTTTGAAGCTGTTCCCTTCTCCCCTCCTTCTCATCCTTCCCCTCCTTCCCCTCATCTCCATTGGCCGGGTCTCACCGCGATGGTCACATCCACTCCTATGCCTGCACTACCAGATGTTCAACCCAGGGTCCGTGACCCATGGATTGGAGGGTATATCCCACCAGCTGAGCTTCTGACTCCCGCAGACCGAAAGGACGGAGAGTTCCCTATCCAAATTTGGAACCAATTAGACGAGTTCCGTGTCGGCGGTACGGTATGTGAGCCTGTTCAAGTCACCCGAGTCTCCCATGTCTTCCCGGCCCCACCAGTCCCCCGGGTTTCTCGAGTCACTTTCGCCAGTGAGCCCTCCCACGACGATGACGACGAGGAAGAGGACACTGACTCCACGAGCGACGGCGACAATGATGATGGTGGGGACGCTGATGATGAAGGTTCCGACGAAGGCTCTGGCAATGCTTCCAGCGAAGGCTCTGGTGAAGACTCCGACGAAGACTCCGATGAGGACTCTGATGAAGTCCTTTCTTCACCAGATGAAGACCCATCCCCTGCTGATGGTGGGGAGGAAGAAGAGTTCCGTGGTGGCATCTACTATGCCTATGACCAACTTAGCCGAGAATCGGTTTTTGATGGGATCGATGCCAGTCAGCTCTCCCCTGCCCAGATGAACGAGATGTACCTTCAAACGGTCGAGGAGCTCGCGCAACTGGAACGACAAGTGCAGAATGGCACCGCTGCCCCGATTCCTGTCCCAGACTTTTCCCTCCCACTTTTCCCACCTCCAATTCCGGTCCCTGCTTTTGAGCAGGGAGGACAACAAGACGGCGAAGATGGCTCCCATGAAAAAGAGCATGAACCGGGCTCGATATTGGAGGTCTCCAAAAGGTCCGATTTCGTGTTCGGGCAATTAAAACCGGATATGTATATGGGTCGCAACCTCCCCAGACCAGCTCCAGCCGACAACCTCCCCGAGCTTGCTCCATCCAACACCCTCCCTCAAAAGGGTAGAGTTGAGAATGCCAATGGGGGCACCGAGTCTCAAAACCAAGAGGCTTCCAGCAGTGGCGCTCCCCGCGTCCAAACAGTCCCTCGAAAACCGACGATCATAACCCTTCGTTGCGGCCCCAAGCCCCCCGACCCTCCAAGAAACTTAAAGATCAACTTTGAGCGGGGGAAGAAATACCGCGAAGAGATCCGCCGAATGCGACAGGACGGTCGGTATAAGGATGCCGAAGAGATCGAGTCTGTCCAGTTCGAGGTCATGTTCGTCGAGTTGCAGCAGATGGTTGACGACATCTTCTCGAAGATCAGAAAACAGTTGATCGTAAGCCTCTCTTCTACCATCCTTTTTATATTTAAATGTCAAGGGAGCGATGCACTCATCAGCTCCTACCCCCCCTGCCCTACCCCAATTGGGGCGGGTGGAGCGTGGAGCGTTGCATTTTCTGTGTTGGAATCTCCTCCAAGCCTCCGTTGGTATAACGGTGACACAAGCAGCCCTCGTGGATCTTCTTACGTCCCACAAAAAAAAAAAAAAAACCACGTTTTTTTTTTCTCTGTCCGCTGATCTGTGGGTATCCGCAAATAGTTGAACCGGGAATTATTCTATGGTACAGTCAAATTCTCGCGATGGTCGGTCGAGGGCCGTTGCCCTGACGCGAAGCTTTTCGATATGGTCATGTCCTTCGAGCGGATCCGCAGGGAGCACAATGAATACCTCGAAAATGCTCGAGCAGACCCACGGACGCCACGCCCGAGGCCGCTCTGCCAGATTGTAGAGCCAATAACGGCTATTCGTAATCCATTAGTCCTCAAGTACGTCTACATCTTCATCATCATTATCATCATTAGCAGAAGAAAGCAAAAGGTGAAGAGAGAAGTATACTAACGTTGACAATGCTGAAAACGACGAAACAGAATAAGCAGCAAGGACTTCCTTCTCAACGTCATCCCGCTGCCCATAAAGTTCCTGCAGAAGAACGAAATCCGCCCCCGAAGCACCAACACCACTCCAGAGCCAGACTACCAAAACGGGGGGCGGATGTTCGAATTCATCACCAACCCAGTAGTCGGCGCACTCGCCCCGATGGGCAAAGTGACAACTCACTACGATCGTGTTACTGGTGACTTCACTTTCTCAGGAACGTACCACCTTGTAAACATCGGAGGGAGGAAGCTGGAGGAGATTGATTACCATGAACAGCGTCAGGCTGATGGGGGGCCGTTTGCGCCTGGGGCGGCTGAGCAGGTGTATACGAAGACTTCTGGGCGTGAGCATGTACAGAGGTTTAAGAAGAAGAAGATGGATGAATGGTGAAGGGGATGTGTCCCTTTTTATACCTACCTACCCCTCTTTTCAAAGTTTTTTCTTCGTCTCTCGTTTGTTGATACGCACGCTCTTGGATGGTTCTCACATAGCGTTCTTAGCTGGCACTCTCTGTTCGTGAAGCACGCTGCCGCTTTGATGCCATAGGGTATGCCAATGGTGTATACCGCCCTCTCTCTTCACTACCGAAAAAACACACACTGCTCTGCTTAATCATTTTTTCTTTGCTCATAATCATAATGCATATGGGGCCAGAAACGGCGTTTTTTGTAATTAGCTTTGACTTGTTTTCCTCCTTCTTCTTCTGCTCCTTTCACTTGGTTATACCGGCGTTTACTACCCACAGCCTGTTCTTTTTTGCATTGTTTTATATTTTAGTGGTTATTATGGCATACGAGCAAGGAATGGCGTTTTTTTTGTTGCATTTTTCTTTTTGAAAAAATACCCAAACCGGCGTTTTCACGCTGCTTCTTCTTCTTTACTGGTGTACTACAAAGACGGCTAACTGCTGCTAACTACTCCCTTTCGTTTTTTTTTTTTTTTTTGCCATGGTTTTTATTTATCATGGTCACCGGCGTTTCCCTCTTTCTTTGCGTCTTATAAAACCCCAAAAATTGAGAGAAGAGGAATAAAAAGAATATTAAAAAAAAATACCCTTTCCGGTCCCACTTTTTGTGAATAAACTATAGCTTAAGAAGAAGAAGAAAATTTTTCGAAAACACCGTCATTATAAAGTTCGTAGAGCTACTATACCTTTAGAGATCATTTCACTTCAACCAATTTAACAAAACTTCAGTATTCCTCATAACGGGCATGCAATATATGGTGAGTGATGCTATGCTATGCTATGCTATCCTATTCCACGATGGAAGGGAAGGAAAGAGGGAAGAAGAAAAGAGAGAGAGAAGAGGGGTATCTCAGGGTATTAAATATGAAAAACAAAAAAACAAAACGGTGTAATATAGCCAGGCCACAAGATCTTAAGAAACTCAATTCCAAACCCCGTCGCTCATCTATAATGTAATGTTTTAATATCCTCCTCCTCCTCCTTCTCCTCCTATCCCCTTCCCTCCACCCTCCAGAAAAAGTCCGTAAGAAGATAGACAGAGAGGCTTTTTTTTTTTTTACAGCTTACTCTCCAACGCACTCTTCAACCTCCTCTCCACCGCATCGAAATACTGAGCGGTATTAACCCACGCGCTCCTATCGGTCTTCCCTTGCGCCAGCGCCAGATCCTTCGTCATGATTCCATCCTTATCGACGGCGTCGATGCATGCCTTCTCGAGCGCTTCGGCGAAGGCTACGACTTCCGGTGTGTCGTCCAGTTTTCCGCGTTGGATCAGGCCGCGGGTCCATGCGAACTATACACACAAACACACAATTTTATATTAGCAAATTTTCTTTTTTTTCTTTTTTTTTTCTCTCCTTTTTGGAAAGGGGTTTAGAGGGGGGATGATGGTTTTTTTTTTGGACATACGATAGACGCGATAGGGTTCGTGGAAGTCTCCTTGCCCTTCTGGTGCTCACGGTAATGACGGGTGACTGTTCCGTGCGCGGCTTCGGATTCGAAGGTCTTGCCGTCGGGCGTGATCAGGACTGAGGTCATCAGGCCGAGGGAGCCGTAGCCCTGGGCGACGATGTCGGATTGGACGTCGCCGTCGTCTTTTTTTTTAAAAAAAATTTCATTTTATATTAGTCTTTTTTTTCTTCTTGGGTTTAGGAGGGGAGGGGAGGGGAGGGGGTTGGGTTGAGGACGCACAGTTCTTGAGGGCCATGACGAATCCACCGGTGGATTTGACCATTTGGGCGACCATGTCATCGATCTAATTATATAAATATTAACAAGGGCCTTCGCTATATTATACACACAAATATATGTATAAACTGAAAAAGAAGGGGAAGCGGGGGGGGGAGGGAAACGTACCAAACGATGCTCATACCACAGTCCCTTCTCCTCAAACTGGGCTTTATACTCAGCCTCATAGATCTCCTGGAAGATATCCTTGAACCTGCCGTCGTACTTCTTCAGGATCGTGTTCTTGGTGGACATGTACAGCGGGTATCCCCGGTCCAGGGCCAGCTTGAACGAGGCGTGGGCGAAGCCGCGGATGGATTCGTCCGTGTTGTACATTGCCATTGCGACGCCGCCGCCGTTCTGTTCCATTTTTTAATTTTTTTTCTCTTTAGCGCTTTGTTTTTTTTGTAGTTTTGAAGGGGGTAGGTAGGGTACCTTATAGTCAAAAACATGAATCTTCTCCGCCGGCCCCCCATTCTTCGGCGTAAACACCATCTCCAACGTCCCCTCCTCCCTAGCAACATAATCCTTCGCTTTATACTGATCCCCGTGCGCATGTCTACCGATGATAATCGGCTTCTCCCAACCGGGGACGAGTCTTGGAATCGCAGGGATGACAATCGGTTCCCTGAACACGGTCCCGCCGAGGATGTTACGGATGGTACCGTTCGGGGAGAGCCACATCTGTTTGAGGTTGAATTCTTTGACTCTGGCTTCGTCCGGGGTTATGGTGGCGCATTTTACGCCGACGGAGTATTTTTTGATGGCTTCGGCGGCGTCGATTGTTACTTGGTCGTTGGTTTGGTCGCGGTATTCGATGCCCTTTTTTTCAAAAAAAAAAGAAAATGTTAGTTGAGTGGTGATGGTGGTGGTGATGGTGGGGGCGGGGTAGATAGCAAAGGAGGGGGTTATGTACCAAATCATAGTATTTGAGGTCGATGTCAAGGTATCTACACCCCATCTCACAATCCGTTTAGTAGCCATTCTTTTTTTTTTCTTCTTAAATATTTCGTATGCATATAGATATCATAAGGCGCTCTTACGGCAGGATAAGCTACACACACGCGCACAGTTAGCCCACTATTTAAAACCAACTACCCAATTGAAAAATGTGAACATACCCTATCCTTGATCATTTGCCAGATGATCCTTGTTTGCTCCTTTTAGACCATTGCCAGTTGCTGTTAGCATCTACCTTTTCATATCACTTCATATATAGATTTATATAAAGGTAGATTGTAGTATAAAAAGAGGGGAGGAGGGGGGGCATACATCTCCGTCGAGTTCCACGACCGGGTTCTTGACTTTGATCTTACGTCCCGAAGCTGTGGATTACGAAAAAAAAAAAAAAAAAGTTAGTATTCATGACCAACTGTGCTACCAAACTTTTATACAATCTACCATATACTATATCTCAAACCACCTGAAATATAATATAGTAAATAAGAGGAGGGAGGCGAGGGACATACCGTCAGAAGACATGTTTCGTGCAACAGCGAACGAGGTGAAAGCTAGTTGGTTTCTTGGGAGGTATCTGGCAGTATTCGCGGCAACGAGCGATCTGGCAGATGCAGCAGCAGCAGAATAAGAGGTAGGAGTGATAGAGGAAGCGGAAGAGGTGGCGAGGAGGGAGTATTGTCGAGCAAGAACAGGGGTTCGGAGCAGCTTTGAAGAGCAGCGCCGCGAAACAGTAGCAACAGAAGAAGAAGCCGTTGATGAGAACAACATTCTGAAAAAAAAAAAGAAGAAGAAGAAGAAGAGAAAAAAAAAAGAGGAGAGGAGAGAGGGATATTATAAGAGATGGGAAATATCCAGACTTCGGAACGGGGAGCGGCGTGTCCCTCTCTTTCTTTCTTTCTCTTTCCTTTTTTTTTTATTTTTTTAATTTTTCTTTGGCTTCTTTCCTTTCCCGTTCCTAGTGTCGTACGGCCGGTCGTTCTATTCTACTGTTGACCTGGGCGGGGGAGGGTTGGGATTGGTTCTTTTCCCTCAACGATGGATGGACGGATGGATGGCTTGCTTTGCTGTTTTGGGGTGTTATCCGAGGTAGAAATTCGAGAAAAAAAAGGAACAAAGACAGAAATGGGAAAATACTGCTTGTTAATATAGAATCAGAACCGGGCCGTAAGAGGGAAAAAAAGAGACCGAGACCGAGAAAGTATACCGAAAGGGAGCTTGGAGCTTTTGGAGAATCCTATAGCTAGCTAGCTGGCGAGCTAGGACCAGGAGGGGGGAAGGGTAGAGACGGGGGGCGGAGACGGGGATTATTAATGCGAGGCCGTAGCTTGGACGGATGCCGAATATTCGCGATGGTGTTTCTTTTCTTTTCTTTTTTGTTTTTTTTTCTTTGGGAGGGTTAGCCAGAATTCAGAAAATGCGGGGAAGCCGATGGATCAGATTTCAGATCCGATCAGGAAGTCAGATAATCATATGATGTGATGTGATATGATGCGATACGATACGGTAGATAGGTACCTATCGATAGGAGGGATGGGATGGGATAGGTGGGAAATATAAGTACCTACTCACCTGCCCGGAACAGCACTGGCCACCTCTTATATATATATATCAAGTCAAGTAAGTATCTAGGTAGGTAGGTATTAGGTAGTATAGACCTTAGAGTAGAGCTAGAGAGAGTGCGTGTGTTATGTTATATAATGTAACATTCAACCGTCTCGACAGAAACAGTCCTGGATCAGAACAAACAATCAGATCTTATCTTCTTCTGTTCTGTACACTAACGGCGCGGGAATGCAGGCACGTTTATATACTTATACTTTTTTTCCCTCACTCTAGAGGGAGAGAGGGACAAGAGACCATGCGACCGGGGACCGGCACGGCCATTTTAACCTGCAAGTCCCAATATTATACATGTACTACTACTACACTACGAGTTGGAGCGGGGGGGAAGGGGAGGCTATAATGTAGTGTAATGTAGTGTCGCGCGGGATATTCCATTCCCCCACCCTGACAAGAGGCATCGCCAGGGTGCATCGAGATTCTATACATTATTTTATTTTTATTTTTTTTATTTCTGCGCGGGCATTATGTATGTATGTAAGTACGTGAGTAATGCACGTATGTAATCCATGCAGCAGCAGCATCACACACCCCGAATAAAAATTCAGACGGTGGGTGGGCGTGTCTCTGTGTGTGTGTGTCTGTACCAGACCCTGACCGACCGACCGAACTCTAGCTCCAACTGGTTAACTACCAGAGTCAGGTCGAGTTAACTAGCATAGAATATGGTAAAGTGTCAGATCCAGAAAAGCTAAAAAAGAATCATCATCGGGAAACAAAAAAAAAACCTCAGAACGCGAATGTTTAATTTAAATCGATTACGATAATCGATAACGGAGATGCGCTGTGCCCCGCGGCGGGTATATCCAGATACCTACTTCACTAGATACTAATACATACATACTCGGCTCGGCTGCAGAGGAGCTCTCCCCAGTTAGCCTAGCCTAGCTATAGACCTGGGGCTGTATCTCGGCATGCCGAATTCGATTCTGATTTTTGATTTCCCATGGCCTAATTTATCCATTATATACTTCCCGAGTCCAGTGCCCGATATCCCGCCGCTAACTACCCGATCCAGTCCCATCCATCCATCCATCCATTAAACACATAGTATAGTATAGTATCGAACATATAGAATGTAGGCAGATGTAGATGTAGACGCAAGCGTAGACACTCCAACTCAGCCACCGGCCCAATTCACTTATCGCCCCCCAAAAACGCACTTACCTTACATTCCCAATGCAAAAAAAAAGCGAGAATTTGAATTTCAAGAGAAAAAAAACGTGGGCCAATCAACTGGACGGGAGCCAGGGCTGCAGGTACCCACCCCGTTTTTTTCTTAACATAAAAAGAATTTAATTCTCTAGTTCGAAATCCGTCGGGTTCTCTAGCTCTTAAAAAAAAAAAAAAAAAGCATCTGATCCCGAAAACGTTAAACGAAGGTATATAAGCCATCTGCTGCCTCCCTTGCACCCACCCCCTCCTTCCATCTATAACTTATAAATATCTATATTATACCATCAAAACCCCGAAATCGACTTTTAACCAAATAGAAAAAAAGAATAGAACGATAGATAGAGCTCGAAATAAACCGACCAAAAGCAATACAGTGCAATATAATATAATAAAATAAAGAGAGGATGTCGACCGGAACGAACACCCCGATCCCAACCGACGAGCCCCCGCGGCCCGCGAAGAAGCCTGTCATGCCATACCTCGTCTCCGACCGCCGTCCCATGTTCGAGTACTCCGTCGTGCGCTCGCTGTTCCTCCAGTCGCTGCCGGAGTACCTCGTCGACCAGCGCGAGTTCAACAAGAACTATGTCTGTCTTCCCCCAATAATAATAAAATAAAATTATTATTATTTGAAAATCAAAGCTAATTGGGAATTTTTATGTGTATTTTTTGGTGACAACAGTTCTCGAAGAACTTCGGCCTGATGCTGTACACCGCCGACGACAAGCCGGACTGGAAGGCGCTGGTCGACACCGTCAACGACCTCAACGACCGCGCCCCGCCGGACGAGCGGTACAAAGTCTTCTACCTCGCACGGCACGGGCAAGGTACATCCCCCAAGACAACCATCCTATATTTTATTTTATATAATATAATTATATAGAAAGAGTGCTGACGGCCAGTTTGATCTTTCGATGATATCATAAAAAGGCCCTCACAACGAAGCAAGTAAGTCATCCTACAGCCCCCCCCCTTCTATAAATATACTATCTAGCCAATAGTAATATACGTTTTTTATAGACAGACAGAACTGACGAGCGAATATAACGCCGCGCAGTTGAGCTGTACACCCAAGCCGCATGGGAAGTATGTTTCAACAGATACTCTCCTGCGGCCCCTCCCCCCTTCCCTCCTTCCCCTTCTTTTATACGGATTTAAATTGTGTGATTGTCGTTTATGTTTTGCGATGTGATGTTTGGGATTTTGACGAGTTATTGTGGGGGGTGTGTTTTTGTGTGTAGGCGCATATTGGAATGTTGAAGGAGTATAAAGGTCTTACGCTGGTATGTCCCCCCACCCCCTCTATCCACAACCCTCATATATATAAAACCCCCCCCCCCCAACTTTCAAAAATCAAAAGTTATATATATTTACATATATATATAAAATACAGGGCCCAGACCCAGACCTCACCGAAAAGGGCAAAGCGGAAGCCCAATCCATCGGCCACATCTGGAAAACCCAACTACAGCACCACTCCCTCCACTCCGCCGGCGCGCTTCCCCAAAAATTCTACGCCTCACCGTTCACCCGCGCCCTCCGAACCCTAGAACTAACCTGGTCAGACATAGTCCTCGACCTCCCCAACCCTCCCAGAGTACAGATCCGTGAAAACCTGAGAGAGACGATAGGACATCATTGGTGTGATATGAGAGGGAAGATGAGTGATATTAAACAAAGATTTCCGTTTGTGGATGTGGAGGAAGGGATGGATGATGATGATACTATTTGGACGGATGTTAGGGAGGATGAGGTGGGGGGTTCGATGGATTGTAGGTTGAGAGAGGTTATTGATGATATTTTTGCGGGGGATGGGGAGACTTTTATTAGTATTACGGCGCATAGTGGGTGTTTGCGGTGTGTGCTGAGGGGTGCGTATCCTTCTTTCTATATATACTATACTATATGCCCTGGGTATACGCGGGGGGGTATAGTATGGTTCTACTAACTAAAGGGAAAAATTTACTGATGTTTGGTTTATTATTTTGAAAAAAAAAAGTGGTCGGCCACCGCATCTTCAGCCTCGAAACCAGCCGGATGATCCCCGTCGTCGTCAAAGCCAAGCTGCTGCCGGAATTCAAAGACAAAATCAAGCTTCCCGAGAGAGTCACCGGCCTCCCTTACGAGTTCGTACCGAAGAACTGGGAGTCTCTCAAGCGCAAGGAGTTCGATTTCGGGTTTGATACTAATGGGACTGTGACACCCGCCACGCCTGCCACACCCGCCGCTTTAAATTTGAATTTGGCGGCGGCGGCTGCGGCGGCGGCTGTGAATGGTGCGAGTGCTGCGAAGAAGGTGCATTTGGATCGGGAGGAGGATGAGGAGATGACGCATCACTAGTTATTACTACTCGTTTTACTTTTCTTCGGGTTTATTGGTAGAATTAGGTTGTTTTTCTCTCTTTCTTTCTCTTGTCTTAATAGAGCGAGCGCAGATATAATACACAGCGCTGTCTTCAATAAACTAGGTACTATCCTATAAACTCAATAAAAATAAATATAAATCTAGTATTTTATATTCCCCGCCTCTCAACCTCCTCCTTCATCTCCGGATACGCATTCAACGCCAACTGGCCCCCCAGATGCGCATACAGAATATTCCCTTCAATCTCCCCCTTCCTAACCATATCCAACATCCCCGCCAAACTCTTCCCCTCATAAACCGGATCCGTAATAAACGCATCCATCCTAGCAGCGTACTCCATCGCCTCGACCGTCTGCCTATCAGGAATCCCATACACACCGGCATGGTAGCGTTCATCCAGCACCACATCTTCCTCCGTAATATCCTCTTCCTTCAATCCGATCTTAACACCCGTCTGTTTCGCAATCCGTAGGGTTTGTGCTTTCGTCTCGACCGGTTTGGCAGATGCATCTATCCCTATTATTTTCCTCGTTTGCTCCCTCGCATCCTCAGGATGTAACTTCTTAAGCAGCTTAAACCCCGCGATCATACCCGCGAACGTAGAACCGGTAACCGCACAGACTATAACCGTGTTAAAAAACACACCCATCTCCTCTTCCTGCTCTTTTACTTCAAACGCCCATCTCGCAAACCCTAGCCCTCCGAGCGGATGATCCGATGCCCCCGCTGGTATATAATAAGGCTTCTCACCGGTAGCCTCACACTCCTCGAATACCTGCTTCAAAGTATCTTTATGTTCAATCCCAAACTTTGTAGCGGGCTTGATACGAACATCCGCATCCATCAGTCTTGATAACTGTATGTTTCCGATACGGGAGTATATATCGTGAATATCAGGGTAGGTATCAACCCAGTTCTCTTGGACTAATTTACATTTTAAACCGGATGATGCGGCGACTGCGGCGACTGCACGGGTATGGTTTGATTGTAGCCCGCCGATGGAGATTAAGGTTGTGGAGGAGGTGGAGAGGGCTTCGGCGAGGAGGTATTCGAGTTTGCGGGTTTTGTTGCCGCCGCCGGAGGCGAGTGCGGAGTTTAGGTCTTCGCGTTTGGCGTAGATTTGTTGGGAGAGGGATGTGGAGGTGCGGGGGAGGAGGTGGATTGGGGAGGGGGTGGGGAGGAGGAGGGGGTGGCGGGGGATGGAGGCGAAGGGTTCGGGGAGGTTGACCATTTTCTTTTTTTATATTCTATAATAGCTTGAAATATATATGTGTATGAAGTGTATATGATGGTGCGATTGATGCTGGATGTTGAATCCGTATCCCAATTCGATCATTCATCCCATTTTTATAATGGTTCATAGGAAGTCCATCAAAGATAGAAAAGATATGAAGTATCGGGGAACTGGCAGGCTTTGGCCGTCGGGAATGGCTTGTTTTAAGCTTCGGAGCGACGGACGGCTGCCTTGTACTACTACTACTATATACTATTATCTCTAGCTAGTTAAAAGGTTAGTAACGGGCGGCGAACGGGCGGCTAGTTAGTTAGTTAGTTAGCAGAGATAAATAAATGCACTGAGTAAGGAGTTAGTCAGCCCCCCGTCTACAATCTACAATCTACAGAAAAGTAGGTATCCTGTAGATGCATGGATTGGGATGGAGGAGGAGGAGAGTCGTGTGTGTGTTTGTCGAGGATGATGGAATTGGGATTAGTACATGTAAGTACAAGGGGGGCTGATATTATTCCCCTGCACAGCCGCAGATGCTTCCAGAACAAAGACTCATCCAGTTATAAGCCCCCGACGAGAAGGGTAGTTACCTCTTCCTTCTTATGCCATAGTATGTATACTGAAGTACCGAAAAAATTAATCATTCTGATTGTGTTTCCCAGACAGGGCTAGCTAGTGGATTTTAAGCTTGAAAGTAGCTAAACAAGGGGGGGTACGAGGAGAAAGAGTAAGAGTCAGTAGAGGTCCGGGCAGGGACGGTTTCATGCCAGCTATAAAGATAAATTCCAAAAAACCCGCTCTCTTACCTCTTTCTTTCTTCCTTTCTTCCTCTACAACTATCATCCCATCACCAACCACCACCACCGCCACGATCTCTCTGTCTCTCTCCATCACAATAAAGTCCCTACTACTACTCCTCAACCCAATAAATTAAATTTATAAAAAATGTCAGACTGGGATACCGCCACCGTCCGCATCGGAATCGGCTCCCGCTCCGGCGGCGGACCCCGTGAGAAGGTCGCCCGCACCCAGTCCGAGATCAATGCCGCCAGACGCGCCGGTGCCGTCGTCTCCACCGACAAGAAGTTTTCGGGCGGCTCCAACAAGTCGAATACCCCCGAGGGTCAGCATCTTACGAAGGTACGTTGACTCTCATTCCCTTTTTTTTTTTTTCACCTTTGGTTTGGTTGGTGAAGTTATATGCCAGATATGGCTTTTTCGTCTTTCTCTTGGTGGAGGACTT
The DNA here is from genome assembly GCA_036872755.1 of Orbilia blumenaviensis. Lineage (NCBI taxonomy): Eukaryota > Fungi > Ascomycota > Orbiliomycetes > Orbiliales > Orbiliaceae > Orbilia > Orbilia blumenaviensis. Next base: position 305,841 of record JAVHNS010000017.1, on the reverse strand, counting down.
TTTTTCACTTTTGGCCCTGGAGCCTCGTTCGTTCATCTCTATTTTTAGCCCCAAACCCAACACTAACTCTTTTTCCTTTGTAAAAGGTCGACCGCGAAGACGACGTCGGCAAGATCGCAAAGGTCTCCGTGGACGTCGGAAAAGCCATGGCCGCCGCCCGTCAAGCCAAGGAGCCCAAGATGTCCCAGAAGGACCTCGCCACCAAGATCAACGAGAAGCCATCTGTCATAAACGACTACGAGAGCGGGAGGGCCCAGCCGTCGCAGCAGGTGCTCGCCAAGCTTGAGCGCGCGCTCGGGGTTAAGCTGCGTGGGAAGGATATCGGGTCGCCGCTGGGGCCGAAGAAGGGAGGGGAGTCTTCCAAGTAAACAAAAAAATTATTAAATAAAAAAAAAAAAGTGGATGTTTTTATTATAGAGTTGCTTCTGTCCTTGTTTGTTCCTCTTCTGCTTCTTCTCCTCTACGCAGCTCTCTCTCTCTCTCTCTCGCTTCTGTCGGTCCGATGATATCACGAATTTTAATGGATGAAAAAGAACGGCAATTTTATGAAAGAAACCAAAAAAAGAAGGCTTACTCAATTTCGAGGTGCTCACAATCATGACTTTACTTTTATTGTTTTTACGATATCCTGAACGGAAGACTTGAGGGACCGAGGATGAGGAGACAAGAAGAAGAAGAAATTGGAATGAACGAAGGAAGGAAGGGCAACGGTGTCCTCGACGACTGGCCCTGAATCGGATCTGGTGTTTTTTTTGTTTGGTTCCTGCAGTTTTAGCGGTTCTCTTCCTTCTCCTCCCCCAAAACCTCACTACAATATACCTATCTACATACGATCGGAGTGTCTACACCCTCTGATTCCTTTTTTTTTTTTTTTTTTTCTAGAGATGGTGCGGGAAAATAGACATAGACACCTTTTCTTATGTACTTGTACCGATATCAATATCATCTTTTCGTTGACATTTTTTTTTTCCTTTCCAGTTTCTCATGACTAATAAATAAACCCATCTCGAGAAAACCTGCCTTGCTAAAATTAAACTGTGCTGAGCTATCCAGGGGGCAGAGGGGAGCTTAGGTATAGCTAGCGCGTGTGTGGTGGATTGATGCTTGGTCAATCAAAAAAAAAGTGGATCCCAAGCTTGCTTGTTTTCTCGTGAACCGAGCTTCTTCTTCTTCTTTGTTCCCAACCGCGCGCCGCGGAAACAATCCAACCTTCAACTCTGCAACCTTTCACACCACGCGCTGCTCCCCTTCTTCCAACAAAAACATCTCCCTCTCGCACACGATCATGCCGGAGGATAGCATCTATCCATTCACCTCCCTTCTCTTCTCTACAGCAGCTTCATCCCTCCAAAAGAATCGTCAGAGCTATAATATAACATCACAACCATAAACAGTACCTATAAAAAGAGAGAGAGAGAGAGAGAAGAGAAGAGAAATGGCAGGCTCCTACGACGACGACAACGATGACGATGCAATGGACCTCGACGGCCCCGATCCCGAGCCCGAAAACGAAGCTCTAGCTGAATCTCCAGCTGCAGCTTCAACATCACACACGATATCCCTCGGAACGCAAGCCACCGTCAAAGCAGTTCCGTTTCCCAAGGCCGTGCTCGACAAGCTAATTATCACGCTTGAAGAGGGGATGGGTACCCCCCCCCCCCTCCGCCTCCCTCACCAAACCCCTCCCTCCCATATTCAAACCCCCATAGCTAATATAATACACAAAATAAAATTTAGACTCCAAAGCCCTCGACTTCCTCACCCAAATAACCTACTCCGGCATCTCCACCCCCCCAAAACCCTCCACCTCCTTCTCCAAAAAAGAAATCACCATCCCCCCCTCAAACGTCCTAACCGTAATCACAAACATCTCATTACACCCAACATACACCACCCGCCGAACCTCAACTTCCTTCGAAACCGATGATGTGGCCATAAAGGCTTCTAGTTACTTACGAAACATCACAAGGCTTGCGGGAGCCACTAATTGCGCGCTGCAGAGCGCGTGGGGGTTTCGACGGTATTCTGGCGCTGCTGCTGCGGCATCTCTACTCGCGATGATGGGGGATGGTATATCTACCACTGGTAGAAGGACCCGGATACGTCCTACAACCACAGCAACAACCACAACAACCACGACGACGACGACAGCAGCAAGTCGTAAAAAAGGCCGTCAGAAGCTCAACAACTCCGGGGGAGAAATAGACATAACCCCCTTCGCAAACCTACCTCTCGCGAACAACGAGAACATGTTTAACAGAGCAGATGATATATGGAGTATAATCGGCTGGGCGTTCGTATGCTCCTGCGTTCACAAGCATAGATGGCACGTTTGGAGGGATTTTTTGGAGTTGTTGGTTGAGGTGCTTACTAATGATTTTCAGGAGAGGATTGATGCTGCTGTTGCTGCTGCTGAAGAAGGAGGAGAGGAGGATGGGGAGGTGGATTTACAGGGGAGCTTGATTACGTCTATGGGATTCCTGCCGGATTTGGATGGTGGGGCGGGGTATAAACGGGTTGTGAGGGCGATATTTGCGAATGGGGAGGAGAAGTCGAGGAATGAATGGACTGCGATATTTCCGAAGGAGACGAAGGGACCGCCGAGGAAGGAGCAGACGAATAGGAAGTGGACGACTGCGACGACAGATATGAATACGGATACGGCTGGTACAAAGACGACAGCGGCGGGGGGGTTATATGCCGGCAAATCTGGGAATAAAGAAGAAGAAGGGGATGTATTAAAGAACCTGGGCGCGAATGTGGTCAAGGACTACCATAAATTCCGGAATAACGTCAACGACAGCTCGGAGTCCTACAAGGAGTTTCGTGACAAACTGGCCGCCAACGAGTTTGACGACGACGACGGCGACGACTCAGACGACGAAAATGAAGAAGAAAAACAAAGCACGAATAAACCCCTATCCAAGAAAAAGAAGCAGAAAGACGGCGGTACCAGCGAAGGGGAGGAGAAATTCCGACTGCAAACACCGGCAGAGGCGGCGGAGGCATGGGGCGGAATGCAGGCCATCATCCTACGGCTGAAGTTCATGGCGCTGGTAAGTGAGATCGGTGCGACTTATGAGCGCGCAGTATACGCGAAGAGACAACGGCAGGCCGAAGCTCTCGCGGAGATGAAGAAGATGAAGAAGAACCTGCGCAATGGCAAGCCCAAAGCCAAAAAGAAAGAAACAACCCCCCCTCCCCCTCTTCCCTCCCCTCCTCCCCCTCCTCCTCCAGTAGTAGTCTCACAGAACAAACAGTCTGTGATAATTACTACTACTACCACTACCAATAGCACACCTACAAAGCGGGGCCTCGTCAGGCTACGAACTCCGCAGAACGTTAAGCAGCGTAGAGAGGATACTACAGACGGAGGTGAAGAAGAAGCAGGGGCCCACAAGAGCGAGATTGCTACACCAACAAAGCAGTCTACTCCACAGCGCCTCCTCCTCCTCCACCGCCGCCACTCCCTCTCTCCGTCGCCGCCATCACCATCATCATCATCACCATTTACCACTACCAATATCAATACCAATAACACCACCACCATTGCCATTACCAACGATACTACCAGCCCAGAAAAAGAAGAAGAGGAAGAAGAAGAAGAAGGCGGCTACTACGAAACGGCTCCAACAAGCCTCTGCGAAACCACCTTCTTCTCCATCCATTCACCATCACCATCAAAACCAAACCTACAACCAAACCCACAACCACAATCATCACCATTCCACCTCCCCCTCCAAACCCCCAAACCCTCCCCAAACCTCCACCAAAAAAAACAGCAGCAGCAGCAGCAGCAAGATCAAAAGAAAAAATCTAACCCTCTCCAGCTAACCTACACCTTCGCCCACGACATCCCCACCTTAGACTGCTTCTACACCGAATTCACAGACACCCTCCGCCTCCTCCCCCTCCCCCAACTCCAACTCTTCACCTCCACATCCTTCCTCCCCCCCCAAACACAAATAACCCCCGGAGAAAACAAAATTTCAGCAACAAACCCAGCCTTCCACGGCACAATCCTAACCACCATCCTCCAAAAGAGCATGACATTCCAACCCGCCACCGCCACGGGCTGGAACGAACACACAGACTCAATAAACGACTATACCCTCAAAACCTGGTATCTCCCGCACCCAGCACGCGGTTCAGACGTCGAATGTCAGGTACGCCTTACATCAACATTAGAATCACTAGCGAGGCTGTGGCATACCTGGAATCTTGAGAACGGCGGGTGGGAGTGGAGTGTTGAGATGGAAGAGGCGGTTGAGGAGGGGATTAGAGTTAGAAGGGAGAGGGCGGAGGCGGCGTTGGAGAAGAGGAGGAAGGTTAGGAAGAGGAATGAGGTTGATGAGGTTATGATTAGGATGCTTGGGGTGGTGGAGGGGAGGTTGAGGTGTTTGGTTAGGGTTGCTAAGGTTGTTACTTTGAGGAATAGTGATGGAAAAATAAGTAAATACACATAAATATATAATTGTACTGGGGGGTTTTTTTTTTTTGTGGGGGGGGGGGTATGGTTTGGGGGCGTTTATAGGGTTGTTGTGTATTTTATAGGAGTAGCAAAGGGGGGGAGTCATCTCTATCGACAGGCCAATAATGCATACATGAATAAACTATATATATCATTTCTAAATGAAAACCCCCTTCATCCCAATTTAGTTTACTTTATCTAGTAGACACTCAAATAGATAAAAAGACAACAGAAAGTGAGGTGTAAGTTAAGTCAGGTCAAGTCAAGTTAAATAAAAGTTAAAAGTAAAGTAATATACAAAGAGGGTATTTGTATCAGAAGGAAGGCTTTAGGGGTTCATTATCGCGACAGCCAGCGGTGAGGTCAAAGGTCATCATATAGAGGAAAAGGAAAGAAAAATCCCAACCCACCCCCGATCCATTTCCCTTCAAAAAAAAAGAAAGAAAGAAAGAAAGAGGAAGGGGTTGTGTATATCATCTCAAGAAAGGAAAAGTACATAAATAGTAAGTAAAATATAATAAATAAAGAAATAAAAAGAACTCCGCCAACACCGTCATGGATGATAGTGTCCGTGTGTGTGTGTCCCACCCTTCTTCTCTTTGTATATGTGAATATCCAGAACAGAAAAGATGGTACGGAGAGAAAGAAAAATAAGAAGAAAAAAGGACCATCGCCAGTCTCCCATGCGACAGCATTATAATTTGCCGCTGAAAAGGAAGAAGAGGAAACAAGTGCTTGCTATCAAAGCAATGAAACTCGAAGAAAAGTAAAAGAATTGACATAAACAACCATATTAAAAAGTTGCAAAGAAAAAAACAAAGAAGGAATAAGAAGATAACACCTTTGCTCATGAAGAGTAAAAGAAATCTATATAAAACAAACATAAAATCTCGCAAGTCGCAAAAAAGAAAAAAGAAAGAGCCGACGGGGAAAAAAAGTGAAAACGCCAGTATATATATAAGAAAACGACAGCTTATCAAGCCTCTCTATCTTCAGCATCGGCTTTACCCTTCAAAAGCATCTGTCTAAACTCCGCATTCGTCTTCGGCTTCACAGCATCATCTCCTTCTTTCTTTTCTTCGCCGTCATCTTTCTTAGGTGTAGGACGGAATCCCAGCCCCATACGAGACTTCCCGCCTCGAACAGCCACACCGGGTCGATGGATCCTCGGCGGCGCCAGACTGGTCACCGTAGTAGGCGGTTTCGAATCCTCCTTGTTTTTCTTCGCAAACGGGTTCAACCCGGGCTTCGCCTTCTTCTCCGCTCCAGTCCTGAGCATGTCCTGACGAGTACCGAAAGAAACAGCCCGTCCATCGATCTCATGCCCATCAAGAGCCAGCATAGCTTTCCCAGCATCTTTAACCTCAACGAATTCAACAACAGCAGCTTGGTGATTCAGCTGCAGCTGCACCTTGTGCAAAGCACCGTACTTCCCAAAGACGGCCCGAATCTTGCTGTCGTTGACTGTATCTGCGATATTGAGAACATAAAGCGTCCTCTGTCGAATCGCCTCGCTATCCGGCGCATCCGGAAGTTCCGAGGCGGTGGTCGACATCGGCGACCCTGCAGCCTCCGGAGACCCCGCGGCGCCATTGGGGAACTTCGCTTGAGTCTTCCCAGAAGACCTCTTGTTCGCAGGGGCTCCGCCCTGCGGATCACTTATAACCACAAGTAGCTTGCGAGACTTGAAATTCTGTTCGTGTAGCTCAAGCGAAGCCTTCGCCGACTCGGCAGTTTCAAAATCAAGAAACCCGTATCCCGAGTGGTTTCCCCTACCCTTGCTAATCAATCGGACGGATTGAACATTGCCGTACTTGCTGAATAGTTCTCTTATATCGTCCTCAGTCGCCCCGTAGTCTATGTTCCTGATAAACACCTCGCGACCTTCGTGTCTATATCCGCGTACACAATTAGCAGCAGTCCCTTCGTAGCATTCATGGAAGTATACGTACACAGCACCGGACCTCTCCTGTTTCACACTCGGATCAGAGAGCTTGGATACAAGTCGGAACCCTTCAACCTCCTTCCCATTCATCTCAGTCGCCTTCTCTGCATCCTCAGATGCATCAAATTGCACATAGCAAAACCGGCGGTGCTGGTTATACTTGAGACTCGGAAACCTAACCTCCAGGATCGGGCCACACTCCTTAAAGAGCTCACGGATCCATTCTTCGTCTGCGGTGGGAGGGAAGTTGGTGACATATACAGTTGTGTTGAATCCAAGCTGTACTGTAATCTCCCGTCCATTCAGTCGCTTCTTGTCTCGAGTTTGAGCAGCCAAAACGTCCGCCGCGTTCTGGAACTCAATACTTGCTGTCGCAGAATTGTCATCGGCCTCGACCATAGTGAAGGCATTGATCGTTCCGCACTAAAAAAAAAGTTAGCTATGCCTAATACTTATATCATGAAATATATGTTTTACTCACATCTTTAAAGAACTTCCTCACGGTAAGCTCATCAACATCCGGAGGAAGATTCTTCGCGAAGACAGTCAACTTCTCTCTATCTCGAGTATTCTTCTTTTCTTTCTCCGCGTCTTCGCCTTCCTGAGCAGCCTTTACAGCCTCAGTCTCTTCAGCCACGGGTGCGATTGACTCCATGTCCAAATCCTCGCTGGCTCTCGCCTTCTTATGTGGGAGTTCATCGTCTTCCTCCTCCACATTAGTGCTCCTCCGACGCTTACCCTTAACATCAAAACCAACGGGTATAGAAGCAGCTTGCTCTCTTGCAGCCATCTCAGCCGCCTGAGCCTCCTGCTGACGCCTCCGAGCAACCTGTCCCCGAAGCCGTCTGATCTCCATCATCGCACCCTCGATAGCAGTTCCCTCTCCATGCTCCTCAATCTGATTATGATAAACATCAATGATCTTCTCCGGCCAGTCCAGCGTTTCCCAGTTCGAAACAGCCCTCTTCAGGACCGTTACCGCACCAGCGTTACCAAGGTTTCGGAATGCCCATCCGTAGTAACGAAGCCAGAATTCATATTGACCGGCGCGACCCGTCTTCTTGTCGCCTTCAAGATCCTCCCATACCTTCTCAGCTTCGGGAAGATCCCCAATCTCGGTGAGGAATGCTATCAAAAGTCGTGCGATGCGGTAATCCTTGTCTACACCCTTAGGCCCAAATTCGGAGAGAGCAGATCGAAGGCCAAACTGCGCAATGTCGAAACTATCCGAGTCATCAGTACCCTTCGCGACACCCCTTCGCTTAAGCACACCACACCACGCCAAGTTGACCTTGAAGTCCTCTTCCTTCTCAACCATCAATCGTGATGTCGTCGCCTGGTGCTTGATGCGCTCAATCGATTCAAGGGGTTGCTGTCGAACATCGAATGCCAGAATTCGATGACTCCAAAGTGTACCAGACCACTGACAATGGGCGGTGGCGAGTTCCAGAAGCGGCAATACAGCAGGATCGGATCCCTTCTTTTCCAGCATGAAACAAACATACTCCTCCCATGCAGCACTATCTGTAGGATATCGTAGAACACATCTTTCGTACAGCGCCTTGCCCAGGTCCGGATTGTTTTGACCACTCTCCCACTCCAGATACTCGGTCCAAACCTGCCCTTCCTCGTCCTGGCCATAGCTATTGCGAAGTCGATACTCAAATTTCTGTCGGCTTTCAAGCGCCCGTTTCGCAGTCTGATAGATCGCATTCCCGGATTTCATCGTAGTCTCGTAGTCAGAAGCTGCCATGTAAGTCGAAACGAAGCTGCTGTACGCAGAGAATGTCGAATCGATATCCTGGTGGGGAATCTGGAGGCGGTCGAGATAGAGTCGTTGAATCTTGTCAATCTTAGACTGCGAGCCACTATATAATTTACCTATATTAGCAACCAACTCCCAGGCATAAAGCGGACGGGATACATACGGCGGCATCGCCTTCAGCTGCAGAAGCTGAAGCTCGCAGTATTTATTCCAAATCTCATGGCTCTGCAAATAAACGTTAGTAAAACACACCCACAAAGTAAATATTTATTGAAGAACCGAACTCACCCTTGGAATGTTATACATCGTATCCCCAACAGCCTTCGACAGCACCAAATTCACCAGTTCAAAATTAAATGTCTCCGCCCACTCTTCATCATCCCCACCCTCAGCCTCAGCTCTCTGCTGCGCTTCCCTCCACGTTCGTAAGATAAACTTCGAGTACCCCTTCCACAAAGTCACACTTCCAGCTTCGTGAGCCACACTCTTCGCCCAAAGCTCCATAACACCAACTTTCCCCAGAAGGCCATCCGCATGAATCGCTTCGTCATGGACCCAGTCCACCCACATATCTTCAGTCAGAGGATAAATAGTCAACATCCTCGCGCGTTCCTCATTCAACCGTTCCTTAAATTCATACTCCTCGCTAAACTTCGACGCTACAAATCCACGTCTCAGCAAAGCAATACATTCCACGCTATCAGTATACGCCGGTGGAGCATCTGCAGCGTCCGCTTCCTCCCTAAGATGGGCGCGATCCAATTTCTCAATCAAATCGGCCAATCTTTCAACCTCAACTTCACCAAGCGGTTGCGTAGACTCATCTTCTTCGTCCATTTCCATATCCTCGTCCTCGTCGTCAAAGAATAGCTCAGGATTGGCATCTTTCGGCGAGGGAATTGGTTCCGGAACAGGGGGTTCCACGCTAGCGCTGGATTTTGTTCGAGAAACACGTCTGGACGGTGGTCCTTGGTCGGCTCTTACTCGTTCTTCATCCATTGTTATCATAGAAGCCGTAGATCCAGTCCTTGAGATCGGTCCACGTTCGCTGCTAAAAGATGGTATTCTACCTTGTGGCGGTGGTGGTGGTGGCTGCTGCTGTTGCTGCTGCTGCTGTTGCTGCTGTTGTTGTTGTTGTTGCTGCTGCTGTTGATGATGTGGAGCAGCTGCAGCTGCAGGTGGTGTCGATGTCGAAGACTGGGTGGTTGCCAACGGCGAAGGAGCGAATGTTGGATTGTCGATGAAATTCAAAGAATGGTGTCGTGCTGGAGCTGGAGGCGAGACGACTTTTTCAGTTACAGTCGGCAATGACTCTCTCCTGGCATCTGGATGAGATGTGTAGTACGGTTGCTGGGACGGAGATTTTCTTGAATGCAGCGTAGAGGAAGAATGGGACCGGATGTCGTTTAGTAACGGCCGGTGTGGTTGTTGTTGTTGCTGCTGCTGAGGAGGGGGAGGAGGTTGCTGCTGCTGCTGCTGGTGTTGGTATGAATGTTGATGTTGATGTTGATGTTGATGCTGGTGTTGATGCTGGTGCTGATGCTGATGCTGGTGTTGGGGTGGTAGCTCCGGGCGTGGGGCGTGGGAGTGACCGTAGACCTGAACGGGAATGGGAGGAGTGTGTGACTGAGGGGCAGGAATGTGATGATGATAAGGCTGATGCTGCTGTTGATGATGTTGCAGATGTTGTTGCTGCTGATGCTGTTGCTGTTGCGGCTGCAGCTGCTGTTGATAGTGATGGGGAACGTGATGGGAGGTGTGATGGGAATGGTGGTACGATTGATGATGATATGGCGATGACGATGACGAGGTAGAAGTCTGGGAGTTTAGTAGAGGCGATGACTGGGATTCCCGGCGCGTGATGGAGGGATAGTAATTCTGGTTGTGGTTGTGGTGGCTGGATGCCGTGCCAGAGCTAGTGCTTGGGCCGGGCACGGGCGAGGAATTTGTCGGAGATGCTGTTCCCGGGGTTGGCGTGGTGGTCGGGGATAAGAGGGCGCTGATATCCATCTTGGAGGAAGACCCACGTCGGGTGGGCGACGACACAAAAGGAATAACGGAAGAATAGTAGAAGAAGAGGAGAGTGGAGAGGGAGAGAGGAGGAGAGGAAAAGAGAGAAAGAGAGAGAGGAGAAAGAGAAGGGGAGCGGAGGAGCGGAGGGAGAAGGTCTAGATGCCGTTGCTACCTCTGCTGCTACTTCCTGCTTCCTCTACTTCTACTTCTACTTCTACTTCAACCTCTACTTCTGTTTCTGCTGCTCTATGATATGTCAGTCAGTTCACTAATAAAGAGAAAGAAAAAAAGTCAGTTACTAAGTTTCGTTTCCTTCCTCTATTTCGTTCCTGTACGCAAAAAAAAAAAAAAAAAAAAAAAAAAAAAAAAAAAAAAAAAAAAAAAAAAAAGCACAGCAGAGCAACTACTTCGTACCCCGGCAGCAGGAATAACATGCAGGTCAGTCAAATCCTGTCCTGTCCTATGCTATCCTATTCTACCCAATCCTCTGTACCCTGTCCTGTCCAATCCTTCTTAATAAGAATTCGAACAAGAAAAGATGATCAAGAACAGGAATAACGAGAATAAGAGCAAGAACAAGAACAAGCACAAGCACAAGAACCCTGGCTGCAAAAATCAACAGGTAAAAAAAAGTAAAAAAATAAAATAAAAAAAGAAACAAGGTCGCAGTAGAAGCAGTAGGTAAGAAAGCAAAGAGAGAGAAACTGACGAGACGACTACCGGCTAAGACCAAACAAGAGCGATGACAACAGACAAGCCGAAAAAGAAATTTCTGAACCAGATCGCGAAGGAGAACCCGTCGAGATCGGGACGTAGCTTCCGAGCAGCTGTCTTATGTCTGTCAGGTCTGGCGCATTCGCTTTTTTTATTTTTCCGCAACCAAATACGGATGTATGCTCACTCACACTCTTAAAACTCTGGGCTTCAAGAGAGAGAGAGAGAAAATAATAACCATGGAGATATATATCAATACATATATCACCAGTCTAATCCCTCTAAGAAACCCCAGTTCCGGATCGAATCCCAAAAGGAAAAAAAAGGATTGGCAACCGCGCGCCCCGCGAGCCGAAATAAGGGATAGAGTGAGCTGAGAGAATGCAAAAGACAAAGCGAAATGCTGGCCGGTGAATGCGGTCGCTAATTTCACTCCGACGGATCTTCACGCCCGCCTGCTCGATTCCGCTGGCGCCTCTTCCTTTTTCGTCCCGTCTAGGCCTTTTAAACTTCTTCCAAAGGAACATCCACCCCTCATGGCCCTTTCCGCCGGTGGATCCATGGGAGTCCCTCTCCATCTGAGAAAAGACCGGAAATCGATCAGGCCTTTTCCCATAGATATAGCTCTCCCCCAAAGTAAACCAAACCAAACTATCCCCATAATAAAGATAGTCCGTAATCAATGGGCTTGAGTTCTTTTTGGGGTATCGGCCGCATTTGAAATCTGGAACAAGGGCCCAGGCCACTTCTTTGGATTGCAGCACGAGATGCCTCTAGCGGGGGAGGGACGGCCAATGGACGTTCGCGGACAGGAACCAACCCAACAGCTCGGGACCGTTGGCCGGGAACAAAATGATCCTCGCGAGCTTAAACTGACATTCCGTCTGTCGGTCCGTCTTGTCTCTGACCTTAACAAAAAAAGGGAATCCCAACTGCATCTTGTATTTCCCAAAACAAGAAACCCCAGGCCCAAACTGCTGCTGCTCTGTTGTTGAAACAGAAGTCACCCAATTCGCTCGTGGGGGGATAGCGAAAACAAAGATACGTCAAAAAAATAAAAAGAAGACGGTAGACGGCAGTCATTTTGATCTGCATTCTCTCACACCAGACTTTCTGATCAGGTGGTTGTAGGCATGCATGGCAGGGGAGGGGTGTCTGTGGAGGAGAGAGAGGGGTGATTGATCGTGCATGCATCGTAGCTATGATTCGACAGGAATTCGCCGTTGCATGTAGCTCCCCAAAAAATAGTACGCTACTCTTTAACTTTCAATCACTTACCACAGGATGTAGACGTCAGTATAATACTCTTAGTATCTATACCTTTGCGCGCGTGCGGATAGAAATACAAAAAAAGAATCGATCGATCCAAATAGAAATGAGGCGAGATGTAATTCGTGGTTGCTTAGTTATCAATTTCGTCGCCAAGTCGGTAGCCCGGATGTACGTCGGTATGTCAGGCAGGTGCCTCTCAAAGCCCTGCAACAGACACCACCTTTTTCGAGCAGCGGGATTAGATTCGTAACTTCGTCGTACAAAGTACCACTTTGTAGTTTTCGTGAGATGTCGCTGGACGCCGACAAAAAACGAAAGCAAAAACTGTGCGAGAGACAATGCGAAAGAGAGAGAAGGGCAAAAAAATGAAAATGAAAAATGAAAGAAATAAGATCGCAGTCGCAGTCGCAAAGAATATCGAAATAATAAAAAAGATCAAATAAAATAAATTTTTATTCGAAAAGGAAAGGAAAGGCGCTGCAAGCGTCTCAGAACGGCGATATAGCGGGAGCGGGAAGGGCACGCCTATATAAGAGCAGAGTGGTGAGCCCCAAAAAAGAAGCGACGATTGGAACTAGCTAGGTCCCACCGCAAATCGAAAAAGGACGAAAGGGAAGAAAGCAGAAACGCAGCGAGGTTGCATTTGCATTTGCATTTGCATTGGGCTGCTCGCGTCAATTGGACAGTAATGGCCTGCCGGCTGCCAGCCTTAAGAACCTCCTAGGATGGTATGATATAATTGCACATGGCAGGGCCCCACCGGGAAATATAGTACTTACGATCGTGATATTATCGTTCTCGAATTTTATTTCCTTCGAGAAAAAGATCCCAAACCAGGTGCGTGTGCACACACAATTTGTAAAAATCGAAATTATAACAACGGGATCCCTAGCCACAGAAGAAGCACCAGCAATATGGTTAATATCTCAGCCTGGACCTTCAACTTCATTATCCAATATGAGACGCATCAATCAAAAAAGAACTAAACGAGGCCAGTAACTAAAAAGAGCGAGAAAATACGTACCCGTGGATCGTATGAACTTTTTTTACTTTTCCAATCTCTTAAATTTCAGGTAAACGTAAGGCGGTCCCGTGCGCAGGAGCTATCATCTGCAAAAGCGACAGCCTAGCTTATTAGTGGCCCTCAGATTCGAATCCCGCTCAACAGGATCCAGCGAAACCAACTGCTGTTCGGTACACCAAAAAAAAAAAAAAAAACGTGTGCTTGATGGCTTTTTCGCTTGTCGGGTTTTAACCCATAAGATTTGACAAGAAAAACGTGCGCGCATGCACATGCAGAGGTATTAAACAGAAAAATATGATGAAGTGGAGGTGGATGGGGAAAGCGAACAAGAGCTCTGAAGCAAGGGAAACCCTCTTTGATTTGTTGGAAATAACCACCAAGTCTAACCCAAAAGGCCAAATCGGGAAGAAAACGAGTCGATAACACCGTTCTGTGTAATTTGCGGTTGCAGCGGTGTATGCTAGGCCAGTCCTTGAACTCTTTGAACCTGCACGAGCCCAAGATGAACTAACAGGTAATATATACTCCAGCAGCTTCAACACTGACAGATATCCCGACAGAGCCAGCGCAGGGATCCCAGTCAATAGTCACAGATTCCAAGGCCAATGCACTTGGTCAGCATCATGACTACTCCATCAGCAAGCAGAGAAAAGGAACAAAAGAGAAACAGAAAAAAAAAATTCTTTTAAGAAAAATACGTGCAGCAGTCACAAACAATGCGCCGCACGTGTGCAAGGGAGCAATTTCTAAAATAAAATCCCAATTACTCAAATTGGTAATTCTAAAAAATACTTCCTCCTGTAACGCACCATTTAGGAAAGAAACGTCTGCAATAAGACGCTCCACCCGAAAGGGTGGGCATCACTGAAGCAGCTGTGCGGGCTGAGGAGTAGTTTGATGGGGACCCGCTACAGTGGCTGGTGCTTCATGCGATTATGCAAAAAAAAAGCTGGTAGAAACAGGCCCGACTTCACTGCATCAACAAAAGCGTGACCAAGCCCCGACCGCGAAAGAGCTGGCCAGAATCAGGCAGGCCGATTGACGAGTATCCCGGGTCCACATTTAAGCTTAGAACCGCTGGGTTTCGCCGCTTGGGAAAGACATAAACAAGGAAAAGCTAAGTCAGATGATCTTACCTACTTCAAGAACGGAGGAACCTTATTCTGGTCAGATGCGAAATGCTGAAAGGCAGATTCCAGTTATTTGTAAGAGTATATAGGTACTATGAGTCCAAATTCTGAGAGAAAAAAAAAAGTTCAGCAAAGACGTAGATATATCGTCCGCCTTGTCGATTACAATATATAATAGTATTATTATATATTATAATTATGGACTAGTATCGCGAAGCGGGTGAAAGGGCCCATAATTTGTCTCTCTGGCCACTCAAGTCGACTCCTATGCGGGACAAAAAAAGGTGAGAATCGAACGATATCAATGCATCCCCAAAAGCAGGTCCGCATCAGCTCAAATATATTCAAGATCACACCGATGTATTCTAGAAAATACTGGCACTCTCACTCAGCTTCCAGCTTGACAGGTGAACTCATTAAAGTTCACAGAACCCTGGCTGTTAATTCTCTCAGTCCATCGATACCCTCAGGACCAGCCGGTACCAAGCGCACGGCCAGAGGAACTTTCGAAACTTAACTGCTTGTGATATACACCTACAAGCATACACGGCAGAACCAATTGTAACTTAACGTTACCAGCCATCAACTAAAGCAAACCAAAAAAGAGAGAGAATAAAAATGAGGGTGTCGACCAAAAACACAGCAAAATGTTAACTAGACAAGGATGTGCCGCTTTTGTGCTTACCAAGTCAAATGGTGTCGATGCAGGTACCATTATTTCTCGGAACGATTTTCAAAATAAGAGACAACGGGGACCCATACGGATCGCGGAGGGGGGTGTGTGATCCTTACAATTCTGCCAAATTCGCCGATGGGTGGTGGGGCCATAAAGATCTTGATACTATCTGTGTCGATATCTCAGACTTGTCTCTCTTCTTGTGGATCTTTCCCCGCCGCTTTTATAGAGAACAAAGATATCGAGATCTCATTTACCGGGCGTAAGCCGTCTGCACGACATTCAACCGATTGCGTTCGAAAACGGCGTGAATACAATAACTTCAGGTGGTCTTGACTTCGGACTCGGGCTTATAGACACAATCGTACAAACCAGCCCCTCGCCACCGTGATATCAATTGCGATATATCACTCTAGTTTATTTACAAATTTCCTCCATTCCGAAGAAATTTGCTTCTTATGAAAACTGAAACATCCTGTCCAATTGCCCGTGTGGAAGCTTTGCAGCTAGCTAGCTATGAGAGAATCCATATCCCAAACAATCCGCCAGCTTCCCCCATTCGCTGCAGCCCAATTTCGTGACCTCATTGGCGAACACATATGCAGCTACGTCTACATCTCTACAAGGTATAGTCCCCGGCAAATGCAAGATCGATGTAAATACGTACATACATACATCATATGTATGTGTGTCTGTACCAACTATAGCACTAAACCCTCCGAATGCAAAGTCATACTATAATAAACTCACATACATACACACGGATATGCACACAAACCTCTCGTAGCAAGAGCAAGCCACCTATGCATTTGCACATGTTCACACCGTCGAAAAAGCAGCATCAAGGGATTTCGAACGTTGACGTTGAAGGAATAGAATCGCACTAAGTGTTTCCATACACAAACAAAAGCAGCCATAACGCCACGATCAATGCATGAAACGACATATGCTTTCCTTTCTAAAACAGGAATAAAATCGTCAGCGCCAGGTGGCTGCAGACCAAAACGTGAACGACGTTGGAAAATCTCAAAGCAAAACACTCCACCGAACAACGTCGGCTTTTTTTTCTAGGCAAGCCATTCTTGTGTGAATCGGAAAACCCACCTCACCCCTCCCCAGCCAAAATGTCAAAAAATAAAAAACCACACACGCCCCCAAGAAAAAAACGAGGTGACATGTTGTCGGGCCTTTAGTCTTGGGGGTTGCTGATTGGTTTTTGTTTGCGTGTGGTCGGAGGACCTCCGGACGATGTCATTGGCAACCCAGGGTTTAGCCTTGCGAGTGCGAGTGTATCCCAGATTGATCCACTTTCACAGCTCACAACCAGCTGTATGCGCGATCCAAGATCAGATCGAGTACTTTGCTCCGAATCTCTTTCAAATCAATATTAACCCCACAAGAAAAAAAAAAAAGGATACCAAAGAACCAATTGATAGACAAAATGATACACACTTTCCATAACAGCGAGGACATATATCTCTTGACAATTTCCAATTCTAGTAATATTTTAGTTCGAAAGCGGTTCACTTCCCCAAACCAAGGCTCCGATGTGTTAAGCTCACGATAGATACTGGTAGCGAGAAGTGTCATACGATATCGCTATATCACACAAGATCCATTATTAATCTTTAACCCCGGAGGCTGAAAATTTTTTCCTGAACGGCAACATCTGAAACCCTCGCAGCTCCGATAGACACCTGACATAAACGCACACGATTATATGCAGGGAGATATGTGTACACTTCATCGACAGATAACGCAAGAAGGAAAACGAAAAAAAAAAAAGGAAAACAGAACAGAAGAAGATACGTAGGTATCTCCAAACCAACGCGGGGAGAAGTCAACGACCTGCCCTAAATACTAAGGCGCATATACACACCCCCTTCGCTTCGAGGCATGTTCCTCAAAGGCTGAAGCGAACTCGCAGTTGCCTCGCTATGGCGGTATATGCATGCGCATGTCGCAGAGAGCGAGAGCGAGAAATAATCGAAAGAAGAAGAAGAAAGAGTCCGGAATGAAGCCCGAGATAGATCAATCACATTACCTACTAGTTTACCTATTTGCTATACTATGCTACACTCTACAAATCCAGCTAACCGATTATCCAGACCAGACCAGCCTAGTCCAGCCAGCCCAGCCTTTTAGCCGAACTTTTCAAGCCATAACATCATCCTGCATTCCCAGTACCCTTGTCAGAACCCAACCACGAAACACACATCGTAATCTATACTTACCATCTAGTGTTCACTAACTCAGTCCCAGGTGCTCGATATTCGGAGTCGCATGCCCGGCGATTGGAAAGCGAGACATCAAGCCACGACGATCAATTTCTATATTGAGGGAAAGGTCCGAGCAAAAACTACTACCCAGCAATGAAATTTAAAAGACGAATCGAATGAAGAAGAAAAATCTCCAAACTGAGGATCCAAGGAATGCTGTATCACCCAACAGCGCTCCACGTGTGGTCTGCTGCCTGTGGTGAGTACAGACAGGCGTGTGAAAGCGAGATTACACCCTCATCTCAACGAAAAACAAGGACATCTATGGATACCTACCAGCTCCATACCTGCTCGTAACGAGCGGCATTTTCCATCACAGGGAAGAGGCAATGGGCATCCTAGAAACCCCATGGTAGCTCTTCGACTTGTTCATTGAATCGAAAAAAGGAGATTTCCGGCCGCCCCTTCTGCTTCCTTCCACACCTTCCAGAAGCCTACCCAACCAGGAAAGGACCGACCTCTGAACACCCTTTCTAGCGTCTTGGCCAAATGAAATCAAGTGCAATACTTTCCGACAATCGAAAACCTTCAAATCTTCAAAACATCATTCATGATACTTGAGTAATTACATGCATACGTACATTTCCACAACGCTTTCCCCGAAGCCGCCTAGTTAGCAGTGGCCTCTTTGAAAGATTTATCAAATCCTGGTTTAAAATTTAATGACCGAAACATTGTAAATGTCGTGATACCATAATCTGCAGGCTAAGTCAAGCAAGGAGGGGCTGCGGGATTCGCGTTCGCTCCCTTCATACATTGCATTTGCATTTGCATGTGTTTAGTATACCAATCGGCGTTCCCTGCCATCTTTCCTAAGTTAATTTACTCGGTCTTCGGCTTTTATTGCTTGCTTTCTTTCTTACAGGGCAGTGGCAAATGCTCCTCATGTTGCGTAATCGATATATTTCATTCGGATCGTAAGATGGCGGTCGAGTCTGATCGGCTGTGCACACAATTGATGCAATCGGGCACCTCCCAGGATCTATGCTACAAATGCGTATGAAGAAACCCACTGAATTCATGAACGATAAAACAAGAAAGTAGAAGAAGAGGATTTAATACCTAAATCCGGTCATACAAATCAAAGACAGAGTAATACAATAAAGCAAGTAGGGTGATATTCAAATACATGTATGGCTACAGAACCGGCGCCTACCTCAGCCAAAAAATGCGATCACGTGAGGCGTCTACCGCGGCAAAAAATTCCGTTTTGAAACTCAACACCAAAAAAGAACGTCGAGATAATATTACTTTCTATAAAAAACACTTCACGAAAAGGCATATACTCGTTGTCGGGAGCGAGAATACCGCACGACGCCACCGAATGTCATGAAGGCCTTTACCCGGCTAACCTCCCTGTCGAGGAGTCAGCCAAGTTGGTTTTTTCCCTCCCAACTGGCCGTCAAAACGATTATGGATTTGCTAACAAAGGACCGGGTTTTCTCTACCATATAGTCCTTCAACCACTCTACCATCACCGCCCCGCCTCAATCCCGACCACCCAAACCCGTACCTTCTTCGGCCTCTTTCGCCGCAAACATCTCGAAGACTCCAAAGGCGTCCCCCTCTCCGTCGCCGAACTCCTCCAAAAGCAACCCGAACTCCCCACCTCAACCACTCAAGCCGCAAAGTTAAAACGCGGCGACCTCTCCTCCTCCTCCATCTTCGAACAACAAGATGACGCCTCAGCTTCCATATCCCGCCAGGGAGACCTTGAAGATGCACCAGCGGACAGGATCACATCTCCCATTCTTCTAAAAACCGGACAGAACCGTATTTCGATTTTGAGGGAGGGAGGGTTATACCCCACCGATCCCGGGTTTATGGCGAAATACCGAATACGCCAGATAAAGCGCCGCGGCCGTCTAACACCGACATTGAAAAAGATGCAAACGGAAAAAGAACATATCTGCCATTCGCATAAGTTCAAAACCTCGCTGAAGAAACTGGGTCCCTTGGCTCGTCAGATCGCTGGAAAACCATTAGAACATGCGCTGGTACAGATGCGCTATTCGCCCAAGAAGGCGGCAAAGGAAGTTCTCAAGCATTTAGTACAGGCTAAGAATGAGGCTATCTTAACTAAGAACTTCGACCCGGAGCAAACATATATTTCGCAGGCGTGGGTGGGCAGAGGAACGCCAGATAAGGCACCCCTCACTCGGGCCAGAGGAAGAATCCATATTATCGAAAAACCATACACCTCTATCAGCGTTATCCTAAAGGAGAACAAGACCTTGGAGCGACTGGCTAAGGAGAAGGAGGATAAGAGGCTACGGCAGAAGGTCTGGGTGCCCCTAGCCAACAGACCGATATACGGCCAGCACCAGTACTACCAGTGGTAAGGGTAGTTCCTATCCTGTACATATATGCTATACCATACTATCTGGAAGTAAACAAAGAACTGTATTTGTAAATACCAATCCATTGTCTATAATATATATCCCCGGTGCCGTCATATAATAAACAACTAGTATAGACAACATCTATATCTCCGCTCCCAAAACCCTCCTCATAAAATTTTCACTAAACTTCCTACACTGCCCAAAATTAATCTCAAACCCCCTCTGACCGCCATAATACGGATCCTCAACAACAACCCCCTTCCTATCCCCATCCGCAAAATCTCCAAACATCATAACTCTAGCCTTACACTCCCCGCTCTTCGGTTTCTTCCTCTCCAGATTCGCAAGATTCTCCTCATCCATAGCTAATATGTAATCAAACGTTTCAAAATCCCTTTTTGAGACCTGACGGGCGCTGTGAGAGATCGCGACCCCGTTTTTGCGACATTCGGCGGCAGAGCGTGAGTCCGGATTACTGCCGATGTGGTAGGCTCCTGTGCCTGCGCTATCGATTATGTCGAATCTGTCCAGAAGGTCATGTTCCTTTGCGGTGTGCCGAAAGACAGCTTCGGCCATTGGTGATCTTTTTTTTTTTTTTGGCATTGGTGTTACTTCGTACTAATTGGTGGAAGCGGGGGAGGGGTTGCACGAGATGGTAGCTTACCGACAGATATTGCCCAGGCATACCTGCTCCTCCATTAGCTTCTTTACCCTTATATGATATATAATTTCATAATAAACATGTGAAATAACATACCATCAAAACCGACAGCTTCTCGTTAGTACCCATATCTGCGACCCGACCCTGTGAGGTAACGTTTGTTTTTGTGGTTGGGAATGGGCTGTAGTGCACCACCTGCAGGCGATATTACATGCATCACAAAAACCGTGTTGGAATTTGCTAAGCCTTGCCATTATATATAATTGAGATGGCAAACCTGGAGTATTCACAACTCTCCTCGTAGTATATACACTTCGATTCCCGGAATTTTGCTCAATTCGAGTTTCAATTTAATATTTACTAGAATATTACGGCCTTTGAAAGCATGAAGATCGCATACAATAGCACATATATTGACATATCAACTAAGCTACAGTAAAAAAAAAAAAAAAAAAAAAAAAAAAAAAAGATGGAGGGAAGGAAAGAATAGCACATTTTGCCCTACACTCCGCCCTACCCCCATTACCCCAATCTTATGTATTATTAGAAACAACATGACCCAGGCTAGTGTATATACTAAGTTTCTATTGGCCACAAGCCCATCCAAAGTCGGACAACTACTCAGCGGCACAGTCCGCCGTACACCTCCTCCTCCTCCTTCTACCATATGCACCAGCACTTGGCTGAGGTATGCTTGCTCTCTCCCTCTCCCACTTTACTTCGGCCTGAAGCATCGCAGACGTGTGCTCCGCGAACAATCTGGACTTTTCCTCCTACCCCATTCTCCGCCGCTGCTCTACTCTTTGCCGCTCGCTCAGACTCATCGCCATCATCCTCCTGTTATTTGATGCCCTATTCTGTTCCGCCCTCCTGCGACAAGAATTGCAAAATATAGCAGCGGAGGAACGGCTTTCAGAGACCCTACGGCACGGTCGGCCGCATTTTTGGATACTCTGATTGGTCTGCTGACTCCTGCAACATGTACAGGTTATTGTGCTAAATGTTCTATGACACATTCCGGCTCTCTCTCCCTTTCTTTTTTTTCTTTCGGTTCGGTTCGGTTCAGATTATTTCGGCGGTAGCTCGATAGGCTTGGAAATATCAGGTACTGGTCCTGAGCAGGTAGATAGGTAGATAGTGTATAAAACTACCAAGTAGCTAACTACTCAGGTGGTATGTTATCTAAACTGTTGTGATAAATATCAGCTCACCAAACGAAGCCAACTTAACTTAATTTCCCGCCCGAGAAAATCTTACCTGATAATTTTTTTTTTTTTTTTTTTTCCCTTCCAACGTATATAGGTATTTACTTCTATATTAGGTCCGAGGCTACTTACATGTATGGCCTCTAATAGCGGTTAGATCAAAGACTATATGTATCGAGGGTGTACGTAAGATAGTATAAAGGCCTCTGAAATATAGATATAGACATACCTCGATCAAGCTTTGGTTTCTACAAAAACGATATATATATATATATATAACAAAATATGAAAGATATCAAATCTCAGCGCTATACCCGGTAAGCTTTTGATAGAATATAACTTGGAGAAACTGAAAAACAAAGGAGCTTAAAAGAGGACATCAACCGTACTAGCAAGGCCCTTCTTTTATAACACAACAGAAAAAGAAAAGAAAATCCACAGCCTTAAATCGATGTCAGGGTAGCACAAAAAATCAAAGTTAAAAAAGAGAAAACAAAAACAAAGAAGGGAGAAAAAGAAGAAAAATGCATCAGGCAAAATATCATCACGGCACGGTTTATGTGTCACGAGCCGCTGTTTTTGATTGGCTCTCCTCCTCACCCCTTCCCTCTCAGAACCCCGTGGCCAGGCAGACCCGGCAGGTAACCACTGCTTCGCCGGGAAAGACTAGTTGTCCACCGCCACATGGCCAGATAATTATTGTGCCGGGAACATTATAGAGGCCAAATATAGCTTTCAATACAAACATCCTTTCTTTGATTCCAATCGAGACGGTATTACACTATGGGGAAGTAAAAACGGAATCAACGTGGTATATATTGACGATGCATAACTTCTAACAGTCTACCAGGGTCATGCATGCAAAGTTGATGTAGTCTACCTCAAAATTAAAATGAAAAAAAGGAGAAAGGAAACGACAGAAACCAAAGGAAATATCTTTTACATAATTCCACCGGAGTATATGTATACAGCCATCCAACTTCCATAGGCCATTGGGCGCTTATATTTACAAATTGGCGGCTTTGAATGTCACACATGTATGCAGGTGCATAGGTATAAGCAGCACTGCCCGAGTGTTCGATCGAGCATGCATATCCAGCTGGGTAGTCGACCAATCAGCCAGCCAGCCGATAGGCATGTGTATATACTCGGGCGGATAGACAACCTGCTTCTTATCTTATTACTGTTTCGCATTGTCTCATCAACTAGACGCGTGATAGAGTTTTGCAGGTAGGTATGCAATGGTGATCACTATTTTTTTCTTATTCACCGGTGCATACACAACGTTGCAACTAGCTGTACAAGCCTTGAAGCCGATATCAGCGTAACAGACCGGCAGCTTGTAAAGAACTTCCACAGTTGCAACTGGTGCCGCAAGGCTGACTAGGAAGTTTGGGGTGCATAGCTCGTCCTTAAGCCATCGATTACAATTACAAGGCTGCTATGGTAACTACTGTAGGGGAATTAATTCGAAGTGGTTCGTTTTTTGAAGATCCCAATGTGTCCTCAAGACGCCTTACAATCTCGTCAGCGGGCTTTTACCACCGAGGAGTTTAATTTAAGATTGACTTGTGTTTAATGATTAGGTCAATGGTTTAGAAAGCGCGATCGTTTCCCCCATGGTACAAACCCACTTGAAATTATTACATTGGTAGGTACTAGGTACTGATGGAATCCCGCTAATAGCTTCACACACACACATATATATATATATAGAGAGAGAGAGAGAGAATCTTTAAAAGCATTATTTAAGGGATTTGAGGAGTTCCCGGTTTCGTGGTAGG
The DNA here is from genome assembly GCA_036872755.1 of Orbilia blumenaviensis. Classification (NCBI taxonomy): domain Eukaryota; kingdom Fungi; phylum Ascomycota; class Orbiliomycetes; order Orbiliales; family Orbiliaceae; genus Orbilia; species Orbilia blumenaviensis. The sequence goes on along the minus strand of JAVHNS010000017.1, from coordinate 282,560 downwards.
AGTTACCACTTTGTGCAGAACGTTTGGGTACAAAACAAGGGAATTACAAAAAAGGCCACTTATTTTCTAGACTAGTCACTTAATAAATCCATAGCTATACGACCTTGGGTTTCGTGGGCGCAGACCACGTTAACGTTCCTTCGGAGTCTCCACATTTAAATTTATAAAACCTGGGCTTATTGTTGTTGAAATATTTATATCAAGGTACCTAACTAGGTCGTTTATAGGTGGATAGGCATGGCGCAAGTGGATACCTACTACCAATCCAACACTTCCATTTGCGAAAAAACACCAACTACCTGGTTCCAACGAGGCCACAACTACCTAGGTAGTTGATATAATTCGATTTTCATAGCAAAAACGCCACCTACTCAAACCTAGAAGTAATTTACAAAAAACAGACCTCAATAAAATGGCAATACGATGAAAGATTCAAATTAACCAGCCAAGTAAAAAAATATAAAGAATTCCAGAGATTCCCAAAAGAAAACCAAAAGGTAAGTACCGAGGTAGGCATAGTAAACATTTACAACCTAGAAAACCCCCCCATCTACAAGCAAGCTTAAACTACAATCGGGAGATATTTATCAAAACGGTAAAAACGGCTTTTTCTAAAGCGAATATAAAAAAAAGTAGTAGTAGTACTAGGCTGACATAAAAAAGTCACAGACCACCCCAGAAATTCGCCCTTCGCTGTATTTTAAAAAACTTGAAGCGGGGGGCATATATAAAAATCATATCTCATAATCGAAAAAGGAAGAAGAAAAAAAACATTTACAAAAAATGTGATATCGTAGGTACCAATCGCCGTTTATACACCGCGGAACTAAAGGGTATGTTAGCAAAGATCTTAAACCATCTAAATTCCAACTGGGATAGAAAGTAACTCACCATTCTGATAATCAAAAACCAGCACGATCCAAAGAACCTAAAAAGCGATAACGCAGCGACAGACCACAGCACCACCGAAAGATAAATTGCAGCTCGTTCGTCAGCCCCAGGGCCGACCTGCAGCCTATCCAACCCGGCAGAATTCAAAACCACAGCCGCAAGTCCAAAGTTTGTAAACATCCACAGCAGAACAACAGACGATCTAACGCCCTTGTAGTAATCCTCCTGGACTTCTTCGGGCTTTCGGATCTTTGGAGGTTCTACGTATTTCTCGCGGAGGATGTTAACTTGCTTGGTGTATTCTGCGTCGAGATCGCCGTCGTCGGAGGGGATGTTGACGTCGACTTTGCCGCCTTCTTGGACTTTGACGACACCCAAATCGGTGGCGACTTTGTCATCTCCCTTGGTACCCCAGGAGATATCGTGTGTGTTGCAGAAGGCGTAGACGTTGAGGACATTGACGTAGCTGGGGGACAGGAGAAGGTATTGCAAGAACTAAAAAAACTCACATTAGTCCCCAATTATTATAATGTGAACTGGTTTTGTTAAACTTACGCTGGTGAACATATGCCACGGCTCCCAGAACAGGAACGACGAAACGAAGTAGATGACGTATGTTGAGCACAGAGAGATAAGCAAATCTCTAAAGATCCGATTCTGGAAGAGGGTGTTGATCGAGACAGGACCCTCTGTATTCTCAAGCACTGACTGGACGGCGCGAACAGACACAAAGATAGCAGCGAACAGCAGATACCTAAAACATAAAATTAGCATCTCCTTGCCACAATATTGCATGGGAGAACTTACACCATGATAATAGCCCAAAAGACAACCATGGTCATATAAAGCTTATTTGAACCCTGCGGACGATTACCAAGCGAAAGAATAAAACAGGTGAGCAGAATACCGAGATACAACCATTCAAAGACAACGCTCAAAACCCTTCCTGGAGCGAACCTAACGCTTGCCTCACCCAAACTTGCCGTCAAGATCTTAAAGACCAAGAAGAAGTTGCTAAGGGCGAACCAGGAGAAGAGCATGAAAATGAACTGGTACAGAAACTCGATATGGAACATCAGTTTACGAAGCAGAGAGTGTTTGCTTCGCCAGATATCGAAGGCGTGGACGAGAGCGTAGACTGCAGCGAAGAAAGAACCGTTCAACCAACGTCTTCGCTGCAAGATCAATTCAGGCATTCGGTCCGGAACGTCGGTTTCGGCGTACGAAGACTTGACATATGTTAAGACCCAGTTGCAATTCCGCTTTGTGACCAATTCGAAACAGAGAATACGATCCTCAGCGAGGTACATGTTGGCATCGAAGAAGGTGGAATTAGCACCATGCATCGTTTCGCCCTTAAAGTACTTCTCGAGAGGACCTTCGGGAACACTGTTTTGCATTTCACCCGGTAAACCCTTTCTGCTTTGGAGAGCAGCGAATCTGTAAGCGGAGAAAGCACCCGGTAACACACTGATGAAACCGAATGCGCTCTCTAGCGGTTTATCAAGAATATTCGACATCTGCAGCCAAGTTAGCCCCTCTCCTAATCGAAAACCACCCAAAAAAAGTATATATCTACCTTGTACTCGAAATTCTGGGTTGCAACAAGCGGATTCCGCAGGTGTTTCCACCCACTACCCAACATAGCTTTGATCTCACCACAAGCTCCACCACATTCAGGATTCAACTCAAATGCCCTCCAGAGATGATAAATACTCTTCCCACCAGGCTTAGTACCAGCATCGATCAAAACACAAATCGACGGGTCCAAGACCTCTCCAAAGGCCTGGAAGAACCACCGATGGGAATTGATCTTCTTCTGATTCTTCTCCTTCAAGCAAAAGATGACCTGCATCGGCACGCTGTTCTTGCCTCCCGGCTGGACCTCCACCAAATCACCCTTAATCTCCAGGTTGACTTGTGTAGTGTATTCGTAGATATGCGCCGTCACAGGCTTATCACCGACCTGATTCTTTGCAATACCGTCTTGATAACATCCCATAGCTGCCAATGTACTCTTCGTTCTCGGATTAATCTTCAAACGACCATCGCTGACGACGCAGACAACGATTTTCTTCCACCCTTCATCACCCCATGTCTGCGAGCCCGTCCTGCTGCACATATACTGAATATTCTTGATGACACCACGCATAGTTCTGGCAAACAATATTTCATCCTCGTTATACATGGTAACCACAATGAACAATTCGGTGAATCGCGGCTTTGAGAACAGCTGCTGACGGAGCGTGAATCTCTCCTTCAAAAAGTCAGCAGGATCGCAAGTTGCAGCTGTGTACCGCATGTGGGTGAACTCTCTAGCGTTCTGTCTTGGCATCTGGGATAGAAGCTTCTTTGGGACAGGACAATCAAGCACCAGGTTACCCTGGTACAGCTCGACTTTCTTGACCGTCTTCCATCTTTTGATAGTAGAAACCGGGGTTGTAGACTGCGGTGGGAAATATCCTGGGTCCTGTTGTCCCTCTGGGAATCCAGCTTGCGAAGGGCTTAATATCGGCTGGCTGTCGTCATAATCCTTATCATACCCTGGTTCATTGTACTGGTGCATTGGATAGCTATCTTCGAGCGGTGAAGGTTGGTACGGATCGTCGAAGTCGTCATGCGAGTTATATGACGGGTTTTGATATTGCTGACCGGTGGTCTGACCGCTCAACTGCTGACCATGCTGATGGTACGAATGCGCTAGATTTTGGACCGAGTACTAGAAATAAACCAAATAAAAAACGGAAAACGAGTAAAAAGAGTCAATTAGTAACTGTTCTTTCTTCTAGAATTCTTTGAAGCGAACTCCACGTTTTTTCTTTCTTTTCTTTGGGGAAACGGATCTCGGCCTTACAGTAGGTTGAACCTCCATTTCGTCATCATAATAGTTCGCGTGCGCCGGACCCAGCCCAGGCGTATTATGTCGCTGCGGGGCACCGCCGTACCCATCGTATGGATTCTGCAGTGGCTGCTGCGGCTGCTGCTGCTGTAGATGCTGCTGTTCGCCGTAAACGGGAGAAGGCGATTGGAAGGTTACTCGAGATTGAAGGGGTCGACCGGGCGACGGCGTTCGGTTGTTACCGAAGGGATCCATGTGTGAAGGAGAAGATATGGGACTTGGAGGATCGAAGGAACCGGCGCCATTGAAGTCGAGGCGGGAGTAAGGGTCATTAGTATTATTGTTACGGTGCGCCATCGGAAGAGCGACGACCGACTACGACGGCCAGATTTTCTATTCCCTTTGTTGGATAGTGGTGTTTTTTTTTTGGTTCTGTTGGTTGGCTTTGGAACCTTGTTTATCTTTGGCTGGGGGGAGGAGGGAGCGAGCGAGCGTGTATGAGGCAGAATGTCGAAGGGCTTGTTTTGGGTGTGTGTGAGAGTTGTGCTGTTTGTTGGATTGGAGGTTTTCTGGTCTGTTGTGTGTAATATCGTATTACAACAGAGAGTAGAAAAACAAAAACAGGTGAGACCGGCCTATTTGAATTCTGTTGGATGATACTGGTGACAATTAATAAAGTAATAAAATAGCCTCAGGGACGGGATAGGCCGTCGTAGGTAGAGTAGTTTATGTACCTGACGTTGAGGAAAAACGAGAAGACCAGACGAAGGAGGGCCCCAGGGCGTGCGTGTGCGTGTGTGGTTGGGGTCTGTTTCAAGGAGCAGAGGCTCCGATTATAATATTACGTCCTCCCCTCCTACTCCTACTTCTACTCCTGGCTATTACTCCTCCTGCAAAGAAAGAGAAAAAAAAAAAAAATAAGAACACTGCCAGTGCGAGTGCGAAGTTGCCAGCTACTCGCTGCTGCTGCCCCTGCAGTCGGTTCGTTTTTCGTTTCGTTAGCTAACTACCTAAGTAACTAGCTTGGTTTCCTTTTCTGTTAGTCAAGCCAAAGGTCAAATGTCAGTCAAGTTGTGGAAAACAAAACACAAAAAAAAAGAGCCTGTTTGATCGCTGGCCAGGTAATTTTAATATCTAAGAACCGGGGGGGCTGGCAGTCCACTTATATGCCGACGATCCGACGTGATGACGATGGTATGTGGTATATGGTACAGGTAGAAGAAAGAGGAGGCTCAAAGGAAGGTTCGTGGACCGGCCAGTGGGACATCATCTCATATATATACTCAGGTATTTATATATAGGCACATACGAGGCTCCAAAGGAATAACCATAAATTATAAAACCTCGGATTGAAGTTTGACAAACCTGGATTAATATAATATACTGCAAATGCGAATGATTGATTCCAATGTGTGTGGGCGGCAGATCGGGCGCCTAAGCTATAGCTTACTATCCTATCGACTCGACTGTTGATATCGTGGATTGGTATCTGTAGATAAGTGGTTGGTTGGTGGCACTGAGGGGTATCTAGGTCTAGTATAATACAATATAAAAGAAAAACGCATTTAGGTAGAAGAGAGAGGGAGAGAAAAAAGAGAAGACTTTAGGGAGGGGCATTCAAATGGTTTTATTGCTTCGTCGACAGCCGGAACAATATTAATATCCAATACCAATATATGCAATATCGCCTTAGCTGACTTAGCTTACTTAGCTCCCTTCTTCCGAAGAAGAAGATTCAAACGTGCAAACCCAAGGAACGATAAACTTCGAATCCACGTTTGACCCCGTCAACTGACTGCTCCCACTGACCGGCACTTAGTTTCTTAGGACATTGCTTGGTATTATCTAGGTACTACATATCACCAAACGTCCGGAAACTAATACCCAGTTAGCTAGCTAGCTAGCTGCCAGCTCTGCCTTCTCCTAACACTCTTTCAAGTAAGTTCGGGCTTTTCTTGTTACCAAACAGAACACTCAAAGAAATCATTTGGAATCGCCGCTGCCTCGGAATCAGCCTGCGCGAAGAAACAAATGGTGTTTGCACTGCCCGGGCCAAGTTGACGTAAGTTAAAGTTGAACCACACAGACACACCCACACACAAAAAGAACCAAAAGAAACACAAACCCTCCGTCCCCAAAACTAAAAATAGCGAGGAGATCTCTGGACTGGGGTGTATGTATATGCAGCATGGGGAGGCGGACGCCCGTTATTTTTTGCCTTCTGGGGGTTTGACCGAACGCATGGGGGAGGCGTGCAAGGCTTGTTAAAACATCAACGTCGAATGAGCTTCCTGTATTTTTTCTCGGTAATCCTGCGAACTCGAGGCGTGGACGGGTGTGTCTGTGTGTGTGTGTTTGATCTAGCTCCATCCAGTTATCGAATCCTTACACGATATTGCACTGTACTCTTGGTATTTTTTTCTTTGGTTTGTTTGATGAGGCTGAACGACGATATGTAGCTAGCTTGCCGTGTCGCTGGCTAGCTTCGTGTCATATCATGATAATAATAATCCAGCGCTCACTCTGGAATATCATATAACCATAAGAATCTCTAAATCATGCCATAACCATCCAAACCTCCAGACTCAAACCAAAAAATAATGATCTGTAGCTATAGCTACCAAGTTAATCTTTCATAAGGTGACGTCCCCAAGCTACAAGATCAGCAGCCTCCAGTTAATAGCCACCGTCCAAACGATTCCTTCCACCGTCACCTCCCATGTCGGCGGCCGCACCTCCACCCGCGATCCCTGCCGAAGATCTTTCCTGAGCGCGCTATTCTCGTCCCCGATAAGAATAACCCTCCCAGGAACCTTCTCCGCCCCACTGCCAATCTCCCCATCTCCTTCTCCTTCTCCTCCCAATTCCTTTGTATCGTCTTCCTCATAAAACCTAACTTTCTCACCAACCCCAGTAACAGCCGCGTAACCCTCTTCCCCAAAAACAGTCCCAACCTCCACTTTAAACCCTCCCTGAGCTCCCAAACTACTCTTATTAATAATATTCTGCTCGATAATCATATTATTCCGTAGCACAAGGTCTTGCGCGTCATATGCCCAGCCTAGAACCGTAGCCGCTAAGCCTCCCGTCAAATACCTTCCATTGGCATTTCGTCGCTTCCGATGCGAAGGCGACCACGCCATCGCGCATATCGCTTTATTGAGTTTCGCGGTTGGTGATTTCGGCGGAGGGAGTTTTAACTGTGGTTGGTCGGGGACTGCCATCCAGACTTCGCCAGGTGGTGGTTGTTGTGGTTTTTGCACAGATAGCTGTATAGGTATTGAACTTGTGAAACCATCGTGCATATTCGCTGTGATTCCTTTCTTCCTCCTCTGGGGCTTTTTTAAAGGCGTGCGTAAACCCGTTTTTGTAATTCTTGAAGGCCGGGTATTTTCCTTTTGATTCGTAGGAACCCCTCCATCCTCTTCCTCCTCCCCACCTTCGCCCTGACCATCGTCACCATCATCACCATCAGCACCATCTTCCCCTTCTTCCATAGGTAAACTCGAAGCAATACTCTCAATATCATCAAAAACACCCACAGACTTCTGCCTCTTCTTCTGCGGAACCACCACCACCGTCGTCCTCTTCTTTCCACCACCACCACCACCACCACCAGCCCCCTTCCCATCCTTCTTCTCTTCATCACTATCATCCTGCACATCCTCCTGTGTATCTCCAAAACTCAAATTCAACCCCTCAGGCGACGACGAAATAATCGCAGAACTCTGCCTAAACAAAGGACGACGCACAGAAGGCGTCGGTGTCGCATGCGTTATCAACGTTCTTCCTATATCCATCATCGTCATCATCACATCCCCTATCAGCCATTCCATTCAATTCTCATTCCATCCCCCCCTTCCATAAAGCCTTAAAAAAAATAAAAATAAAATAACACATACCACCCAAACCCGGCGTCCCCGCCACCGGTGTCCCAAAGTACTCATTCCCATACCCATACCTCCAACCCCCCGACGAAGCTCCCAAAACCCTCGGTTTCCCAGAAGAAGCCAACAACGTCTCATCGATCTCATCCAAATCAAACGATCTCCGACGTTTACCCCCACTCGATGCCGTTAACTCCCCCAACCCCCTTCCCTTCCCCTTCCCCTTCCTAATACTATTACTAACATCAACACTCTTACTGTTACTATTACCATTACCATAATTACTCTTATGAATAACAGCACTACTAGGCGTAAAGAAGTCAGGATCAGGACTAAACCCTCGGTTTGTATTCTTAAACAGACGGGGTGTTTGGATAGCTCCTGGTGCGGTGGGTTGGGGAAGATGTCGACGTGCAGTTAATGGCGCCGGAGTAGCGAACTGAGGCCTTGGAGCTGGTGATGGAGCTGCCATATGCCCTGGTGCGGGAGCTGATACCCGCTGTGGGTCGGTACGTGGTCGTGGCGGGTCATCTGGTGATGGGAAGCGGTGTCGCGGCGTCTATAACCCTCGTCGTTAGTTTCTAAACCAACCCCCTGTAGCGAGGGTGAGAAGAGCAACATACCGCGGGCGGCGCCATGATATTTACTCAAAAAACAGGTTTACTCGAAAAAAAAAAAAAAAAAAAAAAAAAAAAAAAAGGGAAAAGGGAAAATGGAAAGGAAGAGGAGGGACCCGGCAAGTCCAGTTCACCCAATATCCGCCAGCATGGTCTTTGACTTGGACAGGTACAAGCAAGGCGGGGGTAGGTGTAGGTGTAGATGTAGATGTAGCTTCCAAGACCCCCAGAGCAAACCGATGTACCAAAAGCAATAAAATGAGGTCAGGTCGCAAGATGCAGGTTGCAGAGCGCCGCCAAAAAGCCGCAACTAACCAAGTCGTCGCGCCCTCAGCCATCCAAGCAAGGGGTCAGCTGTCCACGTGACTGGGCGCGATCTGGTGTAACCCCAACTCCCCAACGTGGTCAACACGCTTTTTTCCCTTACATTAACATTAACATTTTACCCAGTTTTCGCTGCTGACCCAAACTAGCAAGGTACTCTAATTCGCTGTCTAAATATATCCGTATCGATATCGATAATATCGCAGCCTTTTTTTTTTGAGTGGTATATGTGTATGTATATGTATTCCTTTATCACAGCCTTGGGTTTTTTTTTTCCCTTTCCCATGCTGCACAACGATCGATCGATCAGCTGGGGCTGAAACTTAACCTAACTTTGTATTCAATGGTATCTATAGGTATTGGCATGTACCAGTATTTCATATCATAATCAGTCGCTTATAGTTGCGAAATTATTGAAATGTCTTTGACTTTAATTTTCCTCGATTGAAACATTTGAAAAACGCCAAAAAAAAACAATTAAAAATTTTTGCGAAGTTGATATCAGGATCAGCAAAAAGCGAGAGTACAAAGTAAGCTCGGGCGTGAACACATAAAAAGCATAATTAATAACAAAACTAAAGCCGCAACATCATAGACGCCAAAGTAACATCAAAGCCAAAGAAGAAAAGAGAGAAAAAAACGACAGTCCCTAAACTCCAATCCCCAAAGCTACGAACGAAAGAACACATGGTATTTACACCCCCATCATGAAAAAACGAATGCCCGAACAGTAAAAAAAAAAAAAAAAAACCCCAAAGTCGAAACCCCAATTAACCACCAGTAATTAAAATACTTCCTTACTCCAACTTCCCAACCCCAATAACAGCCCCACCCCTCCCCTTCTGCACCAAAACCGCCCTCTCAACCCCCTCCTGCATTTCATCCCCAATATTAAAAACCGTGCTACCGCCCCTCCACTCCCCGATCTTTCTGATATCAACCACCACATTTCGATGCGGCAGACATCTACCCGCGTTCTCACCGCGTCTGATATCAACATCCGGTGGGTTGGGCATGTATCTGACCAACAGGACGTCAGCGATTTCATCCATCTCCCCGCCGGAGACGAGGATGGCGTTGCTTTCGGTGTCGACTCTGATTGTGTCTTCGTTTGCGGCGGCCATGACGCCTTGGCTTACGATCTTGTTGAGGTCTTTGAAGGTATTGCCGACGCCGTCTGCGCGGCCGTTTACAATCACCTATAGATATATAAAAAACAATATTAGCCAACTAGCCCCCCAATAACACCATAAAAATATTAAACGTAGAAAATGAAAAAAAAAGAGAGTAAAAAAGACTAACCTGCGGCGTAAAAACAGTCTCATTCCCCAACGCAGCCGCATAATCCCTCTGCCGTCTATCAAAATCCTTATTCCCAAAACTATCCTTCCACCCCAAATAATCCCAATAAGTAACCTCGTAAGTCAACACCAATATGCTAGGATAATTCGTCATCAACTCGATGACATTCGAATTCGCAGGCGGGCAGCTGGAACACCCCTGGCTCTGGAATATCTCCACTAGCGTCATTTTCGATTTTATCCCAGTCTTGCTGCTGGAACTACCGCCCATGGAATGTCTGCTAGACTTGGGTCTTAACGCGATATCACGCCGCGTTTGAGAGGCGCTTCTCTTGCGGGGTCTGGGGATTGATAATATAGGGACTTGTACAGGTGCGGAATATGAGGAAATTACGATGGGTGGTTGTGGAGACGGGGTATTCCGTGATGTAGCGGCGCTGCTGCTGCTGCTGCTGTTGCTTGATAGTGAAGATGAAGTGGTGGAGTTTGAGGATGTGGCAGAGTTTAGGAAGAAGGCTTCGTTGGGACGGCAGCAGCCGTAATTGCAGGGTGCGAGGTCTGGTGGTAGATCGCACGATTTTCGACGGAATAGTGGGATGGAAGGGAGGCGGAGGAAGCCCTTTATTATAGCCATCTCTTTTTTCTAGTCTTTCTCTTTTTCTCCCTCTCTCTTTGAGGTTAAGTTAAAATAGGTATTAGTGATTATTGTCTTTCCCCCCCTTCGCTGGCGTCAGCTCTGATAGAATATAATTCTAGAAGGTGAGAAGGGGTCTTGAAAAGAATATTATGGTCGTATGTATAATGTATGATCTGTAGGAAAAGAGCTTACGTCGTTCCTGCAAGCTGACGGCTAGGCTCAAAAATAAAAATGAAATAGAGGAAAAGGAAAAGAAAAAAAAAGGATTGAGTGAGTATAAATTATTTATAAGACGCTGACTCCTTTGACGTTTTCGTACAATGTAATTGTTGATGCCTGGCGGGATAACCGAATCTCGATAAATCGACCCCCTGGACGATAATTGCAAATATGGGATGTGTTGAAAACGTTACGGGGTCCGGTCCTGGTATAACAAAGTATAATATCGCACGAGCTAGACGAACCAACGTTAATCTGAAATTCAACCGCGATTTGAAAGTCTGATAAATAGTAATAAATTATATAATCCGATGCATGGGGTAAAAAAAAAAAATTCCAAAGGAAGAGGGGAGAAAATCCGAGGAGGGGAAGTATGTCATTATAAATTTATCTTCCTCCTAAGAAAGAAAGATCAAAAAAAAAAAAAGGAACGGACTAACAGGCTTAAAGGGGCGAGTTTTTTTGATTCACAGGAGTTGCATTGTGTGAGTGTGCATGTGGACGGAAAAAGTCGAAGGTTACTTTCGGTACCTGACCTCATCCTCCCCAGCTTCGCGGAGTGCCACCGATCCTCTCACCACACTGCAACCGCAACCGCGGCACACTCCCAAATCTTGCAAATTACTTACTACCACAATCGCTCGTGCCGAAAATAAAAATAAAATGAAATAAAAGTACCCTTCGTATAGTAACCAAGCAACTTTAAACCCGCCAAGTATACCTATTCCTGCTGCGCTTCACAACATTTCTAAACTTCCTAAAAAAAAAAAAAATAGGTCTGTTTGTACCTGTTATTTTTGAACGTTAAGCAAAAGATAAATACGGCGCAGGGCCATGGCGTGGACATATCTCACGTTATCATCACTCGCATTTTCCGAAACATCAATCGTAAAAAAAAAAATGACCAGCATCATAACTGCACTTCTCAATTAGTATCGTATAGCGTGCAAAGCCCATTTAAAAACTTGGGTATCTTAGCTTAGCTAGCTAGCTAGTACAGAACCCTTTTTTTAATTCCCAGAGCTCTCTCTCTTGGTGGTACATTCACCGAGCAGTCGGTACTCTACAAACGCAAGCTCAAGTTTAAAAAACCATCGAATAAATCCGTTCGATTACATAAAAATTCCCGGGAAAAGTTAGCCTGAAGACTTGCCTTCCAAACCTCTCCCTCATCAACAAGAAGAAGAAGAAGAAGCAAAAAAAACCAAACAAAAAGCAAAACAAAAAAGTTCGCCACAGCCGCAAAATCCCTGCTGCCCCCTACCAAAAATTTGAGAAGAGTCCCAAATGTTTATATTTGGAATCAAAACATGTTAACATCGGACGGTAGAAAGAACATTAAGACCCACACCACCACATGCCCAGACAAATACGCCTCACACATCCCAACCCCAATGCAGCCTGCTCGTGTGTGATCTCAGCTGCTATCATGGCAGTACATACGTTTACCGTGCATACAAAATAAAACGAAATATATTGAATACTCAACAATTAAATCAGAAAGTGGCAGTTCCCTCCCCCTCCCCCCCACTTCCCCCTAAAACCCAAGATCTACCCCACCTAATAAGCTATAAGCATTCGCTCGCTCTACATCGTTTAAGCCTTCCTTTCCTTCCCAAATAGTTAACTAACTAACGTTAACTAGTAACTCTAAGCATGTCTCTCGGACGAGATACAATACAATCTCAGATCTCTGGTGGGGCTCTCCGGTAGTTATAGTATGTATGGTATCTACCGTTCTAAATTAACTTTTTGCGATTTATCTCAATCGCCATTAGGCATGCAGTCCTTCCAATCGGCTGTTGCCTTCCCTTCCTTCTAGCTGTCTACAATAAAATACAATACAATGAACCCAAATATAAGATAATGGCATAAAACAACCCAACATCTCCAATATCCTGCGATAAGTATTGAATCCTCGCATTGCATTAGGAATGTTGATGTTTGTTGCTGCTGTCTCAGCCGTCGTTTATTGAAAATAATTATAAAAATAGCTGATACGGCAACATTACTAACACCTTCCACAGGTTAAGTTACATAGGTTAAGGAACGTGACTTGAGGTCGTGGACAATGCACGCCCACCACCATAATATACTAACTATATCTATGTATAATACAATATACACAAAAAAAAATATTTCTTCAAGTTATCTGCTTTCCTGTTCCAGACCTATACAAACAAAACAGATACTGACAATCGTAACAGGCATAAAGAAGATCATTTGATAACTTTCCTAATCAAAAAAAAACTATATTTATATTTGCTTTGTCCATAACCAGCACCGAAAGAAGTCACGCTTTGAATAGCAATCTAATATAACAATAAGCAGTTGGATTGAGCTCCTTTCGAATGCCCGTATGACTGAAAACCCCCCCAAGTCAAATCCTGCGAAAGGCGCATTGATTGCAAAGCATGCAATTATATTAAACTGTGCGCAAACGTTTAAAGGTTTTTTTTTTTTTTTTATGCACCCTCGCCATCTATCATGTAGGATTAAATCGAATCGAATCCTTTGTGTAGTATACGTGTGCCATCAAAAATCTGAAAGCAAGAAAAAAAAAAAAACAGAAGGCTTCAAATTTCCGATGCCATGCAAATATCACAATTGTATACGGGATTCCCATTGAATCAGATTAAATTAAATCAATAAATTTTACATAGACATGTACATATATACATACATACATTGCTGACCACACCAAGCCCCCCTGACATCCAGCATCTACCCTGGGCCAACAGCGGCAGCATCCTGCATCTAGAAGGAGAAGTGGAAGGAAAACAACAAAATCAAATTTCAAACAAAAAACTCGCTGACATAACCACCACCTTTCAAAAAAATCCTGTGTAACCTTCCACATCCAACCAAAAACACCCATTACAATTAAAGGAACCAAATCTAGGGTGAATACATGACGTATACTCCAGGGGGTAAAAACAAAAATACAAAATACAAAATCCCAAAGAAAGAGCATACATGGGCGTAGACCAGCAAAGACCAACGACAACCTGATAACCCCTTCTTCCTCGGGGTAGGCACAATATGTAGCTAAAAATTGTAAATTTATTTCAATTATCTCACAAATCTGTTTATATATATAAAAATATCGCTTATGATTACAACCTCCACGTATGCACAAACACAAAAGAGCCTCGAACTCCCTGCTGTATTCTGTTAGCGTCGCATAACTCTACAACAGTGAGTATATATATACCGCACCCAACAGCAAACAGGGTCGACATTTACAAATATACCCTTCTCCTTCTCTATCAAAACAATTTTTTTTAAAAAAAAAAACCCTAACCTAGAAGTCCAAAGCCTCGAACCACATAACCACAGCTTTATCAATATGCAATGCATTCCCCAACTCCCCCAGACCCAAGCCGCCGATAAGGACAAAATAGAAACATCTCAACCAAAACAACAATCGATAATATTATTCGTCAACCCCCCTTCCCTCCCCTAGCTAATGCGTCAATATCAAATGCAAAATATACACGGAAGTTTCAGAGATAATCCCAACTGCTTAGTCAAACTTAGCTTAGCTTAGCTTAGCTTATCTATCAGCTGCATCTTGTGTAACTATATATCATACTCAAAAAAAAATTTTTTTTTCAAATCTATATGCATGAATTATGCATCTTCCCGTCCCCAAATATAAACCACCACCACCACCACATTAACATACAACCGCAAAAAACCACACTTCACAATATTGATAAAAAAAAATAAATAAAAAAAAAAAACATTATTGTAGGTATTAAATTTCTAGAAAAAATCCAGCCTGCATACCATCATCTTGCTTATCATCCCCCCAAAAGCATAATTAAGTAGATCTTTCGACATCTTAATCACTCTCCATACAGACCAAAACCCGCAGTAAACCCCAATATATAACTCCCCACAGAGAAAATCGAAGAAAAAGCGAAGAAGAAAAAAGGGGCGCTTTGGAACATATAAATATTATTATATACCTAGATACATAACTCTACGTAAAATACACACGAGCGGGATCTGCTGAAGACAATATTACAATCGTAATGTATAAATCCCACACCCTCACGACCAATAATAATAATCCTCACGCGCGCGCCGACCTATCTTAGGGAGGATGCATGGTGCATTCTTTGAGGACCCTAATGTGCCTCAAAGACATTTTAATATATCCTTACCACTGACTTGCGGTTCAATGGACGGCCCAGAAAACGCATCATTTCCCCCTATGGTATGTAACTACCAACCTACTCTTAAGATCTTTTATATGAGAGATATATCTTTTCAAAAAAAAAAAAAAGTATCATAGAAGTAGTAATAGTATAATACAATCGAATATACTAAAAAGAGAGGGAGTGAACAATCAGTCCACCCACACCAATCCGCTCCATATCCCCTCCCGACCTAACCTTCCATCCAAAAGCACATAAAACTTTTCGGATACAAAAGGAATTAAAAAAAAAACCCAGTCCATCAAAATCCCATAAATAAAAAAAATCAAAATCACAAAAAAATCAAACAACTAAAACCCCACTTGTAGTTTGAGTTTTAGTTATTCTCCGGCCTCAAAGACCTAACAGCCTTACCCGCCCTCCAGATCTCCAGATCTCTGATATCCTGCATCTCCTGCTCATATTTAGCACGGTAATCAGGCTGCGAGTTAAACTCAAGCGATCGCTTGGTTTCCTGTCCCGTTTTCACGGATTTGTACAGATCCTGGAAGACGGGCTTCAGGCTGTCCTTGAAGCGTGAGGACCAGTCGATGGCGCCACTGTTTATCACAAAAAAAAAACCCGTTAGCATCGCTATCCATAAACCAATATATATATTGGGGGGGGGGTAATAGTTTTAAGGTTTTAACATACCGACGAGCAGTAGTAGAACAAGCCTCATACATCCAATCCATCCCATTCTTCCCAATCAACGGATACAAACTCTGCGTCGCCTCCTCCACAGTCTCATTGAAAGCCTCAGAAGGCGAGTGCCCATTCTCACGGAGAACCTCATACTGCGCCAGGAACATTCCGTGAATACCACCCATCAGACAACCACGCTCACCGTAGAGATCGCTGTAGACTTCCTTTTCGAAGGTGGTTTTGTAGAGATAGCCGGAACCGACGGCGACGCCTAGGGCGACGGCTTTTTCCTCGGCTTTGCCGGTTACGTCTTGGAAGACTGCGATGGAGGAGTTGATGCCGCGGCCTTCTTTGAAGAGGGAGCGGACTGTGCGGCCGGAACCCTTGGGGGCGACGAGGATGACGTCTACGTCGGTTGGGACTTCGACTTTGGTCCTGTTTTTTTTATTATTATTATTAGCAACCATACACCAATATATATAAGAGAGAGAGGGAGGGGTAAGGTAGAGGGGAACATACAACTCCTTAAAAACCGGACTAAACCCATGCGAAAAGTACAAAGTCTTCCCCTTGGTAATCAACGGCTTAATAGCCGGCCAGGTCTCACTCTGCGCCGCATCGGACAGGAGGTTCATAATGATAGTTCCCTGGTTGATGGCCTCATCGATCTCGAACAGGTTCTTGCCGGGCACCCAGCCGTCCTCGATGGCTTCCTTCCAGGAGGCTCCGTTCTTGCGGACACCGACGATGACGTTTAGGCCGTTGTCGCGGAGGTTGAGTCCTTGGCCGTGGCCTTGGGAGCCGTAGCCGATCAGGGCGAGGGTGTCGTTTTTGAAGTATTCCTAATAGATACCCAAAAAAAAATGGTGGGGTTAGTGGCTATATAAAAATACGTAATAGACGGTATTTACACCCCGCACTCAACACTACCACCACCAACAAGTCTCGTGCCCAAAAACTCACTGCAAAAAGACAGAAAGAAAGAAAGGAATACATACCAAAAGCTTCTCTCTGGGCCAATCAGCACGCTCGAAGACCTCCTCCTTCACACCCGCAAAGTCAATGGTCTTAAGTCCTCTCGACTGAACAGCTGGAACAGCGATTCTGGCAGCAGACTTGGCAACAGCGGGCCTGGAAGCCGCGGTGAGTAAAGCGGCGGTTGTGAGGGATCTTTGGGCAATTGGACGCCTGGTGGCGGTCAGTGCCTGTCTGGAGGAAGAGCGGAGTGCTCTGGTGACGGTTTTTGAGGCCATTGTGTGTGTAAAAATTTCTGGTGGTGATGGATGGTGGTGAATGTGGGGAAGTTGGTAATTATAAGGTGTGGTGAAGCTTGAAAGCTATGTAACTGCAATTGACAATTGACAATACTACAATTGGCCCCAAAAAAACAACCAGAGCAGATACTTCAAGAACAAGAAGATTATGGAGTAGAGAAAAAAAAAAGAAGAATCAGACCAAAAACCCAGCTTCCGACCCGGCCTATTTATTCCATACAGTACAGTCTACAAAACTAACATACATACACAGTATTCTCATGTTAAAAAACCCTCGGACAGCGGGTAAATGGCCGACTCCAAAAAGTAGTAGTAGTTACACACCCTTGCAAAACACCAAAAACCTCCAACGGCATGTTTTTTTTCCCTTTGGGTTTGCGATACCGGCCGGAGGAAGCTCTCTCTCCGCGGGCTCACTAAACTACCCACAGTAATATACCATACCATACCGAAAAAAGAAACACCCACGCTAATCGATCCCTCGATAGTTACTTCTCAAAACCCATGCAGATAAAAGGTAAGGAAGTACATGTAGGTAAGACCAAACCAAACCCACGGGATTGGCCTCCCTCCGTAGTAGTACCTACATACCTCCATAGCTCCATACCTGCACTCCGTACTCCGGAGTAAACTAAACCAGCAATCAAGTGAGTAAGTATGTAAGCAAATTCTTAGCAAAAAAAAAAAAAAAAAAAAAAAAAAATAGCCCATGCCAATCCCAACTCCATTCCCCCGCCATGCGGTGCGGCCTTAGCCACCCACTCATCCACCCCTACTCCGGACAAGGCCAGAAGAATAATCAAGAAAGACCATACTCTCGATCCGAGATAAGTTGATACTAGTGAAGTGAGGCTTTGCAGTTGCAATTTTTTTTTTTTTTTGCATTAAGATTCGCCACTTTAAAGAACCGGCCGGTCCAGGCCCCCTGGTACCGCACCAGCCACTATGCGCAATTGTATGCATGCGACACCGTCATCACCACACATATCTATTATATCACTTCACTTCACTTCACTTCAACTGGAATAGAACCCAGATTTTATGTATTTAAATAAAAAAGAAAAAGAACACTCGCAGCACATACAAAGATCATATTCTCCCCGCCAAGAAAAGAAATTCCAAGCGCCAGACGCGAATGATCTCTATATTAACAAGGAAGCAACGGGGATTAACTTATAAAGTAAGCAAGTTGAATAAGTAAGTGGTGATGTAGGATATAGGATATAGAATATAGGATATAATATGATGAGGAGGCTCAAAGAAACCCCCCCAGGCAATCATTAAAAAACAAAAACCCGGGGGAAATAAACATAGGAATCGGAGTCGAAGTAGTTAGAGGAGGGGGATAGCGCAATCAATACCAAGGCCAAATTATCAACATATAAAAACCCCGACGGTGACGAGACAGGACAGGGGGGAGAGAGAGAGCGCGCAGCAGCACAACCATAGAAATCTAAATGGGATATGGATATTTCTCCAAGACCAAAAAAAGAACCAATACCAATACCATAAAGAAGAAAGAAGAGGAAGGAGAAGGATAGAGAAGCAAAATGAGAAAGAACAAAAACCTCGTCTATCCCCTTCCCGTTTTCCCTTTTTCCAAAAAAAAAAAAGTTGAATTCGCCTTTCTTAATCATCCCAAAGAAATAAGAATCTATAGGTATGCTTCGGGAAAAAAACAACTGTTGACATATATAAAAAGAAAAGAGTAAAATCCCGTCTGTGTGAGTATACGCGCGCGAGGAGGAGTATGTGTAAAAAATCGTAAACACGCAATGCTGGCAAAAGGGAAAAGCAAGCGCCGAAAGGGAAAACACCTCCGTAACGACCAGTAAACATGAAGAACTGATAAAAAGGGTAGAAAAAGACGTAATAACTGAAAAACCGCATAAAAAGCACAAAGTAAGCGTTAACAGCGAACGAAGCCGTCAAAATACGTGCTGTCGTGATCTCATCGAGATTGAATTATAATAAAAAAAAAAAGACACAACCCTCCCCATGTAGTAACAATCTCGAAAGCGAGAGCGGCGGCCGTCTATAAAACGGGCGGGCGGGATCCACGGCGAGAGCGAAAGAGGGATAGAGAGAGAAAGAGAGAGAGAGCAGGAGAGGGCGTCTTTCTTCTTCTTTTTCCCTAAATTTATTTCGTAACCTTGTCGTACTGGATATTCTTAACATATCCACCGCCCATAGAAGACCTCACGTTCCTCTTGAAGTTATCCCGATTGGTCTTCAAATCCTCTGCAGCTTCCTTATTCAACGGGTCCGATGCGTTTGGCTCAAGGAACAAGTACTACACACACACAAACACAAGCTTAGTCAGCATATCGTCATTCATTCGGGGTATCACCGGAACTTAATCCGGAAGAAAAAGAGAAAGAGAGAGGAGAGCATACCTGCAACCCAACAATCACAGCATTCAAATTCAACACAGGTTTCCAGTCCTCCCTCAAAATATTGAGGCAGACTTTCCCCTCAAGATCAATATTTGGATGATAAATCTTCTGCTTGCACAGCACCTTTGGCGGCTCGTGTGGGAAGTTCTGGTTGATCGTGAAATCGAAGTTGAAGCTTCCGCCCTTGTACATTCCTGTGGATTTTTTAAAAAGATACCATATTAGCTTCAGCTGGCTACGGAGGAGGTTGGGAGGGGAGGGAGGGGGCGGTCATACCCTCATCAGGCTCGATCGTGAGTGTAAAGTTAAGAATATCGTCAGGATCCGGAAAGTGCGTCTTCATCGTCGACGGTAACGAGAGTTCTCCGAGATCTATCATTCACACAACAACAAAAATTATTAGCTTCTTTTTTCTTCCCTATAGTGGTAGCTCGCGTGTGGGGGGGTAGGTGGTAGGTGGTGGCGTGTGAACTGTCCCATAATCTCGGAGATGACGACGATAACAACAAGAACAACGATAGGGAAGGAAAAAACTAAAAACTAACCTTTCTGAACCCGTAACTGAGCAGCCGTAACCTTCTTCTTCCCCGACGCCGCAGATGCAGCCTGCTGCTGCTGTTTCTATTCCGTTGAAAAAAACCCAAGCGTTAGCTTATGATAAACCCCGTCTTCGTTGATGAAAATCGGAACCTCTCTGAGAAAAAGAAGGATCAAGGGAGGCAAACGACCAGCCGCGGGGAGCCACGGCAACAGCAGGGGGTGGGGGGAAGAGGGAAGAACATACCATAGACCAGATCTTCAACATATTGGCAAAAAAAAAGAGGAAGCAAGATAAACCCTTTAAAAAGTAGGCGGAGGAGATAGTAGGAGAAGAGGTTTCTTTGAATATCGAGCGAAGTGACGTGCGGGAAAGAAAGTCTCGTGGAAAGAAAAGGGAAGCAAAAAAAACGAGATTGGGGAGAGTGTGAGGTGAGGCGAGGTGAGGTGAGGTGAGGTGTGAGGTGTATGGTGTGTGGTTTGAGCGGGAAAGAAGGACAGAGGAAGAAGAGAGAAGGAGGACCAGAAGCGAACAGAAAACCAAGTAGCTAAAAAACCACAGACTACCGTTTTTAGCAGGGAAACGAGGCAATCAATCACTCGTGGCGAACTCGACAGCGAAGACCTCTTTTAACAAAAAAAAAAAGGGAACAAGGCAGCAAGTACTGTCCAGAAGCTTCCGTCCGTGATGGATAAGAAGAAATATCGATACGGTGATATTCTATTATCCGAGTGATAATCGACAGAATCAAAAAAAATGAAACAACTCCGAGCAAGCTGTCCAAAAACACCACTGCACAAGAAGGCAGTTATATGTATATGTAGATATATACCAAATTAGAGAATTATATTATAATTCAAATGAAAAGAAAGAGAAAAGAGAGAGAGAGAAGTCCAAAAGAGAAAGGAAGAAGTAGGAAGCCAGACGACTAAAGTACTCGTCCAGAGCAAGGTAAGTCGCAAGGCTTAGCTTGGGTGGATTCATTCGGATTCCCTGAAACAACCATGCACAATCCGACAGAAAGAGAGGGGAGTCAACGGACGACCCAGCTTTACTCGAAAGACTCATCCTCCACCTCCGTTGCTTGTCATGCCCAGAAAAATTCACAACAGTGTCCCTGGAATATTATCAAAAAAGTGGGTCACGATTCTGTCAATCGGATAGAACCTCACCTTTGAGTATAATACCAGTAGTACCAGTAAGCCTCCGAAATACTCAGAAATGCCCACATACTTAAGTACGTAAGTATATCACCAGAATCAGACGTCAGGCCAAGCTTCGCTGGACAAGAGGCATGTACAGGTAGTCATGTAGGCTAGGTAGGTGCATTACATAACCCACCCCCAAATCCATCCATCCCTTCTGGATCCTTGCATAAACACTAGCCTCCGAAATCCCCAGGATTACGAAAATGCTCACGTTTTTGATTCCCAGCACCCACGCATTGGGAAAGCAATTCGAATCCGTAGACACACAGATTCAAATTAGAACATAGGCAGCCAAACTCACACGTGCACACAACACCAGTAATGCATACCTACTTATGCTGTAGACGTTGTTTTTAGGCATATAGTATTCTTGTCTACGAACCCTCAAATATCACTATAAAAAATATATTTTTTGGATATATCCCTCAGATTCATTGTTATTTTCGTCTTGAATGAGTGACTTAGTAGTATTACACGGGAGTTAAAAAAAACGGAAACGAAGGAGAAAAAAAAAAAAAAAAAAAAAGACGACCATTCACTAAAACATAAAAGAAGAGGTGAAAAGAGAAAAAAGGGGAGAAGAGACAATTTCCGACCACCATCCAGCCCAGTTAAAAAAAAAAAAAAACACGCAAACCGCGATCCCGACGACGAGTAAGAGAACCCAACTAACTGCTAGGTAGGAAATAGAGTCAAAAGAAAACGAGAAGAAGAAGAAGCGTGCTGCAGCAGTTAGGATAGAAGAGTAGTAAGTAGTAGTAGTAGTAATACGGCTTGTGAGTTCCCGATTTCCAGAGAGAAAGTAACACCTCTTAACACCGTTATGCGATTCCCGTCAATTGTCCCAGTTGCTCCGATGCCAGTCTGTTCGAGAAATTTGTAAAAATTCGGATGAGTGTGGATAATTTTTTTTTGTTCAGTTTCTTTTATTTCTTTTTTTTTCTTGTCGTTTTTTTTATTTATTTCATAGGGTTTGGGAGTAATAGAGGACCATTCGTGCATTTAGATAACACGGCGGCTAGAAGTGGTATATGCATGTAAGCCTCTTCCTCAGTTTTGAAAAATGGGGATGCACAGTTTACACATACAATCCATCGTCATCACTGGTCTCAAGAACCTCATAGTCCTCATCGTCGAGCATAAGGCTATCAACGTCGTCCTCGCTCGTGACGCCGTCACTGGTGTGTCCTTCTTCCTCAGAAAGGGTGAGGGTCCACGCTGGCGAGGCCGCTGGGTTCTGAGCTCCGAGAAGGGTAGTCTCGGTCTCAGCCTCAGTCTCGGTCTCGACTTCGGTTGGGATAGCCTCCTCAACAGCAAGGATCTGAGACTCCTTCTCCAGCTTTGGGAAGATCATCTGGGAAGATGCAGACGAGTCGCTGTCCTCAACCTTCTCGTCGAGCTTGTCGTCATACTTGATAGTCTCAGAGAGGTCAATGAGCTGCTTCTTCTCCTCCATGATTTCAATGTCGCACCAGAGCTTGTGTCCGAATCGAGAACCATTAGGGGCAGTAAGTCTCCAGTAAGAAATCACGCGGCGGTTCGAGGTAAATGGGGCAGACAGATCAACGGCAAAGGAAGCAGTCTCTCCTGGGTTGACAGAGGTATTGGTAACAGTGGCAATACAGCTCTCCTCGCTACCGTGACGGAACATGTGGTCTCCACCGACGAAGCGGACGGTAACACCTGCAGGCCATGCGCTAGTACCAGTGTTGGTAAGAGTCCAGACTTGCTCGAAGTTGGTTCCGGAGGTAAAGGAAGTGCCGTCAGCAATCACATCACGGAGATACTCAGCCTGAAGGGGCTCAGCTTCCTTGACAGGAACTGGGATTGGCTCAGAGTGCTCAACTGGGGCCTTCTTCTCATCCAAGAACTCTGTCGAGGGCTCAACATCAGCAACAGTCTGAACTTGGGTAGCAGCATTGGTAGTCGATCGGAGAACAGCAGAGTCAAAGCTGCGAACATCACCAAGAAGACTTGTCGGCCCGTTTGGAGTAGTCTCCGTAGTAGCACAAGTAATGCCCTGGATCGCAGTCTTCATCTTGATAAGAGGGTGGGTGCTGTTATGATCATTGAGCGGCGAAGCCTCGCAGTTGGCACAGAAATCCAAATCATCGCAGATAGCACACTTGTACCGATCGCCCATAATGTACATCATGTTGGTACGGCACAGTGGACCATCGCAACGGACGCCGTTGTGGATAGCCTTAGGGGTGTAGAGAGGAGAAATGTTAATAGCCTCGTAGATTCGAACGAACTTATGGCCAGGGTGGGTCTCCGATGCTGTCAGAGCACAAGCACTGCAGTAATCCCAATCTGGGCATCCTAAGCACTTGTGACGGACGCCATTGATGGTAGTATCGCACCCATCACAGATGGCATTGTGACGAACACCGCGACCTGGCTCCAACAAGGCGGTACCGACAGGATCAAGAGGTGTATCCTTGGTAGCCGGTGTGAATCCGTGCATGGGGTGGTGACCATGCTTCTGGGCGATATGACACGGCAGACAGATGTCGTAGTCTTCGCAGACGTTGCAAGTCACAAAGCACTCCTCGGGGAGAGATGCAATACAGCAATTACAAGTGCGTGTCCTGAATGGTGGCGGTGGTGGAGCTTGCTCCGGGACTGGTGGCGAAGGAACCTTCGATCGCTGCTTGCGCTTATTGTATTCTGTGGTGCTCGAGACGATGCGACCCTTCTCAAGAGTACGCTTGATGAGCCAGTGGTCACCCTCACAATGGACTCCGTTATCAACGCAGATTGCGCAGAGGTCATAATCTCCCTGATCGCAGATAGAACAGTGGTAATGTTCCCCGCTGATGGTTCCTTGGCACTTGTTGCAGTAGACCAAGAATGACCTGACTTGCGGTGGGGGGACCTCGCCTTCCATGCAGGCACCGAGCTTGCACTCGGTCTTAACGGGTTCTGGGACGACATTCTTGAGCGAAAGCTCCTTCATGCGCCTATCGACTTCGGCCTCAACATTCTGTTGAAGTTGCTGTGCGAAGACATCCCCAGCAAGGTAGCTTGTGACCTGGTCAACGATCGTCTGAGTATAATCGACGGGCTCGGGTTGTGGCTCAAGCGGGGCCCTAGTGACTTCAGGAGCAACATTCTCAACGACGGGTTCTGGAACGACCGGAGCTGGCGTTGGAACCGACTCGACAGATGCTAGTGTGACCTGGGAAGTATAGGCTGGCGGGTTGGAAGCGATAGGTTCCGCAACTACAATAGATACCACTCGGTCAGCTAACCATCTCTACCCTAAACCGGGGGCTCGAGTAAAAAAGAGTAAAGGCTCACCAGTCTCCGGAGTGATGATGGTAGCCTTGAGACGAAGCTTAAGCTTTGCCTTAGCCGCACGATACAACTGTTTGTAAACGGTCAGGTTGTCCGTGTCCAAGACAACGAACGAAGCGGCACTATCGCTATATCGTTCAAAGCAGACCTGCTGGTCACTTGAGATAGCAAGAGCAACCCGAAGCTGCAAATAGATTCCAAAAACGTCCTCATTAGTATATACGTATGCATATATATAAAAACCAAAAAAAGATGATTACATAATGTCGAAGGATAATATATAAAAGAAAAAACTCGTGAGGCCGCGCGTCATACCTTGGTGGGGAGCACTGCCGGACCCAAGTCGCGTAGAGGAAGCTTAAATCGGCGAATACCACCGTTGTAGGATACTTTGACGGTGATGAGGGTATCCGGATTCACCGGAACGTGGGCGGGACCGGCCTGTGGAATCTGAGGAACTGGGGTAGCCATATTGATCTATCTGTTTGTCGACAGTTCTTTTTGGGGTGGTTAACAAATGTTGCCTGTTAATGCTAACAAGGCTGGAACTTTAATCGAAAAACCCAGGTTAAGGAATAGAAACGAAGAGAGAAAAGAAAAAAAAAAGACGAGTAATTGTAGGGGACAAGAAACTTTTGAATGAGCTTTTTTGTAAATAGCAAAATGAACCCTAGAGCATATCCAAGTGAGGGTAGTGAAGGGGGATGATTTCAGAAGGGGGTGGGAGAGGGAGAAGGGTAGAGAGAGGGAGAAGAGAACAAGGCAGGGTGAATGTGGCAGTTTCTGGAATATAAAGAGAGGGGGGACGAGTGTAGGTGGAATGAAAGGCTGACGAATACACAGGCGGTCAGGCAAGCAAGTGCGAGTGCAAGTGCAAGTGTCAGTACCAGTGAGCAGCGGACGGTGGGCAGTAACGGAGGGAAGAAGCGTATGAATGGATGGGTGGATGGAACAAAGGGCAGGACTTCGTTTCCGGGGTTGGTGGCGATGACTGGGACTGAATCAGGCGTCTGGGTACAGTGACTGGCCTGTCAGTCTTATCCTGTTCTGTCCTGTCTAGCCTAAGTACCAAGCAAGTGAGGTATGGGTACGGGTATGGGATGTGCACCGGATCGGATCAACCCTCGTTAGCCGTTGCTGTAGTCGTCGTCCTCGTCGTCAAGAAACGCCCGGGGATCCGCGCGGGAAGCCCTTCAGTCTGATATAACAGGATTCCTTATCCCGATCTCTCTCTCTCTCTCTTTTTTATAGATATATTAATATTTTATAATTTTATTTATTTTTTTATTTCTTTTTATTTATTCCTCTTTTTGGATCAAGACAAGGAAGGCGTCGAATATTCGCTGTAGCAAACGAACAAACGACCGAAAACGCAATAGTAGTGTTTCCAGACCGTATCCCGGGCTCTTCCCTTAGGCGGTGACGAACGATGCGGCAAAATAGGTAGATACCAAGTAGGACGACGACGACGAACCAGGCAAACGTAATTTAATTGAGGATTAAAGGATTCGGAAAATAAAATAAAAAGGGAAACGAAAAAGAAATAACCTCCGAAGTTGGAAGGCTGGAAGTATTCGGATTTTTTTATTTTTTTAATTCGATATTAAGAAAGAAAAAACCGGGGAAGGGGACATACATACACCTCTCTTAACGATAATGGCCCGGAGATTTAAGTTAACAACCACTGATCATTCGAACAAAAAAGGTTCCGCTGAATCTCTCGTGGTTCGGGAGATTACAGATGGATAGGGATGAGGGGGGGGTATTTATTCTTTTCTCTCGATACAAAAACGCAGGTCGGCCGACGATAATGCTGATGGATGAATGGTGTTGAAGAAGGAGAAGAAGTAAGAAAGGAAGGGGAAAGAAGGAAGAAGAGAAGGAAAGAGAGATGAGTGAGTGATGATATGATTGAGCGGAGCGAGAGAGAGATACTTCTTTCTGCTGCTCGCTCGCTCTGCCGGGTTTGTTTCTTAATAAGCGAGTTTTTATCTATTCCGGCAATGCTACCACTCCACTCCTCACTCCCGTCACAATCTGATATTATTATCTACCTGAGATCTATGTATAAACTACCTAGGTACCTAGGTACCTACCTACTCCTCTCCAATTACAACCCAAAGAGTAAACTAGAACACCAATCACGAGTATCGATCCCTACTTTCCTTCGAAGTCCAAACATTTCTATTCAGCTCAATTACTCGAGGAACCATATTAACAATTCCTCGAGTATCTGAGGGGTGGTGCACAGGGCAGGGCACCGGGTTGGATTGGACGGTTGGGAGGGATCCGCATGGGTGATGAATGACACACGATCATGTGCCACATCTCACACTACACTGCACTATTACACACTAACAGACTATCCTTAACAGCATGATATTAAGCCGTTAAGCGTCAAGCGTTTCCGAAACGTTAAGCCTACTAATCCTTAGCTGCCCCCAGACAGCCGATTATCTACTTTATATATACCAGGAGGAATAGGATGCATGTAGGAAGGGAGGGAGGAGGAACAGGAGGAGCAGCACCAGCCGCCTGGTGCGACAGCTTTAAACGCCCAAATACCTACCTACCTACAATACATAAATTCGCTTTAACAAAACCGAAATGTCGCGCCTTGCATAAACCCCCCCCTCTTGATTCGGAATGGTCCCAAACTCTTCCTTCGCCTCCCCATGTCTAAACCTTCCTTCCATGCTCAATAACGTCACTAACCCTTTTCTCTCTGAAAGGTAAAGCTATCAATGCCAATCGTCTACGGCTACGGCCTCCCCCAAGGCCGATTCGGTAGTTTAACTACTCTGAACATGCCAGGAGCTCGGAGAACCGAAGCCTTGGCTTCCCGAGATTTTAAACTGGCTTTGGGCTAGCTAGCTATATAGCCTGTCCGTCATGCATTGTTCTAGAACGCCTAGCTGGTTACCGACTCTTTTTTTTTTCGAACCTTAGAATTTAAACGCTAGTTAATCCGAAATCTCAGGAATTCGAGGTTTTCCAACGCATTTTTTCTTCTTCATTACATCACACCGCGCTGCATCGCTAGTATTTTTTTATCTTATTCATTGATGTAACAAACGTAGCCTCTACAATTCGAGTTAGCTTTTTTTGGTGAAGAAGTCTTTTTTTCTTCATTTCCTAAAAATAGGAAATTTAATCCCATTCGTTACATACAGAAGAGATACTATGCCCCCAATGTACCCCGGAATAGGAACATATGCGTGTCTTTTTTTTGTGTGTTTTTGTGTGAGTGGTGAATGTATGTGCTCGCTATTTGTCTGTTTTACGACATCATCGCGCACATCCTGGTGGAGCTGTAGTAGTAGTAGCTAGGTGGAGGAATTGGGGCAGGGCTGGTTGGAGAAGTCGAAGGACCATTGTATTCATAGCCCCCAGTCAACTATGAAATATCAAAATGCGTAAAGGGGATATCAAGGTACAATTAAGAAAAGAGAAAAAAAGATTTTAAAATTGGTGAAAGTGCTGAGAAAGAGAATATCACCCGCCATAAAACACAAGGAAGAAGCCAGGAGAAGAAGAAGCGTGATAATGCAGTTTTGGTGATATGGAATTTTTAAAAAAAGAGGTGTGATGATCCAAACGGCCGTCAAGGGAACCAGGCGACAGGGAATCTACTAGTTCCCTGAACCGACTCCCATGAACTGCTCGCTGGCCTTGCTGGACTTCATGATAGCCTTGATCTGCTTGCGTGCCTGTTATATCCATCCGAATTAGTATGCAGTCTTTCCGAAGACACAATGGAAAGGAAGAACTTACAAGATCAGACTTGATATCAATCCGAGTCATCTGGCAGTTGAAATGACGCTGAATAGCATCCATCTGCTGCCAGCTAAGCTGGTCCTGAACAAAGCTAAAACTAGCACCGACACGCCCAAAACGCCCAGTACGACCGATTCTGTGTAGATAGGTCTCAAAGTCCGGAGTGCGTCCATCGGCAAGCGTCGGAAGATCGTAGTTGACGACCAATGAAACAGACGCAATATCAATACCGCGGGCAATAACGTTGGTAGTGATAAGCACCTTAGAGCGTCCAAAGCGGAAGTCATCAATGATCTTGTCACGTTGGTTACCATCGAAGGCACCGTGTAGCGAGGAAACGGCGTGTCCGTCCTCGGTCATTCGGCGATGAAGTTCGTTAGCATTCTCGCGTTTCTAAATACATATACCATGTCAGCATTCACCATATATTTCCTAGAATACCAGCTATATGGAATACGCACTCTGACGAAGATGACAGACTGTCCGATGACCATTAACTCGTACAGTTTGAGAAT
Organism: Orbilia blumenaviensis; assembly: GCA_036872755.1. NCBI lineage: Eukaryota > Fungi > Ascomycota > Orbiliomycetes > Orbiliales > Orbiliaceae > Orbilia > Orbilia blumenaviensis. The sequence goes on along the minus strand of JAVHNS010000017.1, from coordinate 253,987 downwards.
GGCATCGTATTTCTCATCGTCGCTCGAGCAGTCCATGTAAAATTGCTTGATTCCCTCAACAGTAAGTTCCTCTTGCTTCAAGGTAAGCTTGTTGGCGCCAGGTGCAAATTTTTCGGCGTACTCGATGACCTTTTGGGGGAATGTGGCGGAGAAGAGCAAGACTTGGACACCAGTCTTGGGCAAGAACCTGGAATCGCAGCAGGTTAGTATAAGTTTGCCCCCCCTCTTCAGCGCATAATATAGGGGTGTCTTACCCTTTGACACGGAAGCATTGGTCTCCGAGACCTTGCTGATCCAACATGTTGTCGGCTTCATCAAGACAGAGCATCTTCAGATCTTTGGTTGGAAGAATCCTGCGCTTGATGCAGTCGAGGACCGTACCGGGAGTTCCAACGACAATCTGGGCGTCAATAATCTTTCCACGCTCAATGGCGAGAGGAACGGCGAATTGGGTCTTGATCTGAAGGAAGCTCCCCATGTTGTCTACGACGGCCAAAATCTGTCGGGCAAGCTCACGAGATGGGGCAAGACATAGAGCCTGTGGAACGCTCTTGGTTATGTCTACTTTGGTCAACATGGAGAGGACGAAGGCGGCAGTCTTGCCGGTACCGGATTGGGACTGTCCGATGAGGTTGGTGTCATTGTTGAGGATGAGGGGTAGAGCACGTTCCTGAATCTTGGATGGGCGACTGAATCGCATGAGCGCCAGACCCTTTAGCAGTTCCTCCTTCCTGCAGCCTCCGAGTTAGCCATATGCACCATATAAAAAGTAAAGCGATTCAAAAGAGAGAGAAAAAAGGACCATTGTGATGAATGACGTACAGTCCAAGATCAGTAAATTCCTTGATGGAATACAAAGGACTGTTCGGATCAGCCTGCAAATCCGCAAGTGTGACATTGACATCGTGCTCATTCTTGACAAGGTTTTCATGTTTCTGCTCCTCAGCAGCGGGTTGGGCGGCTTGCTCGGCCTGCTCGGCCTGCTGCTGCGGCTGCTGCTGCTGTTGTTTCGACATGTTCGCTGCTTCTTCTTCCTCTTCAACGTCGTCTGCCCACGAGGTCTTGCTATTACTGGATTCAGCCATACTGAACCACAGGACGCGATCGAGGCGGGGGAATATCAATCGACTGGCGTGTGTGTGTGTGTGTGTGTGTGTAACGGGTGGGATCGATGATTTCGTGGAGGGAGGGAGTTCTGGATTCGATGATTAGCTGCGGGAGATGAGATGAGGGAAGAGATCCCGGGGTGTGAAGTCGATGAGATGTAAGGAGGGAGAGCTCACAAGTTCCGATAGTTATGAGAGGGGGGATTCTCTCCAGTTGGTGACGGAGGATGTAGGTACGGGGGTCGTTTGTTTTTCTTGCTCTCTCGCTGCAGAAGAGAAAGGAAGAGCAGGAAGAATAGGTGAAAATAGCTCCCGTAGGGCTGTATACTCTATTTACAACAATATCTAAGAAGCTATGCGGAGGCGACGGTATATATAATAGGTAGGTATAGGTATAGGTATAGATATAATTATATGGTGGTACGTGAGGATGACAACGGGTGGTCGGTGAAGGTAGAGGACGATACTGTCGAGGTCGAGTACTAAATACGGGTGAAGCGATTATTGATTCAGGATGAAATATGACCTGAGCTTTGGCGGGTTTTGGATCCTTGTTTTTTCTTCTGAGCCAGCATCCAGCCTAGCTTAGTCAAAGAAACCCCCCTCCAAGCATACTTGCTTGCTAAAGTACCCAGATAGCTCGTAACGGGTACTCCGGTTTGGAGGAGGATGATATTGGCCTCATCTGCTGTCGCATGTCGCTGATAGTCGGTAATAGCGCACCAATCCACAGACATATGATATCACATAAAACACCAAAATATTGAAACGGTGGGAATACGGTATGGTTCAAAAGGTATGGTTCAAAAGCTGGTAGAAGACGATTCGAAGCCAATGTAAGAGGCTCATTTGAATTCAATTGAATCTCAGATTTATAAATACTGGCTACTTAAAAGTAAACGGTCGCGCGCTATCGATAACGTTCCCAGCTTGGTGGCACTTAATTTTCTCGCACGAGAGAATTTAATTTCGATGCCCCGCGCTGGTGGTGTACTAGGTATGCTTCTGCAAATGAAGTAAGTAGCACATTATGACCTACCTATTGACAGGACAGGACAGAGACCTGACTGGCCAACCAGGGGGCACGGTGGGAAAGGAAGATTCCGACCGCAAACTTAAGCCGCATCCAGTCCCACGAGGGGGGGGATGTTTTCCCGCAGGCACCCGTCCTGTTCTCCCCTTGATTCCAATGAACAGGTAGACAGATTGACAGACGGCCAGACTGGAATTGGACCCTGTTGGTGTTTTTTTTTTTTTTTGGTCCAACGGTCTTCCCTTCCCTGACCCTTCTTTTGTTCCCTTCTCACTCGGCAGGATCCGGAGTATGTACTGTATGTTACATGCACGTCCCAGATCAAAGGGTGGGAGAAACAGAACACAGAGAGGGCCGGGTGTGTGGGGTTCCGCTGTTTAATTGGTGATCCCGTAACTTAAACTCCTTCTCAGGAGCTAGTTGGTTAATATCAACCAGCTAAGCCCACCTGCCTTTCGTAATCGAATAGCATCAGCCAAGCCACGCTGGACCGTACATACGTCCATATTTGAGAATCTCTGGCTGCATTTCATGATCTGAATGACAATTCCATTTCGCACTTCCATACGTACCGGCTGTATAGCTAGCGAATGCGAGACTGGGTATCTTAGCTAGCATCCAAAAAAGACATATAAATATGCCTCATACGGGGGGGGATTGGTTAATGACCGGTCATTTATCCGTCCTGTCTCTCTCTCTCCGGACTGGAACTGGATTTATCTTATATTTATCTAACTCACTTAAACCTAGTACCTCCGCAGCGAGGGCAGTAGTAGTAACAGTAGCGGTAACAGCAGAGGAGCGGCATATGCAATGCCGGCGGGTTCTGATATGGTCCAGGGTGCTTGTTGATTTGGTATACCGACCGACCGATGTCTGAAAACCCCGTGCCTGCACACCCAATTCCCAATTTTAACTTGTACCTATCCTGTGCCGACACTCTGACAATTAAGAACTACCTAACAAAAAGTGGCCTCCAACTGCATCTTTGTCCCAATCCGAATCCCTCCCCTTATACCTGACTTACCACTTAAATTCTCGCTAGACGTCACACTCCATCGCAGAGCATCCATCTCATCACATCACTCTTTGTCTTACTATCTATCCTATCCTATCCTTCCGGAAACCCTCCCCTAACTACCTAGCAATTAACAGCCAAGGCAGTCCATAAGCTGGGTAGTCGCTACTACTCTGTTCTGTCGACTGAGGGTTGGACATATCTGACATCTGCACTGTACTGCAGAGCCGCAACAAAAAAATGGCTGAGGAAGCTCCCCCCAACTTTGGGGCAGAGCTGAAGGTTCGTCGCTCATCTCTCACATGCACAGCTTCATATCCATGACACTACCACTACTACTACCACTACCACTACCATATAAATCTCTCAAAATCCAAAAGACTCAAGTTGCTAATATTCTACCGATTACTATCTTCAGGATGCCTTCAAACCGGTCAATGCCTGGGTAAGACCTAGATCCCATTTACGTCAATATCCTATGGTCGCCGGCCTTCCCCTAGCTAACAAAGAGTCTGTTTCAAAAATCTAGGTATCCAACGGCATCGCCTGGATCGCAGACGTCGAAGAATTCTACCGTGAAAGATCCGTAATCGAAAAGGAATACTCCTCCAAACTCGCCCTCCTCGCCAAACGTTTCTTCGAGAAGAAGTCCAAAAAGACAGCCTCACTCAGCGTCGGCGACAGCCCCCTGATGACACCCGGTAGCTTGGAAAGCGCCTCGATGACAACATGGAACTCCCTCATCACCACCACCGAAATCGTCTCACAGGAGCACGACAAGCTTGCGACTGAAATGATTTTAAAATGCGCAGATACCCTAAAGGTCCTTAATGCCCGCTACGAAGCATTTAGGATACAACACGAGAAGTTCGAAAAACGACTTATCACCGACAGGGACGCACAGTACTCCGAGCTTCGAAAGACAAAGGCCGCTTACGACGCTACCTGTAAAGAGCTGGAAGGCAAGCGGGTGAAAGTCGAAAAGGCGTTCGATCATGGAAGGCCAAAAGCGCAGAAGAGCTACGACACTCAAATAGCTGAGATGCACAATGTCAAGAACACCTACTTGATCACTCTCAACGTCACCAATGCGATTAAGGAGAAATACTACCACACGGATATTCCGGATGTACTCAGCTCGCTGCAGGATCTAAACGAGACAAGGGTTCAGGCGATGAATACTGTGTGGAAACTATCTTGTACAATGGAATCTTCGGCTCTTATTCGATGCTCTGATCATATGAAGAAGATGCATGCGGAAATTGAGCGTAATCTGCCGCATCTCGACTCTCTCATGTTTATCGCACATAATGTACCACAGGACGGATGGCGAGAGCCGCCGGATTTCTTCTTCGAACCGAGTCCGATATGGCACGATACGGATGATATTGTGGTTGATGATGCGGCGAAAGTTTGGCTGCAGAACAAGATTGCGAAGAGCCAGACCGGGTTGACGTCTTATCGTATGGAAGTTGATAAGCGGCGGAAGGATGTTGAGTCGATGCAGGCGAAGCGGGAGAAAGTGCGGGCGTCGTCGGAGACTCAGGGCGGGAGAACGACGGCAGAGGAGATGGAGGTTCTGAGGGTATGTCTACCTTTTTAATATAGTGGTGGTGTATTGCTAGGGTGCTAACTATACTTCTAGAATCTGCTCAATGGCCAGGAAGAGCTGGCGGCGGTGAACTCCAAGAGAGTGGCGTTAGAAACAGAGGTCGATACCGTGCGACAGGCGTGTGGAGGTAAGAATACCCCCCTCTCTTGTGCGAGTGGTGAACCACCAAGCTGACTCTAGCGAAGACATCGACAAAAACGCACACTCTCACAAATTCAAATCTACTTCATTCAAAATCCCTACATCATGCGATCTCTGCCACGACAAGATATGGGGCCTATCAGCGAAGGGGATGACCTGTAAAGATTGCGGGTTTAATTGCCACGCAAAATGCGAGATGAGGGTGGCCGCAAACTGCCCCGGTCCGCTGGACAAAACCGCAAAGAAGGCTCTGAAAGATGTACGGCAGAACAGAGGGAGCGTCAGCATTGACAAATTAAGCGATCTGCCTGCGTCAAACGGCAGTTCTGTGGGAGTCAACAGGTCGAATACTGTTACGTCCTCTGTTTCAAATAATAATTCTACAGCGACACTGGAGAGATCGGGGACGGTGAGGAGTGTAGCTACTACTTCTACGGCTGCTACATCGGCAGCACCCAGTGCCAGCTCTTCGAAACCACCAGCTCGAAGAGTACTGGCTCCTCCACCTGCAGCGTATATCGCCGAGTTACCAGCAGAAAGCGTTGTACCGGATGGGCCGAAGGCGAAGATGCTTTACTCGTATACTGCAGGCGGGGATGGGGAAATTTCAGTAGGAGAAGGGAAAGAAGTGATTATCGTTCAGCCCGATGGTGAGTCATCAAAGTCACGCGAAGGATCGACGATGGCACGCCTTTACTAACGCATATTATTATTATTTTTTAGATGGCGGGTGGACGAAAGTCAGGAACGGTACAGTGACAGGTCTTGTTCCTACGACCTACATCGGAACTGTAGGATCGTCGCCAAAGGTCTCATCGCCGGTGCAGACGGATTCGAGGCGGGAATCTATTATAGTAGGGAAAAAGAAAGGACCAGCTGTCGCTCCCAAGCGCGGGGCAAAGAAACTGGTCCATGTTCATGCTATTTACGACTACAAGGCCCGAACGGAAGATGAGTTTGATATGGCGGAGGGTGATAAGTTTGTGCTGATTGCGGAGGATGATGGGAGCGGGTGGGCGGAGGTTGAGAAGAATGGAGTGAAGAAGATGGTTCCGGCGAATTATATTGAGAAAGCATGATTAGAACGAGTTTCTTTCTTTCTTTTTTAGATTGTAGATATTGCTTGTTCTACTGCTACGACTTGTCTCATGGTCGGATGCTGTTGTTCGGAGTGAGCCATTCCTTTTTTTTTCTCTTTTAGCTTTTTCTTTCTTTTTTACTGAGGCTTTAGCATTTTTCTTTTACATGGCCTTGATTCGATTCGGCATGATGGAGATATCCCCCGTTTGATGAGTTCGCCTTGCTTTGGTAATCTTCTTTTTTTATTCCATATATTTCTTTCTTGTATGTATCCATTTCCATGTAGTTTTGTTTCAAGTTTATATTACTTATATTTTGTCATGTTCGAGTCAGAGCTGCAGAGACCCGACCTTGGGGATCTTTCACATGCTCGCAAGCGCGTGCGCAGACAGGGAGAGAGATCTGAATTTGATTTAGCGGAAGGTGATTGGTTAGAAAATCAAATGCAAGGAGAGGGTGTGCTGCAGCGTTGTGCAACCCCGCGCCCGCCAGCAGTCCCGCGAAAAAACCAAGAGTTGGAGATGGATGGATGCATGGTGGGGGGGAAAGGCGGGCGATCCGGGCGATAACTGAGAAGTATTGATGCAGGCTGGATGGGGCCCACTGGTACTTTACATACCGTAGGCATAAGCTAGCTGGTAATATTTATGATTCATCCCTTCGTGTGGGATTTTTTTTTTTTAAAAAAAAAAAAAAAAAAAAAAAAAAAAAAAAAAAAAAAGTCTGCAACCTCAAGGATACAATTCCTATTCCACTACAACGTCCTCGCCCCCGGTGTTTCTTTCTTCTCGTTTCGATTTTTCGTCCTTACGATTATCAGATAATAAACCCCCATACCCTACGGAATTTCTCGTCTGAACGATAATATAGTAGACTAGGATTAAGAAGAGGAGAAGAAAAACACTCTTTTTTGTGGATTTTTTTTTGAGGGGAATTTTCTTTGCCCCTCGGATATACAAGCCAGTTAACCCCATCGAGTTCAAGATCAGACCATACCGTGCGGTCCAGCCAGTATCACATCCAGCCCGGTGACGTAGTTTTGTTCACCTACCCACTACCTACCACTTACCTTAGCTTTTTTTTTTTTCTCTCTTCCCCGGAGAGAAGAGTTTATAATCCGGTCTGCATCCCGCTTTGGACGACGAGTCTGTTCTTTTTTCAAAAAGGACATCAATCTGCAACTGGCAGCAAGTATCGTCGATTACTTTTTATTTTAACGGATCGATCTGCCGTTTTTTTGTCTGAAATTCTCGATCATTGGGAAAGGCGGGAAGACCAAAATAAACATCTCGTTCCCAAGCTCTCTCTCATATTTTTTTCGACATCCGCCAGTTCGGACGATCAAAGAATAAAAAAAAAAAGAGAGAAAGACCAGATCGTTATCAGACGCAACTGAATGCAGCCAGCTATAAAACGGACGTCCGCACTCGAGCTGTTCTCCATCGTCCTCCTTCTCTTCTCCATCTCACACCCCTCACGGTTACGATAGCATTACCAGCAGCAGCATCATCATCACCATCATCCAGCTAGGCTAGTCAGCCAACCAACCATCGATCGAGAGCTCCGACCCCTGCATGCAGAACCCTAGGCTGCTTTCCTAGGTAGTAACCAGCTAGTGACCCATCTGCAACGAAGGCAACACAACCTTCCACCCTCGAAAACCCGCCTTTTTTAAACATCACCTCTTTTTTACCATCTCCCACCACCCCATCGACTAGGCTAATCACCTACCTCTCTCTCACCCCCTTCCACGATGTCCGACCTCCGACGCAGAGCCCTCGGAGGCGGAAAGACTCCCTCGAAGAAAGCCTCGCTTTCAAAAGCAGGCTCGAAATCTACCTCGAAGGCCGGGTCGAAGGCCAACTCTACTGCCGCCTCTCGCCACGGAACCGATGACGAAGGCGCCTACGATAGCGACGGATCCGTCTGGAGGTACGTTACAGTACCCACGATTCCGGAAACCATCTACGATCTGGAACTTGAAGCTGATGATATTCCCCTGTATAGTTTTGGTTCCCTTGGCGATGAGCTGCGAAATCTTGAGGATGTTCCTCAGACCAGCAGCTGGCAGGAGGAGCTGGCGGACCGGATTGTCCGCATCACCGATAAGGATATGAGGAAGAAGCTGGCGACTGGTGGGTTGGAGGAGGCCTTGCTGGCTTACAACCGTCTTCTCCAATCGAAGTTCGCAAGTGGCGAGCTTCAGGGGAAGACGACCAGCGTTATTGATGCTCTTTCGAAGAGCATCAGGGCTGGGAAGACGGATAAGGAGACCACGTTGGCTTGCCAAGGTAAGTTTTTATCATTTTTTTTTTTTTTTTTCACATATATCACCAAACTTGGATGGATTTAGCTAATTATTGGGTTGCAGCGCTGGTTCTCACCCTCATCACCGATGTGGACTGCACCACATTCGGTGAATTCAATACCCCCCTGCAGCGCCTGATCACAGACCACGAGTCTTTGGTCGTCAAGACAGCGGCTATCCATGCTTTGGGTGCCCTGGTCTTCTTCACAGACGTCTCCACGGAGGACGTCGAGGCGGTTATGGATTTCTACCATGAGATCATTGAGAACGACGGGCATGGCATTGGTGCCGGCGATGATCCAGCCACTGTCGCAGCCGCTATCGAGGAGTGGGGCTTGCTCCTCACCGACCTCGAGGATGCTGAAGATATTACCGACCGCTCTGTTGACGCCTTTGTCGACCAGCTCGAATCAACCGAGATCGAAGTCCAAGTTGCATCCGGTGAGGTTATCGCCTTAATGACCGAGAAGGCGCACCGCGATCATAACAGCGATGATGAGGACAGCGAAGACGACCCGGTCCTTGACGACGACTTCCACGAACGCTTTGTGGTCACACCGGCAGAGGAGACCCGTGCTCCAGTTCAGAAATACACCGTCTATCGAAATCAGCCGCATCTGAAACAGATTCTTACGGGTCTCTCGAAGTCTTCATCCAAGAACGTTTCCAAGAAGAATCGTCGAACACAACATGCCACTTTTGCGAATGTCTTACATACCGTCAACTTCCCGCTCCACGGACCTAACTATTCCCGTGCCTTGGATTTTGAGGGTCGCGAGCAAGGCAGTCGTCTTGAAGTAAAAGTTGGTCGCAAGGGCATTGTTAAGCTTAACACATGGTGGAAACTGATTCGTTGGAACGCACTGCGTCGTTTCCTTGGAGGTGGGATACTCGTTCACTGGCAGGAGAATCCGGTTATTTTCCAGAGTCTACCGCTTATCATGGATGCGGCACCGACGAACCACAAGAAGACCGGCGGCCGAGTTGACCGAATGCTTTCTCCCTACGATTAGGAGTCGAAGGGTAGTAGGTCGGTTAAGTCGTGCTATTCGGCGGGGCTGGCTCGGAAGGATAGCAAAGCGGCGAAGGAGCAACAGCTGTCTCGGTTTGTTTATTAAAGAAGCTGGATGGGTGTTTAGAATTACATGCCTCATGCCTCCTCCGCTGCTACTACTGCTTAGTACCGGTTTTTGGGAACGGAGTGGTGGGGTTTTTTATTTTCATTCTTTTGTTTCCGTTTAACTACTTTTGCTTTTTTATAGCTGCTCTTTTAGTTTACGTTAAGGGTGTTCTGCATTGTATTTTCGGGTTTTTATGCATTATTCTTATCTTCTGGTTTTAAGATTACATGTCTTTTTTTTGGGGGGGAAGGGTACGACAGATAGCCAGCGCCTGTACGATCAATACCTCCTCTCCTCCTTCCCAACAGATCATCATTATCGCTGTCTGTTCTGTTATGTTTTCTTCTTCTTCTTTCTTTCTTAGCAGTTTGTACCAACATTCATCATCGTCATTATCATCGCCTATACCATTAAAAACTGTCTATGCGAAGCCTCATTTTTCGTTTTCCTTTTTTTTTTTTTTTTTTTTTTGTTACGCACTTTATAGTGTTAGACTCTATCCCCATTCCTCTTATCTGAGGAGAAGGGACTCGATTCACATTCGGAATAAAAAGAGAAAAGAAAAAACAGAAATATATTAAAAAAAAGAAGCATTTCTTCCTTTTGACTTTGGTTTTTATGGCATGAAGAAAAGTTGTGGTACATGTGCATGTGTGTTTATGTTCTATGCATATGTTTGGTGTCGTTACTTTTTTTTTTATTTATAATTCTATATTTTTTTTATGTGAAGATACCCATGGTAGCGGTGTTTGAAGAAAGGAAGGAAAAGAAGGATAGGAAGGAGGAAAAGAAGGGGAGGAGCGCCCGGGGGGGTGGTTTACGTCCGCCCTTTTTGCTATAGCATTTATTATCATCTTGAATACATATACAAGTAATTAAGCTACAACCTTTTTTTTTTTTGCTCTTAGTTAGGATAGGTTAGGTTAGGTAGGTAGTTTTTGTAGGTTAGCCGCATAGAGTGAGAGTGAGTTATAAATTTTACCATTTAAGTATTTTTAGACTGGTATATATCAGCTCTGGTCGTATATCCAAAAAAAAAAAAAGGGGGGGGGGGAGGTCTTATGCGTAGACAACGTTTTGTTCACATCTGCAGTTTTGTTCTGCATAAAGGTAAGTAAGGCTCAGTACTATACGTATTGATATATATAATAGTATTTTATGTAGGTCTGTATCAACATGGTTGATGATATATGGGGGTCAGTTACCAGCCAATCGATCGGTTTGTGAGCCAGTTACTAGTCAGCTAACTAACTAACTTTTATTATAATAAATTACCTAGGTAATTTAAAGACTGTGCAGTAGGCTAGAAGGATAGCAATGGCGTGCATGCCATGGGCAAGAACCAAAACCAGTACCGTGCCAGAACAATGTGGTAGTATATATACCTCTAACAGTTGGGACTTGGAACCCTGGGATTCTTGGCTCGTAAACAGGCCTTCACGAGGGTGGTCGGTCCGGGTTAAGGTTGGGAACCGAGCCCCGTTTGAAACTTTATATATCTATATAAATAAATAAGGTCTTGTGTAGCCCGCCAAGACGGATGGTTTGACGTCGGGTGCAACACTGTTGTGTGTGGTATTTTGAAGCCGACTGATTTCATGCATTGCTTGAGAGATAGATAGGTAGGTTTCATTCCAAATCCACCATGCAGGGCTATATATGCGTAAATAAATCATTGTTTTATAAGTAGGCGAGGAGGGGGAGAGGTTGGAGGGCTGGTTTATGAAACAATGCTTACAAAGTATGGAAAATAGTTTAATTGGACGATCATTCTTTGAAAGTTTCTCTTTTTGTCCCCCTTTGCCCGCGATTGCAATTAAATTGCGGCAAAGCTACGCAGATGCCGTTGTGTGTGCTGGGATTTCCTACTCGAACAGATGTTGGGTGATGTTTCAAGAAGGCCATATTAGGCTTCTATAATCCTAGGGTAGGAGGCGGGGCGCACGGTGTGGCACGGGTGAGTGATATATATATATACGCCATCTTGATCGCCTATAGTAATGCTCTTTTTCGTAGGGTAGCTTTATAGACTTTTTTTCCCTTCACCAGCTGGGTCGGTAGTTTCTGCTTCTCTATTCCTTCTTGGTTTGGTTTTTATGACGGATGTTGTGAGGGGGAGGGGATATACTATCCCTTATTTTATATATATTTTGCCGAGCATTGTCTGACTGTGGAGTGGAATACATAGAAAGTTTCGATGGTATCGTATTGGATAATAGAGCCCGCATGGCTTCGTCGGGTATTCTATCTTTTTGCATTATTGTGCTTCATCACGCCGACGCCGTCGAATTCAGGCCCGGTGCCAAATTTGGCCTCTACCGCTGTTAAAGGGCGGGCGGAATCTGGTATTAGAAACATGGCGGCGGCGGCAGTAGCTTCTTCACCATCTACAGTTTTTTATACAAACCCACCCAAAGCGCTTTTCGAACTTGGTAGTCCTTTCAATTCCTCCGCATGTGTTCCCTCTAGACGTCAATGCAAATAAAAAGTTCTTTTTCTCAAAAAAAGAAGCTAACAATGAAAAAAAAAAAAAAAAAAAAAAAAAAGATGTAGAAACAGCGATTAATATCACCCGGCGCACGGAGGTACCCCAAAAATTCTTCTACAGCGATATAACACGAGTAGTCTGCCCCCCACTCACCAGCATAAACACCAACCCCGGCTGGCGCTGGGATATAATCGGAAAAGATACGAATATACCACAAAAGTACCTAATAAATTGGGAGGAGCTGCCGGATGAAGAAGTACCCAAACGTCTGGAAGCTGCGACATACGATTCGTTTGCTTGTAAAACCGGGTGTAGATGTGATAAGGACGGAGCTATCATGGGGAATCCGGCGTTTAAGAAGGATAAGAGGTTTCCGAAGTTGATGTGTGATCCGGAGGAGTTTATGCCGGAGAGGTGTGTTCATTTGCTTGGTATGATCTGATCCCCCCTTTTTTTTTTTTTTTTTTTCCTCTCCCTTTTTTTTAAAAAACAAAGGGGAGCTGATTAATACAATGGGGAGAGGAAACTCTCATACAGGCTGCACGTGCGTCGTTTCCCTCGGCCAACCACTACCCAAAATCAAGGGCGCAACCCGCGAAGATTACCAAAGAGCGCTCGACTCGCTCCCCCAGATCATCAGGGAGTACAACCTCGGTTACCAGTGGAGACACGCGCCGAATGATCTCCCGGGCACCTCTCCAATGGGATTCCGAGAGCCCAACCTCGATCGACATGAAGAGCCGGGTGGTGCCTCTAATTCCGGTGGTGATGATAGTGGGCCGCCGCTTTTTGGACCTGGTTCTGAAGAACAACCGCCGTTGTTGGGGCAGTTTGTTGGAAGTAGCAGCGGTAGTAGTAGTGGTGGTGATGACGATATGCTTGATGTCGAAGAGGAGGAAGATGATCTTTATTATGACCCTACGGCTGATTTTGGCCCTTATTGGTGGTTTTGGCCGAGGAGAGGTGGAGGTGGAGGGGGGAGTGGGTTTGGTGGCGGTGCCGGTAGTAGTGGTGATAATGGAGGGTTTGGCTCTGGGTCTAGTTGGAAGGGTGGTGTTCCCTGGGGTATATTGCCCGATTGATAGTTTTTCTGGAGTTAGTTTTAAGTTTTGGAGGATTGTATATAGGTAGTTATAAGACCTTGATGTATATTATATACTGTCAGGAAGATGCTGCCTATAAATTTCGGACTTGCGCCGTTGGTTCACACCCAGTCTCGGTCCCAGACGCTGTTGACCACGTTTACACCTAGGCCTGGATCCGCAGTAGCCCTAGCCCTTCTTTAATCATGAAAAGTTTGACGTTTGTAGCTTTTTATAGCTGCGTATTTCTATATCTCGAAGCTCAATTAAAAGTCTGAAAGGTTAGTGTAAATTTATAAAGTTTAAGATTGATTATTTTAGGACTAAGCTAAGTAGATGAGCCATATACCGCCACACTGTTAACGCACTTCAAGGATATTAAGGGGAAAACCCGAGCTGTTAGGGCTCGAAACGCTCTGTTTTCAGAGTTTCCGAGTTATGTTGTGTGGTTGATTATCAAGGTTCCAGGTGCGTATTAATATATTGTTGGCGCATAATGCATAAGATAAATCAATTATCAGGTATATATATATATAAACACATAGTCTGTGTGTGTGTGTGTGTGTGACCGCCGGCGGCAAAGCAGTTCGCAGATATTTAGGAAACTTCCATAGGCTTATTTATGGAACACATGCATTTTTGTCTCGTATGCATGTTGTAATGGATTATCATGCTCAACGACTTTATTAATTAATTAAATATGGGCTAGCGATTAGACAAGCAGGAGCCTAGATCAAATCACTACTATATATCTCGATATTGGCTGCTAGGCAGACTATAGATCCAATCAGAGTTGTTGGCAATTCGAAACTGCGACCAAGGTATATACCTGTTATACCAACGCAATAATAACTTCGTGTCAAAGAAGCCACAGAATTGCTATCTTATCTATAAATAGATTCGTGTAGAATGATTGATATGGAAAAGGGTTTAAGTTAGTATAGTATTTAATCTGATAACATAATGCTTCCCTTGGCGAGATCATATTATGCCCGGAAATACAAGCGCGAATATAATGCGGCTAGTAGACCATACCTCGGAATGAAAAAGCCGTTGGGAGAGGTCTGAAAATTACTAGATATATGCAGCTACGGCTGGCATGATAGATTCTCCACAATAAAATGCTTTAAATGAACATTGTAGGGCTCGGCTGTCAAGTTCCTTCGACATTTTCACGGATCTGGCTCGATAGATAAACTATCTGCTTGGGTTTTATGGGCAGTTGGTGTCTATCCATCCAAATCTTTCTTTTTGGCTTCTAGTCGCTAATAACAGGATAATCTGGTCTCGTAGACTAGCCTCAACGAAGCAGAACACTTCGTCGGAGGATAATCCGTCTAGTAGCCAAGTGGTTGCACTCAGCTCTATTTCTACCCTCATATGCCCACAAGCGCCTCAATTCTTTGGTCTCAAGGGAGGAAGTCTTACCAGGCTACTCAACACAACAGGGTGTTGGACTTTATTCTATGTTGGCCAGTTACCACTGCGTCGCATATTGTATGGCATGCTGGCACTGTTAGAAGATACATGTAACAACACTACTGAAACTTTGTCTCCTGCCTGAACTTGAGGGTGGAGTTACTGGCGTGCTGCAATTAGGACTGTTAGAACGGGTTTTTGCTTTACAGAATTCGATGACCTGGCCTAAGCCGGAAAATAGCTGGGTCTTGGAACTGATATAAACTGGTCTCGTACAAGTAACCACCCATATCCTGGATTGATTTTGAACATGTTGCTAGTTTATGTACATGTACATACATCTCCGTATCCAATTGTTTGGTCAAAACATCAGCATGATTGCAATACGTGACCATGCCAATACTGTCACAACTTTCGAATCTCCCGACTTCGCTCTTCTGAGGGTGTATACCATGGCCTTTCTATATTTCCTTCTTATGATGGCTAAGTTCTCATATATGGCTCCAATTCTTGAAGAATCAGGCGCCACTCCAAAATCGGGCTCGACTCTAGGAGGTGATACACCTATTGAACTTTCAAATCTAATTAATATTATGAGATATCTGACTAAATTGGGGAAACGTAGTATCCCGTCTTCTTGATGGGTTTCCTCTTGGGCCTCGGGTTGATGATGACCCAATTTCTGAACCACAATTCCAGTTTAGGATTGTTTGTAGGGCCTTGGTCGACATTTGGACTGGCCAATGGGCGCAAATACGGGTCCCTGGAATACCTAGCAGATATTATTTTACTGATGCGCAGCTTTCAACGCTCCCTGTGCCTCCGATGGGAAGCAACTGGGCACTTGCTATCTCAAGATGTCGAAGGTGTTCATGCTCTCCTGATGGAGAGATAAAAGTAGCTAGTTCCAGGCGTGGAGCTTCATCGGCTGGGCTGCCAGTCCGAAGAGGGGCTCAGTGCCCAAGAACACAAGCCGTTATCAGGAGGTGCATGTTTGTTCATGGTGCGTAAATGAAGTAATCCCCACCAGCGATCTAAAACTTTGATTTCCAATTACCTCGTATTACTATAGTAGGCATATATATACAGTCGCTGATTATATTTCTATTTTCTCCCTTGACTCATAGGTTGTCGTTGTGTGGGGTCTGTAGGCTTGGAATCAGAAACACGTGTAGCTGGGCCTCTAGCTGGGCCTGTAGCTGGGCCAGCGAACCACAGAGCCGAAGTACCCGGCGACGAAAACGTGTATCAAGAGAGACCTGAAGAAACAGCTCCACTGATAGCTAATGATCCAGAGATTGCGCCATACCCACTATACGGACCGGAAGGCATAGCTAATGATCCAGAGATTGCGCCATACCCACTATACGAACCGGAAGGCATAGCTATAGGGTGGGAAGATGGAGAGGATCCATGGATCCATCGCGACGAGTCCCATTCCCCTATTGATTATGGCGCACCGCCAAAGTGGGACTGGCGCAACGAATTTGGTAAAAATTTTGGGTTTCATGGTGGTGGTAGCGGGGGCAGTGGTGGGATTTTCAAACGAGATCATAGGCTAGAAGAAGCTGCTACATCGGATGCAGGGCGTAACATCGATATTGGACGGTCTGTGGATATTGAAGCATACATATAAGCGTATGGTGTAGTTCTAGGTCTGTTCCATCCCATTGCAATCTTGTTTCTCAGCAGCCAGCAATCCCAGGGTTTTTTTTTTTTTTTTACTATAATAGTATTACTGATTGTACCACCAAGCAGGGCGCTAACTTATATAGCGGCGGCAGCGGCGGCGGGATGATGCTAGCTTTAGCAAAATGCGCGAAGATAGCTTCATCAACTACTGCACTGAAAACGTCTTAATCTAAAATATATGGGGTTATTTTTGTGCAATGCCGTATTAATATCGTTCTAATACGCATTACCAAATGAATGCTGGATTGATTCCGTATAAATCCCACCCGTTTCTAGCATAGTAGTTTCTAGGCTCGTAGATTATAAACTATAGGCTATATATCACAATCAATCAATCACAGGAACGTCAGAGAACAACACCATTATGGTGTTGTAATTTGTACTTAGCCAACTGTGGTACTAATGTCGCCAAACATTTGTTCTGACACAGGGGGTGACCTTAGCATTGGTTATACGACCATGAAACGGATTGATATTGTTTATCGATTGCATGTTTTGTATTGATTGGAACTAGGCAGATATGCTAAAGGACCAAGCTTTTATGTGCGGCATGGGACGGTGAGTCGTAGCTAGGGAAGCTAGCCATAGGCCCCCTGCAGTTTGTTCTTCTTGAAATTGTTTTCGCGGGAGCGTTGTTGGTCTGAAGCTATAGATTTCGCAAGCATATAGGAATTAGAGGGGATATTGATAAGATACTCCGAATTAAATTGTATATGATATCACAAGAGCCGTACTATACAGCTAAGACACCCCAAGACACCCTCCATATATCCTACAACCAGCCCCCGAGATTGAACACCGTCTATTCTTCATCGCCCCTCTTCCTCTTCCATCCTTTCATCTTCCTCCCAGGCTGCGATCCATAGCTCCGTCGCGCCACAACCTTATTCCGGTCCTTCGTCATACTTGCTCCAAGTTGGATATCTACTCTTGGTGGTGTGGGGAATCCGAAACTTTTAGCCAGTTTGACAAGGTCTAACTTGTTAACATCGAAAATGCTTCGCAGGCTGTGGGAGGCATAGGCGTGGAGATACGACCTGTAACCGTCTTTCGCAGACTATTTCGGATCAACTATATTAGCTCGCGCTCTCAGAATCAGGTGTAGGTAATTGAATTGCATACCTTATTAAGATAGTAATTCTGGCCAATCAACTTTTCCAACTGGCTCTGTACGTTCACAACTTTACTTGCAGGGAACTCAAATTCTACGACAGGGATTCTCTTCTCCTTTAATATCTTTAAAAACCCAACTTCGGTTGGGAGTAAAAACATTAAACTTCTGCCTTTGCCGTTTACTCCACGGGCCGTTCGGCCTACACGGTGGATATACTCGGTTGAATCATCTGGTGGATCGAACTGTACGATCCAGTCAACTGCGGGGATATCAAGGCCTCGAGAAGCGACGTTGGTAGCAATCAGTGTACCCTGCTTCGCGTTACAGAACTCGAAAAAAGTATTTGTCCGCTTCTGTTGTTTTTGGTTGCCGTGAAGATCAAGTACTGGGAGGTCGATATAGTTCAGTAGTTCGGCATAGTACTTGACTGAATTGCACGATGAAAAGAAGACAATCACTTTCTTTTTGAGGTTTCTCTTCAAAAAGGAGAAGAGAAGAAGGAATCTCTTGTCTGCCTCGCAGATTACGTATCCTTGCTCGAGACCCTCGACCGTAGAGTGTTCTTTTCTATGATCGACATTGATGTATAATGGCCCTGGGCGTAACGATATTCTTGCTAAATCCTCGACTTTCGTCGTTTGTGTAGCGGAGAATAACATGCTCTGCCTGTCTTCCTTTGGCAAGATCTTAATGATCTGTCTCATTTCGTCCTCGAAACCGACTTCTAGAATTCGATCTGCCTCATCAATAACGAGGGCCTTGAGGTTTTTGAACACAAAGCCCTGGGTGTTTTGGAGGTGATCGAGAAGACGACCGGGTGTGGCGATGAGTAGATTTATGCCCTTCGAGAGTTTCTCGGCTTCAGCGCGGCGGTTGGCGCCACCGATTGCAATGCCGCATGTTTGGGAGTGGTGTTTTGTCAGTTCGCGGGCAACGTGGAAAATTTGGAGAGCGAGTTCGCGGGTTGGGGACTGCAATTCATCATTAGTTATAACTTGATATAATAGGGCTGCTTATGAACTTACAACGACGATTACACCGGTTCCGTTACGAGGCTTGAACCGTAGAGAGCTTAACATCTCTACCGCTGGGACCAAAAAGGCCAACGTTTTCCCGCTTCCTGTCTTCGCAGCTCCGAGTACGTCTCGTCCGGCCAGCAGAGGTGGTATGGTTTTGGCTTGCACCTCTGTCATTGTTGTAAATCCCATCTCTGTGATCGCCTTCTGGGTATTCTCGCTCAGGTTAATGTCTTTGAATAGCTGGCTTTCTGTTCCTTCGACATTTGGTAGACTGAGATTTGCATCTGCAAGGCTGTCCGGGAGGTCTTGCAGTTGGACGTTATCGCGATTGTCTTCTTCCTCGTCGATTTCTTCCTCGTCAACGTCCATTGCTTCAGGTTCTTCTGCTGCTGCTTCTTCTCCCTCTACTTCGCTATCCTCATCCTCCCATGTTTCTTCTATTTCTTTGGCCTCTTCCGGCTTCTCCTCCTCCTCCTCCTTCTTAGACTTCTTAGACTTCTTCAGCTTTTCCTCCCCACCATTGGATTTCTTTGACTTCTTATCCTTCTTGCTGGTGGCAGCTTCGGTGGGAGCATCTAGGACGACAGCAGCTTCCGAAACTTTGGTCGCATCCTTGTCCTTGGAGCCGCCGTGCTTTCTCTTACGCTTCTTGCTAGCTCGTTCGATTTCGGTAGATGACATGATGGAGATATATAATTGCAAGGTCGATATCGAGGAGTCGCGCAAAACTGAATATGGTCAGAGATAAAAAAAAAAAGTTTCGGCTGGCGCAAAAAAAAGATGATGGCCGCTTGCTAATCCAAAAGGGGAAATATCGACAAACACCAAATTTATCCAACACATCTGCTGTCTCTACACAGATCTTGGTATCGTCCTCTGTAACAGATACACCTTCAGCCAGCTTATCGCAAAAGAGGACCCTGCCAGTTACACCGACACTACAGAATGACGCTCCCCTTCCCGCCGGCGGGTCGGCACAAGCGCAGTTGTTTCGTTTGATAGACGGCTGTGCATGCCTCCACTTTAATTTGCAACGCATGCCTTGTCCGTTTGATAGACACATTCTGGAAGTGGCCATCTAATCTCGTGGATAGTTCTTGGGGTATTGGAAACGCCATGACATCGACAGGTGGACACCTTTTTTTTTCTAAATTCTCTCAAAAAAGTATGCTGATTTCTGTTTGTGGTAATCGAGTCCTTTTTCTTCAGCTTCTTTGGGAAAGCGAGCGAGAAAAACTATTTTGACTTCAGTCTATTCATAGAAATGCAGGTACAATAGTACAGAGTCGAGCCGGCATTCTTCGCAGCCAAGCCAGGTATTTTACGCGCCAATGAGAGGGCCTCTGGGTCAAGGAAGTTGCACAGCCCAGCTTGGGGTTACCTTTGACCCACCCAATCAGGACAGCTAAGACCAGTTGCAGAAGAAAAGAAACAACGGAAGAGAAGGAAAATCCTCGCTGGGCTGTGGGCGGTTTCAAAAATGTGAGATGTGCGGTTCGATACTTCGCGGCCACCAGCAGTTTCGTAACCCACATGTTTGAGGAAGCTGCCTTTCCCTTCGGTTCGCCAGCACGGAAATTAAGAGAGATCTTGATATTGCAACCCTGGGAATTGGTGAGAGATTGAGCTATACGTAAGCTCGGGACGAGGGTGTTCCAACATCCCGATATCGAGAAACCCAAGATGCTTATGATTTCTGGGGAGGGGGGTCAAGAAGCTTCGGCGCCCCCCTTGGCCGGCGGAGGGCAATCAATATCCAATGAATATCCCCCTGCTAAGGGAGGCCGAGGGCAGAAGGTCAAGCACCAAGAGCAGTAGGACCATCACCAAGATCAGGAGAATGCATAGACTGCATCATACATGCGGTCTTGTCTTCCCTAGGGCAAATGCAATCCCGCTCACCGCGAGAGAGAGAAAGCCAAAAAAAATAATTACGGTGTATCGGGCTTAGGTTGTTAAGGCAGGGTTGGCTGTTCTTTGACGTGCATTGCCCCCCCTTTTGAAGGCTAGGATTTCGACCTTTTCGACGAAGACGAAGCAGCGTAATGTAGCATTGGGGTTAGCCAATTTTATCTCGCTCGTTCCTGGCTCCTTTTCAGCCCCTTCTTAACCTGCCCGGTGTTCTCCTCCCTCCCGCCAGTTCCGTTTCTCTTTCCTGATCGTTCCTTCTTCCTTCTCTCCTTTTTCGACAAAACCCCGTTCGTTCGCTCGTTCTTCGCTGTTGATTATTATCTCGACTACTAATACTCCCGACAGTGTCGACAGCCTCAGTATTTTTATATTCTGTTTCTTTGGGTTTTGTTTATTTTTGGATACCTCGTGAGAACGCAAAGGGGGGCTTCACTCGTTAGCCCACTTTGGTCTGTTCGTCTTCGTCTTCCCTGTTTTTGGTTGCAACCGGTGGATCATTTGACGTTTTAACCTGTGAGTTTTTCTCGGCCTCATTCCCCAGCATCATCGCTCGGTCATATATCTTTTTTCACCTCCCTTCGCCATACTTCGCTCGCTCAACCGTCGATGGCTATTCATTTTTCTGCCTGAATCCCTTTTTAAACAACCGTATCAACTTTTTAATCGAAGAGGTGTCTGGTATTAATTTAATTTTGTCTTTGCTTTATGTGGTGGCAGCTACCGGTCGTCCCTCGTTGGCCTTTTTTCTTCTTCTCCGACCGTCGACGCTCTCAACAATCGCTTGGAAAATAAAGGGGTTGGAAACTTCATAAATCACCATCATCACTACACATCAACCCGAACAACTTCCTTCGACTTGATCTTCACGACTTAACATCCTATACATTGACGACCCTCAACATTTTCTATTAATTTTAATTTCTTTTGACTATGACGACATACTTGTCTCCGCCCGCGAGGCGGCAGTCCTCGCTCATGCGACTCTTTAGCATCCTCAGCTTCATCTCCCTCATCACAGGCAGTGCAGGCGCTCTCCCGAAGGAGAAGATGATTGGATCTTCGTCGCTGTCGGCCTGTATGGAAAATTCACAGTTCACAGTCTCACAGTTCGACGTCTTGTACACCCCAAATAACTCGTCACTACAGTACAGCTTTGATGGTACATCTTCTATCGAAGGAAATGTCTTCATCGTCATGGAAATCATTGTCTACGGCTACACTGCCTACACAAAGAAAATCGACCCTTGTGCCGAAAAGTTTGCCAGCTTGTGCCCCATGAGAGCTGGTCCAGTTACCTTGCCCCCATCCGCCATCAATGCAAGCAGCTTCGTCAGCTCTATTCCCGGTAAGACCCGCAAATAAATTGGTTTAAATGACGATGTAGTTGCTAAATTCGCATCATAGGTGTCGCTTTTACCATCCCGGATATCGATGGTGTTGCCAGAATCACTATTGACCTTGCTGAAGGCATGAAGCCGGTCGCTTGTCTCGAGGCCGAGCTTTCCAACGGCCAGACCGTCCACCAGAACGCTGTCAGCTGGGTTACCGCTGTTATCGCTGGATCTGGTCTTGCTGCCTCTGCTCTCACCTCCGGATTGGGTCACTCCAACACTGCTGCTCACGTTGCTGCCAATGCCCTCTCCCTCTTTGGATACTTCCAATCCCAGGCCCTCTGCGCCATGGTTGCAGTAAAGCTTCCACCAGTTGTCCGATCCTGGACCCAGAACTTCGTCTGGAGTATGGGTATCATCCGTGTCGGTTTCATGCAGAACGTTCTCCACTGGTACATTCAGGCCACTGGTGGTAAACCCGATCTTCTGTTCCAGAATCTCGACAGAGTTAACGTTCAAATTATGAAGCGTGGATTGGAGCTCAGAGAACGTGCCATTGATGCTGTTGAAACTGTTAAGAATCTCGTCAAGCGTTCTGGTGATCAAGGCACTTACAGCCAGGGTGAATTCATCGATGTCACCGGTATCTCGCGTGTTGCCTTCCTCTCCAGAATCGAACAAACTAACGTCTTCATGACCGGCCTTGGATTCTTCGTCGCTTTTGTTGTACTTGTTGTCTTGATCGTTGTCGGGTTCAAGTTTGGTCTCGAACTCTGCGTCAAGAAATTGAACCTCGCCAAGGGCTCGAAGTTCGCTGAATTCAGGAAGGGATGGAAGATCGTGCTTAAGGGAATTCTCTACAGAATTGTTCTTATCGGTTTCCCCCAGCTTACCATACTCTGCCTCTGGGAGTTGACCGTTCGTGATTCCCCAGCCGCTATTGTTCTCGCCCTTGTCTTCTTCTTGACCACCCTCGCTCTTCTATCGTGGGCTTCGTACAAAGTCATCCGTCTCGCTCAGCACTCCATCAACATGCACAAGAGCCCAGTTGTGATTCTTTACTCCGACCCAGCCTCTCTCAACCGATGGGGTTTCCTCTACGTGCAGTTCAAGGGTTCTTGCTACTACTGGATCATCCCAATGCTCGGATACATTTTGATCAAGGGTATCTTCATTGCCTTCGCTCAATCTAAGGGAGCAGTTCAGAGCATTGCTCTCGTTCTTGTTGAAGGTGTTTACCTTGTCGCCGTATCTTACTTCCGACCATGGATGGATCGCAAGGTCAACGTCTTCAACATCTCTATCTGCGTCATCAACTTTGTCAACTCTATCTTTTTGATGATTTTCTCCGGAATTTTCAAGGAACCAGTAAGTAAAATCGATTTTAGAAATTATTTCGAACTTCGCTAATTATCTCCTAGGCTCTTGTCCGTGGTGTTTTGGGTGTTGTATTCTTTGTCATGAACGCCATCTTCGCCCTTGTCCTCTTGATTTTGGTTCTCGTTGCCACTATCTATGCTTTGGTTTCCAAGAACCCAGATACCCGATACCAGCCAATGCGTGACGACCGTGCCTCGTTCATCAAGTCCAACCCTGAAATGGTCGGATCCACTGAACTTGATGCCCTCGGTGCTACCGCCCGTGGCGACCATAAGTCAACCCGAGATCTCGATGAGGATGACTCCAGCGCCGGTGGAAGATCTGGAGAATACGGTGCCGCCGGTGTCCCACTCCCTCCATCCCAGGCCCCATCTCATTACTCTAACTCCCAATACGCGGGTAGCACCCACGAAAATGGCGACTATGAGAAGAGATACCACAGCCCCAGCCCATACCAACAACAAGCCGACCGACCTTTCCTATCGGCTGGAGGCCCACAACGTGGGGCGCCTAGCCCTACACGATCGCCCCAGGGCTTCGGTGAATTCCCCAGCTACGGAGGAGGAGGAGCCTATAATAATAACCAACAAGGCCAAAACCAGCGATGGCAAGTTGGAGCCGGATACGACCACTAAATGAAGTCATATCCACAGCGGTGAACACAACCGCTCGGGCCTTGTAATACCAGCGCAGCATGCCAGCTGCTTAATGACATTATAGCGTTCTTTTTTTTGGGATAGTTTTACCCGTCCGGGCCTGGATATATTTAATATGGCCGCGACGGGATTGGGGTTTCAAAAATGTATTTTTTTCTCCAGTACCGACAGAGAACAGTAAAAATAGCATATTAGGATTTTGTATTTATCACACTACTGTTTCTGCGCCGGGGTATACCAAAATTCGCACGCACTCAAGCATCGGTTCTGAATGGTGGGAAAGGGGTCGTCATTTTGCGGGTCTAACCAAGTTTTATTTTTTCCTTTCTGTTTGCAATGTCCACGATATATACTATTGTGTCTTCGTTCAGTTCGCTTCACTCATTCATTTTCCATTACATCGTCAAGGCGTCATAGTTTTTTAGTGTTTATTTCCTTTATATCCACCTTTTCTTCTTTTTCACTATACTACTCTCTCGCATCGAATCGGATAACTATTTGGTAGGGGAACGCCTCTTCGGCGCCCCTGGGGAGCTGGAGAGCATGTACAGATCTCTAAAAAAAATAAAATCAGAATTGCTATGGTTTCATAGAATGGTTCTTCAACAGTAATTTACATCTATAAATCCAGTGAGCAACCAATGTTCAATAGCTCTTTTACATAAGGGATACTTGTATACGTCCTTCGCAATTAATCATGCGGGTTACTTCTGCTTAACCGCCTTCTTCGGCAGCAGATATTCCCTCGACCCTAGAATCACCGCCAGCACACCATAAACCCCGCTCAATGGCCATATGCTCCAAAAGCACGCTCTCAGCCAACTACCCCAGTTTTCCCGCCTCCTTCCCTCTTCCGCCACTAGATCCGTCTTGACTTTATCAAACACACTCGGCAAATACTCTGCCCCATACTTCTCCCTGAGCGAATCATACTCCGCCTTGTTATATATCTCCCAAAACTCCTGTTCTGTATAATAGGTCTGCGCGTACAACCACTTCTTCCCGCCAAGTGCATCCACCTTCTTTTCTAGCCGTCTATTAATCTCTATAAATTCTGCTGTACTCTTCGCCGGTGATGGCCCCCAAACTCCAAAGTTTAATAAATATTCTGGCTTGCCTTTGGCGGCGACCTCGGCGAGTAGTCCATGTGGTGAGTCCCCTCTGTTACCTTTCATCTTCAAGGGACATAGCCACAGGGGGTATATTCCAAACTGTCCTTCCAGGAAGTCCAAAAACTCGACTGTGCCCTCGTAGGGTACTGCTACATCTTGTATAACGTAGATGTTCATCTGGCCGGATTTATGCAGCGCGTGGTACATTACCCTGGTGTGCATGAAGTAGTCGAGAATGTACCTCGTGATTCTATTGAACGGGGTGATGAAGTACTTGAATGCGTATTTCCCAACCCAGAAGCCGCCACGATCGTAGCGGAAAAGATAGTCGGTTATGGGAACCGTATCTACGAACGGCTGTTCCTTTGTGCCCTTGTTGTATGATAATATCCTTTCGGCGTGAATGTAGAACCAGGGATCTGTTGGTGCTGTGAAGCCCTGGACTTTTGTGGATGGTGAGGGAGTGTCGGTTAGTCTTCCTGAGACTATTACACCGGTGTTACGACTGAACATTATACCGTCGAGATAGTCGTTCGATTGATCGGCTGTCAGTTCCTGGATTTTAGGGATCACATCTTCACCGGAGGTGATAGGGTGGTATGTGACTTCAACATATTTCCTAGCTGGAATCAACTGAAGTTCCAGCAGCGTTACTACCCCCAAAGTTCCAAACGAAGATGCAGCGCCATGGAGGAGATCTGTATTTTCCTCATGAGACGCCCGGACAACCGTTCCGTTCGGAAGAACAATTTCAACCCAATTGACATTTCTGTCGAAGAATCCGTGACGGAATGAAGATGACTCGGCGGATGTGCCGGAGTACCCTCCGCCGGCTGTTATGCCGGGGAATTCCATGACTACGGGGGGTAGTAGGCCATGTGGGAGAGTTGCGGCGACTAATGCGTCCATTGGGACGTTGGGCTCTACTATGGCGGTTGCATTGTTCGTGTCGACTTTTAGAACGTGTGTGAGAGTTGATGTGTCTATGTAATTTGAGCGGGAAAGAGTTGATGCTCTTGTGGAGTTTGTGGAGCCATGGTAGATGCGGTATGGAGTTTTTGTGGCATAGAAGGATTTGAGGGTGGTGGAGATCCTGCTGACGGTTTCTGTGTGCGTGTCCATATTTTGGGGTAATCGCCCAATTGCAATTGTCTATATTCTTCTCGCCTGACTGTCTTATATTCTTCTACCTGAGGTTTACCGAGATAGATATTAGAGTTTTAAATTTATGAATTGTCGCGAGGGATTCCTACCTGGATTTTTATAGACTGGTGAACTAAGACGTTCTTAGGTTATCGCGCGAACTTCGGCTGTTGGATTCCGAGCCGTGGGTTGTCGTCACCTTGCTGAGCCCCAGTGATGCAGCGTTCTCTAGCGTCGTTGTTAGCGCACGGACCCGAATCCATGGTACAGGGTACTTTATCGATGATATATCAGCCAACTTAGGGATGTTTGAGTGCCTAAGGACCCGTCTACGGGTAGCACAAGAAAAAGGAAGGTTATTGCGGGTATATATTTAGTGATATCTTAGGTTTTTTTTTTTACGGTCGAAGAAGTTACTTTATACACTACTTTATTAATTGTTAAACGCAAAGGCCTTTTTATTTTCTAAAAATATACTGTCTTGTATTCTAACCTTCGAAGAACTGCTTGCATTGGGTGCTTTATAACTGTATCACCGACGATATATAAAACTTAGAAAGAGATATAAGTAAAACGAATAGAAAACAGAGTAAACAAATCCCCTAACCCATAGCTACAAAAGCGTTCTCTTCGTCTTTATTGTAACACCTTGGTAAGATACCTAGGAATGCGGGAAGTCCTGCGTCCAATCCTGTTTTCACCCAATCGCGCACCTCTGCGGCTGAGCTTTAAACACATCATCAAGACGCTACATCCAAAAGGGAAAATTGTAAGAAGAATAAGGCTTCGAGAATTAGCAGACTATGGAGGTGTTCAAATCCCCTGGAAAGAACATAAGCTCTCGAACTTCTTGGGGTTTATATATGCCTTCAGCCTCCCACCACAATCTCCTACGTACGTGCAAGTTCACCGTAGTAGTTTTTAATTTTCATTTCTAAACCGCGAAGTTCATTCGTTCAAAAAAAGCATATCATCTTATACTTATATTGCTATGCCCTCGCAAGTTACCAATATTCTACGGTTTCAGTATGTATGAGTTGTTGGTCATTAAACTCGTTTGCACTTTGTGCGTCTTCGCCGGATACTTCGTCGAAGGGCAATCAAGTAACCACAATGTTTTCCTGACCCCCACAACCGATTCGAAAGTTATAACGGGGCAACCATTCGAGATAAGATGGAGAAACCTAGCGGGAAGAACGGTCGACTTGGTACTATTCAATTTCTCATCACCAGGCAACCGAGTCTATGACGATAGCACGTATCTTGCGCTAGACTTAGTCAACGTCGGTTCCTATATCTGGAACGTTCCGAACTCACCACCGGGAGGACCATACAAAATAAGCATTATAAACCGACGGGGCACGCTTACCTCCCAAATTTCAGAGGAGTTCAACATATCGACCGAAGCTTCCCCATCTTCGCGATTACCAGTCGCCGCCACCACATTAGTCCCGCGAGTCCTCTCCGCGGTTGCCGACCCTTCAATTTCAGCATCATTCATAACCGCCAACGAGACCGTTCCAATTCCCCAAATAACGAGTAATTCAACCACAACCTCAATAATCCCCGGCCCTACATCTCCACCACCCTCACAATCTAAAACCGTAAGCACGGGCACTATCGTCGGTGCCGCAATGGGTGGATTCGTGTTCCTATTATCAAGCAGTCTGTTGGCGATGTGGTATATAGGCAAAGGACGGAAACAAAGACATGGGAAAGCGGATCTACCAAACATACCGCTTCCCCCAGATATGAATAACCAGTCGATATGGGATGGAAGAGCTACGTATTCTTATAATCCGACCAGAGCTACGCCAGATATCTACCCGGGACAAGGTGATCCATCTAGGGACGTAGGAGGGGGTGCTGTTGCACCTGCGTCGGAGTGGCGTGGCCGGTGAGGGGCGATATATATGTCTACCTGGTTTTAGTTGCAGTTACCTAGGTATATGCTTTACTTTTGGTCTATCGGTTTGGCCAAAATTAATTGGTGATCTGATGTTAATATTATGGCAGGGGACATTCCTGGCCTACCTATATCCTTAATTATAATACAGCTACCCACACTTCGAACTTAGACTTCATCAAAATGTCTCCGTTATCATACTTTTAATCAATGAAATTAGATTACACTCTTTGCTTTAAGAGCTTTAATGGTATTGCGCAGAGGATTAAGTATTTCCTTGATATCGGAGTCTAACTTCAGTTGTTTAGGAAACCGAGAACCCGTTCTACTCACTCAACTTAGAGCCATCAACTACACAACCAACACAAAATCTCGCGATGCATAATCGTTGTATTTTTTACGTCTATATATTCGTAAAACAAACGAACAGAAACAATCCTTAAAACCTATGAAGCCCCCCACATCCCTAAGCTAGCCTATTAAAAGGGAACATTAATCTAATATATCAAACGCCGATATAATACCAATATCAGAATAAAAAGTCAAAAGGGAAAAAGAAAAAGAAGAAAAAACACTGCTATAGGAACTATTATAAGGAAAGTATAAGCTGAGACATCATTTTTTTCGTTTGCCGTAATACTGTGTAGACTACATACATGCGGTTTTCGTATATGTATAATAGACTATACTACTGACAAGGTCGTTCAGAGTCTCGTTAAAAGTCGTTAGAATGAGGTCAGTGTTTTTTCTGACCTAGTAATAAAAGTAATCCTGTGTGAACAAAAGAAAAACCATGATTAGGAAAATTGATGTACGCGTTTCTCAGTAACCTCGTGAACATTACTTCTTTGGTAGACGAGAAGGTTTGGGTAATGTATAAGAAGTTGGAGATACGTCGTATTCAAAGTAAGGAGAAAAACGTGAACAGTGAAAAAGAACCTTCCAACGCCTGAAAATGCCTAGTACGTCAGCTCGTAACAAAGACATTGAAAAAAAAGAGGATCATGAACAGTCCCCCTTGAATTCAAAATTCCAAGTCAAGATAATCATCAATGTCCAAAAGAAGACAAGGAAATAAGATCCTCAGATGACCCCTCGTCATCGGCGGCTCCGTCAGTCTCACTGGGATGATCAGGCTTGCGTTTGGAGTTCTCCTTCAAAGCTGACTGTTCGCGTCCCTGATTTGGGCCGTGTTCACGCCATTGTCGAGAGTCACGACGTTGAGCCGGTTGGGTTGCCAGTCTGCGACGTGCGCTGACAACTCCGTTCTCTTCGAACGGTTGAAAGCGATTCAAGACCGGTTGAGTAGCTCTGCCACCACGCGGAACCAACGAAAACTCTCCGTCGGTAAGGCGGTTGTTGCGAGTGTGGGCGACTGGGCCCATGGCGCGAGTCGGCGCAATATCCTCGATAAGATCAATGTCGGGAAGAGGTGTCAAACGTTGAGTGGCATCTGTAAAAATGGGTCCTCCAAATTGACCGGAATTGCGACGGGAGAAAAAATGGGGCGGACTGGATACAGTTCGGCGGGAGTTGGGCAAGGCCAGCTCGGCGTGACCACCTGGGGGAAGCTCGTGAGAAAATTTACAACCCTGCTGAGCAAAGTCGCAACGACCAGTTCGCAAGAAGTATGCGCAATGAGTTTTGACACCGGGTTGGGTTGAAACGATGGCATGTTGACGAAGGTACGGATTACCGTTGGCATACCCTCTAGAAACCTGTCCACTGGTGTTGTGGATAGGTGGTTCCTGCTGAGGGTAATTCTCACGGACGAATTTGGGACCGTATAGACGTAGTGCGGCTCCAGCAGACAAGTTTGGGTAAGCAGCTGGCCCTGTAACGAGAGCCTGTGCAGTAGCCGCAAGTGTATTGCTACGGTGAAGAGGCTGGATGTGGTTCCCGTGGTGAGAAGCAGTCGAATCCCATGACAAAGAGTGATTGTGCATCGACCGAGCTAAAGCATTCTCCTTTTGCTCTTCCTCGTCGTGAATTTTCTCCAAGAGTAAAGCCTGCTGGCAACTAACACATTGAGTGAAACCGTGTTTAAGGCAAGGAAGGTTGATAGCATCCAGTGGCTGGGAGTTTCAGGTTAGAAAGGTGTCGGGGTAGCAAGGTAGGGACTGAATACTTACAAAAGGGGAGAATAAATCAGGAGCGCCTCTCTTAGCTTGTTTGTATCGGAGGTAAAAATCACGGATCATGACCTTCTCTTCTTCATTGAAGTTGATTTCCTGGAAGATTTCGTCCGGAGTTCTACCCTTGGTACAAATGGTGTTGCAGGCTAAGTCGAAGATACTCTTGCGAAGGGTTGAAGTACCGTCAGACATGAGGCCGAGAGGACCCTCGTTGCAGGAGACAGGTTCAACAGTTTGAGTCTTCTGTTGGGTACCATTTTGCTTTGACTGTTGTCTGGCGAAGGCAGAGAAGTCTGGCTGGGACTTTCGATTGCCACCGTTACTGACCTTTGAACGAACAACTTTGACGATTCGGCCCCTGAGAGGTGTTCCATTTAACTGAGCAACAGCGGACTTGGCTTCTTCTTCAGACCCAACGATGACATAGGCAGCTCCGTTGTGACCACTAACCATGCCGGACTTTTTCTGCCAGGTAATGGACTCTCTTGATGCATGTCAGATACGAACTATCTTCGGACACGACAATACAAGAGATGGGGGGGCTTACACTTTAAACCCGTCGAAAAAATTCATGACATCCTTTTTGCCAGAGGCATACGGGATATTGTCGACAAAGAGGCGCTTGGGGTAAACGTCTCCAGGGGCCCGTGGGGGGCTAGCTGGGTTCATCTTGGACCCTTGGCCGTTGCGTGGGACTTTATATCGGGGAACCGGGTCTTCATTCTGAATTTCCTCGTTCAGATTCAAGGCTGAAATCGAAGCCTCAGCAGCAGCGAGGTTCTTTTGGAACAAATTTGAAAAGCGGCTCGTCTTTACGGGCGGGGCAGTTGGGACAGTGGGCTTTTTCTCTCTACTGATTCCGACGACAGTGTCCGGGGCGGAGCCTCCAGAGCTGTCGTCATCTTCGGCAACTATAGTATACTGCGTTAGTGGTTTTTATGCTTATATACAACAGGAAAAGCAAAGGTTCACTTACTCTCAATCGCCTTGAAAGGGTTACCGGAGAACATCCTGATCTTTTTATAAGAACAGAGCAAGACGGTTTATATCTAACAAAGATATCTACCAGATCAAGTTGATCAGCCCAAGCCATAAACTAAAGCCAATATCGGGGGGAAATACTGGCAACTAGGTAGTAATAAGGGGGGGGTGAGGGACCATGCAAGATCATTATACATATACTTACGATTGCTTATACTAGAGCGGGGCAGTGTGTCTATACCAAAAACAGCAACAAGGTATCTGTCAGATGATGCCACGAGAATGAGGCCCAAAAATATAAAAGCCAGAAAATATAAGAAAGGGAGGGGGAAATATAAAAGCAGGTAGAATTATAGATCCTCACATTCGGGGGGAATGTCGTGATTTCACGGGGGGAATGGATATTGATGAGAGGTGTTCGAAAGAAGATGATGATGAGGGATGGGAGTTGGATGTAAAGGATGAGGAGAAAGGAAAGATGATTTCTATTTCGTGGCCTATATAAAAAGAACGAGAAGAGGGCGGAAACGCCCTGAAACTACTCTCTAGTGGGACTATCGAATAACATCGTGGGGTGGATTCCTTTTGCGAGCAGCGAGGGTTCTTAAACCTAATGAACGCTTCACCCGTCAGCACCGACACTATCATATGGGCGCTGAGTATCAAAGGACCCCACTAGTAGCATCTTAGAGAGAATTACACTCTCAGATAGCAAATATCACAACATGCGGGGCGGGGCGAGAGTCTCTCTAGACGTTGAACATTCGAAGATGTTGCATTTTCGAAAATAAGTGAAAAAAAGTGTTTGGGATCCGGAACTGCAATCTCCAGACTGAACGAGATGTCGAAGATGAGTACGGGAATGGGCGTATCAGAAGATACCGTCCAAAGTTCAGAGACTTAGATATGAGACTTCTGACCTGTCAACCGAAACGAGGATTGTTGTCAGGTAGGCTAAGCAGCGCTCTTTGTTGGCAGTCAGTTGCGAGGGTACAGCTCATCCTCTTACTGAAAACAGAACCAGAAGCTGCAGGTACCCGGACTACCCCTGGCGTGTGGCTCATCTGTAGTGCACATGAGAAATATCTTCAAAGGTAGACTTTTTGGCGGAAAGAGTACGTCGCATCGTTTTCAGCGACTATTAAGGTTGTATAAAACCACACGGATCCCATCTATTCACATATAGAATTATTGTGGTATCGAATTTAGTGGTATATAAACTATTTTTCTTTTGGCTATTACGTGGTCACGCGGGATTCATAATCACTAAGCCCAACATGAGAAGCGATACAATCTTATAACCTTTAGAAAAATGCAGACCAATAGTCAGTAGAAGAAGTCTATAAAATTATCGTATATAAAGTCGGGGCGGAAAACCGAAATGTTGGTTATTGCTGTGACGTCGGTGCAGCGCTCGGCTGACAGCCCGACTCAGTCGTCTTCTTCCTCTTCCTCTTCTTCAAGACTGTCGACCTTCGTATGCTCATTTAACCGCTAAAACGGAACTCGTAAGTAAAATGGCCATATGAATAGGTGGCATTTGAAACCACATACATCCTCGAGCATCCTTTTCAGCTCGGCGACTTTATTGTCTTTGATAATCAAGTGTGATTCATCTAGGTTCTACGTCATTTTAGCAGAAGAACGGACATCTCTTAGTAGAACAGCACAGGTATGTACCTCGACGATGAAATCGTGGGACTTGCTATCTATGTCGAGGATTATTGCTTTGATCGAAGGATCACTTGACGGTGTTAGCACAAACTCCAGATGCATACTTTGTAAAGATCTTACACACCATTCGACCAGGACACCTAGTAAAACGGTTAGGTTTCCTCTATGCTCTAAAGAAAAAATTTTGTCACTACTTATGCGTACCTTTAACCGCTCGAACCATATCGGGAAGATCGGGAAGATCGGGAAGATCAGGAGTGGATTTATATATCATACGATTCTGAGGCCGGAGTTGAGCGTTGATGAGGATGCAGTGGGAAGACGTGTTTAGCTAGAGATACCAAAAATGGGTTGTTGGCGCGTGGTTGGACAAAATTACCACACAACGCTTTCCGTAGGCAAATATCACCAAGCTCCTCCCAGTTATCACTAAATACCTCAATTAATCTCATGCTTTGATGATGATGATGACGTTGTAAGCTGGATAATATATGTGATTACAAATTTGGTAACTTTTTTAAATGCACGTTCATTTCTATATCGAATGGCCGGGAAATACATGCGAATGGTGTGGATCCAAGGTCGGCTACTTCATAAATTCAGACCTACTCGACCTTTCCTCTGCAAGAATGTCATGATTTATTTGAACATGTTCTTATAGGCATTCTTCTCTTTTGCAGCTCTCTCAGCCTGCTTTTTCTTGATGGAATCCAATTCCTTCTTGACTGCACCGTCATTCGGGACGTATTTGATAGCTTCTTCCAAATCCTCCTGTCCACCTTGCTC
This sequence comes from Orbilia blumenaviensis, assembly GCA_036872755.1. Taxonomy (NCBI): domain Eukaryota; kingdom Fungi; phylum Ascomycota; class Orbiliomycetes; order Orbiliales; family Orbiliaceae; genus Orbilia; species Orbilia blumenaviensis. Next base: position 220,739 of record JAVHNS010000017.1, on the reverse strand, counting down.
GTTCTTCATGCCTAATCTAGCCTGGGCTCTCCTAAAGTATCCCTTTCCCTTTTCTGCGTCGGTGATGCCAGGGACCTCGAGGGCTTTGGTTGCAGAGTCTTCGGCATCTTTAAACGCACCCGATTTACTCTGGAGAAGGGACGAGTTGGAGTGTAAGCTGAAACGAAGAGTGTTCATAGCCTTGATCTGCTCTGGGGTTCCGTCTTCCTCATTCAAAGTGACCCAGCTAACAATGTATCGGAGGGCCTTTTGGTACTTTTCAACACCCAGTTCCAAGTCACCCTTCTTGAATACTGCGTTTCCAATGTCCTTGATGTCGCTAGCGATCTTGTAGGATTTCTCGATATCCATCTCCTCGTCGACATCTTCAGGGAAATCTTCGTATTTGTCGCCAGTTCCATCGTCCGAGAGTTCGATGACACCGGAGTCGCCAGGTGGAAGCTCGCCACAGTCTTTATTACTAATGTTAATGTCGAGTATTGGATAGGTTTTGAATTGGAACTTTACGCACCTTGGATGATAATGGGTCTTCCAGGCTTGTCCTGAGCGTCGGTTTTTGTGTCCTCCATCTTCCTAACGACGCTCTTTCCGCTGATGACATGTCCGAATACGACATGCTTACCATCTGTAATTATCATTATTAGAAAATCTCATGGGCTAGATCTTGAACTACGGGAAATATACCTAGGTGTGGAGTGTCGGTAGTGGTGATGAAAAACTGCGAGCCGTTGGTACCAGGCCCAGCGTTGGCCATAGAAAGCAAGAACGGCTTGTCGTGCTTCTTCTCGAAGTTTTCATCTTCGAATTTCTCTCCATAAATCGATTCTCCTCCAGTTCCGTTGCCAGCAGTGAAGTCACCACCCTGACACATAAACTTCTTGATAATTCTGTGGAAGCCGGAGCCTTGCCTTTTTGTTAGTAAAAATTCATAGCCTTCTGAGGGGCAGGCGGGTATTCACCTTTGTAGTGAAGTGGCACCCCCAACTTTCCAACTCCCTTTTCACCAGTACAGAGGGCTCGGAAATTCTCGGCTGTTTTTGGAACGACTGGTGGACGATATTAGCGGTTATATGAATATTGATGTTGAGTTTAAAGCTTACTGTCGGTGTACTAATAATGCGGCGGTTAGCGTTAGACGGGTATCGATATCTTGCTTTGTTTAGGCATTCGGCAGGTATCCTTACCAGTTCGAAGGTGATTCGCTCTGGACGCTTGTCACCGATCGAGACATCAAAGAAAACTCTTGCGCGTTCTGATTACATTGTTAGACTTCAACATAGTCATCGCTAGCTGCTGGATGGTAGCTTACTCGCTGGTTCAGCCATGTTGAAGAGTTGTTTCGATTGAATACGTGAAGTTCGACGTGGGTATCAGGTAAAGGGTATTACTATTCAAAGAGTCGTTGATTATGGGTATGACGCTAGCAGACGGTGAAATAACAGGAATCAATTAAAGAAATGGTGGAGAAATCGAAAGAGATCGAGGCAGGAAGGTGGTGACAAGTGGGGGCTGGGAGGAACGTTCTGGAAGAGAAACGCGCTCTAGGTCACACAAGCGAAGTCGATTTCTGGGCTACCCCGCCAAACGCAACTCAACGTGGTGGGGCTCCACATCCACGAGCGAAGGTAGCTGCAGATAATACTGACGACATTTCTGTACCTGCATTGTTCCCATGAACCAGGTGTATTACTTGCAGGTCTGTCCAGGGCCAATTTTTACTTTCTTAATAAGTGCAGGTTTGATATTACTAATTAATTATGAAAGAGAAGACGGTTTGAGGGTTGTTAGTCAATTGGGGTTGTTCAGAGGTTTTATCGATAAGTAAAAAGATCCTAGTTCAAGGTATCGTAACGAGCTTCAGGCGGCGTCGGAACTCGATCCTGGGGTGTCTGTTCCCTTCAACTTGGCAATTTTATCCATCTTTTGAGGCCGAGATTGTGCCTTCTTATCTGGGGTGTTTAATTCGAGAGTCACCTGTTTGTAAATGTTAGTTTGGGCTTTCTAAACGCTCTCGATCTCCCTGGTTTGATAGGATTTCCTACCGGGCCGTCGTTCACTAGAGCGACCTATATTTCATGTGAGCGCACGTTAGTAAGAGGGCTTCCTCATTGGGTGCTATATAAGACTGTATAATAAAGTAGACATACTTGCATCATGGCCTGGAAAACGCCGTCTTTAACCCTCTCCGGCTGGTAGCCCTGCTGGACTTTTTCGAAGAAGTTTTCGTAGAGTGCCTTCGCACGGTCTGGCGCCATTGCGCCGTGGAAATCGGGCTGCATGTGGACCGTTAGACTTGATGATAAAAGATCTAGACAACAAGCCTATCCCGTGTATTGATACCTTGCTTCCCTTCTTTGTATTCGCCAGAAGGGTGAATTGCGACACTATCAGGGCAGTAGCACCGTATCAGCCATCACATGCTTGTGATCAACTTCAAGAGGTTTATCTTCCTACCGCAAAGGATTTCTCCCTCGATGTCAACGACGTTCCTTTTCCACTTTAAACATTTTGAATTGTATCAAATCAGGATCCTGAGCCGTGATTAAAATTTTGATTAATTTTAGGAAGTTGGGTACCTTCCCGCCCTCCTCATCGTCCCAGAATTTCATCTTGAGGACCTTTCCGGCAAGATTTGCCGCGTCAGATTCGTCATCATCCGGGCCAACTGGATACCAACAATAAATTGTCAGTTTTATGATTTATAGATACCGACCCCAAGTATGTGTTTGGAGAGATAGACCATGCACACCGTCTACCGACGCCTCGTACCAGCCGCAAATACTAATAGTCCCTTTGATATTGAGGAGACCAACTGTGAATCGACTGTGACCGAGGCCGACAGGACTCGTTGGACGATCGCTTTGATGTGGGAAGTAGGATTTAGGATTAGTCTAACATTCCTCCAACGGTTATAGCTAGAAGCGCCGAAAAATTTCAAGCAAAGTTCTATACTGTGTCATGTGCAACTATAGGATACGGTACCTTTCATAGTTTAATGGGTTATTAAAGAATCCCACAGATATCCAATTCAAAGTAGGTTAATAGTAGCAACTATATGAGGTCTGGGAGCGCTGGCTAACTCCGTGGATGTGCGGACCGGGTTCTGTTAAACTTGTTTGACTCTGGATAGGTTTGGAATAAGGCTAAAACTGGGATTTTCAGCTGGTGAAGTTAAACCTCTCCGTTAGCTAGCTTTGTCAGGCTGACTGTAATTAGGACAGGCGACTGGCCAGGAAGAGGTAGCCACACAAAGCCACCAGGTTGATAGGTTAGGATCCGAGGGGAGGTTAGGAGTTCACCGGGGTCGCCAGGACCATGACGATGGTATGTTTTTAGAGTGATCTGTGGCCAACAGGACCTGCTAAGTTAGCAGCTGATACCAGCCGGGTTTCAGGCGTGAGCCAGGAAGCCTAAATTCTCTTACGTACGGCGCCGTATAGCTCTCTCCTCCAGAGGACGTGAGAGGGATGGAGAGGAGGGATGGTGAAGTGTATTGCGGGGATCATGGCCATGGCAGACGCAACATGCACATCCATGATATAGCCATACATACGTGAGCCATGCGTATGAGGTTCATTCGATCCAGACAAAACTGTATCACCAAGTTTTCCCTCCGTAACTAAAATATTATAAGGCCCCTTGACATGTAAATCCTGTCGTCTCATATACTTAAGTACTTAATTACAATTACAAGTTGTGCTCCAACGGTTGTGAGATTCTCAATAGGCTTCTCCGCTCAAAGGCTGGTAATTATAATTTCCGCGCACAAGCTAAGGTAATAACTAGCACAGAAGGAAAAAGACCATCCTCATTTTTGCATATTTTGCAACCGTCTACCGTTGGAAATATAACATCGCCACCATCATACCATCCCTCCGGTCTCCACAGAACAGAACCTGAACAAACTGACCAGGTCACTGCCTACGACGCAGCTAACTGAAAGCAGGCTGGCAGGCTGTTGGTTTCCTTCGACCGAACCTCCTCGCCAACACTTTTGCAGCGCCAACACTTTCAGTCACTCTAAACTTGAACCTGTCACGACCGAGAACAATCCGTCCCGATCAAATCAAATCTCTGAACAACAACAACCCTCCACACAACCGCTAGTTACCAAATACCATCCAATCCTCCTCCATTTCATCCCTTGGAATCTCCATCCCCCTCACACCCCCTGTATTCGACCTCCTCACCCCTCAAATATACTATACATCGCATCCTTCGACATAGAACAACCATACTATCGGCCACAAACCTCCGGTAAACATGGCGCAGCGGAAGTTACAGCAGGAAGTAGACCGTTGTTTTAAACGAGTAGCGGAAGGAATAACGGCATTCGAGGGAACCTACGATAAACTACAGCAGACATCGAATCCGTCGCAGAAAGAAAAGCTAGAAGATGTTCTCAAGCGCGAGATCAAAAAGCTACAGCGGCATAGGGATCAGATCAAGTCCTGGGCCGCTAGTAACGAAATCAAGGACAAGAAGCCTCTGCTGGAGCAGCGGAAACTGATAGAGACGGTTAGTTCCGGAGGATCCACATATCCAGCCTTGGACACTCCCCTCTATATACATATTTCAACTCCCGGCATCGGCTCCTATCTTGCTCTGCGGTTCTGCATATCTTTTCCAATGTTCATTTGCTGACATTTTGGTTGTCTTTTGGTGTTGCTATAGCAAATGGAGAAGTTTAAGGCCGTCGAGAAGGAAATGAAGACGAAAGCGTACAGCAAAGAAGGTCTATCGGCAGCAGCGAAACTGGATCCCAAAGAAAAGGAAAAGGTGGAGATATGTGCTTTCCTATCGAATATGGTAGAGGAACTAGAACGCCAGATCGAGACTTTCGAAACCGAAATGGAGTCAATAACCATGACTCTTAAAAAGGGCCGTAAGGACAGCGCGAAGGCCGAAAGACTCTCCAGCGTTGAAAATTCGGTAGAACGACATAAATGGCACCAATCTAAGCTGGAGCTGATATTACGACTGGTGGAGAACGGTGGACTGGAGGCTGATAAAGTTGCGGACATCAAGGACGACATCAAGTACTATGTCGAATGCAATGGTGACCAGGACTTCACGGAGGACGAATCCATGTTTGACGGCCTGAATCTGGACGAAGAAGAAGACTTGTATAATGTCGGTCTTGACAACGATAGATTATCGTCACAGGATAACCAGTCGATATACGACGACCCCCCGGAGAAGAAGAGCGAAACGCATACTCCTTCGTCTTCTACGACACGCCGGCCTTCGGCGCAGATGAAATCTCCGTTACCTACACTGGCAACGATTCATAGCACTACCATGAATGGGACAACAATGAAACCTGCCCCACCGCCAACACGGCCTCCAGGTGAACCCCTCAAATATGCATCTGCTGCAGCCGCAGCCGCAGCCGCGGATAAGAATGTGGGGATTGCACCGTTACCTCCCCCGCCGAGTCATATGAACAACAATGCAGCATCGTCGACACCTCCTGTGACATCAGCTGTACTGGTATCATTAACATCAACGAAAGCCAAGCCGTCGCCAAAGCCGTCGAAGGCCGTGACAGTAGAACCGATACCGGAGCATACAGCATCACCGCCGGAGTCCGTGCCCGCCTCCGTTCCGCCGACGCCTCAGCTAGACAAGGTCAGCGCTGCAGCACAAAGCTCGGCCGTTCAGACCCCATCGAGTACGCATGCGGCCCCAGTATCGATATCAAGTATGCAGAGGGAAGCCTCCTCACAATCGTCGACACAACACTCGACTGCTCAGCCGGAAGAGGCTACAACATCGGACAGGGATGGAAAGGCACCAGCATCAGAGCCGATAGAGGACGACAATCCGAACTCCCTATTCTCTACATCCTACGAAACCCGCCCATCCAAGCCGTCGCAAAAGATGCCATCGAGGACCGCTTCCCCGCGAATGACAAATGGCGCTACTGTGGATCCGAAGTTCAAGCTACCGCCTGGGCTGCAAGATCTGATAGCATCATTCGAAGCAGTGAAAGCAAGGAAACACGATCCTACAAGTCCTCACTCACTCAGGCTATTGGCAGCGTCGGCTGCAACCCACCCCGTTGCGCAGGATGCGGAAAGACCCAAGCGATATAAACCCCAGACTCCATATAAGACACCTGCCCACTACCCCCAGGAGCCACTTGGCCTGTTGGAGGAGCCGAGTTTCTTCGGAAAGGTAGACACGGACACTCTATTTTATATATTCTACTACCGACAGGGAACGTACCAGCAATACCTCGCGGCGCAGCGACTGAAACAGCTTAGTTGGCGGTTTCACAAGCAGTACCAAACCTGGTTCCAGCGACACGAGGAGCCCAAGGTGATCAACGAGGAATTTGAACAAGGAACCTACCGCTTCTTCGACTACGAAAGCACGTGGATGAATAGGCGCAAGTCCGAATTCAAGTTTGCATACAAGTTCCTGGAAGATGACCTGTCGACTTAAACAACCCGCAAACGCAACTGTAATAAGATGCCCTGAATATTTTTCGAAACGGGTATCTGGGGAACATTACAGTCTTTTCTCTCTTCTTCTTTTATGATCCTGGGGTACATACTATCATCTTAATCATGTACATCGCTTGAGGGCAAATATGTTTAAGAAACAAAAAAAAAACTTTACACTCTCGAATCTCTTCTCCCTTTCTGTGTGTTCGCTCGCGTGTGTCTTTATCCTTTTTTTCCTTCCTTTTCGTTTGATAATTTTCGTTCGCTGTTTTTTTACACAAACGTTTGCTTTTCTCACCTCCGGTTTTCTCCCAGGGTCGGTGTTCTCTTGATTTTTTTCTCTTTTTTGCTTCCTACTGTGCTACTAGTTTTCCCCCTCCCCCTCCTCTAAACCGAGGCGCTGCGATACTGCTTTTTCTTCTCTTCTCCCTTAGGGAAACCTATCTTCTGTCGTCAAGTCGGCCGATCTGAATTTTTTTGACTGTCTTTTTTCTTCTTTTTTTCGCACCCATCTAATATGGACTTTTTATAACAACTGCGAGCAAAAAAAAACTGGACTCAGGCCGATGGTAACGGTTCCTGCAGCCGGCTCGACTACTACTACACCACTCAAAGCAAAATGAAAGAGAAAAGAAACAAGTCAGCCAGCGTTTTTCGAATGAAATTCGAAGCGTTGGTCCTTGTTTTCTTTTTTTATCCGAATAGAAAAAAACAAGAGAGACTGCTGTAATTGATCTCGATCGTGACGTGAATGTGTAATCGATAAACTGTTAGTTAAGAGACATCCATGTGTTCATAACCATGTAGGTATGGTTTGGTACGTATGTCGGCGTGTAGGTAAGGTAAGTCATGCATAAGATCGATGTGAGACCTGGAGGTGGAACCGGCCTGGACTGGACTTGGAGGCGAGACGAGACGAGCAGAGAAATAAATATAAGCCAATCGGGATGTTTGGCCGGTGATGAGTTGGCAGGAGCGCGGTCGAAGAGGAATGGCCTTGTGACCAGCACGATTGGCTGGTTCGCGGTGTGCAGGTCTTTGGAATAGTTAAGGCCTGCCCACTAGAAAAACGCAGCGGGCTCTCCGGGCTGGTTACTTTAAGTGGGTTGCCTGTAGTGGTAGTGGGTAACCGGCGGAGGTCTGGCTGACTGGCTGGCTGGCTAGCAAACTCTTGGCCGCCTGGTGGGGAAAGAAACAGAGCAAGTGGTTCGGTTGCTGAAGATAATCGCATGGCCGGGTGCATTGGCCTGGCAACCAGCGCTCGCTTTCCCCAAAAACTGTGCGCCCGCATTTTTAGCACCACGTTCAGTAGTTACCGACCTGGGTACTCTGTGTATACACATTTCCTTCATTGAGGCTCCAGGCAAGGGAAAGGCGCTTCAAAGCAGACAGGAATCAATTAATTGCGACTCTGAGCCTGGCTTGACACCTTTATTGTTCCTCTTAAAGTCACCTATATCAGGTTCCTTTATCATCATTGTTTGGCCCCCCGCCATTCTTTTTTCCTTAGGCTTGTCTTTTATATTTCGTCTGAACCCCAATTACATTTCCGTCGGTCTGCATTTGTATCTTTGTCGCACAAGCACGCTGCACAGCTGCACAGGCACACCCACACACACACCTCCACTATCGACCAAAGGACGTAGGTACTTTAAGTACTTGCTTGCATACCTCATAAACGACACACACCCCCTTCAGTTAAATTCTGTCAAGCATTCAGCAATTCCTTTTTTTTGATCGCGCGGGGAGGGTTATATATCAAATGGGAAAGAAAGGGACGTATGGGATAATAATATAGCATGCTCTGGTAGCTGATCGTTCGAATCCATCTACCTACCTGCCCTTCCGCCCCTCCTTACCAGATATATATATTTTATCCTGCTTTGTTCGATTCCTCCCATATATACCTAGGTAAATACTCAGGATATATCTCTGGCGCTCGCGCTCGCGCTCTTTCTCAATATCTCAATAGGTGTGGGATGCCAATTGCGAAGCTACCATACTGCCGCTTTAAGCTTTGATACCACTCCTTCCACGACTATCGCCCCGAGCTAGCTTTATACTACGTCAGTAAGTTGTAAGTACTCGGGAATACATTCGAACAATACCCGCTCAGTAGTACGGAATAGTATCGTATCAGCTTATAGTCACCCACCACCACGACTTGCTGCCACCAACAAGATCCTCGCTCCGACCCGCCCGCCCTGGCCTGTCGGCACCAGTCAACTTTCGATCGCACACAGCGGCGGGGGTTGTTTCTTCGAGCCCTTTTTAACTTCTCTTTCCCGCAAGCTTGTGCTTTTTGCATTCCTCGCGGCTCTCTTCTCTCCTTCTCTTTCCTCTTTCTCTCCATTTTCGCTTTTTCCCCTCGGTTCGCATCCGCATACACACGTCTTAACCTGAGTGCTTAAGTCCATCATAACATCATAGAAGGCCCTCCTTTCGTCTTTTTAAGGTATAGTCTGACTCCATACCTGTCCCAATCCATAGCTGCTACTACCACACCCATGCCTCCTCCTTCAGCGTTTTGTTTAAGTCCCTTTAGGACATGCAATCAGGTGTCGCTGTTGTTTTATGCCGCATATGCACAGCACACACCGAACTTTTCCCTCACAAACGGCGCCGGCCTCTTTTCCCCCCAAAAGCTAGCCCTTCCCGCGAAACCGTGACAAACCCGCTGCACAGCGCGCAAGGGCGGAGAAGCCTATCCCAAAAGCAAGGGCAAAAGGCAAAGGGCAAAACGGCGAAAAAGGCGAATAGAAAAAAAAAAAACAATAAAGGGTCTCAGCTGCGAGCTTCTGCACCTTCCATCCGCCAGTCAACCTTGGGTTTTCTCCCACTCTTCCCCCCAAGCCCCAAGGCTGTCTCTCCCTCTGTCTGTTCGGTCTATTTGACTGTCCTGTCTGTGCCTCCCAGTCGACAGTAGTAAAGCAAAAGCTCCCATTCCCTTTTTTAGCCCTTTTCGCTTCTTAGTTATTTCTTCCTTTTTCTATTTTCCTTTTTGCTCAATTCGGGGGATGTGGTTTTCGTCCCGGATCGATATATCCGAATTCGCAACGTTTTCTCAAGGGGAAGCAAGACAACTGACCAGGTGGTAGTAGTAAAAGTGGCGACGACAGGAGGACTAGGCAGGATCAACAGAAGAAGAGGACGAGGAAGAAGAGGAAGAAGGGGAGGCGGGACGCTATCCATCCACACCGCCAAACAACACATCTACGCCCGTCTCGACACTTCAGCAGCACTAGCCAGTTAGCTGCGCCTCTGCTCATCGATCCTTCATTGAATCGCTGAGTGGTTCCATCTCTTCTTTCACCCCTTCATCTCATTCTGATAAACTTCATCTACCTTTTATCACCTCCATTATCCTGTGCGATTCTCTCAAATCATGCCGACTACAGCTATGGGCCTTGAACGGCCCGATCCGTCGATTGTAAGCACCAGTAGTATGGGTGGCGACAAGTCGATGCTCTCCCTGCAGACCAAATCCTCTTATTCTATCCCAGATGACGGCCGAGCAATCACCATCGAGACCAACAAGAAGAATCACCAGAAGCAAATCATGGATACCGACGCGGCCAGTGCTGTTTCTCAGAACTCACAGACCAGTTTGCTTATTGAATATTTCGAAGGCGCGAGAGGACAGGGCAGTGCGCCATCTAACCGACCTAGTGTGCGTGTCAAAGTAACACCATCCTCGCATCGGAGAGCTGCCCAACAAGCTCGAGCTATCGAATTGGGGCCCGACGGGCGCCCTGTCACCAAACGTGCCCCTTCGTACACACAGCGAATTTCGCTTTCTAACCCCAGAGGCGATGATAGATTAATAGTGGCAAAGGATAGGCGGAAGAGGCGATCAGATGCCGGTGGCAGCGACATGACCATAACTCGGGTCGATGACGATTTCACCTCGGAAGTATCCGAACAATCGCAATCTCTCGTTCAACCCCCGCCAATGAAAATCGATGTCATTAGAGAAGGACCCGGATCCCCCCTTGGTTCCCCCAGGTACTATCGAACAAATTCTGGCCCTAGAGGGAGGAGAAAAACATACGACGATGGCGACTCTGGCTTGCACCCGCTATCGCAGAGGAGGAGCCGGAGTTTGAGTAACGAGCGAGAGCTTATGCTCGGTGAAGGTAGCAATCTCGGTAGTAATCTTGGTAGCAATATCAGCAGCAACCTTTCACGAAAACGAAGCCAGAGCCTGGACAGGGATCGAGAAGGATTGACAAAAGAACAGCGAAGAGAGCGGCGACGACTTGAGAAGAAAATGGCAGAATTCAATGGCGAGCCATCCACCCGGACCAGGGACATTAAATCTCCACGAGATCGACACGGTAGAAGCATTTCTCGTGATGAAGGTCGAAGGAAGGCGTCTGGTAATCGAAACGTGTCCAATGCATCCGATCTTGCGCAGAATCCGGTTTTGTTGGAGGCCGTCGAGGACGCTATCAAGAGATTGATTCTACCGCAGTTTGAGGCTCTAAAAGCCAGTAACCAAGCCGGCAATACGTCCGCAATCGAACAGTCAGCCGCCGCCGCTATTGCCGCTGAGGCTGCTCGTGCCTACAAGGAAAAACGTAATGCTGAATATGAAGCTGAGCACGAGGGTCCTATGCTCGTCTTACAACCAGACGCAGATATGGGGACTAGCCATGGAGTGATACTATCTCAAAGCGATAACTCGGCTCTCTTAAGATCTGAGTCTGTGAGGTCTAGAGGGCCTGGTTTTGGGCCAGGCCCAGCACCTGGATCAGACCTCGCAGACGGTGCGCCTCCGGTCGAACCTCTTGATGGCCTTTTCGGAAAACAACCCTCTCCACATGAGCGGATAAGAATGCCCTCGATTCCTAGTATGGCGTCCTCTAATAGAAGCGAGCACGAGAACCATATGTATGATGATATCGAGGGAGCACCATATCCCCCAACTGCCGAAGAAAGCGGTATGCCGATGACTGGGAATACACCGCCTCCAATTTCAATGCCTGAGGTTGTTGCTCCTTTGAATATATCGCGAAGAGGGACACCAGCCAGCAACCTAGAGCAGGCACCAACCCCAAAGAGAAGTTTCGCAAGCATACGTCGTCAATTCGATGCTCAGGGGCTGATCCAAGTAGCTCCGCTATCCCCTCGCAAGTATACATTTGCCGCGAAATCTGAGGTGTCTGTTGCATCGGCGTCAACCGCCCCAAGCTGGCACCCCAACAAGTCTAGTCGGTATAATCATGAGGACATCGAGGCTCGTGACCAGGGAATCCAATCTCGTTCAGAATTACCAAAAGGTACATCTCCTAGAGGAGACGCTATGAATTGGTGGTTCGAGGGGGGTAAGGATGCTACCACGACTCAGCCCGGCACGGAAGTAGATCAGTCGATTGTGGGACAATCGGTGGTAGACCCATCAGTAGTGGCGCAATCATATGTCGGCACGTCTGTTGTGGACCAATCGGTCGTAGGTCAGTCAGCCGTTGGCTATTCCGCTGTTGGTACCTCTGTTGTCGACGATTCGGCTGTTGGCTACGACCCCAACCACTATCAGTATGGAGACTATGAGGATAGCGACATAGGACTTGCGCCTCCAAAACGTCCAGGAAGTGGTCTTTCCGTTCCAAGCCAACGCGGTGGTGCCGGCTCTTCGACCACCGAAGTCCAGAAGATCCAACTTGATCCCCCAGATACGACAAGCCATTTGGATGACGAATTCGAGGCCGGGTCCACCAAGAGAGATTCTGCACCTGGAAGCTTTGAGGCCCGTCATTCGGAGCGGGTTGCCGCAGGACAGAATGTCCGGGACGTTGGAGCTTACGCCTCGATGCGGCATACTCCAGTTGATGTGCCATCGCAGCGTGCATCCGTCTATGATAATCTGTCAGATGTCCACGGCCAGCGATCCCATACCTCCCTACAACCCCCAGGACGTGCTATGAGCCCTGCGTCGACGGTTCTCTCAGAGCCTCCTCAATTGGGTTTCAATGCTGCCCCAATGTATGGCTATGATGAGCCAGCATATGGGCACTACCAATCCCGATCCGACTTAGGACAGTCAGATCTCGGGGATGAGGACGATGTTGTAACGAACCCATATGGTGCTGATCGCAGCTCTCAAATAATGCCAAACGACGACGCCATCACTAACCCGTATACTGACAACCGTATGTCTCGCGATTTATCGGTTCTGTCGGGTGTTGATGACATGACTACGAATCCATATGGCGGTGATCGAACTTCCCGTGAAATTGCCATGGAGGGTGGTGATCAGCACTGGGGATACGCAGAGGATGATCACGCAGGTCACAACGCAAACTTTGGGCTCAGGGCATTGCAGGCGGGTCACTCTGGAGGCGACTTCACAGGAGATGCCGACCAGGACTCTCTTGTTGATAGGGAAATTATGCTTACACCTCTTCCAATGGAGAGGGAAGGGTACAATAATTCTGGAAACCTGTTGAGCCCTGAATCCGACGATGGAATCCAAACTGGATTGAAGGGCATGTCTTCCTTTGGTGGAATGGGGATTGGGGGCCTCGATGACATTTCTGAGGATGGTGATGAGTTTACGCCGTTTAGAGGGCATGCTCGTCCTGGGAGCAGCAATAGTCATGGGATGCCATCTCCTCTCTACGATAGTGCGCTTGGTCGGGGTATCGATCGTATCCAGTCCAAGGATATCGTCGCACTTATGGATCACGTATGTATCTCTTTTAAGTATGGCTTTTTATAGTGTCGTTTTGCTAATATATCTCTATAGCTTACCGTCCGAGACGCAGCTCGAAATGCTCGGGATACTGAGATTCTGATGACCTTGGTCCGCAGCGCAGCCGAGATGAGGGACTCTTTCGACGACCTCAAGAAGCAGCTTTCTGCCCATTCTACTCAAATGGTTCTCGAAATCGACCAGGGTGCCGAAAAGACAGTAGCGAAATTGGGTGCTCCAAGACCAGTTATCCCACTCCCGATATCCAGACAAATCAAGGCCCCCAGAAACTTCGAGGAGGAGAAGGAGGAGGCCCATAAGAAGACGAATATCTTCAGGAAGGCGTTGAAGGGATTGAGCATGAAGAGCAGCAATGATCTGGCAAGGATCGAAGATATGTTGGTTCAGCTCCTTGGTGAAGTCGAGGGTCTCAAAGCCGCTGCTTCTTATGCATACACCGAGTCGAACACCGCTTCCCACGCTGGAGATCATGTCCAAATGCCAGTCCGTACGCAGAGCATTCGCAGCCAGCAAACCCACCAGACCTACAACAATGCCAGTGCCAACAACCTCGGTGCTGTTGACTACAGCGCAGCAGCTGGTATTGGACAGCGAATTATGAATAGCAACGGCGAGTTGAACTACCACTATGGCGTCTCTAACCCGGCTATTCTTCAGCAGGCAGGTAATATTGTCAACCGTGAAGGAACTCCTAACGACGACGGTATGAGGACGCCTCGAGGGTTCCGTGATGTCCAGCCCGAACAGCACCCTGCACATTCTGTCCCGACAATTCAGACAATCCAAACTCCTCTCGAACCAGTCTCGCCCCCAGCCCCCCATAATAGCTCTCAATTCAACGAAAACAGTCCGACAGTTGATAAGGGAAAGAAGCGTGAGTCTGCCCAAAAGGCATCGAGATGGTCGGAAACCACAACATCCAGCGGCTTCAAGAGCTTTTTCAGCCGTAAAAAGAAAGGCGATGGTATGGAACAATCGCGGACAAACTCTGAGTTTGAGGAGGACTGGGCGGGTACCCCGCAAATAGGAACTACCGAGAACTCGCCGTACCCACAACAAAGTCGACAGGTCGCTTCGCCTATCTATGAGAAACCGAGCTTGGAAGCCAATCGCCGGTCCTTGGAGATAAAGCAACCGAAGCCTATTGTTCACCATAGTCGGTACAAATTGGAGCAGGCAGCAGAGACCCATATCGACACGCAGTCGCCGGCACTTACGCAGTCGACAACCTCCTTGAAGCGGTTCATGCAGCACGGTGGATCCTACAACAATATTACGAGTCTGGCACCGATGTTCCCGGATACTGGCGAAAGCTCGAACTCGTATTCCCAGAACTACCAACAGACACAATCACACCACAGCTACCAATCTTCTCAGGATCATTACTCCCCACAGCCAGGCCCTAGCAATTCCAACCATTACACATTCCAACAGCAGCAGGATTTTGATGACCGGACGGTTACTCCACAGCCACCAAAAACTGCCCAAACCATTGCCAGTCTCGAGGAACCCGTCGATACCTCTTTTGTAACTGAGCGTAAGAAGAAGACGAGACATAAGAGGGACGAAACCCCAGACGAGAAAGCGGCAAGGAAGGAGAGGCGGAGACAGCGCCACAGAAGCCGCGAGGCTCTGGGTGAAGTTCCACGTGAAGAAGACGAGGATATGATGGGTAGCCGGCCGACTAGCGCCGCGTCCAGGAAGTACACTCGACCACTCAGTGTAGCGAGCCATCGCAGCTTCCGTGGGAATGACGATGGTGGAAGCACCAATTCCAACAGGCATCGCACATCGCACCTTACAAATCTCACTACTGGTAAGTTACCCAATTACCTACTTTATAACGAACCCGCCTAAAACTGACTATAAAGTAGATACATTCGGTTATCAAGACTAAGCAACTGTCTTGTCCTATATTTTTTCAGCAAAGAAAAAATCTATTTGCCAGCGATTTAGCTTGCCCGCGCCACTTCAAACCTTCAATCCTGTAATCGAAAACGAAAAAAAGAAAGCGAAAAAAGAAACATAGCGAAAAGCGGAAAAAAGCGATTGTACGAATTCGTGCGGAATTAATGATTTGAACTTTTTTTTGGACTTCTTTTTATGTTATTTCATGCCAGCGTAACATTTCCCCCCCTCTTTTTAATGCTCTTTACTATACTCAAACACGAAATGCCGGATAGAAGCACCGGTTATTCCTCCTGTAACGATATGAAATGTTCGGCGATTGATTGTACGATTCTTTTTTCCCTTTCCCTTTTCACGATTCTTTCCGCTCCCTAGTACATCGATCATACCTCTTCGATATAAGCATCTTCCTCCACTTCCTCCACCCTTTTTTTCACTCAGGATTTTTTTTACTTCATGAACTCAGCGCCTCCACTTTTTGTGCGACTTAGCCTGTTGTGTGATGGATAGATTCGATTCATACAGCGTACCTATTTACTTCTTTTGATCTTTTCATGTCTGCTTCTTTGCATGTTCTCTTCTCTTCTCTTCTCTTTTTCTTCTTGATTAGTTGATTGATTGAGGGATCTTGGATCTTGACGATTTAATGCAATGAAGTTTCTATGAGGGCTATTTAAAAACGCATATATTCTTCGATATAATGATTCCCGAATACTTAAGCACCTAAATTGACGTAAATACTCCTACCCAGGAGGCATGTAGACAGTATAAGTTTAGCTTAGTTGGCAGCTGTATTTTAGATTTTATATATATGCTATTGTTTAATGCAAAAGCTTTGGTTAAGCTGTAGCTCAAACCGCCCTGGTCAACAAACACCAACAATGCTCAAACCACACTCGCGTAACTTCTACCCTCACAACCACAACCACCACCCCGAAAGCGCGCGATAACGAACAAGTCTTGAGATCAACATTTTCGCACATCACACCCCGCTGAACCCTCCGTGGAGCTTGTACATACCTTCTACACCTTATCGATACAAGACCTGACATTCAAGGATTTCGAGCGACTGATCGCTCACTCTTAGCCCGTTATGCCTCGGTATGTTAAACCCCACGAGCTCTATGAAAAAGCCCGCCGTGCTAACATATTGGGAATCGATTAGGGAAATCATCACAATACAGGCAGGACAGTGCGGAAACAGCAGTACGTTCTAACCCCCCGCACATCTCGAATAAACACCCCGTATACCCGAACAAAGACTCAATCGATAAACTATTTAAATATGGGTTTTAATTTATGGTGGATTTTTTTTATGTATAGTCGGAAGTCAGTTCTGGCAGCAGCTATGTCTGGAACATGGTATTAGTCAGGATGGGAACTTGGAAGATTTTGCGACTGAGGGGGGCGATAGGAAGGATGTGTTCTTTTATCAGGTAAAGCTCCTGGTTTGAGGGTTTATTATCACTGGGGGGTTTATGAGCTAATGTTTTGTCACAGTCCGACGATACACGATATATTCCTCGAGCTATATTATTGGATTTAGAACCCAGAGTACGCCTTTCAAAACATAAGATGGAAGTATTTTGGTTTTCGGTAGCTAAGGGAATGATTTATGATAGGTTATACACGGGATTCAAACGGGTCCCTACAAGAATATCTACAACCCCGAAAACTTTCATGTGCCGAAGGATGGAGGTGGTGCGGGTAATATTTGGGCGTTGGGGTTTAACGCTGGTGAGAACGTTTATGAAGAGGTGATGGAGATGTTGGATAGAGAGGCAGATGGGAGTGATTCGCTTGAGGTACAGATCTACAGGCATTGGGGGCCCCTTGAAGGTTAAGGGGAGGTTTACTAATGTTATGTATAGGCATTTATGCTGCTGCACTCGATAGCTGGTGGTACCGGGTCCGGCCTGGGGTCCTTCCTACTCGAAAAGCTGAACGACAGATTCCCAAAAAAACTTATCCAAACCTACTCAGTATTTCCTGACATGACCAACGGTGGAGAAGTCGTTGTTCAGCCATACAACAGTCTACTCGCGCTGAGGCGTCTAACCCAGAACGCTGACTCGGTCGTTGTTTTGGATAACGGCGCGCTGACAAGGATAGCAGCTGATAGACTACATGTTCAGGAACCATCGCTGACGCAGACGAATCAGCTTGTTTCAACAGTTATGTGCGCCAGTACTACGACTTTACGGTATCCTGGATACATGCACAATGATCTTGTGGGAATTATTGCGTCGTTGATACCTACCCCGCGCTGTCATTTCCTAATGACATCGTACACACCGTTTACAAGTGACAGTGTCAATCAGGGAAAGACGGTTAGGAAGACGACAGTCCTAGATGTGATGAGGCGACTGTTGCAGCCGAAGAATAGAATGGTTTCTGCGATGCCCACGAAGCAGAGTTGCTATATTTCTATCTTGAATATTATCCAGGGAGAGGCGGATCCCACGGATGTATGTTGTGGTCTTTCAAGGGGGTTGTATCGTCTTCTGGCGCTGATTATTTCTCCCTTTCGTTTTTAGGTGCATAAATCGCTGCTGCGTATCCGCGAACGAAAGCTTGCAACGTTCATCCCCTGGGGGCCGGCGAGTATTCAGGTCGCGCTGACGAAGAAGTCGCCTTATATCCCCATGTCGCATCGGGTTAGCGGGCTTATGCTTGCGAATCATACATCTGTTGCTACGGTGCGCATTCCCTTTATAACAGATGGGAGATAACGCCGATTTTTTTTTACTAACTTGATGACTGTAGTTGTTCGAGCGTGTACTTAAGCAGTATAACATCCTACGGAAGCGCGGGGCGTTCTTGGAGCAATACAAGAAAGTGGCGCCGTTTACGGATAGTTTGGATGAATTTGATGAGTCGAAGTGAGTTAGGTGCTGCCTAACCCTGAGACTTTCTTTATGCTGATGAAATTTTTTTTTTTTTTACAGGGCTGTCGTTCAGGACCTTATCGCGGAGTATAAGGCGGCGGAGCAGAAGGACTACTTATCACCTGAGGAGACGGGAGAGGGTCATGCCTAGCGTTTTTCAAAAGTGCATCCTGCGTGTATTCATGAACTATGGTCTATATGTTCCCCCCCGCTTTGGATATGCTGTTAGCCGCATTGAAAAAAGCAACAATTGTTTTCGAAATATGGCGTTCTGCGCGTGTGAAGTTAAATACCCCAACAATCAGAGCCGAGGCAAGAAATCCCATATCTATATATATATTGGTCTAAAATCACCGCTTCCTCTTAGCGTTCCTTCTCGGCCGGCCAACTACGTCTTCTATATCCGGTATTTCGGCTGGGAAGGTCTCTGTCTCTTCCTTTATCTCCTCCTTCTTGACTTTGATATCAACATCTGCGTCTATTCCAAGCGGATCGGTTATCTGCCAATTATTCTCTTCTGTTGTATCCTCTTCTTTCTTAACCACAACTTCATCTTCCTCGCCTTCTTCAATCTTAATCTCCTTTTTTATCTTCTTCGGTGTCACCGGTTGCTTGTTCTTAACCACAATACTCGCCTTGCACATCCCATTCCCACCTGTCGATTTCGGACCCATAGTACAAATATCACACCTCCTACCTCTAGGCAAGCATACCGACTGTCCAAACCCGACAAGCAGCCAGTTTATCTCCCGCCATAGCTCTTTAGGAAGCCATGACTGGAGGTATACCCTCGTTACCTCGGGTTCTGAGGATTGGGGAACCCATTTGAACATGTTGGCGATGCGGTGGACGTGCACGTCTACACCTATGCCCGTGGATTTGTTCCAGGCGCATTGTTCGAGGAGGTAGCTCATTTTAGGGCCGACACCGTCCAAAGACCTAAAGATTTATTAGTACAAATAATTCAGAAGATAAGTGTATCAGAGGAATGGGTTACATCATATCCTCCACCTCGGTCGGAATGTCTCCATCAAATTTATCACGTAGCACGACGGCAGCTTTTTTTATATACTCTGTTTTCCGATTGTGGAATCCCACCTGGCCGATTAGTTCGTTTAGTCTGGCCGGGGAGACTTCAAGGATTGAGTCGAGAGTTAGACCGCCGGGAAGCTCGGTTTGGAGACGTCGCATGGCTTCGCCGGTGACTTGGTCTTTGGTTTGGGAGGACATCATTAAGGCTATTAGGTGCTGAAAGCGTTTTACCTGATTTTCTTATATTACTATTATTGTTATTAATTAGAGGGTATGTGGTTGGGAGGGTGGATTTACTTTTGGAGAAACATCGGTCTGGGCGAGCCGCGCGCAGCCTACGGTATCTACTGGTGCGGGGATACGTAGACGCATTTCTTTGATTATGTCGTACATCTCCCGCCAGTTCGAGGGAGGGTCGTAGTGTACGTCTACATATTTTCCTTTTTCTTTTTTGATTTTTACAGTTTTTGATTTTGAAGCCTTTGGTTTTGGGTTTGGCGGTTCTGGGGAGCTTGGTTCGTTTTTAATATCATCTTCGGTTTTGATGTCATGTTCGGATTTTATGGTAGTAGCTTTATTGGTGGTGGTATTACGTTTCCGTTTTTTGGACGGTTGTGCTGCTGAGGAAGAGGATTTATTGAAATATGGCGATGTGGTATATTCATCGTCATTGTCATCGTCATCGCTAGAAGCTCTTTGCGACTCAGAATACGCGGATTCAAGATCCGATGGAGCGGATGATAGCTCTGAGTCTGAGATTTCATCCGTTTCTTCCTTCACTTCTTTTTTCTTTAATGACGTCTTTTTTGCAGGAAGTTTGGTTATTATTGTTGTAGTGGTGGTGGTAGTTACAGATGGACCTGATTTTGATGTCATGGCCCTTGTTTGGCGCGTTCGAGATTTCGGGGCAGGCGGGTACATCTTGAAGGCGGTGAAGCCGGGACGGGTCAGAATTCTTCGAATCAGAATGGGCGGGTATTATTGATGATGATATTTGATAGATTGAAGATGTAGCTATTGTAATTTTTTTTAGGGAGATGGTTTCATGGAGGAAGCTTGGAATGTGAATATTAATGGGGGCGGATTACATGATCGAAATCTAGATCGATCTGGTTGGGTAGAAGCGGTCCTTCCCCCGGATTTTGAATTTGCCCCTGGCTTCTCATCATTCTCGCTTGAGGACGCGACGACATGCAGGAACCAACCAAACACCTGGGTTGCATTTGCATGGCCATGGTTCCGTGATCTTAAAAAGTTAAATTCACCCACTTAAGCTTCCCCGGGAGTTAACTCCGTCTTTTCTACATACCTACCTACTTACATCGTACTTAGAAAACTATCTAACACTGGTGTACACCTGTAGCATTGACGACCTTTCTCCTTCCTCTTTCGAGTAGACGACACAGTAGTACTGATCATAATAATATATGCATTTAATGTATTCACTCCACAGCCAACAGCGCATCCAAACATGCCACTTTCAAATCATCATCTTCGACAGGCACACCCTTACAATATCCAAACGCAAGGAATATGCCCACTGTTCTCCCAACCTTTATCGTTGTGATTTCATCGCCGGATAGCGGTCCGATAGCACTAAACAGGGTTTGCCAGAAATACTGTCGTAACTCCTGATGGTCTGGATGCCAATGCCATTCATTGACGGATGGGACGCCGAGAGCGATGTCGACTCCCCAGGTTGAGATCCCGAATGGAGCTGTTAGGGCACCTGCCCAGTCTACCACACCGGTGATACGGCCGTTTGTAGTGTCGATGTGGACGTTAAGATCGGATAGACCTGGGTGGTTTAGGACGATTGGATGGGTTCGGTCGAAGATTCGCCAGAGCTGGTTGCGGGCGGCGTTTAGCTTGGCGTAGAATTTGGGCGGGAGGGTGTCGGTGAGGGAGGCGAGGCGGTCGTCGTAATCATGGTAGATTTGCTTCACTTCGGGGGGAGGGGAGGAACGGTTTGTCCAGGAAGCGGCGAAGAAGCTGGAGGATGTTAGTTCAGTACTTCACGTTTTATAGGTATATATGGCCTATCTACGGTGGGGTTTTCGAAGCGGGGTGAGGGAAGACATACGCAGAATAGTCTGATATGGTCGAAGAGAGAATATGCTTGTTCTCAGTTGTGTATAAAGTCTGCCTGGCTATTGCGAAAGCATCACCTTGGAGCGCATCCATAGTGTATACGAACAACCCACGCCACGACTCACAGAATACACAGGCAGGGACAAACCGTCGACCGTATATCGTCTTAGCACTGTCCAAACTCGTAAGATCGAGTGGTTGATTCGGTGGGCGGAATTGGACTGCTATGGAGCCATC
Source organism: Orbilia blumenaviensis (assembly GCA_036872755.1). NCBI lineage: Eukaryota > Fungi > Ascomycota > Orbiliomycetes > Orbiliales > Orbiliaceae > Orbilia > Orbilia blumenaviensis. The sequence goes on along the minus strand of JAVHNS010000017.1, from coordinate 199,416 downwards.
TGCGGCTATGACGGTGTAGCTGGATTGCCCTTGGATTGCTGTGGGGCTAACAGCTTGCTCTGCTATGGCTGCTGCATGTTCGTCACACTCCTGCTGGGTGGTTAGCTCGTTAATTTCGAAGAATTTGGTTATGTGGTGCGCGGCTTGCGCGTGGTATGACGCTGGACTTGGGATGTATTGGGCTATCTCCATGGCGATTTTGAAAAAGAAGTGAGATATGGTCTTTTAAACGATGAGATGGAGCGGTTCATGATGGAGAGAAAGTAAATATGTCTTTGTGATTAAAAAGAATAATGTATTTGAATAGAGAAAGACGAGAGAAGTGATAGTCCGCGAGCAGGTATTCCGGCGTCAATCGATCTTCTCCCATGTGTGGGACATGCATGCTAAAAATATATCTACAACGTGAAGGAACCCCATCTTAGCTTGGGCAGCCAGAATATAATGACTGCTGTCAGAGCCTAGAATTGGAATATTAGCTATTAGAGTCTTTGGAAATTGGAGAAGGCTTTGGAAGGACTTACTAATCCTATCAGTGCTGCAAAAACTTTCATTTGATACCACCATGTAACATCTTGTCCTTGCTTCAACTTCAGCATTCGGAGTCCAGCTCCTTGGAGACCTGTGGTGTTCTTATCCAGTCCTTCAGCTGCGATACGAAGGATATCTTTCTCCCCTTCTAGGTCGTCAGCGAACCGCCTGGAGTTTGCCTTTAGTTGCTCTGCCATCTTGAGGAGACTCTCTGAGAGATCTTCTTGCTCATGGCGATCTTGGAATAGTTGGTCTTCGGTGCTTAGTTCTGACTTTTCCTCCTTTTCTGGGTATTTCCCTAGACGGTTTCGCAGGACTGATGTTGGTTCATCTTGGAAATATATGGGTTAGTATTGGGGTATGCGATCTGGATTATGGGGGAAAGCCATACTGGAAGGTGCAGCAGTGGCTGTTGGAGCAGGAGGCGCCACAGTTGACTGAGTTACCACTGTGGGCTTCGGAGGTGCCACAGTTGGAACCGGAGTCTCAGACGGTCTATTTGCTTCATCTTCAACCGCTGGCGGGTCTTCCACTACGCGGATGATGGTTTTATCCTCCTATAAAGGGTTTGTTAACATATGCCCTTTCATATTCATGCGCGCTAGACATACGAGAAGCTCTAGTGCGTTTAATACGTCTTGCAGCCGCTTTACTGTATTCCTTTGAAGCTGCAGGTCTGATAGTGCGACCTGTCTTTGGCCGGGGTTCTTTCCCCCGATGACATCGTTCTCTAGCTGTTGTAGGAGGTTGTGCGCATACTCTAGATTCTGAATTATATCCCCATAGCCGCGGTAGTTCATGCAAGCCAGTTAGCATCTTTCTTTCTTGAATATTACTTCTACTGAATTTTTTTTTATTTTATTCATTTTCTTTATTTTTTTGGTTCGAAATTTCTTTTAAGGTTTTATCAGTTGGGAGAAAATATGACGTACAGCTTTGACCTTGGCCATCTCAAACACCGACGGCCTGGATGTCGGGTAGACATCATCATTTGCGGGAAATTTCTCCTCGAGACGGGAGAGTAACCTTGTAAGGCTGATATAGGTTTGGTTCGCGCTGCGAGAGGAGCTCTGTTGTAGCCTCATCTTTTCCTTTTTTTTTTTCTTTCTTGTTTTTATTATCGATCCATATCTAAGCTTGGATGTGGTGGTATTGCAAGGAAAGGTTTATAGTTGAATCCCTAGCTTGATTGCACATTTGGGGGTAAGGGAAAGAGCTGTGGTGATCTGGCCGAAACATCAGCGACAACGCAGATTTTTGGGCGAGTTTCGGAATTTCCCAACAAGACAAGTTTAAGTCGATTGGCAGGCATCTAGCTGCCGGCCATCCATGTTTAAAAAATCTTTTCGGCGTGCCTGGAATTGTCTCGATGGCTGGCTATGTTTCAACTGTAAGGGTCCACTAGGAGTAGATAGTGATGTCATTACCGTGTTAACCCCCCTGTTATTATGTGGGACCTCGTTGCATTGAACGTTTTGCTTGCTTGCGCTTGCTGGATCCTGAAGCTTCCATTGCTTTACAATTCACTTCGGCAGTCTAAGTCGGGTTATCTATATTCCGAACTTTTTTCGTCATGTATATCCAGACGTCATTGCCGCTAGATAGAGGAGCTAGTTTTGGCCTCATAAGCCGCTCAAGATTGCCTAAATCGATCCCGCAAAAAAAAAAAAAAAAAAAAAAAAAAAAGTCAAGAGGTTGACCAAGAGCGTTAAGGATCGTTCCGACCTATAGTTCGAGTGATCTTCAGCAAGGGTCCCGAGAATCCTTAAGAGCTTATGGTTCACATGTTAAAGACGGTATCTCATAGATCTAGGATTCGAGTACTTGCAGAGTTTTTATTCAGCGCGGTTGACGCAAATGTGTGTAATGTTACTCGTGGGCGGTGTCTATGCAAGTATATATTGCGACATCTATCCGAATATTCATAGTTATGAATAAAGTCATTCCAATTGTCTATTCAGCTTGAAGTCGACTGATCATACTGCTATTTATCATAAGGTTATAATTATAGCAGTATTACAATAGCGATACAATGCCTGCTCCCCTACATATCCAGAACGAGGGCTCAAACACTCACCACCACGCCCGGCGCCTCTCAATAGCTGACGTGACAAAAGAGGATTTATCCCACGGACCTACCGTAATCGTCCCCGGTTCACCATCAGTAGGCTCCCCAACCTCCACGACAATCGCAGAAACAATCGCATTAGCAAGAGATCACCTCGAACACCCTGCGGAAACTCAGGAACCGGCAGTAGAATTCGAAGAGGACAGTGACGATGTCAGCGAAAACTCGCAATTGTCAAATGTGGTCCCGGATTATGTGTTCGGATTTGATCTGGATGGGGTATTTTTGAGAGGTGGGAATGTGATTCCTGAAGCGAAGGAGGCGTTGAGGATACTTAATGGGGATAATGAGGAGGGAGTTAAGGTGCCTTATATATTTTTGACGAATGGTGGGTTTCATCCTTTATGGTTTTTGGTTTCGAGGTTGGGGAAATGCTAATTTTAATTATGAGTTTTAGGTGGTGGGAAAACCGAGGCGGAGAGGTGTCTCGATTTGAGCAGACAGCTAGATGTAGCAGTCTCGCCCGAGCAGTTTATTTGTGGTCATACTCCCATGAGTGAGATGGCTGCACAATATCACACTGTTCTTGTTGTTGGCGGTGAGGGCGAGAAGTGCAGACATGTAGCTGAAAACTAGTAAGAAACCTTTATATATATTCCTCTCACTAACTACCCAGGTAGTTTATAGATCTATGAGAAAACAAAGGCTAATTTAGTGGCGGTTCAAATAGCGGTTTTAAGGATGTCGTTACGCCCGGCGACCTTGTCAAGTGGAAACCGTCAGTCTGTCCGTTTAGAAAACTAACGGATGAGGAATATGCGAATTCCAAAGAGCGAGATTTTACGGATGTCAATATTGAAGCCATCTTTGTGTTTGCCGACAGCAGGGACTGGGCATCCGATGCGCAGATAATTCTTGAATTGTTGATGTCTAAAGTATGAACGAATCCTCCGACTTACAATTGGCTAATTATTAAGCAATACTGATCGCGTTCTGGGATATATAGAACGGAAGAATGGGGACCGTTTCCGAGTCTCATACAGAAGGGCCACCGATCTTCTTCGCTCATAACGACGTCGTCTGGTCGACTTCTTACGATCTTACAAGATACGGAATGGGCGCACTAAGGTTCGTGAAAAGTTTCTTTCGAGCTTCAATATAGTTTCCCTATATTCAAGTTAACATAACGGCTATGCAAACAGAATCATGATCGAAGCCCTCTACAAAGAATCAACCGGAAAAACGATCGACGTCACAACCTACGGAAAACCCAGCAAAGCAACCTTCGACTACGCTACCAGAGTACTACAACAATGGCGTAAAGACCTATTCGATGACCCGGCTCCACCACGAACCGTGTATTTTGTGGGCGATACGCCGGAGTCGGATATCAGAGGATCGAATGAGTATGATGAACATTCGGAGTCGGATTGGTACAGTATTCTTGTAGAGACCGGAGTTTATGAGTCCGGGACAGAGCCGAGGTATAAGCCGAGGAAGACGGTGAGAAATGTACTGGAGGCTGTGAAGTTTGGAATGGAGAGGGAGAGGCGGAGGAAATAGGAATCTGCTATAGAGGTGCTAGAGGGAGTTAGGGAACTGTTATTTAGATTTTTATAGACTATAGATATAGAAAGATATGGATTAGAATGAATTGGCAAAATAGCCGGGATTGAGTCCAACAAATGCAATAATCTCCCATTATCAAGGAACTGTAGAGAGAAGTTGCAGACTTGCAAGAAGGGTCTCGCGGTACAAGTCTATTTCGTAGTCGCTTACGTATAGGTAAAAAAATTATAATTTCTCAAGTCAACTTGGATTATTCTCAAGCCATCTCCAAGCTTACCGAAAACCCCATAAGACCTACATATCATCCAAAAAATAAGGTACCAAGACAATATATTGTTACCAAAATACTTCCATATAATTGGACCAGAACAATACTGGAAAACCCTAGCACATATGCACAACAGGCAGACCTGGTGAACCTCCTCATATTAAGATATATGTGTGCAAAACTGCCATCGATTTAATAGTAATAACAGTTGCCCCATAAGTGACATACAAAAAAGGTCCATAACCTGGTTCAATTATAGTCTCTGCTTCAGCATTTACAACTGCGCGCCAAGCCTTGCCAAATTCAACATCACCTTGTTGTATTATGTAAAACAACACATATCTGGACATACCGGACCGACAGATATCCCGTCCAAGGTCTAGAATGTATAAACACATAATTGTCCGAGTAATAGGTTTACAATGGAGATAAAAGGAAGGATAATCTCAGTCTCATTCATGAGTGCCTCCCTTAGTGGAAACGATTGGAGGTTAAAGGCATAATACAGGCAGTGCAATAGGTGTCTATGATCCCCGCGGCAACCCCGAATATTAATATCGGCGTGGTAAACGCTGCCGTGAATGTTGACAATCCCAACGACTTAATAGACACGTTTATACAGCGGCAGCATAGTAACACCGATCGAAATACACGGATCGCTGTAGATATAGCGCATAACCCCCTATCGTCGGCCTGACGTCCAAAGCCATGTTCGCTCTAAATACTTTCCCTCGGACAGAGGTGCCTGGGTATAAATACGCACCCGTCCCAGCTTTTTTCTTTCATTTCTTCTTTTCTCCTTCACCCTCCTCAATTACTGCTCAACATACTTGTTGGGCGATCAAGGCCATATCATCTTCCTGGTCTGAATTTTTAACGGGTATCCATTATACTTTCGCATTCCCCTCCCCCTTTCTTCTCTCTTATTCTTCTCGCTTTCTTCTCGACCTAGGTCACACTGCATCCTTTCAGCTACCAAAGAGATAGGTAAGTTTATCCCTTTCTAGTATCTTAATTTCTCGCTCGCCCCGTAGGGTAAGGCAAGTTTCCTTTCGTAGGGCGGCCGGTACCCTCCTCCTTTTATTTTTCTTCTTGCCATTCATGTTTTGTTGTTCCACGGATTTGGTTTGCCGTCTTCAGGAGCAGAATACCAGATTCCCCATTTCATTTTTGAATATCGAAAGCCCGCTTCTAACAACGATTCAAATGGATTCAAGTCTAGTCAATCATCCTTTCTTTCGCGTTCCTAAATGGCAACTCGCGGCGGCTACCAAGGCGGGGGTGGACGTGGTGGCGGACGTGGTGGTGGTGGACATGGCGGTGGTGGACGTGGTGGTGGCGGCGGGCGTGGAGGCTATCACGGAGGAGGTGGACGTGGTGGCTATGGAGGAGGCGGGGGCGGGAACGCTCAACTCTTCAGACCCGCCAATGCTCCTACTAAACCTGACGACCGTGCCACTAAGGTCGAAGGTGAGATGATCGCAAAATCTAAGGCGTTTCCTGACACGGTTCATGACGGTGACTTTCCGCCCCGTCGTGGATTCGGAACTACCGGCGAGAAAACCTTCGTCCGCGCGAATTATTTCCCATTGGTGTTCAAGCCTGGACAGGAATTCTTCCGTTATCAGATCAAGGTTACTCCGGACGAATCTAAACGCTCGGCCAGACGCCGTATTATTGACCTTTTCATCGAAGGAGCACTCGGTGATTTCAGCAACGAAGTCGTCACTGATGGGGGAAACCTTTGTTTCTCAGCCAAACAGCTCCCACTGGAGAGACTTAGTCTCGCCGATGGAAGGAAATTCCTGGTCAAGCTCTGGTGGCAAGATGATGTCCCTCCTGGCCCAAATCCAAGGTCCAGGGAGTACACTGTTCAGATTCGTCCAAACGGTTCCATCTTGGCCTCAGACCTCACCGAGAAATATGTCATGGGCCGAAGCAAGCACCGCGAACCAGGCCATGAACATGACGAAGATATCTCCAAAGAACTCATCCAAGTCCTCAACATTGTTCTTAACCGCGGTCCAGAGATGAATTCCCGCACCACCAGTGCTGGCAGAAACAAATTCTTCCACTTGCCCTCCAAGGGTGGCGTTTCTGCAGATCTTGGAGGTGGGCTCGAAGCCGTCCAAGGTTTCTACAAGAGTGTCCGTCCCAGCTTTGGACGAGTTCTATGCAACGTCAATGTTATCTCCTCCCCATTTTATAAGGAGATGCCAATGATGAATGCCCTCAGTCTCTTCTTTGGCCGAAATGTTGGGGAGCAACCTCTCCGCGATATGGAAAGGAAGCGCCTCACTAGTTTCCTTCGTCGCGTCAAGGTTACACTCCCACATCTAAACTCCAAAACTTGGGTTATTGGACAGGTCTCTCACCAAAGTGCCAATGAGTATACCTTTATGTCTGATGAGTTTGGTGAGGTTTCTGTAACACAATACTTCAGACGTAGTAAGTACCCCTCAGCTTCCTAATACTTAAGGGTGTAGACTGATTATTGTGTCAGAGTATGGCGTCGGCCTCCGATTTCCGAACCTCCAGTTATTTCAGTCTGGGGGCACTATGGTCCCCATGGAGCAGTGTACCATCGCTCCCGGCCAACCATACCGTGGCAAGATATCTGAAAACCAGACTTCCAATATGATCAGATTTGCTTGGTATGTACCCCGGTAAAGAGTCGGCCTCGTTGATATCTAATTTTCTGATTGCTCGCAGCCGTGACCCAACAACCAATGCGAAGATCATCACAGAAACTGGATTGAATACTTTGGGCTTTAGCAATTCGCAAAATTCTATTCCTGTAAGTTAGGCGGCTACCGTTGCTTTTAGAAGGGAATCCAAACTAACCTCGCCAAAAGTTCAAGTTCGGGGTCAAGGTTGACCAGAACATGGCTGTCGTCCCTGCACGTATTCTTCCTACTCCCCCGATTCAATATTCCAACAAAACCACGGAAGTTGAGAAAGGGAGGGGACAGTGGAATCTTCGAGCCCTAAGGTTCTATAGAGGGTGTACTCTCAGTCGCCTCTTGGTGCTCTCCTTCGTTAATACTAGGGATCGAAGTTATACCTCTGAGAACGTTTCTCAGCTCGTTGCGCAATTTCGGGAAACTTGTCAGGACCTTGGAATTAATCATGACAAATATGACAGATCAGCTTGCCGAGATGAGAGGATGGATGTGAATGGCTCGGGCACCGATATCGAACCTTTGTTCCGACGATATGCCTCCAGCAAGCCCGAGCTGATGCTTATCATTCTTCCAGATGAGATCAAGGATTTGTACCAAAGAATCAAGTTCCTGGGGGACGTGAAAGCTGGTAGGGAAAGCGCTCGAATACATGTAGCGAAGACCTCACTGACGTCATTTTGGTAGGTATCCAAACGTTCGTCGCACTGTATAGCAAGGCTTCGAAGGGCATCGACCGCCAAGGAAACAAGCAATACTGGGCGAATCTCCTCCTAAAAGTCAATATTAGGCTCGGAGGGGTCAACCATATCCTCCCAAAAGGCTCCCTTGGGTGGCTTTGGAGTAAAGATGGTAAGGTAAGAAGTCTTCACGGAATATCTTGGGAAATTTTTGTAAGTCGTGGGTGCTGATGTCGATCCCCCCCTGTAGCCGGCCATGTTGGTAGGAATGGATGTCACCCATCCATCCGCGGTAAGCCCACCAGGTACCCCTTCTATCGCAGCCGTTGTTGCGAGCTGTGATGGTACTTTCATGAACTACCCAGCATCTCTTCGCATCCAAGAGAAAGGTGAGATGATCAAAGAAGTTGGAGAGATGTTCGCCGAAAGGTTGCTTCATTACCAACGCACCATGGGATGTAAGCCGAAGACGGTCCTTATTTATCGAGACGGTGTTTCCGAAGGCCAGTACCTCCATGTTCTGTCCCAAGAGCTTCCGCAGATTCTTAAGGCATGCGAGAAAGTCGAAGCTGGTTATCGTCCCCGCGTCACCTTGGTTGTTGTAGGAAAACGTCACCACACTCGCTTCTACCCTACCGAAGACCAGATGGCGGATGACAGAAAGAATTGCCTTCCTGGAACCGTTGTCGACCGCGGGATCACGGATGTGTATAACTTCGACTTTTTCCTCCAACCACACAAGGCTCTTCAGGGCACGGCGAAGCCAGCTCACTACTTCGTGCTTCGATGCGAGAATTTTTATTCTGCGGATGACTTGCAGAGAATGGTTAGTTGATCCAAAATCGCCGTAGGCGCAATGTTGATGTTAAGGGGTTCGAACTAACCTTACTATTACAGACGATGCACTTGTGCCACTTGTTCTGCAGGGCTACCAAGTCGGTCTCGGTTTGTACACCCGGTAAGTGCTCCTGACGCCATTCGATCACCGGAAGCCGTGCTAACTTCTCTCCCAGCAAAACTGGCTGATCTTGCATGCGATCGAGGCCGAATTTACCTCCAATCTATCATGGATGGCTCCGAGGCTGCGACTGACTCCGGCACTGGACGACCTGAAGGTCCGAGGGATGTTTTCGAGAGAGCCACTAGGGTCTGGGGTAACGGTGTTCATCGAGACTTGGCCACTTCAATGTTTTACATCTAAGTGGTTAAGTTTTGCTCGCTGTTGCTTTCGTCTTCCTCTTATTCTTTCTGCAAAATGCTTTTATTCGTTTTTTTTTTTTGATCCTCAATTCAGAAGGATTCTCTGACTGCTGCGTTTTTCATTCCCCTTCTTATTCGCAATGTTTTCGTTTTCGCTGCAGCAATAATGTTGCTCTTGTTCAAATCCTGTGCCGTTGTTTCTTTTTCAAAAAATTCATGTCTCCTATCGGCTTTTATCATGCACCGTACCGGGTTATGGATGGGTGGAACCCTCGGGACTCCGTGCAACCATTAAAACGTGTGATGGACCATTTCCGGTCTTTCAGCGGCCTGTATACACAGCGTGTTTATTATCGATAACGATGGATAGCTATAAAGGCTCTTAATGGGGGAAAAATGGGAATTTCTTTCTTGAAAAACAAAAAATAATAAACGAATGACTAAGTGAGTGTGAGTGAGTGAGTGAGTGAGTGAGTGTAGAGGAAAGAAACGAAGGTTGATGGGATGGTCTGGGTAGAGATCGTGTTGGGTGTGTGGTGTTTCCCCAAATAGGATGTTAATTATAAAAGGATCCGATAAAAACCCCAGACCGATTAGGGAAAGTGCGGAGCTAACCAGAGGGCCCATGTGTCGAGATCTAGCCAGAACCTGCTGGTATATAAATTTTTTTAAGAGTTTTGAAGCCCCCAGCTCCAGCGGTCTACGAAACGATGCACCTTGATTTGATCAAAACCCCCATTCGAGTCGAAGCCTTTTCCCCGCAATTTTTGGTATCTCATAAACGGGTTATAAGAATTTAGCTCTACCAGCTAGCCACTGGGCTCACCAGTCTATGATAGTAATGAATAGATATATATATAAGTAGCAAAGATTATATTTCGAATTCCCAGAAACCCATTACATTATCCTATCCATGTAGAAGTAGTAAAAAATAAAGTACCAGTAGTGTTTCTCATAAAAAAAAAAAGAAAGCCCAGTAAGCGTTTAAACAAGAAAAAAAAAAAACCATAAAAAAAGGCGAAACCCCGGTTTCTATTTGCGCGACAGCAGAGCAAGACTTAAAAAAAGGGCAAGGAAACAACGAAGCACTAGAAAACCCCCCACTTCTACCTCTAGTCGAAGAGGATGGTGATGGTAGTGATATGAACTGAATTTGGAGGAAAAAGCACACAACTAAAAAAACTCCAGGGACCGGAACAAGCGATTAAAAAAAAGCAGGGCTGAAGGGTTTCGACGAGGAAGGGAGCGGTCTATCTGATATCATGACAGGCAGGGAAAAAACAAACTGAACACCAAAGTATAACTAGTAAACAGGGCAGGACAACTATCGTTAAGCAGTAAAGAAAAGGCCAGAAGGATGGGGAAATAACAAGTAAAAGAAGAGAGCCAGCCAAGCCCGGTTTCCCCGTCTATGTTTCCCCCCTAGGATAAAGGAATTATTATATCGATTTGGATTCGTTTATAAGAAAAAAACCTTAGAAATGAAAAGAGGAAGATAGCGGAGAGTTGTAGAGAAAGGATTGAGGGGAGGTGGGGTTTTCGATTTCCAGAGTTGCTGCGTCGGACCTGGTACAGCAGCGGTATGAAAGAGAAGAAGAGGATGACTATTCGGGATTTTGCGGGGAAAGGCAAGGGTGGAGGAGGAGGAGGAGAGCTCGGAGATGTTGAGAATTGAAGAGGAATAAGAAAAAGGCGGAGAAGAAAGAAAGGAAAAAACTGGGGTATCGTGGGGGTGGTTATTTGTGCAGAAGTGGTGTCGTCGTCGGGTGTAAACGGCTTTGCACTTTTTTATGCAAGGCAGCGCGAACGCATTGATAGATTGTGGGTGTGTATCAGTAATCGAGAGTCAATGCAATGCCGTTCTACAGCGGAAGTTGGGTTCCTCCTTCTCCTCAACAGAATTCATTTTGTTTTTTTTTTTTTTGTGAAAAACACCACTTCGTTCTGTCTTTTCTCCTGGGAGGTTCCGCGGTTTTGGGGAAATCGTCTACCGTTTCTCTCTGTTTTAGAAGGATATTGTTAGATTCTGCTATGTGAAATTTTTTATGTATTTTTACTTCTTTTTTATTTATATGTTTTTAGACTCAGCGCCTTCGATGCCTGCCCTGCCATTGGGGATAATACCTACATCGAACAGTTCTCAAAATCCCTTGCTAGCAGTGCATTCTGTGCCCGTCTTGCGGCCTCAGCGACTAGATTCAAGTCCTTCAGGTACGACGAACTTGGCTCGTGCTTTTTGTTCGGATCCCTGGCCGCGGTTGCAGAGTGATGATCGGCAGTGTGGGTCGGGGTTGGAGATGGGGCGAGAAGGTCATCCGGGTTTTTACCACCGTATGGTGATAGATGCGACGACATTGTGTCGGTTTTCTTGTGTGTGTGGGTGGGTTTCTTTGTTTTTTGTTTTTATATGAAATGTGAATTTGTGGGGTGTGGTTGTGGTTCTTGTTTGGTGAGGTTTTTCTTTGGGATTGCGGGATCGAAGGTTGTCGGTTGGGGGGAGTTGATAACGGTAGAAGGATTGGGGGGTGGACAGACTGAGGGGTCTTTTCTCTTTCCCTTGCAGCTATTATCTAGGAAGATCCTCTAGAAATCCCTCTCTTCACATACACAGAGGTGGAGAAAGAGAAGAAAGAAAGAAAAAGAGGTAGACGGAGACGGCAAACACAGAAAGAGCTGAAAAGAAAAAAAAAAAAAAGAAAACGGATTAAAACAAAGTGAGAAAAAAAAAAACCCGAATTAAACCAGAGTCGCAGGTGAGAGGATTTGATAGAGATGATGGAGATGCCGGGCCGTGGGAAGGTGCCTTCTGGGAACGGGGCTTTAGAGTTTCTCGGGAAGATGGGAGTGAGAGAAAAGCTGGAGTATATTGTTCCTCGGTAAAATATCTGATTGGCAGCCTGGTCTGTTTCGAATCTCCTTCTGTTTTTTCTCTCTCAAGTGTTTTTCAAGAGAAGGAAAGGGAAAAAAAAAAAACGGCCTCTCTTTCTTCGTCTTTTTCTTTCTTTCTTGTGACTCGAGATGGTTTATATTATCAAATGGCAGGAGATAAAAAAGGCCTGTCGGAGGGAAGGAAAAATAAGGGCGGGTGCTCGAATGGGCAAGAGTCTTTTTTCTTTGCTTTCTATTTTTTATTTTTCTTCTTTCTGTAGGCTTTTTGATAGCACTGCGCGGTCTTACACGGCGGCGGGCGAAGAACTGAATCCAGAAGCCGGTGGGGGGATTGTTTTTTCGAAGCTAAGCTCAAGTAGCGGCACTAAGCAAGCCCAGTCAGTGCATACGAAAATAAATGGAATCGAATCAGAGAACAGGGTTCGAAAAAGGCGAAATGCAACGACGCAAGCCAGCCTTATATGATATCGTCGGCGATAAGGAAAGGGGAGGGAAATAGGATGGTAAGAAGTAAGAAAGTAAGAAAGTAAGTATCGAAAGGAGGACTCAGAATGAACCCACCCCCGGATAGATGCTTCAGATATATATACTTTAAATATAGTATATATTATTATACACCGGGGAGGGAAAAGTCCGGTCGAGAGAAGGAAGAAAGAGAGATATACGCAATACGATACAATGGGCAATCAAATGCAAAAGAAACACCCGCCGTTGAATTGATCCCCACTTACCCGTTATTTGCCAAAAAGTGAAATCTGACGCCAGTTCGAATCGAAAGACGAAGAAGAAGCAGAAGAAGAAAGGAGCAGCAGGAGCTTACGGAAGCTACTTAGTTTCATATAATATAATGCAATTGATGGGAGAAAATCCGAAAGTCTGCTGGTGGACGATGGGGTGGCCCTCTGAGACGATGTGGCATTCAGCAGTAATTAATAGTACCGTTACCCTCAGACGTCCTCTCTGATCCTGTCCACTTCGTTCGTTCGAGCTCTCCAATTTTTCCGTAGATTGGCATGTGTGTATGAACAAGGAACATGGAACCAGCCAACTGGCAGAAAGCAGCAAAAGCAAGAGAAGGCGTAGACACCCCGGCTGGTCCGGAGGTTGGCCCTAAGAGCTTTGGGGCAGGAACATTGACAAGGGCCCTCCGTTGGTTGGAAATAAGGTCCAAGTTACTTCTGCGGGACGACGACCAAAAGACGACGAAAGACGAAGTTTCAAGGTCGTCGGGATGCTGCTTTTGGCGATAGCTGGGTATCTGCAATTTCGAGAATGCGCATGTCAGAGTCAGGCTATGCACCGTGCCCCATACCTGTATGTATGGCCCTTCATGCACTGTGGATGCAAATGCATGGATCTTTTCAACCGACAGCTTGCTGCTTGGAGTTCCCCCACCCCGCTAGTCAGACCCGGCCGTGGCTCCATCAAATCGAGTAAGCTTTCTTTTCTTTCCTTCTTTTGTTTCCTTGAAGCTCGGTGCTCCATCTACTCCTACCACAAATATTGACATACCCAGGCCTAGCTTTGATACACCCTTGCCGCCTGCTTGCAGAGCATCATACAGGGCCCTCGACAATGCATGGCTTGGTCCTCCGTAGACGAAGCGATTGGGGAAGAAAAAAGGATTTCGACGGGTAGGCCGCAAGTAGGCGGTGGGATCCGATTGCTTGAGGTCTAGCCCGCGGCCGGAACAGCTCTGGCGATGTCGCAATTCCTGTGGAGGTCCTCGAGATAGCTCCGGATCGACGCTAACGGCCCTCCTTCTTGCTTTGTTTTGATAACCACATACTTCAAATCCAAAAAGAACACAAATCTATCAATCTACCAATCGATCAATCGGTGCGCAAGGATGATAATTCGCATACGGAAAGGAAAAAAAAGAAACGTAACGTAAGGGGGATAGATAAGTAAAAAGTACTTAGTTAGCTATAGCAGTAGAAGTAAGTAAGTCAAGTAGCATGTAAACAACTCTCCGAAAGGGTCCTGCTAGCTAGCTAGGTACACAGCTAGTGTAAATTTAAACATATCCTGTCTAATCGAATTGACAAATCATAACTCAAATCGCAGCCGTTTTAAACCCCGAACCAATTCCACAGACACAAGTATCTACAGACTACTTAGACATACCACGTACTACCTTCGCTGGCAGTGGTGATTCTGCACAAGCAATCGACATGATTTCTCGTTTTCCAGTTGCAGTGCAGCAACCGCGCACACACACAGGCTAACTGCTAACTTCCCCGGCCGTAACAAGCTCTCTCACATCTCCTCACTCTCTCTTTCGCCTCCCCTCCCCTTCCCCAATTGCAAGAACGCCTCTTATGTTTCATGCACGAACCGGAAAAAAAGGACGTCCGCCCACATCCTGGCAATCATCAAAGCTAAAAAAGCTAGTAAGAAAAAAAAGCTGCAGGGCCCGAAAAAAAATGTTCTGGAAAAATTCACCTAAATGTTTTTTTCAGGGGTGTGTTACCTTGAGGGAGTTGGAAAGGCTTAACTGTTCAGATGAATGAATATTCATGAAACGACTTCGAACCTGGTTACTTTCCACACGCACGCACGCAAGTAGGACAAAAAAACGCCTTCTCGGGTCCTGCCGAAGGGGAAAGAAACGGGGGGGTTTGCGGAAAAGGAAAAAAAGAATACAGGAACAGGCCATGATGGTGGGAAGTAAGATGTCATCTTTCTATAACGGCTATTCTGGATGATCAATTGGCGAGGGCCCGCGCCCGCCGTCAGGAACGAAATTATGGGGTGGCTTTAACTACAGACCACTTTTTTCTTCTCCACGGTAATACCGTTTCAACAAAAAGAGGGCATCACCAAAAACGAGGTTTTACACCCGTAAGACGAACGCCTCATCCAGGTGCCAGCCGCAAAAGTGGATCCAAAGAAGGACAGAAATTTAGAAATTTCAAAATAAGTTACTTAAAAAAAACCTCTTTTCCAGATCAAGGCCTTCGGACGAACGAGCCCAAGTTTCTTTTAACGACCCACCGCAATCCGCTGGGAAACAAGCGCGAATGAACTTAGCTCTTGACTTCAAGTAACCCTTCTTTATTTCTTTTTTACTTTGTTTTGTTTTTTGAAATGTAAAATCTCGCAAGAAATCCCGGAATAACCCTTGCTGCAGCTCAGTGGGTCAAGATAAACCCGATGGTGGGTTCCCAGGCTACATTACTTTATATCACTACCACCACCACAACCTAACTAAGAGCCAATATAACTCTTTTGTCAACATAACCGGGGAAATGCAAGTACAGACCACCACCACACAAGGTCGAAACGATTGGTGATCAATGGTTCCAGAATATCCCCCTTCGATGAAACTTATCGCTTAAGGTAGGAATTAAGAAGAGCTCCGTCGATAGAATCGCCCAGCCTGGGGGTAACACTGTCGTTTTTTTTATGAGTCTTTTCGATCTCTGTGAGAGAAAAAAAAGGCCCTCTCGTTACGTGTTTACGGAAAGAGGTCGCGGCTATTCCGTTGACAGCTTGCTTTTTGATCCAAACTTATCCTCTAATCGTTTTCTTTATTTGTTTTTTCTTCTTTCTAACCTTGCCCGTATCGGCCCGGTATTTTTCTTCTTTCGCTTTTTTCAAGAAAGCTCAGGCTGAACCCCAGATAAAAAAATGAGGTTCGGATGGGTGAGTTGATAATCGGCCCTAGATCGATCCCTCGGCTGGTGGGTGGTAGTTCTACCATCGGGGTTTCTCGGGAAGGAATGTGAAGTTCCGTCCGGCCGCGTTAAGAGGATCGGATGCCAGAAGCCATGGCTGGAAGATACATCGGATGTCGATGAATTGCATGCATATACTTGCGTAGCTGTCGAAGCTGCAACAAATCCTTGTTTGGTGTCTCGTGGTTTACTTCTTCATCGATCAATCGTTAAACTTTAGATCGTAGTCAAATTCACAGTATTATAGTAACTCGCTCAGCAGCATATAGCTTTAGTAATTACTTGTATTCGGAACTGAAATAAACTATAATACATGAAACACACACCAGGGTAAAGAAAAAGGTGCAGCAAAGAAAGAAGTATTGATTAGTAGAAGAAGAAAGAAAAAAAGGGAAGAATAGGTGAGTGAAGGGGAGACAAGGAAAAGGACGGCAATTCTTCATATCTGAGGGTGTGAAAAGGTTCTCAGAGTTCTAGCTTGACCGGTGTGTGGCTGTTTTGTTTTTTCCTGAAAGAAAAGCGTTCGATTTTTTTTCGCATTCGTAGAGCGTAAAGGGTTTTACATTTCACAACTATTTCTTGTAATGGCTGCTAAGTCCTCCAGATGCAGTAGGGAGAGTGAAGTAAGTGAGAGG
Source organism: Orbilia blumenaviensis (assembly GCA_036872755.1). Taxonomy (NCBI): domain Eukaryota; kingdom Fungi; phylum Ascomycota; class Orbiliomycetes; order Orbiliales; family Orbiliaceae; genus Orbilia; species Orbilia blumenaviensis. The sequence continues at coordinate 183,215 of JAVHNS010000017.1, read as the reverse complement.
CGGGTGGAAGAGGAAAGGAAATTTTTCATATACGTCGACGCTGGAAACCCGACTGGCAAGACCGCGAAGAAACAGAAAAACAAGGAACAAGGAAACACCACGAATTCAACTCAGATCATTAGAATAAAACAGAAGAGGGAAGAGATATAGGAAATAAAAGGTAGAGCGAAGGTAAAGGAAAGGCGCACAAAGGGGGGATTCAAGAAGAGGTTTAAGAGTTAAAGGTCTTATATTTGCGGTGCCCACTTTGACCGCCACGCTAACATACGTCGCAAAGAGAAAACAAAAGGGAAAGAACGAAACTGCCGAACAAGGAGGTGAAAGATTCTTTTGGCATGATTAAAATGCAAGCAAAAACGAAAGAAAGATATAAAAAAAAGAGGACACGATTCCCGCACGTATGATTTAGACTCCGGTCAGATGAAACGGACGAGGTATACTGAGGTCGTTCTACATGAGCCCACCGATCAATGCAGTTTAAGGGCCGAGAGGGAATAAAGGCGGTCGTGTCGAAGAGTGAGACTTCCGAAGTGGTATAAGCTCGTTGAAATGCATTTTTTTGGACATTGGTCGGAAACTCGTTTATATCAGACCGCAGTTTCTAAGGTTCTCCTGGATGATGATATCTAAAGGTTTGTTAGCATTATATACTCGAACAGAACGCTTGAGATTTGACTAGTTACGCACCATTAACTGCTGCCATGACGAATTTAATTTGTGTGGTATCAGTGGCACAGGTGAAGTGAGTGTAGATCTGTTTTGTTTCCGACTGGTTGAGGGAGACAAATCTATTCAGGATGTAATCACATGCAGCAGCATAATCATCACCACCTATCCGCGAGATAAACTCTATATTAGCGAAAATTCAAAATAAACAAGCTCTATTTAGGCGCAAGACATACCTTCGAAATCTGGGAAGTAGTTCTTCATGGGGGAGACTGGAAGCTTCTCCCTAAACCTATCAATCTTGTTCAAGAACAGAATGATAGATGTCTTGATGAACCACCTGCTGTTGCAGATGGAGTCGAACAATGTAAGAGCTTCCTGCATACGGTTGACAGTCTCATCTTCAAAGAGAAGCTGGTCGTATTCGGAGATGGCAACCAAGAAGAGGATGGTTGTGACATTCTCGAAACAATGGATCCACTTCTTTCGCTCGGAACGCTGGCCACCGACATCGAACATACGATACGTCAAGTCTCCAATGACGAATGTAGTTTCGGTGATACCCAAGGTCTTGACACGAGAACGGAGGACGTCCTGGTCGGAGGGAACGTAATCCGGTGTAGCAATACGCTCAACCGAGTCAAAATAATACTTAGCAGAGTCGTTGAGCTGGTATTCCCGCGATCGCTTGAAACATTCCTGGACACCTTGATCCTGCCAAAGAGCCCGGATAGCGTTGCCAACCTCAGCTGGCAGCGAGTCGCCTTCGATCTGAGCGGGTTGCATAAAAATGGTCTGAACATGATATTCGGATCGAGAGTCGGACAGCGGCAGCTCCAATGTTTCCATGGCTTCGAGGATGACACGCATCGACTGGACGGTATTGGAGAAGATGATTTCCTTGAAGCTCTCCTTTTCATCTCTGCTGTATCCACCTTCGTGGATAAGTTTCATCTGTTTTAAGATTGTGGACTTTCCGGATTCACCAGCACCTGGAATCGAGTTTAGCGGTTTATTCTTCTACATATCGTGCTGGATTCGAATCCGGAACGTACCCAATAACAACATCTTGATCTCGTTACGTGCGAGCATCTTATCCTTCTGCAACTGGGCGTTGATCTCCTCATTTCTCTGCTTCCCCTCCTTATCTTCAGTGGACATATTGCAACCCATTTTGAAGGTGGTTTAAAAACAGAATGCCAGCGGCGGAAGGGTATCGGGGGTTTTGCAATCGGTCAAGGTCGAAAAACCGGGTCGCGTATGAGATTATTGCGATTTCCAAATGAAATATCTAAATCGACCGAGTCAGTATGATCTGTCACCAAGAACCGACATGTATGTCCAAACGCCACGAGGGAGTGTAAATGAGCTCTTAATGGAAGAAAACATGCAAAAACGACGAAACTCGCATGGGGTGGCTTTTTACATATTATTCTGGAACGAAAAAAGACAGCAAATGATTCCGATAAACCCCCTTGCCGTGTTTGGTGTCCTTGCAGCGGGATAAGGATATCCAACCTTCAGGTTAGGAAAAGGGAAGACAGCCGCCACAGTGGGACAGATGTATAAAATCCAAAAGGGGGGAGAGACTGCAGGAACGCCGCCTTTCAATTTTGACTTTGTTTTATTTTTCTTTCCCTTTCGTGATGACCGGTAGACAAAATGACGATGGAAGCTTGCGAAAGTATAGGCTTTTTGGAGATGCTTTGGGAATGCCCGTGTCCGGCTGTCTCGCTAGCAACCTTGTTCGGACGCTTTTCCCAGCCCTCCGACAAATAGACAGTGAGGACACAGATTAGGTATCAAGGTGGGTCAGGTTTCGCGTAAAAGGGTTATCCTGTGCCGCTGCTTGACGGAACAAATCAAACACCAACCTTGAGAACAAGCTCTTTGTGGCTTCGAGTCCGTCAGAATTGGGGAAACGCAAGCCTCACCGAGGTTTGACAAGGCAGGTGTAATCGATGCGAGTGATCTGATGATTATGACGGAGGTGCGGCAACCCGTGAAGGGTTGAGGGTATTGGGGGTTTTTTACTTTATTCTAACGCTCTGTGTCGTTGTCCGGCTCTCTGATTCGCACCTGTACTGGCTGTCTTGCAGGCCGAGGTTTTGAGGTTTGCGATGAGGCGGGAGTAGATAGATTGGCGACAGGGAGGCGATAGTCTGGTATAGGAAAGGTATGGGGGGGATTGTGTTTAAGTGTGTGTGTTGTGGAGGGTATTCAGGGAAATGGAAGGAGAAATGTGAAGGTGAAATTACAATTAAATTGAAAATGCGCCAAATCCAATCCGAAGCCAGCGCAAGACAGGGAATCGGGGAAGTCTCGGCAGGCTCACAGGCAGACAAGCAGGCCACCAGCCGGCACGCTTCTGAATAGATTCTATTCAAGAAAGAAGGAAAAATAAGGATTTAAAAAATAGCGCTTTCTAGCGATAAGTTCTCTCCTTGTGAAGATGTGACAGGAGGTAATAGTGAACGGATGGAATTGGTTATAGGCCGGTGGATACAGAGTCGGTGGACTGGTGGATTGGTGAGAGGGGAAAAGCCAAAATGCAACGAGAGAAGGGCAAAAAAAAAAAAAAGGGAATCGAGCGAAACACACGGCGATGAACACGAAAGGAGATAGTGCAAGCGATCCAAATGGCGACACCGAAGCGGTGTCGACAATGATCGCTGTTTTAATGTATATATCTCGCGATTCTATGCTTACCGTATCAAGAAAGAAAAAAAGACCTAGTGGACGATGCGGCGTTTTCCAAGCAGCTTTACACGATTGGAAAAGATAAGAAACCCAAAGTCGGTATCGAAACGGAGCGTGTTTTCCGCGATCGAAGAAAAAGAGGTCAGGTTAGGATATATTTAATTCGTCGTTACGGGTAATTTTATCAGCCGAGTTGACGAGTTCGAGTTGGATAAATTTCGAAAGGAGTGTTTTTTATTTAATTTGGCGAACGAGCAACGAAAGAATAGACGGGTAGACCAGACAGGCACAGCAAACGACGGATCAGGACAGGAGAGGGAGCAGGCGAAGGAGAAGAAGAGAAGAAGAAGGAAGGAAGAGCGTGAAGGCGATGGGGATGGATGGATGGGAACGGGGTTTGATTGATTGATAATGAATGTCCCCAAAGGCGGAATGGACCAGTTGGTTTTAGTACCTGTATTCTTCTTTTGGCTTTCAGATTTCTGGGGGGTGCGCATCGGCCCAAACCTTCATGGGAGATGGAGGAGAAGTAGAGAAGGAGGAAAAGGAAATAGGAGTAAAACGGTGAAAAAGAAAAGAAAAAACGAGGTTCTTCAAGGGAAGAGAAGGCGAGAACAGAGCAGGGGGGGATATGGGGGAGGGTTTGGGAACATAGTCTGGTCTGGTCTGGTATCGCCAGGTACAAGAGATCATGTTTAATGTTAACTGTTAATGTCTGCTAATATCAGGTAGTCTCAAGTACCTTCACGCCTAATTTTACTAGCATCGGTACTTCTATCTGGACCCTCAGGACTTCAGAAAAGGAAAGGAGGCTTGCCCGCCCCAAGAAGAAAAAAGGGGAACCGAGATGTATCGAACCCCATCCCCATCCCATCCCATCCCATCCACCACCACCAACTGCCACCCCAAAACAAATCCACCATCCGGCAACCCATGAGACTATCCATGGATGGATCCCGAGCGACACACCGTGCTGATATTCTGCAACAACGACCACCACCAAAAAAAAGGGCTTTAACGGCAGGTCAGATGTAAAACAAAAAAAAGATAAAGGGTACTAGTACTGGTACATGTATATGCTTCCCATACTCTCCGCATCTCGACGTGGATATTTTGTACCTCTATTGTATTATTATTTAGTATGTACCATCCAACGTCAAACCGGGCCTGCAGGAGATTTTCTGCCACATGTCTGCCCGCACCATGTACGTGATGTTCACGTATTTCACTATCCTTATTATGTACCAATACCTTCATGTAATCTCTCTATTGTGGAGCTTTTTTGGGGGTGATAAGATATTCTCGGAAATGGACGACTATTACTTTTTTGAACCTGGTCAACGGAAGAAAAAGTCAAGAAAATCTAAAAGCAGAGTAATTTAGACCGTAAAAAAAAAAACCATTTCCACCCCCATTTTTGATCGTAACAGTTATTACTATTTTATTATATATTGAGACATGACATATCGCTTGTTCGCGGACATCATATCGAGTAGTTACAGACGGACTTCCATGTGCACCTGTGTCTGATATTCAACCCGCAGCTTGTCAACCTTATGACAAAACCATAACATCATGAGAATCCTATTAAAATTAACCCGAACAGAAAGGCATTTTCACAGCTGGTATCATATCATCGAAAAGTATCTTTTTATAGCTCTCCCTCTCCCTCTCCCAAAATATTGTCCCCTGGTGGACCCGGATCTATGTCCGTACTTTATGCAATGTCAATGCAGTGCCGGACTCTCAGCCGAGTGGCTTCAAAGGTCCATTAACCGAGAGATCCATCCTCCTAGGCCTCTTCCCTCCCTCTCGATCCCATCGACAAGCGACTTCCCAGTCTTGATACTCACCAGCGACAGCGAAATGTTTCGCATTGTCTCCAGCTTCACGTGTCTTGGTGGGTCCGAGCGGAAATGATGCTTGAAAACGTGTTTGTTTTTAGTGACCATAATCTCATCGAACAGGCTGGATGCTTGCTCGCGAACTTATCGAAATTTCTTCGAAAAAAGCTACTCCCCCAAAACTACTTCGCTTCAACGACCTTGGCTGGCTGACCTTGAAAAGAAAAAGCCCTTGGTGTGGTCTGGGAAAGGCAAATGTTAAAACTAGTTTTGTTGGCTAGGTCATGAATCGCTGCCGGAAGAAAATTCATGAGCCGAGCGACCGCGCGACCACATCTATTAAACAGGGGCGATGGGCTGCATCATGCTAAGGCTCCTTTGGGATAGCCCTGGGGCGTCGACCCACTACCGTGCACCGTGAAACCTGCATTTTCTGGGTTTCTCCCGCCAAATCCAATGGTCTCACCAGACTAGGCTGCCATTGGCAAGTCTCTATCTACACAGTACACAATTAACCCCAAATACAGAGTACAGAGTAAATTTTCTCCATATCGTTAACGTCGGAAAGATTTCCAAATTGTCGACATATCGTGCTAAATTACCCTAACGACGCCCAGTTGCAGCCCGCGGCCAGAAGCACCGCAATCCTTTCCAAAGCCTCCCGATCCTCCTCTGTGAAACCCTAAGAACAGGAGGACAGGCCATGTCAGATTCTCAAAGGGACGCCGGATGGGGAGGGTGCTGTGGCACAAACATGCAAATGCAAAATGCAAGCCTGAAGTCCAAAAAATAGGGCAAAAAATAAAAATAAAAAATTGTAAAACCTGGCTTACCTTCTCTTCCTCACAATCAATATCGATAACACCCACAACCTAAGATCATTGGTTTCAATTGCCACTTATTAGCCTCCTTTTTTTTCTTTCGCAAAAACTTTGATATTGCATCTCTGTTCTGCCATCTGTGCGGCAGAGCTCATGAAGATAAGAACTGCCATCCCTGTACGACCAGGAAAATCCCCACCAGCGAAGGAAGATTTCTAAGCGTCTGAAGGTAAAGAAAGAAAGAAAGAAAAAAAAAAAAAAAAAAACGTGGCAGCCTGTCTAATCAATAACTGCATCCCGCCTGCAGGAACACTGATATTTTCCCGTTTTTCTGCTCCTGTCATAAAACGAACTTACCTCACCATTGAACAATATAGGGACCACAATTTCACTCTTCGTGCTGCTATCACAGGCAACGTGGCTAACATCGCTGTGCACGTCGTCCACGATCTGTGTTTCTGCCGTCCTTGCCGCTCTTCCGCAAACCCCTTTTTATCCCCCAGTCCCAAAGATGTTAAATGATTAGCTTCAAACCCAGAAATCGTAGCTCGTAAGGCCCTGGGGCTCTGCGCAGCTGCAGGATTAGGGATATTTTAAACAAACGAACTTACCCCGTGAAAAGGATATCGTTTGACAAGCTACCTGTTCCATCCATGCAAATATGGCTATTCAGCAAAAGATCGACAAAACTACAATAGCTCAGGAAGCTAGGAAATCCCAGAAACCAGACTATCAAAATGCCACAAACTGGAGCATCTTTTGACTAACCCTTCCTTGGAACGGCCCTAGAATCAAGTTATCCGGCCCATCACGAACATAAAACCCTAAGTGGATACCGGGTCAGCTTCACCCGAACTTTAAACCCTCTTGCCAATACGTATGTGCGTATAAACGAACGGCATATGCCACTACCAAGAAGAAAAGAGAAAAGGGAGGAAGGAAGCTTGAACTGACCCGCCCAATTAACCTTACTCGAAGGCTCCGGCAGCGCCTTCAAGCCGTGCCAAAGTAAACTCGCGGCGTTCGCTAGGTTACTGGTTTGAAACTTTTAGCCCTCTCCACCAAAAGAGCTTTCCGGCCCCATACATGTACCCAACTGTTTCATCTTGAGAGAAAAAGGGAGCAGTAAGCTTCGCGAAATCCGCAAGCCTAAACTTACCAGACCTAATCATTTCATCATCCACCACCATCACCGCAAACGGTTCAGCTCTTATGAAACACGTGATTCGAGTATAAACTATCACATAACAAGGGCATACCCAGTTCCTCTGGCCGTCCATAAGACCCTGCAGCTGTTCAATTACTTGCTCATAGGCATCGTGTTTGGTGACGTTGGCGCCAAAGTGTGTTGCATCCGCGTGAACCTATCAGAGGTCTCAATTATATTTCCGTTACGGATAGAACACACACCTGAACATGCATTTTGCATGTATAAATTTTGCATGTATAATAAAATCGAGCAAACACAAAAAACAAACTCCTCAGCAAACAAAACAAAGGGGGACCGAACCATATTGGATAATAAGCGTCGTATATAGCTCGTAATAACAATTGATCAATCGAATAGATGAGTATGACAGAGATGCAACGGACCAGCGGATAGAGTTCGAAGGAAATGGTGCAATCTATATCCCCACGCATTCTTATCTTGCGCTAAAGAACAATCCAATTGCTGCAGCACACGCTTAACAATAGCCTGAACCGGGCCGCTTTTTTTCCCCTAGCCACAACCGATATCGCGATATGCAAGATCGGAACCGGAAGCTCAATACATGTATAACACAGAAAATCTCGATTATAGACAAAATAAAAAATAAAAAAAACCATACGCTTTTGATTACTCTATATTTTTTCTTCGGTCCGCCTTCTACAATGTTTTTCCCGCCTCTACTAAACAATTCACTTCATGATTCGCCGTGATCTATCATTATTATGTGCTTAAGCCTCAGCCCAGGAGATAGCCAGCATAATGCCGGCACCGGCAGCCATCGCCAGCGCTTGCACCAACGATTTCTTAAGCTCAAGCCCCCGGTTCGGTCCTGTCTCCAAAAGCTCGGGAATAACACCAACAGTAGCAATATACAAGAAACCACCTGGAAATGACATCAGCCCGTCAACGTTAGAAAAATATTAATATAGGGATGCTGTTATTATAAATTCTTACCGGCAGTGAACGGGAGAACCAAATCACCGAGAGTAGCAGAAGTGCCGAAGAGACCGGCACTTCCGCCGGAGCCCTGGGTGTCGCTGGATGGAGGGCTGTACTCTTGAATCCAGATACCAATGAATGTTCCCAGAAAGGCGCCAATCTACCATGTGTTAGAAGTAAAATAAAACATTAAAATTGAGAAGGGGTTGTAAATACCGCTGCGACAAATTGAGCTGCGATAGCTTGTCCCTTTGTGAATCCTCCCTGGATCAACAATGCAAAATCGCCAACTTCGTGTGGAATCTATGGGGCATGTTAATACGCATCCTCCATTTTCTAGGGGTGGCGTATTACCTCGTGGAAGAACACCGCGACGGTAGTGGTAGCGCCAATAGTAGGCCCAGCATAGAAGGAAGCCGCGATAGCCAATCCATCAGTGATATTGTGGGAGAACTGTCAAAATTTGTCAGCAAATTCCTGTATCTTCAGGACAATCCATATACTCACATCAGCACTATGTATCACACAGTAACATTAGTAAAATCCCTTCCGAATCTTTCCCGTGACGAATCCACTTACGCCATGTTAAGATACGAGGAAACCTTGATCGACATCCCGGGGGCCTTCTCCTCGGTCTTTTCGACGACAGAGTCACCCTTCTCCTCTTTCCCCTTCCTCTGCCTCAGCTCTCCCGACTTCTCCGCCAACGCGGTCGAAGTACCTTCAGCCTGGCTGTGATCATGACCATGAGAATGGGAATGACCATCCCCACCTCCCGCAGCAATTCTCATACCCTTATCTAGAACAATAAACGCCACAAACCCGACCATGATAGCAAGTCCGAGTAGAGTATTTCGCTTTTCCTCGACCATGACGAAACGTACACGTTCTTCGTGGACTTCACCCATGAACGTCTGGGGCATCAGGTGGAAAAAGACATCTCCGAGAAGGCCGCCAACTGCGAATGCTACCATGACCGTCAAGCTTGCTGGGTCGATATTAGCGGGTACGAGGGCAAGGATAAAGTCTAAGAGTTTTTTCACATCCGGATAGTTAGCTTCACTCAGCATCTGAATACTCTTATTGTAGATTTCTAATGATTTCACATACTCGGGGGGCCAGAGATATAGGCAGTAGCAAGCAGCGCATTGACAGCCGGCGATCCAGGGAACAATACGGCGAACAATTGCTTCGTCCAGCTTTCAGTCGTCGGTGCACTCTGCACCTTACGGAAGTTGAGCTCTTGAACAACCTCACATGTCTATCATTCAAAAAGTTACATCTTTAGCTCACATCCACTGAACGATTTTATTTTATTCCATTTTATTTCAAGAATTGAAAAAGTACCTGCAACTGGTCATCAATCTCCTGCAGCGACAATTCCCTTGGGTTCTCCAGCCATTCCTGCTTATATGCTGCCACGGTGTATACAGTTCCCAGCGCAAGCAACAGCCACAATGCACGCGTCACGCGGCGATTGAGCAGCTGTAACAAAGCCATTTGTCGGTAAATACACACCCTTATATCTCTATTCCAGTTTTTTTTCTTTCTAATGGGGCAAAAAAGCTCGGGTATAGATGTCGGGTAAGTTTTTTTGTGTAGACTGTTTGTTCAAGTGCGTAGTGGGATGCGCTGCGCTGCTTGTGCTGCTTAGGGCGCTGTGGACACAGTAACGGATGCGGCTTCGCGTTGATGAGAAAGGGCCTTGGCATGAACGGACCCGGCGAACTGCGATGTCCGACCGTATAAACTTGTACCTGTACGTACCCAGCGCTGCACACTCATACTGAAACAAACCATCCGGTCTTTTTTGGGCATTGGTCCCCCTTCCCCGAACACCGAGTTTTTTTAACCGGGCCCTATCATTGTATAGCATGGAGGCCTGAGCGTTTTATGATTCAAATGGAAAAAGGGTTCGATCTGTTTTTTCCCTTTAAGCCCAGGCTCGATTCGATTTGACAGTACCTGGTATACGAAACGCCGCAAACGCCCAAAACGGCAGCCCTATACATATACCCATAGTGTATATCCTGCCGGCCGGGGAATTAATATTCCAGCTGGGATCGATTTCCCGACAGGTCTATCTCTCGACCTCAGTCGGTTCAACACCACGCCAAAATCATGAATTTTCCTAGAGAATAGCAAGGGATTACTCGGAATGGAGAGGGTTTATTTAGCATATACATGTTTCGGGGTTCAACCCATTTAAAGAAAATATACCCAAGTTTAATTAAACATTGACATCGATATATCATGACATGACAACAACTTTAGGAGCCAAAGCACATGCATATATATGCCTCGGAGAAGCCGTGGAGATAAATTTAGTTGATACCACAAAATTGCGTGCACACGAGTTTAGGCTGGATCTGGCAGCTACCAGTCTCAGATATTCACTAATTAATAATACCAGACCATGCATTTTACCAGGGTTCGAAAATGAATAGCCTTGGTAGATTTATTGGTACTAATGCAAACATATAGCTACATAGATTTCGAGACAGTACGCACTCGCACACGTGGTTTTGTCGGACGGAGGTCAATGACCTGTTTCAGCCACGATAGCATACCTAACCTTACTCGGTGTTATGATGACTATCTCAATACATCATACCATGATCGATTATGTTTAAGAGTATTTTAAGTAGCCGGCGGGCCAGTTGGGCTAGAGCGTGCAATGCTAATCGAATGCAGCTAACAGTATAATATTAGCACCAGGTTAAGATCGTAGTAAGAATACCATGCAGTTAATTATTACGGTAGAATGATTTAGAGCACGCTCGAGCCCGCTCTTCATGGGCCATTGATAGGTGCTGTTTCCTTGGTCTATAGCATCGGTTAAATGCATATCTTTAAATTGTTAGACTTAGTCAAGTCAACGAAGTCTGAAACTGAAACTGAACAGTGTTCGAATGTATTGTCGTTACTCCCTTAATATCTGTTATAAACGCGGAACATAATCATCTGCCTGTCTCATACCCAGACCTCGACTTTACATAAATAAACCAAAATTTTGTAGTTATTATAATGTTATAACACAAAAGCCTGTCCACCACGAACTAAAGGTTGGTCGAGTATCCGTCATATCTTAACCATTTGTCGCTAGTCTCATTGCTACCAGAGCCTCTATCGCATTTTATATTTTTATACTATTGAATAATATCAAACCTCATTCTATAGCTGTATAAACCAACCTATAGCATAGATACGCTACCCAACTAGTGCATAGCATATCTGTGGGGAAGAGCTAGAGCTGCCAACAAACCTCCCATCCAAGAACCACATCTTAGGAACCGGCCGAGGAACCCAGTGTCCCAGGACCCACAATCTCTGACTTGTCCCGAAAATACGACACTGGTATCATATCACCGTCCCCGCTAATGCATCATACTAACTAAAATCTCACAAAAGTAAAAGCCGGCCCCACATTGGAAAACCCGTCACGCTCCAACCGGCACTAAGAAGAAACCCCATCCTCAACATCCGTTCTCCACTTAATTACGTACGTCAACCGTCCCCAACCAACCAACCAAAGACAAACGACGACGGGCTCGTAAACGAAATTGAGGCAGGATCCGACTTCTTCGGGTAGTAACTACTTTGTATTATACTACAAGTATGGATATCCGGCTTATGGCCGATATGTTTATGCAAAAAAAGAGAGGTTTATAGGTTTTTCGACTCAGGAAGATTCGATTTGGGAATTTTTCCTTTTTGGGGATGCTTGGTAAGAAAAACTGCATGTGGGCCTAACGGGCCCTTTGATCTTCAACAGGGAACAAGATGATCGAAGTGAGCAAAAGCTCTCTCAAATGTCTTGCTTAGATCAACAGGGGTCCGTAGAGTTTAGATTTAAATCGGGGTTTAAAAATAATCCACGATCTTATTTTGAATAAGAGTCAAAGCTTCAAGTATATAAATATGTATATAGAATAAATAGGTAAAAGAACAAGGAAATAAGATCTGATAATGTTAATACAAATGAAATTATGAACATCGTTGGAGCATGGATAGCATATCAACGTGACAAATCGTAGAATGGTAATAAAAAGTAGTAAATAGTGTCGTAAAACATCTCGTCGTAAATAAGTCGTAAAATGACAAAAATGAAATCGTCACTCTTGGGTATCAAAGATATTTTTACAAGGCCATTTTAGAAAGCAAGATACCTGGCGCCTGCTAAGAAGGGAAAAGGAAAGAAAGGAGATGAAGAAAGAAAAGGTAGTACAAGAAGGGTATAAGAAGGCCAAAAAACTCCTAGGTAAACAGTTTTTCTCGTTAGAGACTATCATTATCAGGCACTCGCATCTAACAATGCAAATCTTCACCGTGGACTTGCTGCCTGAGAGACTTCATTGCATGGGTGAATTGTTGCATTTTGGTAAGATCGACGTCTAGATTAGATTCAATGATAGGGGAAAGAACAGTGTCGATCCTTCCCTCAATAATTTCCGATAAGTGATTGAGATAACTTGCATCTGGCGTATCCTCTGGAACAGATGCTACAGAGCCGCTTCGCATGCGGCTCGTGGCCCTGCTAGCGTTATCGCGATCTCTGGGAAATGCCATTCTTCCAATTTCCATTTTACGGAAAACAAAGCACTTTCTGTCCAGGCTCCACACGAACTTGGGCGGGTATTTCGTCACCGCCCGGTAGACTGAAACCTCTTTAACGAAAGAGCGGTACTTTTTGAAGTCTAGAAGGACCGGTGGGGGCCTGTTTGACTTGTCGCTCATTGGTGATGTGGGAGGTCGGTATAAGGTTGTCTCAACTTGAGAGTCAACGTGGATCTTCGAGGCATCGCTATATCGGGAACTGGCGTTTTTCGATTGCTTGAGAATTGTGGCGGCTGCCTTGACAAAGAAGGGGAAATAGGGGATCGCAAAATCTTTGCACTGCGAAAAGAAAGTGACGTAGTTTGACTGGTCGAGTAGAGCTCTGAGCTCGGAAAACTCCCTGATCCTCTGGATTGGGACACAGTCCCAAGTCTTCTCGAGGCTGATAATCGTGTCAACGGCAAGAGCCTCGATGATCACGAGGCATGACTGCAGGTTTCCCTGGTCTCGAAGTAATAAGGCCAGGTGGATCAAGCTTGAAATGAGGTCGGCACGATCCTCGAACTTCGCCATCGCCAGAATTTCATGCTGAATCCAGAACTTGAAGTTAGCAGATCTTCGCAGAAGCCTGTTGACCCTCTCAACGACTGTGTCGGCGGACATCTTTTCAGTATACGGGGTTTCACACTCCCAGCTCCATGAGTTCTGCTCCTCGATTGTTTGCGACGTCCACCATAGAACAACTGTTCGGGTGTGTGATGCATCCCTGAATAAAATGAGATCAACTGCAGTTAGGTACTGAGCGACTTCTAACATGATGTTCTCGTCTCCAAAGAAAAGCTTCAAATTCTCTGGAAACGAGGAGGATGGGACGCTGTCGATAGAGTCGTTCAATTTTCTAGCTTCCTCCACTGCATTCTGGAAATTCTGAAGCTTATCTTTCATCAAAGAGTAAGCCTGGGTAAGACGGATCGCATACTGTGTGTGTCCCCAACAAGAAACCTCCGCGAGGAACATGAGAAGTAGTTCCCTTGTTGCTTCAGCTTCAAATATGTCTTCTGGTTGTGTTCGAAGCCACCTCTCAATTACTATGAGTATCCTCTCTTGGACTCTTGAGTTCCCGTTCCTGAACTGGGTCGTAAGACCCTTGAGCAGGATGAGAGGCGAAGTGAACAAAACAGATGTGCGGAGGAAAACGTCCGCGAATGTCTCATCATCCCCGGTCTCAAATGAGGTACAGAGCTCCATCAACAAGCAGTCAAATGTACCCGAGACAACAAGGTTCTTTCCATCTTCATGTTCCAGGACGAGATGATCATATCCGTCACTATCTTTGAGATGATGGACTTCATTTTCCCGGATTACTCTAGAGCTCCCAAATCTGGCTTTGTTGAAGGTTCCAGCTGAGGTGGAAAGCTGTGCTTCCTCAGGGATTGGAATCTGACGAATGGGTATAAAGTTCTCTGTTGACGTTTGTCGATTTTCAATAATTTCCTTCGGGAACCCTAATGCTTCTTGCTTCGATGGAAATGAAAGACGGGAGAACGGTCGATCCGTAGCGATGCTAAGGGAGTCTCGGGAGAATCTCTTCAAACTAGCTCTCCTTCTCCTAAGATTGCGGGTCCCGAGTCCGGATAGGTTCTTGAAGTCCCCAAAGTAATCATCGTCAGAAGAATCGTCGTCGAAGGCGCTCATTGGAGCACTGCAGGTGGTGGCGGAGTTTATCGTATGGAGATTTTCCAGTGAAGAGGTCACAGAGGCCATGGAATACCGTGTTTCCTCGACGAATGGCTGCGTGCTAAGAGAGCATGTAGCTTGCTGTGTGATGCTAGTATGGAGATAAGGGTTGTTCCTTATAATTTTGCTATCTGAAGAAGCTCTCATGAAAGACCTGCGGGGGAAGACGTTCAATGTGGTCTTGGCTTTCAGACTCGCTTTCTTACTTGCTTTGTCACCTCTGTGTTTCTGATCGTTGTCATGAACCGAGGAAAGAGTGCTTGTGGACGAGCCCTGTTTGTTTCCAGGCTGCTGGTTGATGGATGCTTTCTGCGGAAATCCAAACGCATTTGCAATCATAACGACAGGCATAACCATATCCCGGACATCATATGCCACTTGCGAAGGGTGAGAGAAGTTGGGCTCTGCAAAACTAGCTAACTGAACTAAAGGTAGCCCTTTGTTTTTTGTTCCCGCCCAGTCGGTTGAGCGTCGTGCTCGTGGAGGCTTTGGAAACAATTGTCTTGGATTCTCGAATAATCCAACAACTGGGGAGCCAAGCTCCGGGTTTGATTGCGGTGTAGATATGATTGGACGACTTATATTAGTCGGGCTGATGGCGCTGTCAGATGAGGAGACATCGCTCACGGATACAGATGATGATGCTGTAGAATCTGTCGAGGAGTTTCTAGTATGCTGCTTGGCAAAGCTCTGCGTCGGCGACCATTCTTGGTCTGTGTGTCGGTTATTTATAGGCTCCAAGAGCAGTTGGGATGAGGTTTGAAACCTTTGTGGTGTTCGAGGAGGCGTCAGGTGTCGGATGCTCCGTTTTAACTCCTCTATTCTCCTTGCCTCCTCTTCTTCACACTGCTTTTTTGAGTTTGATGGAGGGGTGATGATCCCAAAACTCCCTAAGTATGAGGAGATGCTTTGAGCTACGGATGTGTGAATTGGTGTCGACGGAGCTTTTGCCTTCTTTTGCCTGTTTTCTCCCGTTTGTTCCGCAACTCTGTCGGAACTATTACGAGAGTGCTTGATAGAATTATCCCGAGACAACGTCAGGTTTCTTTGAAAGCTTCCAGACCTTTTAACATTATATTCAGTATCCTCATGGCCACGACCTAGCTCGAGTCTAAGCTCTTTGGCATTGAGCTTCCGCCGGTCTGTGAAAGACAGCTTTGGCTCCGGTTCATATTCTCTCTCAGTATATTGTTGTTGTGGTTGTTGTTGTTGGGCATTTTTTAAAGCTTTATCCCGGGACGAGCTTGTCCCCAGAATTTTCGATAAAACTGCTGAAGACGGCGACATCTTTTCAAATTGGTTGTAAGAGTGACGTTTTTCATATGTTCTGCTTGTGTGACTGGCTAAAATACTTCCTTGAGCAAACTCCAAAGACTCGGTGATGGATGCCGTGAAATCTTCTTGAGCAAGTTGAACTGCTAAAGGATTGGGGTAGCTTGTCTAGTAATACCATTTTTTTTTTTAAATTAAATTAGCTTGCAAGCTCTCCCTGACATACGGTCACTTATATAGAAGCTACTAGGTAGGCTAGCAGGCAAAAAATAAAATAGAAACATGTCGTAGCGAATGAAAAAAAACGGAACCGAAGGAGGGGTCAAGGATGGGACAAAAATATGCTCAGGGAAGCCGAGCTAGAGGGAGAGAAGCGCCAACCTTGGGGTCTGCCGTGCAAGAGGTCTCAGATTTGTGCTCTGTGCTACACGATTTGGAGTCTGCTGGTTCAGAAATTTTTCAGTCGAGTCAGCTTTTGTGTTGTCGAGGTGTTGGTTTTTCGCCCCGGCTGCCTGTTTGGGCGGACTTGCTGGTCCATCCGCTTCCTGTTTGGGATGCGGCGGCCACACAAACAGGCTCAAAACATCCAACCAGAATCGATCTCGACTTACTGTTGCTCTTGTCCGGACAAAGCCATGACGGACGCAGTCTGGACTTCTTCTCACCACTCTTTTTTCGGTCAGATTTGTGATGGTGGTGGTTGCCAGGAAAATTTATCAGCAGAGTCTGCTGGGGCCGTATCACCGCCTCCATCATTGCATCTCCAGTGTCCTCTTGCTATTGGTAGAATAACCAGTTGTGCAGGCCGGGCGATCAGAGGGTGTTGATTACTTGAGTGTATCAACGAGCTTAAGAGCTAGCCTTGTGCAACAACCTCGCATTTGGGTCGGGCGTCTACCGTGCAACAGTTGAATACGAACCGTCTTTTTATTGTTTGTCCGTGCGGGTGTTCTGCAGTTTAGTTGTATTGGGGGCCAGGAAGCGCTTCGTTCGTTCGTTGGTCCTTAAATTGGATACTGTTGGGCCCATGAGGGGGTGGGACCGTCGGGCAATTTATCAATAAGCAGAGGACAAGAGAAAGAAAGACTGGTGTGCAAGTCTAGTAGCTCGAAGGCTTAGATTTTCGCCTACAGCCTGCTCAGATATCGATACGAGTGTTCGATAGCTGGTAATCGGTGTTCTTGTCGACGGTCTGGTAAACTAACAGCTTTGGACTGCCTTCTTTGGGTAAACAACGACCCCCCGGCCTGTCATAGGACTGGATGATCGTTCGAAATATCCCCGTCCTAGGCCTTGGAAACTAGGCGATGTCGACGATTCGGCGGACGGACAAAAGGCACTTTATTTATTACTGCTTTCCAAATGAAATTGAACGGTTCGGTCGAAGGTAGCAATATAGGCGGCAAATTCACTAGAGCTATCTTGCTTGGAGGTCCATGGACGCTCTTTTCTAGAAGAAATACAAATCTAGCCGAACCGAATCATACGCACATCATGAGATATATAGACCACTAGAATATATGGTCAGTCCATGGCTGATAGCGGGAATTAATTTACACATCCGCGAATTTAATTAATATCGATGCAATAGAATGTCGGAACATATCTAGAAGCATCGTCGTTATGTTCGGTATGCCGGGTCGAAGTCCCATGTCAAAGACACCCGCCTCTGCAGGCTGGGGAGCTTAAGCTTGTGGAACAACCCTGTCGGAATGTTGGGGCAGGCCATGGTATTATCGGCCATATGCATATCTGCAGCTGGCTGGAATAGCGAAGCGCTCCATAGCCGAATTCGAATGCCTGGACCATGGAATAGAAATAGTCGTTGGTTGTATGTAAAATGTGAATAGCGATGTTAGCTGTTAGGTACCTACCTAGTTGTTGGCTGTTAGAAGTTGAAATGTTAGCCATTAGCCGCTACCTAGGCCATGGTATCTTCCGCCAGAGGTCGAGGCCTGTCTGCTTCAAATTTATAAAGTGGCTGTTAATAATAATAATACTTTCTGTGACGTCTTGGCTTCGACGGGGGGAAGTTTATAGACGAATCGAAGAGCTAGCCGTCGCCTTGCATAATCATCTTATCTGTTTGCCCGGGAAAGCAAGAAAAAGCACGCCAATTAGCAGTAAAATCGCGAATACCGACCGGGCCCCACTTTGCATCGTTCTATCGTCAAAGTATCTCCGTCGAATGCTCGCCCAGGACAGTGCAGTTCCTGGTGAAGTCTCTGAAATTTGGCCTGGCCGAGATGGGTTGCGGGCATTCCTTCCTGCCTGCTGCCGTCACGCGAGCTCAGGTCGAACCTCCTCACCTCCCACTCCCAGGCAGGACTGTCACCTGCCATCCCCGCAGTCAGAATGCCGTTCTTCCACCAACTTCTTCTTCATCGCATTTCTCCTCTACGGAACCATCTACCATAGCTACACTCTATAGATAAACTTACCTATACTCCCGGCCAAATGTCGCGTCAGAGGCCTTCCTCATCACAGAGGGCTCTCCCCGCAGACCAACTTCAGACACAACCACGAACTGAGAATGGACAGCAACTCAGTTCAACATCCGTCAACGTATCACAAATAAATCCCGATACTAAGAAGCCAGCACCGGCACCTAACTCTCCTCCCGCTCTAGAAGATGAAACTTCGGGTTCTTCAAGACGGGATGCTAAGGGGAAGCGGAAGGCAGAAGACCACCAGGATGGCTGGTTCTCCCGAAACATTACAGCGAGATTCGGATCTTTGAGTCTCGAAAATAAGGGTTCGGTCGCCAGGGATCATCTTGCCCTGGGTATGTGTGTTTTCCCCTCACCTTCTACACGATATCTCTGCGAAATCGACATCTACTTTGGGATCGGGTGTTTCGGTTCCCTGGTAGCACTCATAGGAAGGAGAGACAGAAAGAAAAACAAAAAATCTATCACGGGCTAAGAAAATGCTGACCCGGCACCCACAGAGCGCACGTTCCTAGCATGGCTCCGGACATCACTTTCCTTCGCATCGATCGGCATTGCAGTTACGCAGCTGTTTAGGTTGAACTCGGCCATGGAGTCCTCAGACCCCGTTGTAGAGCAAGGTATGAACACCAACCCGTGCAACTGGTACACGACATACGATCGGGACATACGATCAGTTCTTTTTTCGAACCACTAAAGTTAAAGAGGGGGAAATTTTTTATCTTCTGTGAAAGCTTACACCAAGATGCCCACATGGCAAAACTCCAAAACCAGGCGCAATGACTTTGAGACGGATGGGAAAACCTCTCGGAGCAACGTTCCTCGGGATCGCTATTGTCGTGTTACTCATCGGTATTAATCGGTATTACGAAAGTCAGAATTGGTTGCTCAAGGGAAAGTTCCCGGCGAGCAGAGGTTCTATCGTATTCTTGACTGTTATCGCTGCTGCTGTAAGGATTGCATTTTATGAAACGACTGCCGGGTGCGAAACCATTGCTAATCGATGGATAATTAGTTGATCATATGCTCCTTATCAATCATTCTTGCTGTCAACCCGTCAGTTGTTAAAGGTTAGAGTAAGTGTCTGGTTTTATCGTCCTACCCTTTCCTAGAGATTGTGAAGTGAAGTATATTCCTCGTGATCTCGAGGCGAAAGGTAATGAATGCTCTTTATTTGTAACTTGCGGTTTTGGCGTCTTGATAAAATTTTTTGAGATTCGTATTCTTTTTCAGATTGGACGTAATTCTATATATTGTATTATCATAGCCATTACTTTACATGTACATTTAGTTGTATACCGCCACCATTAAACGCCAGCGTTTCCCGTAATTCATGACCTGATTACCCATGTACCGACACCACCCGCCCCGCCAATTACCCCATGTGCACAGACCACAAAGGACGTCTATTTGCAAAATATCTTCTTAATAACTCCAAACAGAAGCTGGAGCAAACCAGTAGGCGCATCTTCTTGCTGCCCTCCACCACCACCTTGGTGATTCTGGTCCTGGTGGTGTTGTTGCTGCTGGTAATGCGGCTGCCCGTGCTGCTGGTAACCGCCAGACTGCTGCTGTCCGCCATAGGCCCAACCATGCTGGCTCGGGTCCACCTCGCCGGCACCTTCGGCTTGAAGGTCAATGTAGATCCTACCAGCATTCTGTCCGATGCTGTATACCAGGTTGTTATCCCGGCAAAACTTCTCGACGGCGGGTTTGATCTTCTGGACGTGGTTTTCCGAGTGAATGCCCTTGCCTACAATGACAGTCAGGCCCCTAGCATGTTGTCGTCTGGCTGCTTGTATCCTTGTTGCGAGAATCTCCCTGATATCACATAATTAGCAAACGTTCATCGATCCATCAAAAGGGCTTCCAATTGGTTGGTTCTTCGTGTGTGTCAAGCGGGCCGGACATACTCTGCTTCTTCAACAAACAAACCGTGAAGGTCGATGGTATCCTGCTCTTGACCCGCGTTGTTTACTCGAAATATATACTCGGCAGCTTGTTTATTGTAATTATCGGCATTCGCTTCATGTCTCTTCGCTTCGTTCGATAGTTCTTTTGCGCGCGCTCCATCGCCGCTCTGGTACGCTTCGCGAGACTGTCCGATTAACTCGTGTCGTCGGTTCTGTTCGCTGCGAGCTAGGCCGCGCAAGCGATCGTATTCGGCCTCGTCGGCAGCGTGCTGGCCACCCCTGCGCTCCTTCGCGAGGGCTGGAAAAACAACATCCCGTTAGATCGATCGGGATCTTACAGCAGATCTATTTTAGATGCTTGTAACGAGGGGTAGAAATCTTATCTTACGATTTGCGCTCAGCGTTCTCATCTGGTACGACATTTTGGAAATATATCTAGTAGTATTGTGGTAGCGAACGTTCTTTGTTTTTTTTGCGGCGAAAAAGGGAATGAATGAATGAAGGAGTATGAAGAAGAGGAAAAGAAGGGAGCACTCGAGCGCTGTCGACTTATTCCCTACGAAGCCTCCGACAACAAGCGCCTTTTCCTTGCCAGTCGTTTTCATGCAGGTCCTGGTCATCCAGTAAGGTTAAATCCGTGCCAATGCCAAGATGCAGCCCCGGGTTTTGAGGATCTGGAGCAGGGCTATTGCAACAAGTACAACGCAGTGAGCTGAGCGTCAGACCCGATTTACAGGGTTGGATATCATGGATCTCGTAGCCTAGAAACACCATGCATTGATATATCGATCTATATCCTCAAGTTCAAAGCTGCGATTTTGTGTCTTTGTTCCCCTAGATTATACTGGCTGGAACTAAACTCCATCAATGGTTCAATTTGATATTGGGTATAACTGCGCAAATGTCGCCCTTCACCCAAGAGAACGTGGACTGAATGGTACAGGACTTGGCATTCTTAATGCCTTGAAACTCGAAGGGACTTCCCCTGAGGTTCCCTCAAAATCGTTCCCAGGATCTGCGAACGTTGAAGCAGATTGTATACTCAGACGGCGTGACATTTGCCCCCTAACGAGGTTGAAACTTGACGGCAATCAGCATACCGCACCTCTATTCCCCCGCTCATCTCTCGACGATATAAATCCTGCGACCATTTTAACGTGGAGATTCATTCACATGGTTCTGGCAGATGAGTCTTAGTCTGGAGAGAAAGGGATCCATACTGCAAAAAATGGAATGAGCGTTTACCCGGGTATCCGCACTTTCTTCGACATGGGAAAGCTGTCATTGATACCAGTTTTATGTTACACAAGCGGGCAGCTATCATTATCTCGATGTAGAAGTAGGTCTATCCTCTACGGGCGAGGCGACTCGGCGCATTAAGACCTGAAAGGCTTGGTGTTGAAGAATAATATATCCTCCACCAGGATTAACAACTAGAACGTGGGATTCGACAGCTAGGTCCTTACATTAAGGATGGTGATATGGTCAGAATAACGACTTCGGACCCAAAAACTTTACCTCTACCATTACCCGCACTTATGTACTGGCATAAATATCTCTGGGGTACTCTCACATCTGCTGAGCTCGCTATATCTCGGGCTGAGATAGACTCAAAACTCTGCAGCAGTACGAGAACCTGGCAACTCGCAGACAAATGGGACGATTATCCAATAAAATAAGACTATAATGACGAATCTATACAGAGAATACTCGAACAAGAGGCTAGATTTCTCGGTTTTCTTCAATGCATAGTGCCGCCTGGTAGTTGTGGCACGAATTATTCCGATGACGAGTACTATTGCTGAAGAGGACCAACCTAAATCGCACATTGCTTTGAGGTAGCATAGAGGCCGCCGTGCCGTTGTGGAAAAGATTGCAACGCCTCAGGACTGCTACCAATCCTGCATACCAGAATCGTGGCCTAATACGAGCACTCCGCGTCATTACCTTACCACCAATAATTACCCCGGCGTTTTCTCAGCCCAAAACGCAAATTTATGTCCAGGGGCCGACCCTTGCCAAATCAGAACGCCCGCGCCTGCAGTACACCACCTGAATCAACTTGGCCCAGCCTGCTGCTCCTAAAGGAGCGAGTGTAGTTTTGTGCAGCGGTATTGCGAACGCCCAAAGCGGCGCGAATATGCACAGCTATATCTTTAATAAAGCCTATTCAAGCTCTTTATTCAGATACTCAACAAACATGCTTTTTAGCCTTGTTCTCTCGGCCGTATGTTGTCGGTTGAATGATATAAACTGTCTTCGAATTCTTTGAAGCTGCGCAAGCCCGACATGATTGGCGGGTAATTCGATTGCCTAGAATTGTATATCAGCTTTTGCACTGGGGCCGAGCCTGCTTTTATACGCATATTTGAAATTTTGGTAACATATTTTGAGCTCGGAAACATACAGTAGATGCCTCTGGTATCTGAACGGAGCCACCCGCACCGTTCGTCTTCTGGTACTCTAGCACCGCAGACACGACATCCTGCGTCGTTTTATCCAAGACCTGTAAATAGTTTGCTTCCGCAGCAGGTTTCTGGTCGCCGAAAGGATCAGCCATTTTAATGGTCTTGCGGTGGAGACGAAATAAAATCTAAGCAAAAAAAGGAAAGGGAGTAACATACCAACACCGTCGCTAGGTGCGGTTTAACCGCCTCATTATTCACCATAGCATTCCATATCTCCTCTCCGGGTATATCCTCATCCATCCACGGCACAATAAATAGGGGGCTGTCCCATCTTGTCATCCCATTCGGTTCTTCATATCGGAATACCAAGTTATCCAGAACATCGGGCGCATACGCCTCCCGAGATTTTTCTTTCACTACTCCTGCTTTCCCTTCCCCGTCCCCTTCTCCTTCCTTCCCCTCGGAATCCCTCGCTACATTCCACTCCTTGCATTTTTCGGCCGGAGTACCGACGTATACCACACAAGAAGGAGTAAGGAGAGCTTTGGATTCGCAGTGAAGCTGGTACCTGTAGCCTTTGATGTAGTTCATCCCGTCGGCGATCACTATGTCATTGGCGGATAGTAGGCGTTTTACAGCACCGTAGAATGTTGCCCGAGCGTCCTTTTCCGGTCTTGCTTCTGTCGATTATACTACGAAGTGAGTAAGTGACCTTCGCTCTCTATATATAAAATCTCCACATCTCAAAAGGAAAGAAAGAAAAAATTCCACTGGGTGACGAAAGGGAACCCAAGGGGGGGTACCTCTGTAAACCTCCTTAGAAATCCCCAAACCCTCATCGCTAACAACGTGTACCTTGAGACGGGCGATTCGCGAATCGGTAGGCGATAGCTCGGCGATTTTAGAATTGAAATAATCACGTATCTGGTTAGCACGTGTGGTTTTGCCGGAGGCTGGGAAGCCGGACATCATTATTAACTAATTTTTGTTTTTGCCAAAATGCGCGCGCCGCACAATGTTAGTCTAGCCCAATTATAGTTTTCATGGGGTATGGCATGTGGGTGCATGTATGATGACTATCACGGCTCATTTTTGGAATGCGACTTACAGGCATGGCGGCAGTGGAGTTGAGAGCGCTCAAGGTTGAGCGCCTGGGGTGGGTATGGAGGGGTATGGTGGGGTGGATGAGTATGGGTTTTGTAGCTCATTCCAGAGTTTATCGCTTAGGCTTATAAGCCCTGGTTCATTACATGCGTCATGAAGCTCAAGCTCTTTCGGTAGCTGCGCAGCAATGTAATGCCGAATACAATCACGAGTACTCGAGCAGCTACAAAATGGTCTCAAAGACCACCACCTGATACGCAATCAACTGATCATAGGATTCTGAATTATTTACTAAAATTAGAAAATAGCTCCAGCTATCTTTTTTCCCAAAGAATCTTCCTAGATTTCTGATACTGAACTATTATGGCTAAAATTACAACAGAAACAACACAGAACCACATTATCAACGTGAACAGAATGCTCTAATGAGGCAACCACATATTATGAAAACTATACTAACCAGTTTACTAGCAACATACCCCCCAGGCAGCGCACACTTGATCTCGGATAAAAATGTGCCCCAGCCAGTTTATCCACCTGTTCATTGCCGCATACCCCAAAAATGCGGCGTCATCACTATGGTCGTGTGTAATCTAGAATGCGTAAGATACAGCATCGTCACGAAGTGGCTGGGGATACGCGGCCGCGGGCTGCAAGGTACCAACATTCCAGCACAGTTTCATCAATTATTAGCTTCACGTATGGGCCTAGGCCTGCGAACTAATCTAGAAAGAAAGAAAAATAGGTATTCAAAGGCCCATTTAAGGGCCCAGCCCGATGAATTTACATATTCAACTATAGCACAAATTGACGACTCAGTGTAATCCAAGAATTTCGGGAAGGAGAAAATTTATCCTTGGAAAAAAGGAGATCTCCCGTCATATGCTCCGCTGTCAGTATGCATTCCAGTGATAATCTGATTCAATATGGTTATTGTGATATTGCCTTTCAGAAAAGAACAGGAGATACTAGATATATATAAACCCTTGCAGCAACTTTGTAATCATGATTTTTGTGGTTGTATTATCATCTCCGTCTGGGTACGAGACGAATTTACTATCTCTTTAAGAGTTTTCCTTTTTTTTCTTCTTAATTTTCTTTCGTTTTGTATTGTCAAGTGGCCTGTGGCCCCTTTTCTTCTTTTTGGTTCCCCCTTCTTCAGATTATTAGTCATTTATATAAAGAAAACATGCTATCTCTCAGATCGACTCTGATAAAAATGCTTCTGCGAAGCATAGCATTATTCACACTTATCACACAAACCGCCTTTGGATTTGACATCCAAAGCTCTAACAACGTCGCTCTCTATTGGGGCCAAAACTCGGCTCGTAAGTTGCATCTTCTATGTCCAGAAATCTACCCGGGACGGCAACTGTATAAATTTATATAGATAAAGTAACTGTTCAACTAATATACTACTACACCAGAGGCATCCCCCCAACCGCCCCTAAAATCCTACTGCAACCGCCCCGATGTCGATATCCTAATCCTATCCTTCATCGCCACCCTCTATTCCAGCGAAAAGATCCCAATCCTAAACCTTGCAACTCCACAATGTTCCCCAATACCCAATTCTCCGGGAGGACAGGTAACATGTCCTGAGTTAGCACAGGATATAGAGTATTGTAAAACAAAGGGGAAGAAGGTACTTGTGTCTTTGGGAGGTGCTACGGCCGGGTATGAGATACAGAGTTCTGCGGAGGCAGAGGCGGCTGCGAAGCAGATTTGGGATACTTATCTCGGGGGTGGGAAGGATGGGGTTACCGTTAGGCCGTTTGGAAAGGTTGAGGTAGATGGTGTCGATTTGGGTTAGTATGACCATACGGTCTTAGTAGGATGCATATAGAAAAAAGATCAAGCTCATAAGAATGATTCTGTTTCTTTAGATCTCGAAACTCCAGCTGGACAGGAGGGAACATACTGGCCTATATTCATCGATACCATTAAATCGTTATACCAAAGTAAAGCCGGCCGGAGCGGAAAAACTGATTATTTAATTACTGCGTCCCCTCAGTGCGTCTACCCAGACGTTATACTTTCCCCGGCACTTAAAGATAAGAGATCATGGTTTGATATGGTACGTGTAAACCACCACCACAAAAATTATATTACATAAATTATGCATCCTCGAGTATTTTGCTTACCGAAATATACTATGGAAACAACAGCTATTTATTCAATTCTATAGTAAGTCAACCCCACTTTACCTATCATAAGGCTATCAGTATCTAACCCTTACCGTAAAACTAAATAGATAACGTCTGCGCCCCCACAAACCCCACCTCCTTCAACTTCAACGAGTGGGCTGAATGGGCACGTTCATCTTCCCTCAACCCCTCCGTAAAGCTCTTTATCGGCGCCCCTGCATCCCCGTCTGCCGCACCATCCGGCGGGTTCACACCCTTAGAGTCACTGCTACAGGTAGCATCAGAAGCTATGGAAGACTGTGAAAACGCCCGAGTATTCTGGGGCGGCGCTTCAGTCCCAACTAACTCATCGTCAAACTATAACCCCTTCGGCGGGATTGCGTTCTGGGATGCCTCGTGGACAACAGCAGAGTACACTGCCGCTACAAAAACCGGGTTAACAACCAGCTGGCAGTGGGCTAGGTCCAGAAACCATATTTTTAAAAGAGAAGACCCGGCTGACGGGGAGGCGAAGGAAGCGGAGGCGGCTGAAAGTGCAGCTGATACTGTAAAAAGAATGAGAAGTAGAGATACTTTTAGAAAAACCAGAGCCTCGCATAGACGTCACGCTATTCGTCGCGCACACAGGCATAGGCGATGATTGGATGCATATTACCTAGGTATATTGGGGGTATTATACATGTTGCATTCTAACCTTTTTTATCTATTTTTCCGTCTTTCCCTTCTCGAGAGCCTGCATGCAGGTGAGCTGAAAGCTGAGAAATTTAAGCTTTTTAAAAAATTCCCATCAGACAAGGCTTCCTGGATTACGATTTACCACTATGAGTTTTTTTTCTTTTTCTTCTTTCTTGTTTCTTGTATTTTCTGGGCCTTCTTCCTCTTACTTGTGTTTATTTGTACAGGCAGGCTTAGTACTAACTTTCCACCCTCGATACCCTTAGTTTAGTAATTTTTAATGATTATTCAAGAATCTAAGCTTAGTAGCTGGCCCAAAAGTACCTAGGTACCTTATATAAGTAGCTTATCCAGCAAACCAAATAGGCAAATATCTTCAGCCTTACATCTCACAAAAAAAAAGTTAATTCCGTCGACACATGTTCGAATCCTTGCAAAGCCAAACCACCAATTGTTGGATTTTCCTTAGGCAAGGGGGAGAAAAAATCAGAAAAAAAATCTGCGTTGTTTATTTGATAAAGAAAACTGACGGGCCAAGTTGTTATTAGCTAATGGCGGTTTCACTTTGCATTGGCTTCCCGTAGACGGCAGGGCTGTCTTTGGATTATTATTTTTTTAATTTATTCGGAGGTTAGAAAATTTTAGAGCCTCAAGAAAAACACAAAAAGGCCAGGTCGAGACCATAAAACACAAATATGGCGGAAGACACCCAGGACCACAACTCCGACGCAAGCAGCGACGTCGAAGATGTCGGCGGCGGTCTATTCGATGAGCCCGATGGTAAATATACTCATGCATAAAACTTCTGTTGAGCATTTCAACTAACGGGCTATAAAAAAAATGCATCAGAGTGGAAGCCAAAAACCCCACCTCCAACATTCGCAACCCACGCCCTCTCCCTCTCTCCAGAGTCTTCCATAACCGTCCGTCTGATCGGAAAGTCTCCATTATGGGGCCACTTCCTTTGGAACGCCGCACGCATAACTTGCAACTATATTGAATCATCCGCTGAATCCCTTGTTCGGGGGAAGACGGTTCTGGAATTCGGTGCCGGGGCAGGATTACCATCATTGCTATGCGCGGCATTGGGCGCAAAGGCCGTTACGATAACAGATTATCCAGACGCGGACCTGATTCAGAACATCGAATATAACAAGCTCCACTCCCTTGCTACTTCCAGCGATGAAGCAGGCGCTCGAAATGAAGATGGATTAAAGAAGATGATCCTCCCAGAATCGACTACCATCCACTGTGCGGGTTACATCTGGGGTGCACCAGCGGACCCAATTTTGGCGGTCTCACCGAAGGGCTACGACCTCTGCATCCTCTCCGACCTCCTCTTCAACCATTCCCAGCATGAAGCTCTAGTTCAGAGCTTAAAACTCACACTCGCAAAGCCAGACGGTGTAGCTTTGGTCTTCTTCACACCGCATAGGCCATGGCTATACGAAAAGGATCTCAACTTTTTTAAACTCGTCCGAGAAACCGGAGAGATGGAGGTCGAAGAGGTCATGCAACAAAAACTCGAGAAACCGATGCTCGAGGAGCCGAGGGGCGACCAGAGTTTGCTCCTGATAGTATTCGGGTACAAAGTCACATGGAAGAAGGATTCTACATAAAAATACTATTATATATAGAAGATACTATATAGAAGATAGACATCGCCATTGCACCAGTTATATAGACAATACAAACTGTCAGAGCGAGTGCCATCCCATTATTTCCTTATCATTAACCCCAATCGGGAATTTATCGTACAACTCTTAGAAACCCATTCGCATTAAAACGAGTGTAAAAAGCAGTGGCATGAAAACATCGACAAATGCACACTGATGCAATGGCACAGTCATCCAATCAACTTAAAAAGAAGAGTGAAGATATGGATGCTGATGGAAAAACCCACTTAATTACCCAATGCGGCCAACAATGCTGGTTTTCCTCCACAATAAATCCAAAAAAAAAACAATACGCGCTATTACTATGTCTATCTATGCGTTTTGGTGTGTGTGCTGTTCCGTGGTGTTCCGTGTGCTTTTTTGGTATGCTAGGAATCGCTAAAATGCAAAAAAAAAAAAAAAAAGAAGAAGAAGAAGAAGAAGAAACCGAAAGATGCAAAGAATGCAAAGAAAGGCAGGTGTCATCGCGCTGCCAATCTCATCGTAAAAATGCCCATGCCTGTCGGGGTGCAATTATATAAAGAATCCCGTGTTCGTATCCATATTTATATTTAACTTATTGGTGGCGGAGGGTATCCGAGTTTAGAAAGCAGCACCGCCAATGTATCCCAGAACGGCCATAAATGCAACCACGGGCGCTGGTCCAGGGGTATATAAAGTTGCACCGTTGGTATGAAGCGAAGCAGTACCAGTTGCCGTTTCGGACTCTTGTGGATTCGAATCCCGTGTCGGAGTCGGAGACATTGTCGGAACCACAACCAGATATTCAGTGACTGTGCCGACTGAACCATTCGGAAGGGTGAACGTGCTTGTTGACCATGCTGTTGTGAATGCGGATTTAACAGATGTATTTAGTGTTGTTCTTACTGTTGTTGTTGTTTCTGTTGAGGTTGTGACTTCTGTTGAAGTCGGAACATCGGTTGATGTTTCTGATGGTTCATCCGAGGATGATGTGGCCGATGTTTCTTCACTAGTGGTTTCTGCAGTTGAGGTTACGTCCTCGGTTGTTGTGGATGAAACTTCAGAGGTGGTTACGTCAGTAGATGATGGGAGGTCCGTGCTGCTGCTAGGAGTAGTAGTTATACCATCTGTTGTGGTCTCTGGCGGACTGGTGGTCTCAGCATCAGTGGAAGTAGTTGTGGAAAGATCTAAAATGACAAGAAAAAAGAAGAATGTTAGCAATCTTGTTCACACCTGGGTGCATCTCAATGAAATTCTGAAGAAAGAAAGGAAAAAAAAAAAAAAAAAAAAAAAAAAAAAAGCATCAACAAAAAATATAGGAAGCGAGAACGGCTTCATATGCAAATGCAAGATGAGATCCGTACTTGGCGTTGATGTGGTAGTAGAAGTAGTAGTAATAATAGTAGATGACTCGATTTCCGTAGTGGAATCAGAAGTCACATCGTCTCCAGAAGAAGTAGGAATAGAAGTAGGAATAGGGGTGGTAGTAGGAATCCCATTACCATCATCGGAGGAGGTAGGCTCCAGAGTAGTTAGACTGCTAGAAATATCCGCTGTTGTAGATTCTGCCGATGTTGTCGTTGTTGACGTATTTGATATTGGTGTTATGTCCGTGGGGGTTGGGATCGGTGTGCCGGGATCTGTCTCCTGGCGTTTAAAGAGTACGAACGGATTTCGAACGACTGATGATTAAACAAAAAAAAAAAAAGTTAGAACGATACTGTCTCCAACAATATAATAACAATAACAATAATATGCAGAGGATTACTTACTATCTCTGTAATGAAGCTGCTGGGCTCTTTTCTGAGCCTTCTGCCGTGCCAGAGCATTGAAGTTGACGCCATCGGCCATAGCGTAGATACTGGCCTGTGCTACGGGAACAAGGGCCAGGGCGACGGCCAACACGAAGAAGGCATTGAGAATCGACTGAGCTGAAGAACGCATCTCGGTGGCTTTGCAATGCTATGGCTGATACGAAAATAAAAGCCCGCGATAACAGATCTCAAATAAACCAGGAAAGAAGAAGAAGCCAAACAAGGAGGGGTTTTCAAAATAAAAAAATAAAAATAAAGATAAAAGAAGTGAAGCTGGAAGGAAGAGGGCGAAGAAGAGGGAAGAGAAGAAGAAGAAGCTATGGATAAGAATAGTTAAGAGGAGCAAGAGGGAAATCGAAAGGGGGGTGTGAATTGCAAATGCAACCTAATATGGAGGAGAAGAAAGGGAAGAAAAAGAAGAGGAAGAAGAGGAAGAGTAGAGGTTTAGATCGTAGTTATCATTGCGGGATCTTCTGGAAGCGTGGAGATAATGAGAAATCGACAGAGGACGATATACCAACCAGCCAGTTGTTCCGTTGGGTGTGGAGCGAGTGAGTGCGGCCGGAGATGAGCTCCAACAGCACGATATTTGTATATATACCTGCTTCACGAATTCACTAACTTAACCTGATCTCCTGCTAAGCACTCTAAAAAGCACGTCCTGAACAGGGCACTAAAGCTAACTAAGGTGGGCGATAAATAGGTAAAGTACTTATTCCTTCCCTCTTCTTCCCTGCTTCGGAAATAATAAACTGCTTACTTAAAAGTACCAGAAAAATAAAATAACAAAAAAAATATATGTAAAGAAGAAAAAAACGATGGTGATGGCGTCCTCGATCGGAAAGAAATGCTGACCTCGACCGTGAAGGAGTTATGCATTCGCTTTGCATTTCAGCCCGGCCTCTGCAGCTTTGGCCGGACCTCATGGAGCCCCGGTCCTGGTACATTGTACCGCATCCGAAAGGACTTTCAACCTCCCCACGCCCCAACCTCCAGCCATGCGTACAATACCTCTGCCTTTCTCTGCCTCAGTTAGTCGATATGGCCATGGTTCGGGCAGGGCCTCTATCCAAGGTAACGTCCATAAAACATCCGCCCAAAAATAAAAATGGCCATCATACCATCCACTTGAGGCAGTTACTTAACCTTTTGCAAACCTCACAAAAACCTAAAAACAAAAAACAACCCGACGCCAAAGACAAGAAAAAAAAAAAAAAAAAAAAAAAAGGGCGGGACCCATTAGTACGGGACAATTCCGCCCTGTGAAAAAGCCCAAGGAAGAAAGCAGACGGTTAAAACAATGTTTCTTGTCACCGCTACATGCACATCTGCAAGAAGGAAGGCTGGAGCGAAGACTTTTTGAGATCCCTCTCGATACCCGCATCGGGGCTAGCCTGCCTCGGGTTCCGCTGTACAGTTGACAGCCATAAGTAATGCGAAAACTTGGTAAGAAAAACAATATATTCATACAAAATAAGTTAGTTTGGTTAAATTACATAAATCCTTAGTACTTCATGACCCCACCCTAGACATCCATAACAGCTTGAATTCTCTCAAGCATTAAACAGATGACTTTTTTGATTTCTTCTTCTCCTAGCAACACCCATTTTTTCGCCATTACTGCCTTTAAGTCAGTAAAGTTTTTCAGCCTAGGGTAATTGCTGTAATACACTCTCTCTTTAAACTTTCTCCAAATAATTTCAATTAAATTAAGATCTAGACTATTAACTGGCCATTCTATTTTTATTATGTCATTGGCTAGTTGAAACTCCACAATTGCCCTTCCAGTGTAAGCAGGATGATTGTCCTCCACTAGCACTTGCTCCAAGTTCTTTTTTAGATAATTCTGAATTAATGGGAAAATATATTCTCTATAACTTTTCATATTTACCATACCCCAGTTTCCAACCCATTTACCTATTTTAATAATTTTAGACGTTCCATCTACATTTTTTTTTAATTTATTATGATTCCAAAACAAGATTAGCCCCCTCCCCTTACCACTAATACCCCCCTAGATACCGTATTTAAAAAACTTCTGAAATCATGGCCATAAACAGTTTTCATCAAAGACTTCATCAAATACCCAAGTACATCTACAGCCTTTTTACACATAAATATTCATCATACACTCATCTATAAAAAAGAATCTAGCTAGCCACTCATCTTCAATAAAGTCTTTCCACTATTCACAAAACGCCAATCTTCTAACTTTATATTCAAAAATTAAAAGAGACTTTATAATAGCAGGAAGGCGGCCAAAACCAGTTTTACGCAAAACACAACCAATAAAACACCCATCGCAATATACCAAATTACCATCTATAAAGATGTTGTCAATACCTAAGTCATCCCAGAAGGTGAAGCGGTTTTTGGAATCCTTCCTCACCCATACTAAAAACTACTCTCTTTTTAATATATCAAAAAAAAAAAGTCTCCCTGTTCACTTTTTAAAAGTTACAGGACCAACTAAAATTCTATAAATTTACAAAATTAAAATATGAAATTTATTAACTATTTCCTCAATACTCCAACCAGCATCCCGATAAATTTTAATTCTAATCTTATCATCTCAAGAGATTTAGAATTTTATTATTTATTTTGAAAAAGGAAGCAACAATAAATAAACAAAACAATAAGACAATAAAAAAGCAAGGAATTAATAACGTCAGTTAATTAATGCACAACCTATATAGCAGGGAGGATAGCAGGGAAGGTGGCCGTGGCATTTATATAATTATTTTTTTTGCCATATAAATCACCGTTTTTGTTTTTTTCGCATTACTTATGGCTGTCAACTGTACTCAAACGCCTCCCTCACTTGCGTGGCAACCTCACTTCCTTTCAGCTTAGTTTAGGAATTCACACTTCAAACTTATTCTGATTGCTTAGGCCATGTAACACTCTCTAATTCGACAGTAATACCGCATATCTCGGTCCAGCTTGCAGGCCCGGGCGGGCCCCAAGATGCTAGCTTGCTGGGTATGGTCGCCAATGAGAATTAGATTTCCCACCCACACTTCCTTTTCTGAATTGAAAAAGAAACAAAATAAAAAATAAAGATACAACAGAACAAAAATACATGCGGCGAAGACCCCGCTTAACCAGAATACTTACTGGCATTGAAAGGTGAGGTGATGCGGGTAGTACTTGAGTAAAGAGGTAGTAATAGCATGATCCATGATAGCTAGTTATGAAGTACGACACACATGCTATTTTGAAGTCAAAAAATCTTGAACGCGGGCTAACGGCACCTTTCAACACTTGACGTTGGGTCATAGACTCCTAAAAAAAGACCTGTTTTATTTACTTAGATTGATCAAGTATTTATTTTTTTGTTTTCTTTCGATCCCCCATTCCGGGTTTGCCTGTCAGCAAGGGGGGGAACGGTTGACGGGAGCGAAGGAGCGAAATGGCATTTGGTCCCTAGCATGACGTACATCCTATTTATGGATGACAGTGGTGTAGTATGCCATGTACATATACTTCACAGCCTCTGTACCTAATAGCCTCAACCTTTTAGGCTTTTATTTTTCGAAAGGTCCAGGCCCATGCTCTTTTAATCACCAGGGTCGTTTATAATTTAGGTATCTGTTCCTCTCAGCATTCGCAGAGGCCGGGTACCAGGCCGGCTAACAAAGAGGATCCGCGAACACATATCTCGAATGGAGTACGGTACTACCTACCGAAACTCGTTATTTATCTTGGTCTTGGAGAAACTGCTTACTTAAGTAACTAAGTACTTGCTTAGTTACTAATGTCTCTTCCGCGAGCCTCTGAATATTCTAATTATAAATGAAACCACTACCTAAAACCTACCTATGCCCAAAGAATGCAGACACCAGTAGATCATGCCATCCATACAAAACCCGACCCAAACCCGTCGAACGGATCTGTAGAAAAAGCAGCACTTTCTTCAAACTAGAATTATCGGCCTAGCTAGTATACACTTTACGTAGTATTTACAAACCAATTGGCTGCAACAAACAAGCGACCCGCTGGGGGGCCTCACCGATAACGGGCCGTCGAGGTAACGTTGTAAAAATTATAACAATCCAACCCACCCTTCGTATTCTTCATGACATTGATAGCCCTTTGGAGCGTAGTTAACATAACCAGCCGCCTTATCCCCCATAAACAGCGGGATAACGTTGATAGATACCAACATATCATTATTCTTTTCAGGGCCAGCTGATAAAATGCTCTTAATCAGGATTATTAGAACAGAATATCTTTTTTCATAGCTGGCCACCGCTGATACGGAGCCCCCTGAGCGGTGTGGTATCATTGCATTTTAGGGCATGAATACAATGCCCTCAATGACAGCTGGCATGATAGCAACCAACACCATTTTGCCTCCTCTTTCCAATGGGCTCGTCCGTGGCCCCGGGAGACCATCCGTCTTTCCTCCGAGTCGAATGCCGCCCACCCCTCTAGCAGTTACTTCGATCTTGGAGTTCTTTGGACCTGCGGGGCCATGAAGCTCCACCCGCTTCTGTGCCCAATTGTATGCGCATACCCCGTCAACACGCAAGACGCAGAAACCCAGTCGGGTCCAGCCACTCGAGTACTCCAAAAAGGAGGGTCTCCATGCGAGTAAATTATCCTACCCCACCCAAACCATGAGGATGAAGACTTGGAAGTACGGTATTATTGTTTGGAAAACTCTTACGATCGTGCTTCTGTTACGGATGCCAAACTACCAGTGGTTAAAGGACTGTATTCCCGGCTTACCATGGTCTTATCATTTGAGATCGTTTCGTCACGTATAAAGCGAACTTAACCTCAATCATAGCCCCGGCTTTCCTCTGCAAAAATGCCAATTTCTTCTTTTCGATTCTATGGGAATACGAAAACAGCCAGTATCCTAACAAATCCGGGGGGGTAAATTTGGAAGCACCATAGTAACCCGTCAAAGAGGCAACTCTTTTGCCGCAACATAAACAACTACCTCGTAATTATTCTTCTTCTTATGCTTGATACGACCTTCTAGAAATGATCACAACGATTCAAAACCTGCATAGTATCATAACTCACAAAAATACTACAGTATCAAAGAAGATATCAAGTATGCTACCCCAGACGGGATCCAACTCCCGGAAATATATCTACAAACTAGAAAATCCAGAGTATCAGAAGCCCAGATAAAAATACCCCATCCCCATTCAAACTAGTCCATAACACACCCATATTTTGCCTCAGGTACATCTCCCTCGCTACCCAAAAAAAGTGTTGCCCCCGTGGTATTTTCGCCCCCCCAAAAAACCTTCTTCGATCTTCCAAGCCCACAAGCCCCAAAAATACCACCGATACCACCAAAAAAAAAAGACCAGCAAGCGAGCAAGTGCACCACTCTCTCAAGGTGGTAGTGGTGACACTACCTTTTTCCCATCTATCACGGGTCAATGGCGTTCCGACACTCTAGTCGTGTACATACATACTTTGTGTACTCATGACCCTCCGCCATCCACCATCCCAACAAAAAAGATCTAAGAGTCCTAAAAAAAAATTTTACCTTTTTTTATGTTTCTTTTACTTGCTGGGTCTTTGTCTTTGGCCCTCAGACCCCCCGAAGTAATTGGTCAGGGAGGGGAGAGTAAGTAGCGTGAGAGAGAGAGAGACTCGATCGTAATTTGGGAATAATGGCCTGCCTGCCTGCCTATCTTTTGAAGAGAAGTATATGGCGAAGGTGCTTAAATACATGTACACACGCCGGGAAGAGGAAAAAAAATCTGTACAGCTGTAGTAATAGTAATAGTAGTAGTACGAGAAGTACTAGAAAAACGGAGGTAGGAAAGCTGATGATAGTAATAATAATAGTAATAATAATAAAACAAGTCCTTTCGTTTCAGGGAAAGAAATAATCATAAGGGCAGCCCAGAGCCACATTAGGAACGCCGGAAATAGCAGATGTAACAGTAAAAGTCGGACTCGACCGAGGAATATATCTCTGAGGGCAAGGCCCCCTTCAACAAAAACCGGCTAGGAGGAATTAGAAGAAACAGGACTCCCACTATTCATCAAGCAAATAAAAAGAACAAGAAGATATGGCTCGTCATCATCACTAATAGCAGACATTTCCCCTTTTAAAACAACAAAGCATAATATCGACAAGAGCTGGAAGAGAGAGAAAAATAGAAAAAAAAAGGGGGTGGTTCAAAACATGTTACGAAAGAAAAAAGGAGGAAAAAGAAGATATTACACCAATGGGTCACCTAAACGCCTACCCTGCTAACTCGCGATTCGTAACAATAGGTGAAAAAGACGGAACAGAGTCACCAAAAGGTGCCGACACAATGGGCATGCCAAATCTATGATCACCTTTTCGGCGAGACTGGTGTTTCAACTTCGGCGATCGGAGTCGTGGGAAGCATGGGAAACTGGGCTGGGCCAGCTGAAGGATCCCTTTCCTTCTCTACTCTCTCAACCTTTTCTTTTCTATCATTTATTTTCTTTTGTAGCCAACCGATCGCGCCTAGATTCTCGACATTCGGGGTATGCTGCCCACTCGCACTCGCGCCTCTCTGCGGCAAAGTCGATACTTCCTTCGATGCCTCGCCGGCCTGCTCACCAACGGAATGACTGCGTCTCCGGCCTTTGGAATTTAAGGAGTTCATTGAACCATTGCTATTGAGGGGTTTGACGAAGGGTGGAGAGATGAGGCCTGAAAGTTTATCGGCAGTGGCTTGGGCAGTGGCTTGAGCTGTCCCAAGGTTCAGTTTCTGAGCAGACTTTCGCCAGATAGACTTGTGCTTCGTCTTTTCACCGGCCTTTCCTTCCTCGGGCTGAGATGATTGTGAGGAAAGTGAGGAGGCTTGCGATGGTGTTTGTGAGACTTGTTGGACCAGCGATGATGTCGATGCCGATGGAACACCCCTCCCATGGGGAACGCTGGAAGCTGGAGGCTCGAGCTGCCTTGAATGGGGATCCGTCGGTGTCGATGCTTGGATATTGGCCTGAAACGATGGTGTCTTAGTGTTTAATGCAGGGAGATCGTTGGGCGGCGAGGCTGAGATTGGGAGTAAAGGAGGTTGTTGAGAAATCGGGTTGGCGGCTGGCGGGATATGGTGGGCGGCCGTGATGGGTGGATGTGCTGTAGCTCCATTCAAAGAAGCCGTAGATGACTCTGCTGATGGGTTTTGGCTTCCAGGAATCCTCTTCTTCCTAAGTTTATTCGAGGTCTTCCTTTCACTTTCGCTACCCGGGGATCGCGCAAAGTATGATGAGAATCCCTTCTCTTTTGTGGGCGTTCGCAAAGGGGGTTGCATGGTCGAAGTAGTCGACGGTTCAGTGGGTCCCTGCGGAAGCTGCGAGTCATTGTTATCGGTAGGAGGCTCAACAGGCGAAACCATTTCCGAAAACTCAGAAGTCGTCCTCTCACCATGGCTACTCGGTTGTCTTGGGCCATCTGGTTTATCAGTCGCCTGCTCGGTAGCGGTTCCTGTTGGGGCCGCTTTGGTTGTTGTGGTAGCTGCCTTCTCTGGAACGCTATCGGGAACCTCTTGCTCTGGACTAATCCCTTCATGCATCTGTCCCCTCTCCGGGAACCTAGGAGAAGCAGGCATGCGGGGCGACTGCGGTGTTCTAGGCGGGAATGTAGGCGTAGTGACGGAGGGAGAGCGGCTCTTGGCTGGAAGAGTCATACGTCTACTAAGCGCGGTACTAGGAGTAACAGTAGGACTCGACGCAGATTGTATCGAACTTGTCGAACCACGTCTTTGGAGCCCAAATTTCTTCACGGACTCAGCCCCTGCGCTAGCATTCGACGGGTGTCTATCAACCCCATTTTTAGACTGACTACGTGGGTCTGATGATTGGTAACCTTCCGATGGTACCTTGTCGTCATGATGATCCTCGTTATCATCTGAACCCCTCATCCCTAACAAGAAATTATCCTGGTTTAGGATAAGGAATATTAACACGTCTTGTGATAACCTGTAATCTGCTGGCGACATTTCATGGTCAGGATGGGAGATAATCCCAGGCTGGAAGATAGCTGCTAAGTTTGCTGCGGGCATAAGGTTCACATCGGCCTTAGATGAGAAAACTGCGAGCAAGTCGAGAATATAGAGGAGCAATTGTCGGTTGAGGGGAGGTAGTTCGCTGATAAGACGTTGGTATGTCTTGATTGCTTCGGCATCATCTATTGTTCCTCCGCCTGATAGAGGCTGCCTGAACTTGTCGTAGTAATCAAGTGGAATTATCGGTTCTGGTAGTTGGTTCAAGTATCGCCTCAGAATGTTCGCAGCATCGTGAACCGTGTAACCAGCCCAATCCAGGCCCTTCCCGTACTTATCGGGGGAGTTGAAGACGACCTGAAGATCTTTTATTCTCTTAGCCGAGCCGCTGAGGCGGAAGATGCCTTCCACGTCCGTAGCTAGAATTCACCAGTTCGTTAGCTTCGATTCAATTGTCTATAAAAATCTCAAACAAGCCCTTCTTCTTCTCTCTCATTCTTTCATCCTTTCATCTTCATTACCTTTATCTTTTAGAAAAACGCCACATTTAGCGATGACGATTGGAATATATCCGTATATGAACGAATTGCCATGCTGGTCATTCATACTGATCGCGACCTTTGCATACTTGATACTCTCCTGAAGAGGTACGCCGAAGATCCCCGGGGGTCCTAGATACGGAGCAACCACACAGAACAGGGGTTAGCTGTTGCAAGAATAGAACTGACAGGCAAGCATGCAAGCAGGTCCGGATAGGAACCTCGAAAACCCGCATGCGACTACAGGGGGGGTGAGGAAGTGTGTGTGTACCTTCTTTCGGCTCCTCCTTCTTCGGATTGCCTTTCTTAAACTTATCCCACCACGACGCCAAAGACGCCTTCGTCGGCGGTGAAGCCGGACTCGTAAACGGGTGCCCGCCTGCCGCCGATGTCATGATAAAGACGTATTTTTGAAAGCGCGGCGCACACTCTCTGACGTGCGGAGGTTACTGATTACGGTTCCCGCTTTTGTCTTTGCCGACAGGTCGAAATCAACAAGAAAAAAAAACTAGAAAAAAACCAAACCCAAAAAAAACACCCCTTTTTTCCCCGGAGTCGTTTTTTGGAATAGCTAGAGTGGCGTTTGTTCTTTCCTCGAAAACTGGGCGACCCAAGGACAGAGTGTGAAAAAAGGAAGTCGGAGAGGAGGATCGTTAAGTAGTGCGACTGGAAGAGATGGATGAATGGTTAAGTGTACGGTGTTTTATGCCCGGATACGGGGATGCTGATGGTGGGGCTTATGGTCTTTGTTGACATGTCAGCTCCAGGTTTTTTAGTCAGTCAGGTATTGGAACAGGGAAACAACAGAAATAAGATGGAACAGAAACGGGTAATAGGTCGGAAGACAAGGGTGGAGATGATGATAATAATAATAGTGACGATGGTAGTAATAGTTAGGAGAGGGGCTAGGGGATAGGGAGGGGGGTTAGAGAGGTGAGCATACGGGTGGAGGTCGTAGTGGTGGTGGCTTGCGCGATGGGAAGAAGTGGTGATGTGTGGAGAGCTGGTGGAGTGGGAGTGGAGTGGAGCGGCAGCGTGAATGTGGCGGCGGTGAGGTTGATGATTACTTAGCCAGTTACCCAGGTAGCCAAGTAATGTGTTGTCGTTGTGGTTCTCCAGTCAACAACTCGAATGGAAATATGATGGGCGATGACGACGATGCGGATGTCGATGATGATGATAGAGATGGGGATGGGGATGGAGCAGCAGCAGTAGTAGTAGTAGTATTTTCTCGGTAGTAGTAGTAGTGATAATGATAATGATACTAATAATGGTATTAAACACACACTCTGTCTGGATACTTCGTATGTATGTATGCAAGCATGCAAAGAGGCTAGAAGATGGAGAAGGAAAGAAAAGTGGGAAACCCGAACAAGAGAGAGGGTCCCGTCAAAATCTGGGGATGTCTGGCTGCAAGTACCCAACAGTACCTATCGATAGCAGATACCTCTTCTTATAGCTATTATCACAGGGGGCCCTTCTTCTACACTAAAACAGAACCAACCTAGCCTCCCTACTCCCTTCTCCCCTCTCTCCGAATCTGATACATCCTCACTCCTATGCACACTCTTTTATATATCACCGTGATAGCTGCTGAAAGTACTTACTCACTTGCTTGATCCTTAGTACGCACGCAGAGGGTGAAAATCTATTCTTGGATACAGCTACTAAAAACGAACAGAACAGAAAGAACAACCAACAACGAACATTAACTTAAAAAAAAAAAAGAAAACCAGGGAAGAGATACATAAAAGAACGAACTGGATTCAAGTTTCCAAGATTTCGATTTTTCCCCCTCCTCATTTGCATATAGAAATCTATCCAAGCCGGTCCTGTGCGCATAAAAAAAGCAATAACAGCCCGAACGAGCAAATACAGGTACGTGACTGGAGGGGAAGGATATACGTATGAGTACACCCAAATATCACGACACTGAACTGCTCCCTCTGTTCGAGTCCCGTGCCCCGTTTCAATTTTTTCCCAAACAAACAAGTGCATGAAAAAAAGTTTGTCAGTTGGTCGATTCAGGCCAGGGCGCGCAGCGGCAGACGACGTGAGCTAAAGGAACGAGCGCCTCAACGCCACTTTTAACAAATCAAAAGAAAAAAAGGCAAAAAAACTGGGCCTATGACATAATGCGTCGTCGCCCTTTGTCGTTGTCGCCGCTGGATATCGGTACTTCCGGCAGCGAGAAGGGCCTGAAAATTTTTTTCAAGAAGAAATGACAGCTTGCACCCGCGTTCTGTAAAATTCGAGAACTTTATTTGTTTCCCATCTGCGCCTTCGAACGCGACTGGTGAGACCAAAAGACGTGGAATGTTGGGAGGCCACGGTCAGAGTCTTTCGTGGCTGGGATTATCCCAGCGCATAACTTCAATGCAGGGCCACGATTAGAACCCTTCACCTTTAGAATTTTCCCAATATGTGTTGAAAGCACTTAAACAATGGAATACGAAAACCTAGTCTCGGTCCCAGACGCTGTTGACCACAACTGTGGTCTTGTAATATAATATAACGAGAACCATCTATATGCTTAGCCTATGCTCGGATATGGATGTGAAACGTCGAGGCTGCCATTGGAGTGTACTGGTCTCGATTCCAGACACCAGTCGGCCACCGCAATTGCCAATATGGCGTGTTGGATTTTAGCTATACAACACATACAAGGCCAGCTCAAATTATGCTAGGACCACGACTAGGTAGGTAATAGGTATCACCTTGCCAACGAAGCGTCATATACTACGAGACTAGGTAGTTGTTAGGTAAATTATAAATTATATGCCCCATTTTAAGAAACTACATTTATAGTACATACATTCGTTGACAAGACTAGCATATCTGATATCAATATATTATACTTTTTTCAAGACTTTCTGATAGCTGAAAGCTTCCCCTCGACAAAAAACCAGGTGAACCGCCGTTAATTTAGAAAACCGATAAGTACTCAGAATAAATTCAAACCGCTGCCTCCGCGGCTTGAGTCTGGGACCTCCTTCTCCTCAGAAAATGCCAGCTTAAACCTCGGGTTTGTGTGCGTTCATACTCCTCTCTCTCTACTCCCACTTCTTGAATCTCCGTAGAGGATAGTGTATAGAGGTTTTCCCTTATCTTGTCCAACAGCCCTGTACCTGAGGGCTCCTCGTTTTCATTTTTAAGGTTCTTGCCAGGAAGTATTTTATGCACTTTCGCGACCATATCGCTTGCCTCGTTTATGAAGAATGCTAGTATGACCAGCGGGATCGCGATAGCGAATGTAAACCCGACTAATTATTAATGGGTTATTTTAGTTTTTCAACAGATTTAGTGATTGACAAGAGATGGGGGCAAGTTTGCTTACATAAAATTGGGAAAATCCACCCTGGAGTATAGGAAAGTTCACCCTCAGAATTGTGGGGGAATACGCTAATGTTCAATGCAAATAATGATGATAGGAATGTGAGTGGAAGCTGTTCAGTAATTTGTTCGTTAGTTGGGGGCCTGTCGCCGAGATTTTTAATTGACCGAAAGTATATGCTCTCTCTCTCTCACTTGTGCAGACTTTCGCCTTCTGGTTCTTTTTCTCTATTTTCCTTTATAGGGAAAGGGGGGTTGAAAG
Source organism: Orbilia blumenaviensis (assembly GCA_036872755.1). Classification (NCBI taxonomy): domain Eukaryota; kingdom Fungi; phylum Ascomycota; class Orbiliomycetes; order Orbiliales; family Orbiliaceae; genus Orbilia; species Orbilia blumenaviensis. The sequence continues at coordinate 141,229 of JAVHNS010000017.1, read as the reverse complement.
GGGCTGCCCACAAAAATGATTGTCACGACTGTGAAAACCAGAACCGTCCTCCCTTGCTTAGCGGCTTCCGCGGACGACCTTCGGGACCAGATAACCTCCGTGAGACTAGCCTGTCTCTGTTGGATATCTAGCAAACGATTTATCTAAGCACCCGCATAGCCTCAGTTAGTAAAGCTGAAGAAAAAGTCAAAATAATAAAGGCCCAATACATTTACGAATGCTTGTTCGGCTAACTGCAGCATTTGAGATACTTATTGGTTTATTAGGCCAATACTCATAGCTCCTGGGCTTGCATTCGGGTCACCTGATATACCCGACCCTAGGAAACCAGACACCATTTTGAGTAGTTGCTTTTGCTTTTGAAGCAGTTCCTGGATAATGCTAAGCTCTTCTTTTATATCCCTGACCTCCCTTAGAAGCCTTATCTCTTGACCAATAGTAATCATTGAGGCCGCGCTTATGTTCAATAAAATCTCATCACTAAGAATGGTGTGTTCCGTGAGCCGGTACATAAGCTCAATCTCTCTGTCATTCTGGAGTGTTAGTTACCTATCCGTTAGCCAGCCCATATTGTGTTGTCTGGTTTCAACGAGACCAGCCTATATTATAAGACGTAAAAACCCCCCCGTCAAGGTTAAATGTTTTGTGATAATCGAACTTACGACATTCCAAATTGATGATGTAAATGCATCGAGTACGCTTTCACTTTGCTTCACAATCCGGCATCTCCGCGCAGTAGTCTCGCAGATTGCCACATTGATAAATAAAGACATCATTTCCCAGGCGGTTGATGCCTGCGGTTTTTCGTTTTTCCCTTTAATAAAGTGCTGACATATAATTTCGTAGAGATTCATGGAGTCTTTATGCCACGATTGGGGAAATGCTGTGATGATTGTGTCTTATTAACTGATTTAGTAAAGACCCTGTAGTCCATGCTTGATAGTAAAATAGTCAACCGTGTGAGTAAAATACAAAGTATAAAAACATACCGTCATCAGTGACACAAACCCAAAATTGGTCAACCACACAGAGAAGTTGGCCTTCACATACTCTAGCGTTCCGTGACTGCTGATAGCGAAACAGAACCTGACCGGTGTTCCGACTGTGAGAGCTCGGAAGCGAGCCATATTGAAACTTACCTAAGGATATCGAAGTGTAGAGCGGCTGCCCTTTGGAATTGACATAAAAATTAGTCATTCGTTTGTGGTTGAGAATTTGATGGAGATATTCCTCCTGTGGGCCCTGCTCCTGGATCCATATGCCACTTCGCATTTTTTGTAGTTCTTTGTAATTCTCAACCGTACAAAGCGAAAGATATGGCATCTAAAATCGGATTAGTATGTTGAATTTGACTAAAGGGCGTGATTACCTAGATGCGTTCCAGTTTTTTGGACATACTGAAATTATAACACTATTCCCTGTACCAGCTTCGCCGGGCAAAAGGGATGCTGAATTCAATGTCTTTCGACCATGACCGCTATCAGCGTGTACCTAGACGGGTTTCCTACAAAGGTACTGTACACGAACTTACCTGGAAAACTGGGTCTGCCGGATTCGGACCAGATCTTTTGGATAGATGTCGTTCTATAAGGCGTTGGATTTGGTCGTGCCTTTGTTTGTAAACCGACTCTAGTATATCGCTCCCAGAATTGCTAGCCTTGTCATAATAAATTCTCTGAACAAGATCCTAATAGTACAGATAGATAGATCTACTATGAGCTTACGTCACGGTAAATTGGTGACAATGTCTTACCTTGAGCCAGTTTATCTGTTTAGGACTAATGTCAGTCGCTAATCATTCAAATTATTTATACTAGAGACCAGATTTAGATAGGGAAGGAGGAGGACGCATCTTACGTTATTTGCGGGCAAATGGATCCACCTAAATTGTAAAGGCGACTCTTTTTTTATTCCCTGCGCACTTGTAAAGGCTGACATAACCTTTTCAGGCCCAAAGCCGTAAATCACATCGTATAAGGAACGACCGGGGAATTGAATAGCTTTATCGCTGTAAACATCGTATAGGTATGCCAGTGCTTCTTCGCATATGGGTTTCGCTTTATAATTATCCAAAATGGGATGCCTTAGTTCCAATATAGTCGCGAGTTCCGGTTCAGATTTCTTTATTTCTGGCAGCCGCACACATTCCTGCAGTTCGATGTCTCCCGGATGGTACTTCAGGGCAATCTCGTACAATTTGCCTTTGGGATCAATAACTGGCAGTATTTCTCGTGTATACTGGGCTATGATCCATATAGCGAGATCCAGTTTACCATAATATGTTACCCAGTGCAGTATTGTCCATTTCTCGATATCGGAGTCGGTGGGTACGGACCACTTCGGATTTTCGGTTTGAAGAAGGGCTTTAACAAACTCCCTGTAGTTTCTCATTATGGCCAACTCCATAGGTGTTTCTGTATCGTTATTCCTGTCATTACATCGAGATCGCATATGGGGGTATTTTTCGAGCAATTCCAACAAAATATCGTCCTCTCCATGGATGGCAAGGTGATGTATCGCTGTATTCCCTTTCTTGTCAGTTCCTTCAAAGCTGGCTCCGTAACCCAGTAATAGCCTAGTTATCTTGAGGCTGCCTCTTTGGACCGCTTCATAACCGATTGTACGCTGGAGATCTAGACGCTCCTCCGATAGTAGCTTTTTTAACACCCCCCCACGGGAGATTATCGGAAGTAGGCGCTCCACAGTCCGGTTACACCAGTAGCTTACGGCAGCCCAAAGCAAGGATCTCACTAGACTAGGATTGATCGCTGTGGGAAGAGTAGATTTCTCCATCATGCACTCTAGGAGGATCACTGCTACTATATCATGACATTCCATGCATGCTAAGTGAATAGCGGCATCTCCATTTTTTGTGAGCGGCATGGGATCAGCCCCTTCCTCTATTAGAAATTCCACCAAATCCCTGTTCCCATCTCTAGCAGCCAGATGTAGCAATGTGTACCCCCCACATTTTTTATTGAGTGCAGGTTTGGACCCACCTTTTTTGAGGAGATATTTGACGCAGTCATCCCACCCTGTCCGTGCTGCGCAGTGGATTGCTGTTTCCTCCTCCCCATCGATGGTGACTAACTCATCATTAGCCCCGCTCTCGACTAGCCGCTTGATAATAGGAAGGCATCCTATGCGAGCAGCAAGAATCAGAGGTGTCTCCCCATCGCGCTCGCCGCCAGAGCGTGGGATGTTCACATCTACTCCAACTTCGATCAATTTGAAGACTTGCTTGACTTGGTAATCAGGTAGATCAGAATCACTCTCGCAACAAGCAATCATCCGCAACAATGCTTGACTGTCTTTTTCCGCCAACAGGCGTACTACCTCCAACTTGATATCGTCCAGCTGCAAAGCGACTTCTATGGCTGTCATGCCATCTTTATCGATAGAAGAAGGGTCAGAGCCGGCAGCCAAGAGAAGTGTGATAGTTTCCAGCCCGTTATTTTTTGATTCAACAGCATCGAATAAAGCTGTTCTAAAAGTTTTGTCTTTGATGTTGACGTCGACAGACTGCTTTATTAACCAATCTACGACCTCTGTCTTACCCAGTCCTGCAACGGTATGAAGGAGGGTTTTTCCCTGAGGAGGGCGTGCCTTATTGAGAACTGAGGCTAGATTATCGGCTTTTATACCCGAAAAAACGCGCTTGCAGGTTTTCACATCGATATCACCAGCTTCTATTACAGCCGCTAGACGCTTATCCAACCCTGTGATTGTGTTCAGCGTCTGCATTTCTTTCCTCGTTACATCCGTTATCCTCCAAAGGGGAATAAGGAGGTTAAGTTAGATAAAAAGACACTAGAGGCAAAGGAACTCACTGAGCGCCGCCGCCGCCACCGCCGCCATGTGAACGGCAGTCACCTGTTTGGTCGTCATTCTGGGCTGTATTTATGAAGTCCAGGCCTAGCGAGACCACTTGTGGAGGCTGGTCTACGAATTCAGGTCTAGTATCTATACCGACCCTACGCCCCAAAGTCGCAAGAGTTTAGACGCAAGATATCTTGATATGACAGGGTCCTTCCTTTTTTTCTTTTTTTTCTTTTTCTCAAGACAAGAACTAGCCTTCGAGACTGAGCTTAAGATATACCGTCCGCGATGTAGGAACTTCAGGATTTTAAAATTTTTGACACTCGGGTAGGGGCTGTGTTACAATCTTTGAAATAATGATAACAATAAACTTCAATTCCTACTTTCAACTCCGTGAGCCGGCCATGGGGTTTATATAAATACCTGTTAGATTCCAGGCGCAGCGCCCGCCCACCGCCCTCGCACAACTATAACTAAGAGAGAGAGAGAGAGAGAATCCCTTCCAAAATTTCCCGCACCCTCCTCGCCTCCCAAATTCAAAAAGATAGATTATCTCACAAACCAGCCGCTCGAGGTGCGGGGTCGAGGTGCAGGGAAAAAAAAAAAAAAAAATGCGAAGGATGAAAAAAAAAAAAACGCCTCCAAGCTCTAAATTCCGTCAGCCTCCAGCTACCCTGTCTGCTCCACCATCCTGGCGAGGATACCAAATTGTCGTAACCGGGTCGGGCCGTGCATATGTAGGAGGCATCCACGCCCAGTCTTGCAGAAATCTGTCCCACAATTACGAGTTGCCAGACCACCCCAATATAAAATACATATATGAGGTCCCGGGCCGCTCTGTAGAGGCAGGTTTACGAGATTGATCACGAGGCGTCCTTTTCCTCCATTGAGAAGAATAAAACAAGAATAGGAGGGTTATGTAAAACATAACAATATTATTCTCTTTTCTTAGAAGTTACGGTTTGTATTTCCGTTGAGAAAATTGCATTGATTGGTGACTGTACAAGGCTGCTGATTCCCGTGTTACCACCTTATTGACGCCACATTAATTATTAGTCCAGCCGCGGTATTGTTACATGAGGGTAGTGCACCCTTAACCCTGCTGGATCAAAAATCAAGAAAAGGGAGCTGACTATGATTGGTCTATAATCTCATTTTAACATCGATTTTCTAATAACGATTCTATCCTAACACCTAGGCTGTTATATGATTAATTTTATCGATCTCAGCTTCTTGAGATTGACGAAATCTCAGCCCCCATCAGACCCCGCACAACCTTCGGGGGAGCCTGTTTAACGAAAAGCCCCACTCCCTCAAAACTTCTGAACCGTCACATTCGAATTTACAAGGCTGTAATATTCAAATACACCTCCACACACACATGCACACGACACATTAATTTGTGGTATTTTTTTTATTCAAGCGAATAATCTCTTAGCTTAAATCTTAAGCTTTGTGCAGGCTCAATCCTGGTTGGGTCTAGACGTGTGTTACGTAACCAACCGCTTTGCCCGGATCTGGTAGATTTCAACTACGTTCGTTTCGCCTTATCGATAAACCCAGATCCGATTCCTAACAAAAAAAAAAAAGATATCAAGCGACACCAGAGAAAAGCTTCATACCGAAGTTACGACCTCACCCTCCACGCCCTTCACACCCTCACCCTGACCCTTTCTATCACCACCACCCACAACCGCAATCATGGACGGGTAATAGCCCCTCTCCAAAACCCTCCTTCCAAAGAAACCCCATGCTAACACCTAAAAAAAAACCAGCCTAACACCCTCCGAACAACGCGAATTCCAAAATGTAGTCGAACGCCGCCAAATGCGCGAATTCATGACAATGTACTCCAACCTAGTCCAACGCTGCTTCGACGACTGCGTAAACGACTTCACCTCAAAGACAATGAATAATAAAGAAGAAGGTTGCATTTCTAAGTGTGTGGAGAAGTGGTTGAAGGGAAGTGAGAGGATGGGACAGAGGTTTGCTGAGCAGAAGTATGTTCTCCCCCTTCTCTTTCTTTCTATGTTTCTTTCAGGTGTTTTATGGGCTTTTTTTGGGTATGGGTATGATGGCTAACGTCGGGGGTTTTATTAGTGCGGCAATGATGCAAAGCGGCGGTTCATTGGGTGGTGCACCCAGATAAATCATATAATCTCTCCGATTTCCACCGACATGATAACCTATCTATCTCCTTTGTCTACTGCCCTGGACGACCCTTATCACGCCACTCTGTACATTATATACTACTATTGCTGCTGCTCTTGCTACTGCGGGTTTTTCTTGTTTTGGTCAACAAAATTTGGGGAAGGAGTGCATCCGGGAGCTTGCCTTGCCTGCTTGCTTATGGCATATAAAAAAAATAACAAAAAATACCTACAATATATATACAGCTACCACTACTACCGTACGGTTTTTTGGTAAGCTTGGGAGATAAACCGAAGCGTCTGAAGCCGACTTGAGAGATCATAATTTCTTTACATTGGCCACGAAATAAGCTGAAATCACGGGAACTTTCTACCAAGTCTGCAATTTCCCCCCACTGTGTATATACATCACTATACCAATACTACCATACGGGATTTTAACAATCTAGGAAGTAACTCAAGGACTCTTATGTTAGGCCAAAAGGCTGTTCCCGGTACTATATAAGTGTCTGCGTTAATATATACCTAGACTGATCTCCACTATATGCCTGACATCTTAAGCCAATTTAAAAAATTATAACTGTGCAGAATATATATATTACATCCTAAACGAAGCATAAGTATGCTAATTTTTCATAATTACCTATGCTCAGCCATCAGCCTTCCCACCTGCCCAGTCAGAAGCTGGGAAAAAGCCAGACAGCCAGACAGCCAGCGTATTAACTCGTAGTTATTCCATATACCCCGGCCATTTAACACGCGTACATTATTAGCTATAGTTTATTTATTGATAAAAAAGAAGTAGTTTGGACTTTTTGCCGTTTAGCTGTCTGGCTGTCAGGCTAATGGCCGAACATAATTATGAAAAATTAACACACTTATGCTTGCCTCGCTTAAGTTGTAATATACATTTTGCACGGTTCTGTATTCTCTATATATATATATATCCTTTTGACACGTTTTTGGCTCACCATACCACAAACTCAAAATGCAGATATAAGCCATTTGTGTGTATTCATTTGACCTTTTTTTTTTTTTTTTTTTTTTTTTTTTTAAAAAAAAATCTCTGCCCGTCATATATATCCATATACTATATACTACGACTAACTAAGCTACCTCTCAACCTCCTTTACTTATATACAAATTCCTAGGAGGGGCTTTTTCATGGGAGTGAGTGAGTGAGTGAATGATGCAAGTTCTTTCTCTTTTGTTCCAATCTTAGGACATAACCTTACCTCTGCCTTGCCTTATAACATACATACCATCATTAAAAAAACAAAGACGCCAGAAATAAAAATAAAAAAAGAGAAAAGGGGAAAGAGATACTAGTCTCGTAGTAGATACCATCTCATCACCATCAATTTATACAACCGAATAGAAATGGGGAAAAAAGGAAGGGAAGAAAAACTTTGAAGGAAGGGGATCTGATCATGTTATCTTTCTGTTTTAATGCTGCGTCCACTCAATAGTATTCAAATCCACACCCTCCTGCACCAACTCCCACAGCGGACTAAGCTCTCTCAAGAACCCGACTCGGTCCTTGACAGCCTTAAGCACATAATCAATCTCGCGTTCGGTCGTGAACCGTCCAATTCCGAATCTAATACTCGAGTGTGCGGAATCTAAAAAAAAAAAAAAAAAAAAAAAAAAAAAACGTTAACACCCCAATCCTCCCTTCTTCTTTAAAAGAAAAAAAAAAAGGAAAAGGAAAAACTCACCATCACTATTCCCCAACGCGCGTAACACATAACTAGGCTCCAAACTGGCAGATGTACAAGCCGACCCGGAGCTCAACGCGATATCCTTCAACGCCATGAGCAGCGATTCACCTTCGACGTATGCGAACGAAACGTTCACGCAGCCCGGGTAGTGTCTGTCCGGATCCCCGTTGAGCTGGGTGTGCTCCATGCTCAGAAGTCCGTCTTTGAGCTTCTTCGCTAGTCGGCTGACGTGCTCGTGGTCGTACTGTGTGGGTTTAAATAAGCAGGGGAAAGTTAGCTGTCTGGTTTCTTTACGACTCAATGTATGTGTATAGTAGATGTAAAACAGTAAACCTCCGAGAGATCCTCAGTACCCCTGCGGTATTTTCATCGCCTTCCTCGAAGATACGTGGTCAAGCGTACTCCATTGAGGAAAAAGGCTCGTTTCAATTTGAAACTTTGTTTTTGAAATATGGTCGCATCTCATCATAATCTCTCCCTTCGACAACCCCCCCCAAAAAAAACCAAAAAAAGAAAGGGGATATAGAGAATAAAATTACCTTCAACTCCTCCTTCGCAACCCTACAAGCCTCACCAAGCCCAATCACCAACGGCGCCGGCAAAGTCCCACTCCTAAGCCCCCTCTCCTGCCCACCACCCGTAATCAACGGCTCAAGCCTAACCCTCGGCTTCCTCCTCACATAACAAGCTCCGATGCCCTTAGGTCCATATATCTTATGACCCGAAATACTCATCAAATCCACATTCCACTTATTAACATCAACCTCAATCTTCCCCACCGCCTGCGCGGCATCAGTATGGAAGAAAACCTTCTTCGAACGACATAGTTTTCCGATCTCCTCGACGGGTTGTATAACCCCGATCTCGTTATTCACCGTCATAACCGACACCAAAGCAGTATCCGGCCGAATCGCCTGCTCCAACTGCACGAGGTCAATCAACCCGTTACTCCCCACGGGTAAATACGTAATCTCAAACCCTTCATCCTGCAAATGCCTACAAGAGTCAAGAACGCATTTATGCTCAGTCTGAGTGGTGATAATATGCTTCTTCTTGCCCTTATAAAACCTCGGAACGCCCTTAACGGACATATTATTCGATTCCGTAGCTCCGGAGGTGAAGATGATTTCTTTGGGATCGGCGTTGATGAGACTGGCGACGTGCGCTCGCGCTTCTTCGACCGCTTTGTCGGTTTCCCAACCGTACGCGTGCGTGCGGGAGTGTGGGTTGCCGTACTGCCCGGTCATGTAGGGGAGCATGGCGTCGAGGACTCGAGGGTCGGTTGGGGTGGTGGCTTGCATGTCTAGGTAGATTGGGCGGGAGCCGCCGTCCATTATTGTGGCTTGCTTCAAGATGCCTTTTTTTTTTTCAACATAGTCATCGCGTTAGTATATGTATATATATCGATATAAGTATGTGTAGGTATATAAAACCCACCAGCATCAGGACTCAACATCGCCGCCGGATCAATCCCTAAATCCACCGGCCTCCTCGCTATCGACGACGACGCCGCCCCAATATCCACAGTAGCAGTAGCAGTAGCAGTGGAAGTAGCTTCAACGGCACCCGCCGGCTTCGTTTCCTTCACATAACACCTCCTCCCCCTCCCCGCAACATTTACGCCTCGAATATATCCTCCAAGTGCTGGCCGTGGAGCTGTCGATGTAAGAGAGTACTGCCGCCGGCATACGTGCAGACTTCCGCTGGAGGAGGAGAGAGGTCGCGCTGTTCCCAGCAGCGTGGAGAGTTGTTTCACCGATCGAGATGGTATCGATGCCATCATTTCCACGTCTTTCGTCTTCGTTTCTCACGTGTAACAAAGAAAAAAACGGGTTTATAAGAAAAAGCCGCACTGATCGTAATGGAAGAATTTGTAAAACGTGGCTTCTTATTTGTAGGTCTTTGTAAGGCAGTTGATTTTTTTTTGGTTCAATGGAGCTGAGATGCGGGATGTGGGATGGGCGGGAGCTTGTGAAAAGTGTGGGAAATCGAATCTTGAATTGATAATGCAGGTTTGTGTTAGATTCGCAGGGGATACGCTTAATCCCCGACCGCCACTCGGGCTTAGCGGCACCATGCAATAGCGGGAACGGCACATTTCCAGCCCGACAATATAACCGCCTACGTAGTCTTATGTCAAGGAATACAAAGGATTTTATATAAGGAATTTTAAATCAGGAACACAACGTATAAATAGTCTTGAGATATATATGGTATATATTGATATATGATATGAAGTGATGAAGAGCTTCTGTAAAGATCACAAAGGCTGTTTCCTTCGCTCTAGATCCAACCAGGGAATTAAGTGCCCGTTTTTTTTTTCTTGCAAAGAATGTACATTATCTTGAAACGAAAGAAAAGAAAAAGAGAGATCCAATAAAACGAGGGAGATAATAGGTTTGGAATTAACCAGCGGGAAAAGCAAAGACACCTTTTGCAGCCAACGAACTCCATGTATTGGGAACAAGAGAATAATGAAAATACTACTAATCAATCAATCAATTCAGAATCCGCTAATTTGGGAAATCACAAAGTTAGGAATCATGAGCTGACGCCCGGTCCGAGAAAAACTAATTAACCTTGACATAATTGCCTGCTCAAATATTAGAATGCGGTCAGATATAACAGAGTAGATAATTTTAGGATGTCTTACCAGGAAACTGGCCGGTTTTGCCTCGCAGCTTACCCGTCCACCATTCATTCTCATTCCCCGTCCGCTGTATGATTTCAACGATATCACCAGCGCTAAAGCTAAGGTCTCCCTCCGCCTGAGCCTCGTAATCATACAGCGCTGTGACAGTTTCAGCTGCCGGCGTGGGAGCAGCGAACTGCTTCGGCTTTGGTTTTGGCGGTGGTGGCTTCGCCTTCGCTTTCGCAACGGCGGACATCCCCAAGCTCGTTTCGCCCGTGTTTGTGGTGGCGGTGTACGCGGGAGGTGGGGCCTCTCCAGTCCCATTTTCCGCCGACGGCTTTCCGTACTTTTTGGCCTCCTCCGCTTTTTTGCCGTACTTGTTGTGTCGAGAATTTAGATTCGATGCTCGGTTTCCGCTCGTTCGGAAATGCACAATTGTCAGAGCCTCGGCCTGTTCTTGAATATCCCCCCGTTTCTTGGCGAAGGCCTCCTCGACGTCCAGTGTAAGGTCAAAGTATCCTATGTTTATCGCTTGCATCTTCTCATGCAGTGTGTAGAACACGTTCAATTGCATGTAGTAGAAAGACTGGAACAGCGGTCGAATGAATTCCCTCTCCAGCCTGAAAAGCTTCGGCAGCTCGTCCTTCAGCAGCTCATTGAAGTAGTTAAATTCCTGAGTGGCCTGTTCGAGCTCGCTCTCGACTTTGTAAAGAGCCTTCTCGTCCTTCAGCGTCTTCTCCTTCTTGTCCTGCAGCTTCTTAAGGCCCGTTCTGTGCCTGTCGAAATCCAATTGCTTGTGTTGGCGCTTGGTCAGGGTCTTCCGGATGATCTTGACAATTTCCAGCAGCTCGTCGGCGGGCTTGATGATTCTCGTTTCGATCATTTCGAGTTCGGGCGACAGGGTTCCCTGCAGATCACGGACTATAGCTTCATATTCCTCGCAGGCCCGGATACCCTCCGGATTTCCCTCAGCTATGACGCTATCCGGATCGGACATGCGACCGGATATGGGTTTGTAGATCTCCTGTATCGATTTGCTGAATTCGATCTGGTGGGTCAACATGGCTAGAGGGCGGACGAGTGAGCATGACGGATCCGGTGTTTTGGTGTTGGTGGTGGTGGTGTTGGTGGGGGTTTATGAATATCATAGATATTATACGTAAAAGGGTGGCTTACAGTTGATCGCATCGAAATACCTAAATGAGGGTTAAACGATCCGTTAGATAACAGAAATCCCGCAAGGTTCTGGCAAAGAGGGGACACAGATCATACTTTTTGGACTCATCGTGAAGCTTCTTGGTTTCCTATTGTGAGAGGACAATGTGTGAGCGGTGCGAGTACAGTGATGGGAAGCCGGATGGAGCCGGGACATACTGTTTCGAGCTCCTGGAACCTTCGTTCGGCATCGATATACACAGGATCTTTTGTATTCTCGCCCTGCGATACGGATTTTCCTCAAGTTAGCAAGTTTTCCACCTTTTTTATTTTTTTATTTTGGTGGAACTGGCGATACATACAATATTGAATTTGGCTTTGAATGTTTGCGGCGCCTGTGCAGGGTCTGAGTGTCAGCTACGCTGGGTTGCAAGCATACGATATATTTTGATACACAGATAGATAGATAGATGAATAGATTTACCCGCGAGACGCTTTTAGAGAAACCCTTCCAACTCATGGGGACCGTATCAAGATATTATTTTCGTCCAGGGACAAGCAAAGGCAAAGAATAAGAGCAAGAAGGGTGGAAGTTGCGGGGGTTGGATGGTGAGAAGGACTGAGGAAAGAGGGTTGGAGAGAGGCGGAGAGTTAGGTAGAGTTCGGTTTAAGTTAAGTTAAGTTGAGTTAAGTTGGGTTGGGGTCCAAAGTCAAAGAGGGAAAGAGAGAGGGCCGGAATTCGGATCTATGTGTGATGACGCAACAGCCGACCACCACTCTTCTCTGTCTCTCTCTGTCTCTCTGTCTCTCTCTCTCTTCTTTTATATCACCAACGGCTGCCTAAGTAGACGGATGGATTAGGTACCTATATAGGTACCTAGGTAATAGGTATAAGGGAGTGATGGCAGATGTTATGTTCGAAGCTAAGCTATTACAGTGGATATTTTTCTCCCTTTCTTTTATTGTTGAGTTTATCGAATGTCGGGGCGCTATCTCTGTTTTTGGGGGTGGAGGGGTACCCGTTCGAGTTTTTGATATCGTGGCCTGGCACGCGGGGAGGAGGGTGTGAAGCTAGTGCTAGCTGAGCTGAGCGAAATGAGGGCAATACGTGGGAGAGAGCTGAATATTATATATATTTATATATACACAAATACCACATGGGACCTATTTGATATCCGTTTTGGATGGGGCGTTTTTGAGGCTGTTTATGCATAATTGGAAGCGCACAGAATTCGACTGGATCAGAACTGAGGTTGGTGTATAACTAGTGGATACCTGGTGGAAAGAAGAAGATCGCTGGAAGGCGGGGCTTAGCCAACATCATCAATGACGACGGGGGGCACAGCCTCGACCGTCCGCCCGGAGTTACTGACGTCCTCTCCCCAATAACTATAATCTACTATACTAGGTATCCATACTATAGCTACCAGGCACGCTGCTGCTGGGTGTGTTTGTTTCTGTTTGTGCGCAAGCACATGCGATCAATATTGTTGATTGTATTATCTAATCTCGGAATATATATGGATGTTTTCTGTGGGTTTGTTTCAGGCCGGCTTGCAGATCCAAACAGCAGCTCGACCCCCGTTTTGGGGGTGTGTGTGCCTGTTTGCATGGGACGACAACCGATCCCGCGATAATTAATACTACTAATTGCTATGCTGAGCTGAGTTCCCATCACCAGTCCACCTCACAAACCTCTCTTCCTTTTACTCCCTTCCTTTCTCGCCCACCCGCCCCCGCTCCCCTTCAAATGGCCGAACTGGCGCCGGAGCTTCTCCGCTGGCTCTCCACCGTCCTCGCTCCGGTCAGTATTATATAAAATATAGATACCCCGCTGGGACTGTAGCTAGGTAGCTAGCTAGTTGTTTAGCGAGCTACCTGGCTGCTATAGATTTTTTTTACAAAAGATGTATATGGATTTACGGATGCTGACGCTGGACAATGGGAATGCATAGAAGTACGCGGCCGCGGGCAGGACGTACACGGACACGGCCACTCTCCTCCACCACCACCGCTCCCTCGCTCCCAAAACAGATGTCTACAGTACTCCCTCCCGTCCTTACTCCCATCCACTTTACTCAACTACCAGTTACCACTGGTAGCACCTGAGTACCTAATAACTACGAGAAAGAAAGAGAAACAAAAGGGAGAACACAGGCTGATTATGATTGTGGGGTGTGTGTGCAGCATACGACGACGGACGGTCCGATCTGTTGCTATGCATCCACGGCACGCTGCCCGTTGGCTTTCGCGGGGCAACATACAACATCCCGCTCAACATCTGGGTGCCGCATCAGTACCCTAACACCCCGCCAACGGTGATGGTTGTCCCGGGAAAGAACATGGGCATCAGGCCGACCAACCACGTCGATACCAACGGTCGTTGCTACCATCCTTACCTGGCTTACTGGGCGCAGAATCCGGATGTGCGTATCTCCCTCTCTCTCTCGTCTGCGCGCTGGGTGTGGTGTATTTATTTATCTCATAAATAAATATAATTATGTTATATTATGTTATAATGATGCTGATCTGATTATCCAGAAATCAACACTGCTTGACCTCTGCGGCCAGCTCAAGGATGTCTTCAGCAAGGAGCCGCCCCTCTACTCCAAGCAGGCCCCTCCTCCTCCTCAAGTTACTACAGCAGCAGCACCAGGCACCCCGCCGCCCCGGCCGCCGCTGCCCCAAGAGATCGAAGCTCAGAGAGCCCGCACAGCTGCCGCCAACCAGCCCGCCGCCGCCGAACATGCTGCTACCGCCAGCCCCCCTCCACCTCCCCCACCTAAGGCCGATCCGCGCCAGCAGTCGCCGGCCGCATACTCATACACAACCACCCCGCATTTATTCCTGCCGCAGAACCAAGCTGCCCCGCAGCCGGTCGCATCACCCCCGCAGAATAATAACCACCATAACCCACCCCCTCCGGACCGGCCTGCTCTCCCTCAAAAGCTTCCTCGTGAGGAACCTCGCCCTGCTGCATATCCCGTCCCAAGTCCAGCATACCAACAGACCGCCGCCCCTCCTCCCCCTCCCCCCCCTCCTCCAGTCCCACCAATCCCCTCACCTATAAGAAATGCAGCTTTGGAGTCAAGATCCCCTCCACCACCCCCTCACAGCCCATATCATCACCCATCCCCACCACCTGTCATCCACCCTCAACATGGCTGGCATTCCCCTCCACCACCGCCACAGATACCACTACAATCCCACCCGCACCGCCTATCAGGCCAACTAGACCCAATAAACCGGTTTCCAATAATAAACCACCAAATCAACCTCAACCAGCGCCCAATGTCCATCCACGGCTACCCAACCCAACCTTCAAACCTTAACCCCCAACAACAGCAACAGCAGTTACAACCCCTACAGCAGCCGTTACAACCTTCAAAACTACCACAAAGATCACAATCCCAACGTACACCCATAAACATCCTGGACGACGACAATGGCATTACCCCTTCTAAAATCCCATCATCATCGACACCATCATCATCAACAATCCCTCCTCCGCTACCGCGTAACCCGGAAAAAGACCGTCTGATAACCCAAATCTCCCAGATATTACAACAAAAAGCCGAAGCGGCGGCGTCCAGAACAGCGGCATCGCTGGAGCAAACAACCTCGCAAGCTGAGGCTATGGCGAAGACTGAAGCGTATATGGAACGTGAGAGGATAGAGTTGATTAGGATCAATGATGTGTGTGAGAAGGATCAGAGGATTTTGAACGAAAGGATTGCGATGGCGGATGAGTTGATCAGAGAGGTTGCGGGGAGGGAGGCGCCGAATATTGATGGGGTGGTTGTGGCACCGACGGTGGTTCATAATCAGTGCGTTCCTCTTCTCTTCTCTTTAAAATATTAGAGTTTTTTTTTTTTTTTTAATGGTGGTAATGCTAATTCTAATGTGGGGGGTTAGATTGTATGAGCTGGTGACGGACGACATGGCGATCGAGGACACGATATACGTGCTGGGAAAGGCGCTGGATAAGGAGCGTATCACGCTGGATGTCTTTCTCAAGGTATTTCCCTCTCCCCTCCCTACATTTATTTAAATATGAGTAGTAGCGGTAGAGGATGAATGGATGCTAATATGGAGGTGGTTGGTCGGACAGCACACGCGGGCGCTGGCGCGGGAGCAGTTCATGAAGCGGGCGCTGGTGGGCAAGATATCGCGGCAGATCGGCATGACGTGACCCTTCCCTCCTTCTCTTTTTATCTATCTTATTTTATTATGATATATGGACATATATATATATGTGTGTGTGTGTGTGTGCGTGTGTGTGCGTGTGTGTGGTAGGCAAGGCAAGGCAGCATATAGTACATTTATACTCACGAGTGCATGTGGAGTACGGAGCATGATATTTGCATTTTTTTTTGGAAATGAGAGAATATTTGGTAGCAGGCACGCAGGCGGGCATTGAATTGAATTGAAATATTATTATTTATTCATTATTTTTTGATATTTTTTCATTTGGAGTCAATTCTGATCGTGATGGAAGGAACAAAGCGGTTCATCGGTGACACACTACTAGTAGTACAGACAGTGTACAAAAAAATTACACAACCCCCCGAAAACATAAATAAGAGGCTGGACGAAAACAAAAAAAAAAAAATTTAATTAAAGAGAACCGGACGGCGCAGGAACAGGAGCAGCCTCCTCGGTAGCAGTCGGCGGCGGGGGCAGCGACGACGTCTTCTTAAGCTCTTCCTCGATCTTGGAGGCGAGGGACGAGGGGGAGGTGGTGGGCGCCCAGCGGTCGACGACCTTGCCGTCGCGCGAGACGAGGAATTTCTCGAAGTTCCATTTTCTGTTATCAAATACTCAATTAGCACTGTTTTTTCCTTTTCTTTCTTTTTTTTGAGAGGGGGAGAGAGAGACACATACATGCGCTTCATGCCCAAGATGCCGGGCTTCTCCTTCTTCAGCCATCTATACCACCCCAAACCAATTAGCACACACACACCCACAAAATGTATATAAAATACCATTATAAAAAAGAGAGAGGGGGAAGGTAAAAAATACTCATAAAGCGGATGCGCCTTATCCCCATTGACATCGATCTTCCCCAGCATAGGAAACTTGACACCATAGGTGAGCGTGCAGAACGACGCCTGATCCTCGCTGGTACCCGGCGCCTGTCCTCCGAACTGATTGCAAGGGAAACCGAGGACCACCAGGCCTTCATCTTTGTATTTGGCATAGAGCTGCTCGAGGCCTTCGTATTGCGGGGTCAGGCCGCATTTCTATATATTTCATTCGTTTAGCATATATATTACTACTTAGGTACTATATATAGAGGTAAGAAGAAGAAGACGTACGGAGGCGACGTTGACGATGAGCACGACCTTGCCCTTGAGCTGGTTGAGGTCGTACTCTTCGCCCTTCTTGTCGAGGGGCTTGTAGTTGTAGAAGTCGAGGGCGGTTGCGGAGGCCATTCTGTATAAATTGCGAACGAGGGCGTGGGGCCGGGCGAGGGCTTGCGGTGGGGGTGGAGGTACTATTTTGGCGGCTTTTTATACAATTATATATTTATACAATTATAAAGTAGGATGATATTGTGGGAATCGGAGGTTGTTGAGGGGATGATTCTTGGGGGAATTGGTTTATATATATAATTATATTCAAGAGAGGAGGTATGTAGGTAACTACTACGTATGCTTCCACGATGCCAGCAAGCTTGGAATGCAGATTATATAAGATGTCGTACAGCAAGCGGAGATAGGGACGCCAGCGACCCGGGTCTAGAATATTCCATTTCCATATTCGATTATCAAGATATGTATATACATATAAGAAAATACCCCAGGTTCAATATCATAGTGTAACATGCAAATTGTGTATAAGGAAAACCCACTTCGCCATCGCGCTCGGCCTAACTTTTTTTTTCTCGATGGGCCGCCGGGAGTACTAACTGTGTATGTATGCTATGTTACTGGCATGTGGCAGAGGGAAAAAGTGGGTATCTCTTCATGCAGGCGACTGACAGAGCTAGCCGCTTTGTGGTGTTTCAGCCGAGCAACCCACACACACCCCCGGACTTCCCTTCCTTCCTTCTCTTCTCTGCTCCTTCTCTTTTTCCCTTCTACCTGACTGGCTGGATTGGATGGATGAAAGCATGTAAAGGTAATGTCATGTAAGGCAAAGGTCATGTAATGTGTGTGATAGGTGTGAGTGTGTGTGCCAGTCCCTACAGCAGCAGCACCCTGTAACTAGAGTTAAAACCCAATGGGACTGGAAAGTTGATGGGATGAGAAACCCCCCGATGATGTCAGCACAGAAAAAACCAAGTTACCACCTTGAGCAGGAACTCTGTAGCTCTGCCGCCAACCGGATTCCAGCCGGTTTTGTGAGTTCTTTTTATTTATGCTTTCTTTTTTATATTTATGAATTATTTTTATTTTATTTATGGCCTGATTTTTATCCTTCCCAGAAAAAATGCCTCTTTTGGCAATTGATCCAATTCGATTGAAATAATAAAATAAAATGGTCCGACCCCCATGGATACCTTTTTTATTACTACCTATGTGCCCTAGGGTACTTGCTTACTACTACCTACCTAGTTACTCCCTCTTATTCTTTACTATCAATCAATCATACAACTCTCGATATCAATTATATATAAACATACTTCATATAAAGGATAGAGTTAGAAAAATAAAATAAAAATGAGGTCCCGCCTGGCGCAACGGAAGCGGGCACCGGGGTTCATCCTGCTGCCCGGCCGTCCCTCCCTTCACTCTTCTTCTTCTTCTTCTTCTTCCTTTCAAACCACGCCGCCGCCTGGAACTGGAACTGGGACTGGAGCTGGAGTTACAGCTGGAGGAGCTACAGCTGTAACTGGAACAGGAGCTGGTCACGCGGGCCTCCACCACGATGCCACCGCATCCACATCCACATCCACATCCAACCTTATTACGGACACTCCTCTTCCTCCCAATGCCATTGCCGCTAATACCAATACCAATACCAATACGAACAGTAATAGTAATAATAATAATATCAACACCAGACCCAGCGAGCCTGTCTCGATCCCGGCCCCTTCCAATATTCCCACCGCTGCTATCCCTTCTTCTTCTGCTGCTTATAACAATAACAATATATCACAGCGGGTGGTCTCTCCCTACTACTCGCCCTCCCAGGTCTTCCCTTCATCTCTGACCCAACACAAGAGCTACTTCCCAGCCTATCTCTCCCTTCAGCCTTCGAGACCATCCTCGCCATCCATCCTCTCTTCCTCCTCATCGCCTACTGCCGCTTCTTCGTCGACGCCCTCTCCTCCTCTTTATCAGCATCACTTGAGGACTCCGCGCTCTCCGTCCTTCTTCGGCGCCGCCCCGTCTCCCCTGTCCGCCTCTTTCTCTTCCTCCAATCCGGTCCCCAATTCTTCTTCTTATTCTACTACTACTTCTTCTTCTACTACTACTTCCACTTCTACTTCTACTCCTACTCCTACTGGTACAACTTCTGCTGCTGGTGGTAGTGTTGGTACTTCTGCTATGACTTCTGTCCGTGCTGCCCCGTCAACTGCCACTGCCGCTGCAATTCCTAGCACTCGAACCTACCACGCCCTGCTGGCCCAACAACAACTCGCCTTCCAGATGCAACAGCGCGACCTCATCTACCAGTCTACCAGGGCCGCCCCCCCTCCATTATCGTCGTCTTCGGGAGGGCCCATCTCCCCCCGACTCATCCCCCTCGGCTCTCCTGGTCCCGTCACCCCCCTTACCCTCGAAGATAACCCGGCCGGATACATCAGCGCCTCCTTCCTCTCATCCCCTGCCCTGCAACTCCAGCAGCACCACCTCGAAAAGCTGGCCGCTGCCGCCGCCGCCGCATCTGCATCTGCATCTAGTGCTGCTAACGAAGACTCCTCCAAGTCTTCGTGATCGTAGTGATTGGATCATTTTCTATAAATTATTTCTTTTTTGCACTTTTTTTTTTTTTTTTTTTTTTTTTTGCAAGTCTCTTATCAATCGCCATCGGGTGGTCGCCGATATGCGAAAGAGAGAAGCTGAACAAAGAGAGAGAAGAGATATCACATTATTTTTGGTTTTATTACTATTTGAGGTCACACCACCGCCATGGAGCTCTCATCTCTGATTGAAAGCACCCGATGATGCACACAACATCTGCATGCATTCGTTTTTTACAAATCTCCCCCCGTCGCTGCTATTCTTCCATCCCTCTTGCTCTTTTTCGTAGCTGAAGCGTCTTTCTCCTTTTTTTTTTTTTTTTTTCCTTGTCTTCTTTTTTTTTTTATGCTTTTTGTTTTTGTTTTTTTTTTTTGTTCAATTGGCTATCCGCTTTTTTTTTTTTGTTGGCCGTCATGCATGTCTTCAACTGAAAAGGTGATGATGACGATGATGATGGTGTTCTCGGACCCCAGGTTCTTCTCCCCGCTTCCATAAACCAGCATTACAATTGGCGTTTACTGGGAAATTTTCATTATATATTTCTTTCGCCGGAGTTTCTTTTTTTTTATTATACCAGCTTCTACCCGGGTCATTCGCTATCTTCTCTATTCCAGTGCTGCTTCACCTATCTTATACAGTTTGTTTTAGAGGCTTCTTCGATAGATGCCCTCCCTCTAAACAAAGAAAGTTGCAAACGGCTGTTTCTCTTTTTTTTAGTTAAACGTCATTTTCCTTGTATTTTTATAACTATACTACAATCGCTGTACTTTTACCTAAATCTAGCTATCCCCCATATGACAAGTCCCAATTGTTGAAAGCCTGTTTGCCTGTCCTATCAAAAAAGACGCCCCGGCGTTGCGCCGACGCATGCTTTTATCTCAACCCATGAAATTTTGTGAAACCCTTGCAACGCATCTAAAACTCCATCCCACCGGTATCGATATCAACCAACCCACATACATTCATTCATACATACATACATACATACATACATACATACGCACATAACTGCGCCGCGATGGCCTCGTCCTTCCCAGACGCCCTGCGGGCACCGACCTTCATCCGGCGCCTATTCTCGCAGTTCCCGCTGGTTACGCACCCCGTTGACCCGCATCCGCTGACCGTTGACGACTTCCAACCTTCTTCTTCTTCGACATCATCATCATCTTCTTCTTCTTCGAAATGTGAAAATACGCTGTACAGCTTTACAACATGCGCAGACAGCAAGACGGCGTCGTTTAATCCCGCGTGTCTGAAGTGGCAGGTGCACTATAACAAAATATACATATAGATAATAAATCTATTATTGTTATTATTTTTACCAAACAGCTACTAACGAGTTGAATTTTTTTTATATATGGTTTGTGAGATAGTAGACATACCTCAGGATCAGGAGCATCCCGTTCAAAACACAGCCGTCGAATAACCACGCCTCGCCGTCCGGGGCGCTGCCATTCATGATCGTTTCTCCTTCATCATCATCATCATCATCATCTTCTTCGGAAAGGAAATCGCAAACGATACCGTCTGGCAAACTGGCGCGCTGGATCGATGAACACGCCACCATTGGCAGCGTAAACACCGTCGACACCGATGGCGGCGACTACCGCGCTTTTTTAAGTCTGGTGGAGGGCGCAGTTAGGGATGCTTGGGTATTTATTTCTATTATATATATTATTTAAGGAAGGAGGGGAATGTGGTGGTGGGCTAACTAATTATTTTTTATAAAAACGAAAAAAAAGCTATACGCCCTCTACATCGACCCCACCAACCTCGCCAACCTCACGGTTCCAAAATACACCTCCACGGTCCCACTATGGCCCATCCCCCACCTACAAGGCGCACAGATGCGCCAGGCCGCCATAAACTCCATCCGCACCTCTTCATCATCTTCAAAAACAGCAACACCATCAGGCACGGAAATCTACGATAAAGCGGCAGAGGCGTTCAGCGCGCTGAGCACGCTGTTAGCGGGGGATACGTGGTTCTTCGGAGCGGCTGAGGCAGGGGTGTTTGATGCTGAGGTATTCGCGTATACGCATTTATTGCTGACGGTTGGGGATGGGATGAAGGGGAGTAGTGGGGAGGGTTTGGTTAGCAGTCTTAGGGGGTTTGAGAATCTATGCGGGCATGAGGAGCGGATTCGGCGGCGGTGGTTCTCATAAAATCCATCTACCCCAGTTAGTCAGCCAGTCAGTCACCTGAATTAATTTAATTTAAATTATATTGTATATTGTACATAAAAATGAACTTCTCACACCCGCCTAAAAACCACCCCAAAATGCATAACAACCCCAACCCACTTCTCCGCCCTCCCTCCAAACCGCCCCTTCGCATCCTCCACATCCCCACCAACCCCACTCTCCCTCATAAACCCCTCCTCATCATCAACAACCACAAACCCCCACTTCCCCGCCTCATCCAAAATCTCCGCTTTAGTATGAACATACGAAACCGGCTTCACCTTCCTCTGAGACTTCTCATCCCAAAACCCAGCGGATGAAATCGCACCCATCGATTCATGCATATTCGTGAGTAGCAGCCATGCATTTGATGATTGGGGTAGGATATGTGAGGCGGTTGAGAAGAATGTGCGGAGAGGGATGTGTTCCAGCACTAGTGTTGATATGATACCGTCTATTCGTTTGTTATTTATTGCGGTGCGGAATGCTGCTGCATCCCCTCTTTCTTCTTCTTCTGATTCTACGGCTTCTACGGCTTCTGTGGAGAAGGTGGTTATATCCACCTCGAAAACTTGTACGTCCCCAGCAGTAGTAGTAGTAGTAGTAGTAGTATCACCATCGTATTTTTTAAGCTTAGTGGTAAGCTTATCCAGCATCCCGCGCGAATTATCGACGGCGAGAACGTTGACGCCCATGTTCGATAGTTTTAAAGTGTTGCGGCCGGTGCCGCAGCCTAGTTCTACTACTGTTGTTGCTGTAGTATTATCATCTTTATCTTCGTCTTTATTTTCGGTTGTGTTTGTAGATGTGCTTTGGGGGATGAGAGAGGGTAAGATGGTGGAGATGTAGATGTCGTCGAGCTGTTGGAGGACGTTGCCGTCGGTGTCGTAGACGGTGGACCAGAGGTCGTAGGCTGTGGATGTGGGGAGGTGGTGGTGGGTTGACATCTTTTTTTTTTTTTTTTTTTTTTTTTTTTTTCTTTCTGGTTACTAGGTAGGTAATGCTGTAGATTTTGATAAGGAGATGGAGATGGGGTGGATTCTCAAAATGGCTGGTCTTGCACAACTACTATATATTCACCGTGACGATATTTTGGGAGGGTTTTTATAGACGTTCGAATTCAAGAAATGAGTTGAGCGTGTGTCATTAGGAGTCACACCCACTCTCTCTCTTCAGAATCGCGGCTTGGCGGTGTAGGTACCTAACTACCATCGGGTATCTGCGGGAAAATCTAGACTTTAAAATACCCTTTTGAGTAGGTCTAAACGCTAAACGTAGTTCTTGATGATAACGTTAAACATCCTCGATATCGATAAATTATCCCAATATGTATGCATATGCATATGCATCGATTGGGGGTTTCGCTGTAGCTATGCTTCATGCGGTTAGCACGATGCCGTTCTACCACTAGCTCACATTAACAGTAGTTAAAGAAAACGAACACCTCAAACACCTAACTAACGCCTTTCAAAAAAAAAAAAGAGAAATATACTACCGAACCCCATAAAACCCCCTAATATCCCCCACAATCCCCTCCACCCCCTTCAAATACCTCCCCGCCAACTCCTCCTTCTGCTCAATACTCCTAACCCTCGGCCCCATAATCACTCTTTCCTCATCAACCTCCACAACCTGCGCAGATGAATACCCACCGTGTCTAGGGTGTTCCACCTCCGGTAATAAATAAAAATAGAGGAACTCGGTCAGTCGCAGACGGACTTTTTCCGGTGTTTGCGGGGTTCGGAAGAGCTGGGAGATGGTTTGCAGGCCGTGTAGGGATTCGAAGGTTCGGGTGTTGGCGGGGGAGTCGAGGAGGGAGGTTACGAGGGTGTCGATTGTGAGGATGTGGAGGTCGGGGGGTTGGGGGTGGGTTAGGAGGGTGATGAATGTCTAGTAGTAATAGTAGTGGATGTTAGGTAGTTATTGGGTGGGGTAAGGGGGAGGGGTGGTATGTACCGCCATGTGAGCCTCCCTTGCGAAGAGGTTTTGAGACTGTGGATGCAGCAGTAGTACGCCTTGTAGACATTCGAGACATGCTGCGAGGAGGGAGTTCTGCTGTTCGGCTGGTATATATGTCAGGATTTAAGGTATACATGAGAGGTGAAGAGGGTAGGTTGGATAGGTAGGTATGTATAGGTACTTACAGCTGTACTTCTTCTTCTCGAGTAAGATCCGGTCTATACAACCGATCACCCGTAGCGCAACTGGTTCGCGCGTATACCGTCAGCTTACCTCATCGGTTGCACAAAAAAAAGATAATTAGTGTTGGAAAGTACGAACTGTTATACTCAAACCCATCCTGTAACCTTCTAAACTCCTTGATCCAGGGACTAGTCGGATAAGCCAGTTTATTCCCCTCGCCTCTTTCACCTCTGAAAGAAGGAGGTGGTGGTGGAATTGAAAGTGGATGGTTGGCAGGACTAACGATCGGGACGGGCGTGCTGCAGACTATTGCAAGGTATGCGTCGATGGCTTTTAGGCCGATTTCCATGGATGATGGGGAGTGCGAGTGCGAGAGACGGTCGAAGGCTTGGGAGAGGACTTCTTCGGGGGAGGCGGGAGGGTGGTCCATTGTCAAGGTCGGGGATGTGTGGTCTGGACTGGCTGGGGGGAGTGATGGGATATGCCGCTGTAGTACCTAGGTGTCACTGGTGGTGGTAGAATTATCGTGATGATAATGGATACGATATAGTGGTTGAATAGTAATAATAATAATTTGATATATTGTGTTGATATCCCCAAAATCCAACGTGGGATGTGCCATCCCCCATCCCAACCGGGACATGCATACGCATCAAGACCCGGCCATGCAGATGCCATGTCAACCACGCGGTCTCAACGAATCTTAAAAGATACATCCATCCATCCTTCCCTTCCCGCCGCTCGGGACGCGGGTGCCAGTCTCATATCCTTTCTTTTTTTCATTAGGTTGTGCTTCTTTTATATTTTCGTACTTTGCACTAGCTACTCCCAATACTTATAGCTTATCACATGATGTACGGGGTACCTTAGCTAAGCTAGGTACTTGCTGGCTAGCTCCCGCGTCCGGTTCAAACCGCCCAAAATCGATGACATGATGACTTTTTTGCGCGGAGTTCTACCTCGTTTCCAACCTTGTTCGATAAATGCAAAACCAAAAACAAAACTGCGCATGTGCCCCCCCTCTCCCTTTTTTGTCTAACCAGTAAATTTATACTATTGAAGGATTTTTAAAAATATGTATAAAAAGATGAGAACTTCCGCGCGTCGGGAAGGAATGAATGCTCGTTTCTAGATCTTAAATCCTCCCTTTCGAGGTTTAATAATAACGTTAAAGTGGTTTACGTATTCTCCTTTCGTTTGTGACACTCTCTCTCGTGTGTATTCACAAGGACGGCGCCACTCTATTTTTTTCCTTATAAAAAGAAGGACTCACTTCTCTTCCAACATTTCAGTTAAACCCTTAGAAAAAAAATAAAGGATTTGGTTTCTACGGTTTTATAAAGGGAGATCATTTATCTTTTCGGTACCAGACTTTTAACCTCCAGTTACCTACAAGCCTATATATATAACCTACTACCCCGCCAAACCCACCCACCCAACGCGGAATTTTAAAGATAGAACAGTGACGGTCAGGATGGAGGCGCGTGACTCGGTGCTGTCCGGCAACAGCAGATCCGCCGTGAAATCGATCCAGAATGACATTGCCGCAGGCAGCCATTCCAAAACTCCCTCGAACGGCATCCCACCACATCTCCTCTACGGCAGTAGCTTTCAACCACAACAACAACAGCAACAACAAAATCTCCCCGCTTCGGCGTATATACCGTCGTCTTCTGGAAATGCCGATATGACACAACAACCACCGCCGCCGCACCAGCCGAAGGCGGCACCGCGAGACTTCTCGCTGAATGTGATCAAGCGGCCATGGTCTGAGGCGAAGGAGAAGGTGCGTCAATTGCATATTTTCTCAACCCACTATATATATATATATTTTCTATTCTCTTATAGCTCTATTCCAGAAACTTTTTTTTATTTAAATTTATTATTTAAAAAAAAGTTTGGATGTTTATTTATTCTTTTGGGGATGTGAAGGGTTAATTTTTGGATTTAGGCGGTATGCGCGCCATACGACTACCTGATCTCGCTCCCGGGCAAGGACATCCGATCCCAGCTCATCGAGGCGTTTAACATCTACCTCCAAGTCCCCGAGGAATCTCTTGGCACGATCAAGCACATCGTTGCCATGTTGCATAATGCTTCTTTACTGTGCGTTCTTTCCCTATCCTCTCCCCTTATTAAAGTTATATATATATATATTGGGTTTCATTTGATGCTTATTGGGTGTATGTGTTTTTGTTTGGAGGAGGGCAGTGTCGACGATGTAGAAGACCATTCGGTGCTGAGACGGGGGTATCCGGTTGCGCATAGTCTGTTTGGGATCGCGCAGACGATAAATTCTGCGAATTATATATATTTTCGGGCGATGCAGGCTATCACGAAGCTGAAGAATCCGGAGTGTGTGCAGGTGTTCACTGGTATGCTTCCCTCCCCTCCATATATATTTCTTCCAGAAAGTGGGCTTTTTGAAACTGATATATGGTTTTGTTGAATAGAGGAACTTATAAACCTCCATCGTGGACAGGGGATGGATTTGTTCTGGAGGGATACTTTGACATGTCCGTCTGAAGACGACTATTTGGAGATGGTTAGCAATAGTATGCATATCTCTCTTTTCTCCCCTTCTTATCTCCGAGGGTATACCATTTTTTCTAACAAAAAGGGCGTCTTAGAAACCGGAGGACTATTCCGTCTGGCCATCAAATTGATGCAGGCCGAGAGTGCGAGTGAAGTGTATGTTATAACCCCCCCCCCCAAAAAAAAAAAAAAAAAAAAAAAAAAAAAAACGATGGGAGTTATCTGACGGGTTTGTGATTTAGGGACTACCTCGACCTCGTCAACCTGATGGGATTGATTTTCCAGATCAGAGACGACTATATGAACCTACAATCCGACCAGGCAAGTCCCCGCCCCCATTCTTCTACCCACCATAGAATACCGGTCTAACATCAGGGTTATAGTACGCCAAAAACAAAGGCTTCGCCGAAGACCTTACGGAAGGCAAATTCTCCTTCCCAATAATCCACTCCATCCGCGCCAATCCTACAAACCTACAGATCATAAATATCCTAAAACAGCAGACCCAGGACGATGGGGTGAAGCAGTACGCGGTTGCGTATATGAAGGATCAGACGAGGTCGTTCGAGTATACGAAGGATGTGTTGGGGGATTTGCATGAGCAGGCCAAGGGGTTGTTGGATTCGTTCGGAGAGAATGTGGCGTTGAGGGCGATTTTGGAGAAGTTGAAGATTTGAAAATGCATACTTCTTTTTTGAGGGGCTTTGGGATTTCTTTTTTTTTACGCGGGTAAAGACCCTTTTTTTTGTTTGCTGTTGTTCATTGCGGGGATATCCTACCGGTGCATATAGCATAATCAGGTCGTTCTTCCTTTTTTTCCCTTTTTCCTTTCCTGTTCTACTTGGTGAGGAGTTTATTTTTCCCAAGCTATAAAAACTTCTTGGAGTCCTTGATTTTTTGGCGGAGGGAGGGGGGCCTATACCCAAGGATGCCATATTGGACCCCGCTTGTAATAACGAGCATACCCGAATATTTGGCCGCAAAAACAAAAGCCGGTAGCCGGCTTAACCGCATAATTCGATATATAATTTACTAAGTACTAGGATACCTACCTAGTTCATTTCTTCCGGGGTATTTTCGTGAAATATAGATCATGACATCTTGGCTATAGAAAGAGAAGAAGAAAAAACCAAGGTTTTGTAGAAATCCCAAAGAAGAAGACGCTCTTTTTTTTTTTTTCTTCCGGTCGTCGTCGATCATCGGTATCTTAGGTTTCGTAAATCCTTGGCTTCCTATCCTATCGGAATTTATTATTTCATCAATAAAGAAAGTACCCCCCAGCTAGCTGTTTGTCTACAAGGAGAAAAAAAGTGAGATACGAAAATATGTTGTTCCGAGGATATGTATGTATGTAGACGTATTATGACGATCGATGTTTTGGTTTTTGTGTAAGGCAAAAGACTATGCTGCTCCAAGACCCTATAAAGAAAGAAAAATACCTGGCGTCGCATTGCCACAGTACAGTGAACATTAATATCTAACCGCCGGCTCACAAAAAAAAGAAGAAGATGGAATGAGAGATTTCAATCTAAAACCGTTTCAATCGAAGCTTTCTGTCAGGAAGAGTGACGATCTCTTTTAGAAGACCTTGGATAACCTTGGTAGAGCAGCCCTGCAGACTAGACTAGACTAGACTAGACTAAACTAGCTAGCTAGCCACAAACGTGTATATAGACAGGCGGGTTTAGAAATGGGGGAGAGATGAGCTCCCCCACTCGGCGCACATAAAAACTGCGCCATTCGATCATAGTTGTCTGTACTTAGCAGCTCCAACCTCCTAAGGCCCTAGGATTGACCGGGGAACGTAGCCGCTTCTTCGTCTTCGCATCCTAGTTGGTGGGTAAAATGCGTGCGTGCATACGTGCATTATGTGGCACTGCAACTGCACAAAAGCGGGGAGGAGGAGGAGGATAAGCATTGATTGTGATATTACTTTGCATTTGCTGGGGAAATCTTGTGTTCTTCAATTTAATTTAATTATGCATCTCGTAGATGCTCACCTGTGTTCTGCATACGCTGACAGCTTGTTTGGGATATCTCACAAAACAGATATACTATGGTTATATAATATATTACAAGTACAAGGGGGGGGGTGCTCCCGTACCGCAATTATGATTTTTTCCAACAGGAATATAATACGAAACAGGGACGGGAGGCGCTAAATGTTCGAAACTGGTAAATACCGCGATGATTGCTCGGTCCCTTTCCCTTTGACGTCTATAGGATTCCGGGATACATACATACCAAGCAACAGAACGGAACCTGCAAAAAGATTAAGAAATCTTGTCTCGCGTGCTTATTTATTCCTCTGTTGGTAAGAAGGAAAGGAGCCCTGCGTCGTGCAGTCGCATTTCCCACCATTCACACACACGTGCAATATTCAGGGAAAAAGGCGGACGGTATTATAATCCACTATGACATCATTCCAAGAGCAGGGGGTACGGATTTGAAATATATACCTCAACTTTTGATTAATACTAGGGCGGGTTTTGGCCAGCGTTTTTCCTTTCGTAGAATATCAAATTGTAATGTATCTTTTTTTTTGTGAGATCGCTAGCTTTTGCTTGTGGGTTTGGAGATAGATATTATCGAGCTTGAGCTCCGACTTGTTCGAGTGAGTAGCATGAGTAGCACAGGGGAGGCTACCTGCTTGGAGGATTTTCAATGCGAGAATGCATGTCTGTATGTACAAGACCACGTCGTAAACATCAGCGGAAGTACTCTCGCGAGCCGGTGACAGTCGATCTGTACCAGCAATCAATGTCAATCAGTACTCCTGTTACCTCTCAATCTACAAATCCTTAGCCCCTTAGTAACAGAAATCGTATCCAGCCTGGAATTTTTGTACACACACTCCTAAGCTAATAAGGGTGGCCGTTTGAGAAGGTGTTGGAAGGTATAATGACGTCAGCATGCAGCTCACCCGCTTAGCGCACAGGTAGCTGGCACGCCGGTTCCGAGATCTCTTATCTTTTTTTGCCTTTTGTCCAAAACCAGCGACCCCCAGCCGAAGGGTGCGTGGGGTGTGGCTTGATGGCCAAGACGCTAGTCTGGGCCGATGTGGACCCTGACAAGACCGTTTGGCAAGGTTTACTAAGTACCTTTTCCTGTTGGTGTGTGAGTGTGTGTGGTTTTTTTGGGCCTTTTTCGAAACGACCTTAAGATGGTTTATCGTGATGAAGCGGTAGTATCATGTCATTTTGCGCTGCAGACTAACTAGCTGCATTTCTTTGGCGCGAGCTTTTGCTAGTTACTTAGCTAGTTGTAAAGACGCTTACATGTTCATTTCTACTCAGCTGTTTTTTTCTGTAGGCTGGTCCGGTCTGGCTTGGCTGGGACATGTAAGCTGCCGGTATCCGACTTTTTTGGATATATGTGCATCCAATCACTATCACGCCGCAGATATGTTATGGATGTATGTACGGCGGCAGACGGCATGCATCCTGCGGCATGGGGTTGATGTTATTGATTCTCACCTAGTCATCAACTGTTTTGGATTGATGGATAAGGGATCGTATCTGTCTATCTATCTATCTATGCGGAAGGGGGTACACCACGACAGAACCAACAGCGTATAGACAAGTGGCGCATCTTCCTCTCTCCTTTTCTCTCCCTCTATCTATCTTAGGAAAGGTACTCCGGTGCCCCTTGGAAAACGGGGATTCGGAAAAAAATCGATCAGAAAAGTGAGCATGTAGTAAGCAAGTCATCGTCATATCTCGGTCGACGGGCTGGGTTACAGATGCGAGGCTCCACTGATTGTCGGCGGAAATGCACGCAGGCGTTACTTTTCGAGCTTTATTGTTTTTTTTCTTTCTTTTTTTTTTAGTCAAAATCCAAGGAAGTCAAAATAGAAAAAGAAGGAAAAGGAAACTAGGAATATACTATAGATCCGAAGATGACGATCAAGAGGGATTGAGGAAGAAAACTGTTGAATTAAATTGAATTTCTAGGTTCCATTATGTACGAGACCAGGTTCCACTGGGAGGCAGACTTACACACAGCCCCTCGCAAATAAGGTTAGCCGGCTGTCCCACGTTGCAGCCGGTTGCGGGTGCTTGAAATCTGTCGAATCCGATTATGCATGTGGTGGTGGTGGTGGTGGTGGTGGGTTTTTGGGACACCGCGCGGGCGGATTCTCGCTCTGTCGGGGCTCGCGCTCCTTCTTCGGAATCCTATCTAGCTATCGCAATCACAGCTTGTGCTTGTAGCTTCTTTCTCTATCAAACCACATCGTCATTGTCGACCCATTGGGCCCATTGCGAGCGTTCCGAGTTAACTTGATTTTTTGTCGAATTCAATTTGCCAGATACCCCTTGTGCCCCTGGCCGGTTTAGACGTCATCTTAGAACCCGAAGGAAGAAGTCGAAAAGAATTTTAAAATTTTTTATTTCTTTAAATTTTCTTTAAAGAAAAAGATGAAAACTCTGATTCCGTGATAGAGTTTCCTGGACCTGAGAGACAGGGCTGTGCGTCATGTTGACTGGAAGCGAAAGGGCAACAGTTTCACATGGAAAGAAAGAAAGCTGCCGCACCGTATTTGCTTCTTCTTTTTGTAGGTTCCGCCATATGCATCCCAAGTCTCCGGCCCAACGCAAATAATGCCACACAACTGACTCGGGCGGGTGGGCAGACCAAGCTAACCTAACTGGAGCTCTCTAAACCCGTCTGCTTTACTATAGCTACCTATAATTATTATGATTAGGGACTAAACCGATGGGCTGCGGATGTGCGGTGCGGACCCTGTCCATCTAATGCTTCTGATTGACACCTATCGATCCCCCCCTAGAGCTTTAGCTAGTTTGGTATTGAGCACTGTCCATCTGTGATGATTTTTGTTTTTTTTTTGCACAACAGCAGCTTAACCATTCACCACGCTCCCCATTGGCCCGGTATTCTATTCCCATAATCAATGGGATGGAATATCGGAACATATGAGGGAGCTGGGTTTGTGACAAGCTGACGATCTAAGCTAGATGTTGTGTCAATTCGGCTGCTAAATCAATAGCGCATTGATACATACAGGTAAGTAAGTAACACCATGGTCCAGTCGGGACCCGCTCACGCAGTACCCCGTCGAACCTTAGGTTCCGACTAAACTTTGCTTTTCCTTCCACCCCTCATCTCCCTGCTTGTCGCTATCTGTCTGCTTTTCCGTTGCTGTTGAATTCTGTTTTTTTATTTTTTTATTTTTTATTTTTGCTTTTGCCTCCTGTGGACAAAATTCACTCGCCATGACAGCGTTTATGGCATTAATGTTTGGGCCTGCGATAAACAGGTTTCAGATTCCCCGCCAATTGGGACCGGATACGGGCATGCTATTAGGCTTCGCCTCCGGGCCTTCTGTGGACTTCGAAAGGGAACTCGAGCTATAAAGATGGTGGGTTCACCTCGTCGTTCCGTCCACGATCTTTCTTCAGTATCTTCGATATCCAACTTTCAAAAACAAAAAAAGCCTCCACCCGCAAAATAGCATTCTTCTTCGATAAAAGACTATCATTCACCATAGAATACTTTTTATTATCAATTGGGAATAGAAAAATTAGAATTACATCCTTTCGAGCGCATTACATCAGCCTTTTTTAAGTCCGAGCTATCGAAATAGATTATTGCAAACATGCCTTCTGTTACATTACCCGTTTCTACTATCTCCCAGAGCTTGAAGGGTTCTAAGAGCAGTGTTCCTGCTGTCACTGTTCAGGACACTAGCAAGAGGGATATCATCATATTCTCCGGTAAGATTGGACTTGAATCCACACCCGTCCGGTGTCCAGACTAGATCGGGCCCATGGCTGGGGGATAAATTAAGCTTTGTTCGTTACTAACAATACTGAACAGACTTCGATGGCACCATATTCATGCAAGACACCGGCCACATCCTCTTCGACCACCACGGATGCGGCGCAGTCCGACGGGAGCAGCTCGACGAGGAGATCAAGACCGGTGCTCGATCATTCCGCGCGGTTTCTGAAGACATGTGGGGGAGCTTAAACGTCACATTCGAAGATGGGTTCTCGATCATGAAGCAGAAGCTGGAGATTGATCCGGATTTCAATGAGTTTCATAAATACTGCATTGCGAATGGTATTCCTTTTAATGTCATTTCAGCTGGTCTGAAGCCTATTTTGAGGAAGGTTCTTGATGTGTTTTTGGGGGAGACACAGGTATGGTCCTCTTTCTTAATCTGGTTTTTTAAATATATGTTTGGTAATACTAATGTTTGATCTTATCACTTTAGTCTGCACACATTGATATTGTTGCCAATGACGCTCAGATTTCTCACGACGGTAGCGAATGGAAGCCCATCTGGCGCCACGACAACGAACTCGGTCACGACAAGGCTGCCTCGCTACAAGAATATAAGACAATCGCCTCCTCAGAGAGCGAAGATGGTTCCATCCCCATGATTGTTTTCGTTGGCGACGGCGTTTCGGATCTTCCGGCCGCACGTGAGGCCGACGTCCTATTCGCCCGCCGCGGCCTCAGACTCGAGGAATACTGCATTGAGAATAAAATCTCATATATCCCATTCGACACCTTCGCTGATATCCAAACCGAGTTGGCGAGGTTGGTCCAAGAAGACCAAGAAACGACCCACGGTTCTGGAAAACCCGTCCAATACAATCCAAGGGCCAACTTCTGGCGCCGGGCATCCAGCAAGAAGGCTGTGCCGACTTTGAGTTCCATCAAGTCGTCGGCTACTCCTGCTCCTGCTACCGGCAATACTTTTCTCCCTGTGGAGCCGGCTTACACTCCTCAGGCGACAATGGTCTCTTAAGTTGTCTGATTTTTGGTGGAGCTTGGTGATGGTTCGACTCTACATTTTTTTCAGTTATTACTTCTTCTTCTTCTTTTTGATGCCATCGTTCTTTTTTTTTTTTGTCGAGAGCATTTTCTGCCTTCACTTCCCTCGCTTTTTTTTTTTTTTTTTCCCCTTTAGAGTCGTGTTTTTGTTTTATGGGCTCTAGATTGTTGGATTTTTGACCTCATTGGGTTTTTTTCAGAGCAGGCGTCTTTTGATTTTGGGATTACTAGACCGGTGGTCCTTAGAAGGTCGACCACGGTAAAGGCCTAGGCTGGGCCTTGGAAATCGCGGTCATAGAAAGTAAGACAAGGTAGAATAGACCGTTTTAGATTCCTTCCTTCCTTCTTTCTTTGTGGGTTTTCCTGTTACAAATGTTTTTGCACTTTTCATTCGTTTTTTCGGTTCGGTTGAAATTTCTCTCATGTTCAGACGGAGCAGGAATATAAAAAACACCGTCTGGCAAGGCATATGCATACGCATGTATTTACGAGTACGAAACAACGTGGTCGGTATTTGGGACCGAATTATATCGCTCACTCCGAATAGAAGGTGTCATAGAATGCACTTCTTTCTTTCTAAAACAAAAGGCCCTCCCCTTTTTAAAAAATTTCTCTCACGCAGCGTGTTTCTCTCGTAATCGCACAAACACCCTGCATAGAAGTAAGCTCGAGCTCTACTACTACTACCAGTTTGTTTTTTGCCAAACGGTGACAATCATCCGTATCGTGGGATGTAATAACAGGGATCAGGCACACCATTCCTGACCGGGTCCAATATAGCGGGAAAG
This sequence comes from Orbilia blumenaviensis, assembly GCA_036872755.1. Lineage (NCBI taxonomy): Eukaryota > Fungi > Ascomycota > Orbiliomycetes > Orbiliales > Orbiliaceae > Orbilia > Orbilia blumenaviensis. Next base: position 107,387 of record JAVHNS010000017.1, on the reverse strand, counting down.
CTTAGCCAGAAGCCTGTGGTACAGGCCGCCATCCGACGTAAAAAAAGATGGGGGGGGGGGAAACGGGTATGCTTATAATACCAAATCTGTCACCATAATGTCGTTAGCTAGCTCTCTTAGGCCCAGCTTTCCCACGAAGCTTATGAAGGGGAGGTCTGGTGCCTGCCTGCCCAAGCTAGCTAGTGGCGTTTTTTCTTTACCCCAAAGTTATGTCAACCTCCTCGCCGACCGAATTCCTGCCCTGATTTACCTAAAAATTATCGGCCAAAGGTGCACCGGTTTGGGGTTTGCTTTGTCGTTTTTGGGACGTATTTGTTAATAGTTAGTGGTTACTTAAGTATTTTAGTTTTGTTTTATTTTAGCTTTTTCCCTCCGATCGTATCCGTGAGGCTGAAATAGATAGAATCGAAATCTGACGTGGAGGTTCTAACAAAAAACAAAAAAAAGGGAAGAAAGGTGAGCATGTGCACCTGCACGAAGCTGCAGGCCCAGGATCGAATCCCTCAACATAAAATAGGCCCACGGTCCGATCGATGGATTCCAAATTTAAATACTAGGCACGCACGGCGACCGGAGCAATAGAAGGAGAGAAAGAAAGAAAAAAAAAGAGAGAAAAAAATCCCACCGCCCCTGGTTTGTAAGAGAAAAGGAAAAGAGAGACTGGAATTAGAACTTCTATCCCGACCGACAGACAAGTAGAAAAGAAAAAAAAGGACCCCCGCCGGAGTCAGGAGACGTGAGTGGTTTCATTTTTTGGGCATCTCAGAAACGTTTAAAAAGAGTATTAGCGTCAAGTTCTGTTTTGCGTGATTTTATAGCGAACGAGCGATTACGGCAGCAATGATTTCACGAAATACTCTGTCCTCGAGCTTCTAGCTTCTCGATATTAATCGATAAACCGGCCAGTTACCTGTCTACTACATATATATCAGATTGCAAACGTCACCGAATATTTCCGGACAAGGCCTAGCTGTGTCTCGTTCTGAGGCTTCGTTCCGCTCACCGACCTGGCCTGGGAGCCGCGCGGATCCACACAAATATATACCCTTCGTTTCGACCATAAAAACAAAAATTCGGTTTCTTCGGCAGGACCCCCTCCGACTTCTACTCTCCAGGTCGATTTTATTTTATTCTGAAGGGATTCCACAAGAGAGGGATGCGTCGATGGGGCCACTCAGCCGGCCAAGTCTTGGGAGGTTAGGGAGGAGCCGAAGCGGTGAGTTTTTACGCGGCATAGTATACAAATAGGAATTCCGTTTGCAGCCCTCAACCTTCAAACGTTGGGGTCGAGTTTTGTGCCCTGGTGGATTAAAGAGAAACCCTAAATTTCGAACCCGGCGGCGGCGGGTTGGACAGAGAGCGAGGTCAATGTCTCTCTTGTCGATGTCATCGAGAAAGTCAGAGGCAAATAAGAGAAACAGAGATGCCGCAGCAGCGTATTCGGAGGTATAACTAAGAGGGAAAGGCGGGCAAACAGGCTGTACATCTACGCCAAACCTGCCTTTTATATACCGGACCGCACAGGTACCGAGTACTACCGACGTACTGGGCTTACCTTAGTCTCTCTCTGGCAGATGCACGACGGCGCACAAAGCTTACCCCGAATATATTAGCCCTCCCTCGTCATAGATTATTATTCCGCTTGATATGGGTATAGCGGAGTCCTGCCAGCTCAGCCCAGTTACATCATATGTTCCTGCTTCGAGATCTCGCTTTTCCCTTCTTCACAATTAAACCACCGTCCCCCCAGACTTGTCGAGATACCGTTTCTGCTATCCCCCTGTCAAATGTCAAAGTAAAGTAGTACACACCACCACTACCACTCGCAAAGAGCCGCATTTTTCGATCAACTGTTTTGGCTGAATTCGATACTCCACATCCTGCTGCATTGGGTATCTGTCAGCTTCGTGTTGGAAAGCTTGTCGTGTTCTTGCTTGCATTTCACTATCACATCCCAAATCACACACACAACTCTGAACCTATCACATCAGAAAGCCCATAACCCTAAGCTACCAAGCTTAGCTTTGCTTGCTTGTCCTTCAACTTCCACAATACGTACCCCCCAAGTTAGCTTCCTGCATCCTCCCTGAAAGCTACACTCGAAAGCCGACGAGCAGAGCAAAATATTAATTACACCAAAAAACGCCGTCATTCTTTCATTCTCTCGCTACCTTACCGCGTCCAAGATCTTCTGATATTAATTCTCCCCTCGTGGAATTTCTTTACTCACAGGCACTCCGAATCTAAGCGTCGGTGCATCACCTAAAATCATGACTGACATCTCGGACCTTGTTTTGAAGGTGACCGTTGTTCAGGTGCGACCCGAATACCTCGAAACAATGCCGTAACCCAGCTACTGACTGGTTGATCGAAAATACAGGGAAGGAACTTGGCACCGAAAGATCGAAGTGGTAAAAGTGATCCGGTACGAGTGTTACACTCCTTTTTTTATATACCTATTTCCTAGAGAAATAAACAGTTTTGGTGGTTACCAGGGAGTGGAGAGCGATTGGCTAACGACGGACCGTTGTGTGTATAGTATGTAGTTGTGACTCTCGACGACTACCGTAATGTCACCCATGCTGTTCCGAAGAGTCTGGACCCTACGTGGAATACTACGTTCGACATGCCTCTAGCGAGGTCCGGCGCGCACGAGCTTCATTGTATCTGTTGGGATAAGGATCGGTTCGGAAAGGTAGAAAAGACTTGATATGCTGCATATTATATGATATAGTGATAGTGGTGACGGGTGCGCTGACGCAATTGGTCCAGGACTATATGGGAGAATTTGAGGTTTCTTTAGATGAATTCTTCTCCTCTGGAACTTCGGAAGTTACTGTATGTGGCCTTTTTGTGTCCATTTTTTTTTACACTGGAATCGACACGTTTTTGTTAATGCACCTAGCAGTCCCGATGGTTTGAGCTGGTTTCCACCAGGAAGAAGGCCAAAATTTCAGGGGAAATCCAGCTCAACCTCCTGGTTGTCGACAAGACGGGCAAACCGGCGTCAGTGGACCAGATTTTGTCCGTATTTAGAGCGTCGCCGTCCGTCGCCGGCACCCCAATGCTAGAAATAGAAAACCCGGCCGGCTTGGGCCTTGATATGGGATCGGATGACGAGATTTCGGACGAAGAAGATGAATCTGGCGACGAACAACCGGATACACCTGGTTTACAGAGGCAGGAAACTGAAACTGAGGAGAAGAAGAAGTCTAAAAAGCGACTAAAGCTAAAGGCTAGAGGAAAGGGCAAGAAAAAGAAGCACGACACTTCGTATGAGCTCGCCAACAATGGAGACGTGGTTGGTGTCATGTTCATCGAGATTCTGGCTTGTTCAGACCTACCCCCGGAGAAAAACAGTATGTCCCTCGCAAACTAACCCTATGATCAACTTCCGCTCACCAAAAGTTTTCACTTAGTGACCCGGACAAGCTTCGATTGCGATCCGTTTGTCGTTGTATCTTTGGGCAAGAAGACATATCGCACAAGGGTTATCCGACACTGTCTTGACCCGAAATTTGATGAAAAGATGGTTTTCCAGGTTCTTCGTCATGAGCAGTTCTACTCCCTCAATTTTGCGGTCGTAGATAAGGACAAATTCTCCGGAAACGATTTCATCGCCCACGTCGACCTCCCGGTACAGGATGTTATCGCTACGGCGCCGAAGTCAAAGGGCGGAAATGGTCTCTACGAAATGCCCGACTTCTCGACGTACGATATGTCGGCGACGACGGTGGCTCCTAGTAACGGGAACAAGAGTCGGTTCCGCTTGCCATTATCTAGGTCTAGCTCAGCGACCAATCTGGCGAAGAAGGGCCGTCCGGAGCTTTCTGGTAAAAATGCAGGATCCTCTTCGTCATTATACCAGATGACAACAAAGCCCACCGCAATCGAGGTCCCAGCTACCAGGGATGGTCAGCTCGTTCCGCCACCTATGTTAACACCGGGTCCCCCAACTCCAACTTCTGAAGAACCCCCTATTCCTCAAATTGATGCAAATGAATATGATTTGAAAGCTTTCGATCTGCCGCTGCTTATGAAGAATAAAGAAAGATGGGAAGGAAAGCACAGTCCTGGGTTGCACATCCGGGCGAAATATATTCCTTACCCTGCTCTTCGTCAACAATTCTGGAGGGTCATGCTTAAACAATACGATGCAGACGACAGTGGAATGATTAGCAGGGTAGAATTGACGACTATGTTAGACTCGCTGGGGTCGACCCTCAAAGCTAGCACCATAGATGGGTTCTTTGAACGGTTTGCCGAGGAGAATGGAAATTCGCTCGATAACTGTTTGGATTACGAGCTTACCATGGACCAGGCGGTTATTTGCCTCGAGGACCAGCTCGCTACCACGTCGAAGTCCACGGGTCGTTCACCATACAATCACAGCAGCCTTAGCTTGTCGAAAGACGAACAGTTAACAGATACTGCTTCGACCAAATCTGATACGAATTCCGATAGCTACACCCCGGCGGACCAATCGAACTCGCAGTCAACGTATTCTTTGAACCAGCCACTGGCGACACCGACTTTGACGGTTCCTGGAATGGGAAGTAGCGGCGAGGAGGGCGCAAATTTGTCTAACGACGGGCTGGCGGACGAAGATGAGAGAGAGGAGCATGTCATTGTTGTTAAGGAGTGTCCACTGTGCCACCAGCCGCGATTACAGAAGCGCTCGGAGGTCGATATTGTTACGCATTTGGCAACTTGTGCCAGCCAAGATTGGCGAAGAGTAGATCGGTTAGTCATGGGAGGCTTTGTGACCTCGAGTCAAGCGCAGAGGAAATGGTACTCGAAAGTTATTACCAAAGTTTCATATGGTGGATACAAACTTGGGGCCAATTCTGCAAATATCCTTATTCAGGATCGAATTACAGGGTTGATTTCCGAGGAAAGAATGAGTGTCTACGTTCGACTTGGTATCAGACTCTTGTATAAGGGTTTGAAGAGTAGCAGTATGGAGAAGAAGAAGAGTAAGTTTTTGTGGGCAAATCTGTCACTTTTTGGCATTCTTTTTGCTAATTGTGAGTATAGTTCGTCAATTGCTTGAGAGTTTGAGCTGGAAACAGGGCAAGAAGTACGATAACCCGGCCTCTGCCCGTGAAATTAAGCCCTTCATTGCTTTCCATCAACTCAACATTGATGAGGTGTTGAAACCATTGGATGAGTTCAAGACGTGAGTTATATGCTATCCGGCTTTCGAGTGGTTTTATATTAAACGAGATATCCGCTAGGTTCAACGAATTTTTCTATCGAGAGCTCAAACCTGGTTCCCGCCCAGTTGCTTACCCAGATAACCCCAAGGTCATCGTGGCGCCTGCCGACTGCAGATCAGTGGTCTTTGATACCATTGACGATGCAACCAGGATATGGGTCAAGGGACGGGACTTTTCCGTAGAGAGGCTGCTCGGACCGGCATACGGCGACGAAGCTAAGAGGTTCCACGGTGGTGCGCTTGGAATTTTCCGTCTAGCACCTCAGGATTACCACAGGTTTCATATCCCCGTTGACGGGGTTATGGGGGAGCCCAAGCTGATCAAGGGAGAATACTATACCGTCAACCCGATGGCCATCCGATCCGCGTATGTTACTACCAAAATAATAATCTTGCGATATATATATATATGATGCTAAACAGTGTTTTTTTTTTCAGGCTCGATGTATACGGAGAAAACGTCAGAATTGTCGTTCCATTTGATTCTGTCGCACATGGTCGTGTGATGGTTGTCTGCGTCGGAGCTATGATGGTTGGCAGCACCGTCATTACCGCTCAAGCTGGGGCTACTGTCGCCCGAGGAGATGAACTCGGGTACTTCAAGTTTGGCGGGAGCACTCTGGTAGTCCTTTTCGAGCCTAACACAATGAGATGGGATGACGATCTGATCGCCAATTCAAAGGAGGCGATTGAAACTTTAGTAAGAAAGACCTCTATTCATTTTTAAGGGGTTTATATATATCGAGCTAACCGTCTACTCTCAAGATCCGGGTAGGAATGTCCGTCGGGCACAGCCCAGACCAGCGTGAAGTCGGTCACGAAACGATATCTAAGAATGTCACTGCTGCGGATAAGGCTGATGCTAAACGACGTGTGGAGGGCAGCTTGGCCCCTCCTCGAAATGAATAAAAAATAATACTATCCTTCGATAAGGATGCGGTGATATTTCTTTTTAATGTGAATTTCAACAATTTTTCTTTCGAAGGCTTTTATGAAATGTGCAAAAACATGTGCAAATATGAAAAAAATGTGCGGCCCCCATGTGGCGGGTTTTACACTCACACGCACACACCGCCTGCCTGAAGCTGTATGGTTAGAAAGAATGGTACAGTCATGCCATTTAACTGGTATAGAAAACACTTGAAAGCTATGATAATTTTTTCAGAAAAAAAAATGAAAGAAAAAAAAAAAACCAATAAGAATATTTGTCCTCCACCCCTTATCATCAATTCAAAAACGGGATTACTTCAAGAAGTGACAAGTGTGATAATGCAGGTGAAGGTTTTCGTGGGCTACAGTTACAGTGCCGCCGGAAAGGAAAAGTGATATGTGTTGTGCGTTGTTATTGTTTTGTTGTTGTTGTCGCGATGACGGCTTTTCGTCCCACCAGCTTGTCGCGTCCCCCGAAGGAACCCAGCATCATCGACATCAACAGCATCGACGGCATCAAAAAGGCCTTCTCATCGGCAGCGCTACCCCCCTCACCGGCATCCATTAGCCCGCCCCCCTCCTCCGAACTTACAAGGGATATATTAAAAATCATCGATAATCATTAATTACTCTGCATTGTCTATATCTGTATCCATAGTCATCAGTCGTTTCAGTTTACTCCTATCTACATTATCGCGCCGCCTCGACATCTCTTGTGTCCTCCCCCACATTTTGAACCCGGCCTTTTTTTGTCTCAAAACCATAAACCGCAAAGAAGAAGAAAAATATCGAGATTTTTTTTTTTATAAGAAAGGGAATAAATACGGCTTCACAAAGAGAAAAAAACGGAAGGAGACCCTTCAAATCCGACATTCGCTGCTGCCGCTGCCGCCCTGCAATGGTTAACTGCATGATTACATGACCGAATTCGCCTCATATCCGCTGCCCCTAACGTTCATGCCAACAATGGCCAGTCATCGGCCGAAGCGCAAAAGTAGCAATAAGACGTTTCTCGATGATGATGGTGGTGCTGGTGCTGGTGCTACGGCGAATGGAGTTCGTGGAGGAGAAGACATGCCGCCTCTTAAGAAGACTCGGCGGTCTTCGCCGGAGCGTTCCACAGGCCGGACGGCTGATCAGGCGAGTAGGCCTCAAACTAGGGTAAGAGATATATTTTTCCACAATCGCGTGTTTTTTTTTTTATAGTATTATGGAAATTGCTTTGCTAATTCGAGCTGTTTTGGGGGATCTCGGTAGACAACAAGAAGTAAAATTGATGCCATTCAGATAATTGGGTATGGGAGGGAAGCTGACATGGGTTTCGTAGGTACGGTAGCTGAAACCGACGAGAGTGCCGACAACATATTCTCGAAAGGGCCAAGCAAGGCGAAACGGGCGAAGCGGAATCAGAAGGAAAGGGAGAAGGAGAGGGATGATCAGGGACAGAAACAGGAGCAGCAGCAGCAGCAGGCTCCTCAGGAGAATACGGCGGGGCTACGGGCTACGGAAGTACCTAAGGGTGGATCACCGAGCAGGTCGAGGCGTACACGGGGAGAACGCGCGCCAGCTCCAGCTCCAGCTCCAGTGCCAGAGAAAAAAGCGGAACCGGAACCACAGCCACAGCCTAAAACAAAACATCGATCTCGGACAAAGAATATAGAGAACGAGAAGCCAGCTCCAGCGCAGACGAGTGCAAAACCTCCAGCAAGCGCAAAGCCACAAGCGAGCGTAAAAACACAGGCGAGCGCAAAGACACCAGCGACGACTCGGAAAGCTAAAGCACAAGCCCTAGAAACACCCAGACAGGATGCACCGAGGGTTCGACGTTCACTGAGAAATGCTGCAGCTGGGGAGGAACCAGCTAGGGAAGAGGAGAATGTCGGGGGCGATAAGCCCCTGACGGTTCCATTGGCTGCTATAGAAGATACGCCACTGGTCAGGAAGAGAAATAAGGAGATGCGTGAGGCAAAGGGACATCGTAGAAGTAGTATGGGCCTGCGTGGTAGAAGAGCTAGCTCTTTATCAAATGGATTTATCGGTATGGAATCTATAACAAGGGACGAAGCCCAGGAATCACAGTCACTAATATTACGGCGACCAGCGGCACCACATCCGGATGTACAACCGGACGACTTCTATAAGCACTTAGACCCTCAAATGATCGAGACTCAGCGCATGCAGCAGCTTTTAGCATGGTGTTCTAAATGCGCTTTGAGCGAAAAGAGAGCGCGTGGGCGTGACGCTCAATCGAATGCTCGAGCTGCTGGTAATACGAATCCTCTCCCACATAGAATAGCGTGGCAAACCGAGCTAACAGATCTTATAGCACGTGTGATCGAGGAAGACATCTTAGCAGATCTTACCGAAAAGAAGTTGAACGTAACATGGTGGGACGCGGCGGAGGTACGAACCGACATCAAGGCAAAATGACGTATTTTTTTTAAAAAAGGAGATCTAACATGGCTTTAGGGATCGGAGAGCGCCGCGGACGTACCCAAGAAACCCCACCCGAAAAATGAAGATCATAAGCGTAAAATTGCTGCGCTGGAGAGACAATTGGAAGAGTAAGATGAGGACCTATATCAATGGGTTAAAATAATATCGGAGCGCTGACAATATCGGCGTTAATGCAGGTTAAACTGTGAGAAGAAGGCATGGTCTGAGGTTGGAGAAAGAGCACCGGAGAAGCTGCCAAGGATACAGAAAGAAGGGGGTGTGCGACCTGGAGATTTGGATGTAACTCTGTTGCGGCCGGAAGAAACCTCTGTTATACCAGGGTTTGAAGAGTCTAGTCAAGCGATCGAGAAGATCCAGGATACCATGTCTAAGGGACGGGGATCAATGGAATTCAAAGTGGATCAGTTTTCGCACGGGATGCACAAAGCACAGCAGTACAGTCTGTACGCAAAGAGCATAACGGAAAAAGTTCTAGGAAAGGCTTCATCCGTGCTAGAGGTGAGGCAGGAGGCAACAATGAAGGCGGCTGGAACAACGGCTTTGCCTTTACACGAAGTTTTAAAATCCATATCACACTTGGACAGAGGTTGAGGTGGCCTGATATTGGATGTATGTACGGAGTGGTTTAGCACCCAAGAACGTGCCCAGCCGTTTCAACTGTTGGCGGCAACGTGGAAAGCTTCTTATTGTTGTGGCCCCGCACCCCTGCCCATCCAGAACCACGGCTGATGAACATTCTTCTTCGCTTTTTTTTTTTTCAATATTGTTTTGTACTATATTCTGACTGCTCTGATGACAGCGTTCTCGTTATCCCGGTGTTGTGCTTTTTGGGGGTTAATTTACTGTTCCCGTTTTGCTTTTACATTTTCAGCCGTGTGTGTCTAGGCTAGCAGGCGTCTTTGGCGTGTCGGCTTTCTGTATCCGGCTCTACACATGGAGGGGCTGAGAGAAAAAAAAGTCCCCTATTCTCATTTCTTTACTCCAAGTAGATACCTACTTCAATCTATCCTCTCCCGAATACTTATACTTTTTTTGGCAATTCGCATATCGTGACGATATCCGTTATGGATCCGTTGTAGAGATCGATCGACGATATAAATAAAAAAAATAGAAGGGGGGCCGATGTATATGTACGTAACGTACATTACTTACTTACATACATAGTACATATACATGCACAAGTTGCAGATGGGTTGGAAAAAAGGGCTTTCGGTACACAAATTAAAATCGGATCGGTAGATTACGATCTGAACTGGATCGCTCAATCGATCTTGTCCCACACTCTCCACAAGGATTACACAGACACGTGGAGAAGGGGGGGGTGGGAAAGGGAAGGGTGGGAAAAAGCCTCTCTCCCCAAAAAAGGATCATGCACACCCGTCGCTATTTGTGGGACCTTTAGATCGAAAGGAAGGGGAATGGAAGGAACAAAGGAATTTTGGTTAATAAAAAAAAATATAATAATAAAATAAAACCGTTGGGACTTTTTTTTTTTTGTTAGATCGTACGGGGTTTTTTTTCTTGTTTTGTTGGAAGCGGCGGACGGGACGTGCATTAATTACAATTACAATTACCTGCTTGGGTCCCGATACATGACAGAAACTGCCACGAGGGCACGGGGCACCATGATCGGACGATGGATAGGAGATTTGGGTGGATCGTTTTTTACCCGATTCTGTTGCGCAATACGAAGATTGCGGTGGGAAGGGGGCAGGACGGATATGCATCTATGAGAGGTCGATTGGTTGGTAGTGGCTCCTACTGACATGTCTGTATGTATGTGTATGTATGTATGTCAGTATGTAACAATCTGACAGAAAGGAATAATTATAATAGGTACGGAGTAATTGTAGGTGTACAATAACTGCTATAGGATACTGATACACTCACATCCCGTATGGGGCGTATATGTACCGTTCTCCGCACGCACGTTAAGTTTCATCTTTTTCCATGCTTCACCTTTTTGTTCCCACCCCTTGACCCGTCTCCGCACTTCGTACGTCAAAGTGTGCACACACGCACACAGACACTTAAGTTACTCACGAAAAACTCACTCATTCAATCACTCACAGGACCTACCTGCCTGCCTGCCTGCCTGCCTGCCTGCCTGTCTGACTGACTGCACTTCTCACGCCGGTAAATGGGCGTATATAGGTCTACATATTAAGGACAGGGAAGCTGCATCGACGGTGTTCTGAGGCGCTCGGTAACAGAGGTCGGCAACCAGATATAATTTTATATAATTGATTGCGCTGTTGACGAAGCGCCCAGTGAGAAATTGGTGAAAAAGAGAAGAAGAAGAAGAAAAGAAAAAAAGAAAGCACGGCGGAATGCGAACCCTTGCTTCATTCCAAATGATAGCCGAAGTCAGATCTTGATCATGAGCAGATCGAGCAAACGGTATCTGTCCGGAGGCCATGTATGCGAATCGAGGTAAGCAATACGAGACCTCTCGCTTGGGCCGTTCCCTGGTCTTGCCCTCCACCATCACCCGTCCATCCAACATGATACCAGGCTGGCAAATTCCGCGCTCGTGCTCGTGGCCTGATACTTTTTCCCTTTCCCTTTCGCGAGGGACATTGGCAAGGGCTTGGTTGGGACTTCGATTCGACTACTCGGGAAAAAAAGCAGGAAGGACGAAAACGAGGCCCGCAACGACGCCCAGCTGCATTTTGCATCTGCATTTTGCATTGAGCTCACCACCCCCCCCTAGAAGTACCCTACGACCGTTGAAAATCCACCCATTTCAGGACGATGAAGACATGGGCCCCGTCTGCAAGATGCCAGATCCACCCCCCACCCAAGTTCCACTTTTCCTCCACTTTCCACCCGTCCGCCAGCCTCTGTGATTGGTTATGTTTTTCCTCTGAAAATGGCGATTCGCGTGAGGCCACTATTTCCAGCAAAGCTCCCCATTGCTCTGTTTCTTGTATTTTCTTTTTTCCCTTTCTTCGTTCTGATCTTTTTAATCCCGCCCGCATTGTTTGTTTCTTTTCCCTCGTGAGATGTACCCAAGAAGCCTGACTGACTCGCAACGCTAGTGTAGAAAAAAAAAGGCCCTTTTCTTAGCTGCTGCTTAAACCTCTCTTCTGGCATTTGCCTGCGAACTGACGGTAAGTATCAGGCCACTCGTTTCATTTGCTGTCAAGGGTATGTTATGTATGGGTTGTATGGATGTGTGTGTGTCTGCTCGCCCGGCCGCAATTTTTTCTTCGTCAGAGATCCCATCTATCTCGGGAAGCTGGCATCTTGATTGACTCGGAAATCAAATTCCGGGAATATCGTGATGAAAAGGGAGGAGATGGGGCGCAAAGCGAAACCTGATCTCAAAACGACAAAAAAGTGAGATGCCGGCAAACGTGTGAGAGAGTGAGAGGAAAAAAAGAAGATCCTGCCAAGGTGTGTGTGTGTGCGGGTTCCTTACGATCGAAATCGTTTTTGGCATCCGGACGGCAAGAAAGAAAAAAATTAAAAATGCTTCCTATCCAAGCGGCCAAGCAGCGATCTTGGATCGTTTCCCCCAAAAGTCCCCCATGCAGCTTCGCTTCTCCACCCGATCCAATCTCACGAAACTAATCCCAGATCCACCGACCGAAAAACCTCTATCGGAAGGATTCGGCTACTTTTTTGGCTGTCAGCCGGCCATCTGGGCAAGTTTACTCGAAATGGTGGGAAAAAGTAAAAAGCCGATGGGCTTCTTTTGGTTCCCTTTCCTAAAGTATGGTATCTTGCGCACGAGAACAATACGTACATATGATTACACTTTCATCATGACCATTGCATTATCCTGGGCAATGGTAAGGGCGACGGAAGGTTCCAACCTATTATTACCGGCCGATCTTTGAAGGAAATCAAGATCGCAAGCCACCGTTGAGCACGCCAGACCCGATCTGGTAAAAGGGCCGTTGAAGGACGATTGGCATATATTAGTCTCATGGGCCTCCCTAGCCGTCAACATCACTCTTTTTTTTTTTTTTTTTTTTTTTTTTCTGGGTCCAGGGTGCCCTTTCATTCCGAACGGAAGTTGTTCGCTCGGTTTTTTATTGTTTTATACTCCGAACCGAACATAGCATATGCTGGATCGCACCACCGATCATAGAGATAAGCCGGGGTGGAATCAGAAGAAGAGACACAACGCGAATTAAGGGGTGGGTTTCCTCTTCTTATTGTTTTTTTCTTCGGGGAACTCCTTGGGCTCACCAATCGTCGTTCTTAATATTATATTCCCTTTTCATTTTCTTTTTTATATAGATATTTTTTTCATGCATGTGAGCATGTGCTCTCTTATTTTCCCTTTCTTGTCTTGTCTTTTCCTTTCTTTCTCTTTCTTTCTTTTCTTTTTGGTCAGAAGCCAGCTGAGTTTTGGTATTAAGAGACAGTAAGGCGAATTTTGAGGGGGGGAAAGGCCGCGGAGCCTTTCTGTGGCGATTCGCAAGGGCATCTGTACATACTTAGTATGCACAGATATAATGCCTTGGGGAGTAGTATATGTAGTATATCGTATAACGGTTTATACCCTTCTTGGTTGCATTGAAAGAGAAAGAAAAAAAAAGATTGCACAAGACAAAAAAGACCTGACTTTTTCTTTTCTTTCCAACTAAGGTTGGGCGTGTACGGTATGGAGTATAATAATAATAATACCTATGCACTAAAAAGCATCGACGTAATGTGGAGAGGAGCACCCCGGTTTCGATTGAAGATTCAAGATGGGAGATCCTAGCTCACCGAGGCCCGGGAGCCCCAGAGCAGATTAAAACCCGGATCTTAAGAAGCCGTTGGATCGTTTCGGGGAGGGGTGCGTGGCCGTCGTTAGCATATAACTTTAGTATAGATTGGGCGGGTGGATAACAGGTTTAAGTTAGGTTAGGTTAGCCAGCCCAGACTTGCGGGTTCGTTCGCTTGACATTAAAATGCAAAAAAAATGTAAAATTTGGAGTTGCCGCTTTGCTGGAAGTGAGGACATTACGCTCGAAAAGGTGACTGGGTCCCCGAAGAAGAAAAAAAAAAAAAAGGAAGCAGAGGTTCTCTCGGTTCGGTTCAAAACCCGTACGTATGTTAATGTTATAAGCGTACATGTATGCGTGTGCATATGAAGCAAAAAACAAAGTATGGAATGTGTGGTGTATTAAGATTGTGGATGCATCATATGTGTGTACATACACACGCCCACACCCACACCCATACGTGAGAGGGAGAGGGAGAGGGAGAGGGAGAGGGAGAGGGAGAGGGAGCCCGCCCGCGGCGGATGGATGTAGCTAAGGCTCGTTAGAGTAAAGGGAAGGGGAGGGAAGAGGAGGAGAACCCGAGATTCGATCGAGCAGGAAAAACTCAATCTGGGACCCTCCAGATCAGACCATCCGATTAATTACTAAGTACTTACTTACCTATATTATACATACCTATTAACTACTCTGCTTTAGCAGGACGATGTATGTATGTATGTAGGTATGTATATGGGTACCTATGTATGTAGCCAAAGGAGAAGAAGAGTGTTAATACGGCATTATCGCCATCTCCATCGTGAAAACTGACTGGACGGACTGTTGAGCAAGCAGCACACACTCTGGACTGACCTGATCTGATCTGATCTGATCTGATAGAAACGACTGGCCTGTCGTCCTTTTTTTTTCCCTTTCCCTTCCTTCTCTCCTCCTCCTCCCTTCCTCTTTCTCCCTCTCTACTACCTCTCCCCCCCATCTCTTTATTCTATTTTTTTTTTATATATTGTTTTTATTTCTATTTCTTTCTTTGCCTGCCTCTCCACCCCTTTCCATCCCCACAGGTATCTATCTATCTAGGTACCTATCTACCTATCTACCTAGGTATCTTCAACACCAAATTCTTCTCTTCATCATCATCGTCGTTGTCGTCATAACCATCACCATCATCCTAGTCCTGTCTTCATCCCTCGCCCCCCCCCAGAAAGAAAGAAAAGAAATAATTGAATTGAATTGAGTTGAACAGTATATATCGTGTGCATTTCCCGTGTACAGAACAGACGCCCAAGCTACCTTACTTTGCATACTTACATACCTACTACCACTATACATAATTCCCTTTTTTTTGGTGTTTAATGTCGTCCCCCCAGTAGTCCCCAGTCCCCCAGTCCCCAGTCCCAGTCCCCAGTCCCAGTTCCAGTTCCAGTTCCAGTTCCAGTCCCATTAGTTCTAGTTCAGACTTAGCCCGACCTGACCTGACCCGACCCGACCTGACTTGATCTGATCTGATCTGACCTATCCTGTAATCCTCAATTTAGAGAAATAGCACTTCTAAAAAAGTACCTTTCCCTTGACTTTGCCTGACTTTACTTTACTTTACTTTACTTTACTTTATTTCCTGACTAAGTACTACCTACCTTACCTACCTACCTACTTACATTTCCTGAATCTCTCTTGCTTCCCTATTTTTTTTTTTTTCCCCTTCTCTCTCTCCCTCTGTTCTTCTATCCCTTCCCCTCCACCTCCCTCTCTCTCCACAGTAGTACACCTTCGTTCGTTTCGCCCCGTCCATTGCATTGCATTGTTCGGCCGCACTGCTTCCTATCACCCTATTCCATCCTACTTTTCTACTCCATTCTATTTTTTTCCCTTTTCGACTCCTCCCACTCCTCATTCTCCTCCTCCTCCCCCTTCATAGCCTCACTATCCTTCACCTCCCACATCCCATTGGCAAACTTTCTGCTACCGAAAGGTCATTCTCGATTTACACGAATTCTACGACCTCCTAAAATCCTTCTTATAATTCGGTTCCTTCGCCCTCTCAGCTGGACATCGAAATAAATATACCCGCTTCTTCGACCATTCTCGTCACTAGCTCGTTCGCAACCTATCTCCTCCACAACAACGAAAGTACAGCTGCCCGCTGGCATCCCAAGAGAGAAACAAAAAAAAAAAGAACACGACAAGGAGTACAAAAGTACCCCAGATCGAAAAAGAAACACGCCATTTTTGTTGAAGAAGAAGAACCATCAACTCATAATCTCCTTCCCATTGATCACGCCTCGCCACCACCGGTGATACATAATAAAAAAATAAAAAAAACACATTCCTCGAGAAATCTTGGTTTCATCGTCCATTATCTCAGAGCTCCCGTGACGAAATACGATCTACTCCTTATTTCCCACCCTAATCGATTCTCTCGCCATTTTACCCTACTTTACCCATCTATTTTGAAAGATATATACGAATTTGCTGCAGGATTTAGGGTACCTACACCGTGTTGGGGGTTCGATAGTAATAATTGCAGTGATCGGATCGCAGAATAATTCATCACTCTTTTTGCGGTCTCTTTATATTTGGATATTTCGAGCGTACTTTATCTTCAGTTCGGTGCAATCGTATATAGCTCGTCGCCTACTCAGCGGCCATAATATACCAGCAGGTTGGCATTGGGAGACGCACCTGTTGTCTGGCTTGCACCGCCCTCTCCCGCAATTCAACATAACTGGTGCAGTGCTTTTTGAGGCTTAGGCCAGGGTGGTAGTAGATATGGGATCTACTTCAGAGAACGAGAGAAGAAAAAGGTAGGATAGATTCAAGTTTCATTGCTCTCTTAATCGCACCATCTGTATCCGTCGAATGCGAAGCTCCGCCGTTGCTCGCTTTTTCTTGTTTGGTTCTGATATCATTCCTTGAGACTTTTGGTTTGCTTGCAGGCCTCAGACGAGCTTCGAGTTCTCTCTCTTGCCCTTTAAAAACAGAATATTCAATTCCCCCTCTCTCTCTTGGAATCCTGGAAAAATACCTATTTTATGAAGTAATAATATATCCAGCCTGCTAACGTCGATAACTTCAAATAAATTTAGCGATACTTTACCCTCCCTTAGTTATGCGCGATTCGAACGCGCTTCCGATGACCCGTATTCACCGCATCGGCAAAACCAAGGAAACTCGGCCGTCATAACCCCAACGAGTCCGACGACAAAATATGCTTCCCCATTGTCATCATCCTCCACATTACCTAAACCTCAAGGAAGCGAATATATTTCCCCGCCGGAGTCGAGAAGAACGAGCGAAAAGGAAGATGAATCTCGTAATATTGGCTCGTCCAGGCCTATAACTCTCCCTTCGTTACCTTCGTTGAATCAGATGTTCGAAGCTCTCCCTCCGAATTATGCACCTTCAAGTATAGTCTCGACGGGGAGCGGGGTTCCACCTCCTGGACCGCCTAATACCAACGCGCCTCGGCCTTTCCCTCAGAGGTCGCTATATGATTCCGAATCTTCAGGTCCTTTGCCTCCATCTTCATCATTACGGCCCGCCAGCAGCCATCACTCGTCGCCGACAACCAACCTTCCACCTCCAAATAATGGGCCGCTTGACAAACCTGGATCTCATAGTCGAACCGTTACTCCCCAGCAAAGCCATGGTCCCGGCTTGCCATTCCCTAATCGCGAGTCTTCGGAAGCTCACTACGGTTCATCCGATCGTGGTATTAAAGGATCTCCCCGGTCGCAATCAGGTCCGAATGAAAGCCAATACGGCCGTCCGCCACAAACCCATTATTCGCACGGCTATGACCAAAACCATTCCTACGACCATCAGGGATATGGACAGATTTCTCCACATGTGTCAGGGTTCCCACCTCCCCCACCTCCACCAGCCCATCCGCCAACAGCTTCGGGTTACCAATCAGGCGGAGCATCTGGGTCAGGCAACCAGCCATTCCCCGGCCAAGCTGCGGCTTTATATGCATATCAACATCGGGGAGGACCTTACGGAAATGAGCCGAGCAGTAGTCATCCCGATGGCCCGTTTTCTCCCAAAGGAAAGTCCATTAGTGGGAAGACAAGCTTTCAGGATACATATGGATCGGCAATCAATCGAGCTCTTGATATTTCGGAACTCCGTCGCGAATTGGATCTGGTAAGCTAATTTTCACTTTTTTTTTTTTTTTTTTTTTTTTTTTTCGTCCTCGGCAAAAGTATCGCCTGATACTGACAACATGATCAGATTCGGGATAACGCATCCCACTTGTACCATTTCTCAACACAGTACACGCCGCAAGGGGGTCAGCCAGGAGGCTTCCAGGCTTTGAAATATTCGGGCCAGATCGAGCCTTCGATACAAGCCCTAGATGATGCTATAAATATAACTCATCGCATTCTTGAGGCCCTGCAGTACTGGCGGAATAAGGTCGTAAATGACCAAAGCAGGAAACACGAGCAGCAGATCAATACTGTGAAGCCCATACCAAAACGGTCGATAGACCATATTGATGATGATATGAGCTACGGTGATGATATGCGGGGTGCATTGCATCCGGACCCCAAGAAGCAGCGTAAAGGGGTAAGTTCAACATTTATCTCCGTTCATATTTAGTGATAATTTTATTCTAATTCGCAAATAGAAAGCTGCTCCACCCGGCCGCTGCCATAGTTGTAACCGCGCTGAAACACCTGAGTGGCGCCGTGGTCCCGACGGTGCCCGAACCCTTTGCAACGCTTGTGGTTTGCGTAAGTACCTGACTCCGTTCCGTTCAGCTATCGCCAGAGGATAAACCCACTAAACAAAAGCCTAGATTACGCAAAATTAACCCGCAAGTTAAATAAAAACAATAATGCCTCCGCTTCCCTTGGCCCTTCCCCGCTTGCCCGGAAGTCGGCTTCGGCTTCTCTGATGTAACCAGGACCAGTACACGAGAAGTCAGTTAAACGGGGTACCGCTCCATGATTCGACAGTTATTGGAATACTAATGTGCGCACAAATGATGCACCAATTGACACCATTATTTCTACCCTTCCACCGGATATTACTTTGAGATAAGCATGCATATGTATAATGCTGATATGGAACTGCTATGAATATTCATACTTCAATCTGCCTGTTTTTCTTTCTTTCTTTTTTTATTTTCCATTTTGGCTTGTTTTACCGCCTTTGTACTGATGCACTGCTTTGTTGTAAAGCATCTTCCCGACGGCGTCCCGGAGTTCTTTTTATACCGAGGGTTCATTTTGGCGTTTCCTGCGAATTGAAGGACACTTTTCACAAGTGATCTTAATTCCTTCGAATTTAATCTTTTGTCTCATTCGCCATTCAGAAGTCGAGGCGACCCTTCTTGAGGTTCGCCCTTTCTATCTTTCTTTCTTTCTTTCTGTTTCTTGTGACAGAATTTCTATTCGCTTTATTTTTCCTCCTCTTTTTTTCTTTTTTCCTCTTCCCCTCTTTCGCAATTATATGAGGCAGTTCAAAGTTATATGATGGGGTAGCAGAGGCCCCAGCTTTTAGTTTTTTTTTTTTTTTTTTGTACCATATCTTACCGGTGGAGAAGTTTGGCCGGCTGAAGGGTTCAGCTGATAAATTTACCAATGGAATCCCATAGTCTGGGACAACAATTATTCACGCATGGTTTGCCAGTAACAGAGTTTTAAGCTGCCCAGATTGGACTCCCCGAAGTGATGCAATCGTATGGACTTTCCTTGGTGGGGCATTTCAAAGATCAGATGCCCCGCGTGGGAGCGAAATGTGGGAGCGAAAGTGATGCAACACCAATCAAGCATGGAAAAAATTAGGTAAGCTGCGCAGGAAGGTACTCCATCAATTAGTAAGAATGCTTTCCCTCGTATATAGGTAGCTTAAGGATGTAGGCGGATGTAGCTCCAGTACTCTTTTACAACAATCTCGAGAAACTCGGGTTTCTGTGTGCGCCAGGCCTACAGCGAACTCTAGAACGGAAACAATTGCAAAGCACCTGAAAGTTATCCCCTTCGATTTGCAAAAACTTCAAATCCGAAGCTACGCATACAGCGAGAGAAGGATATATCCGAATCAAGAATGGGGTTGCTGTAAGTCCGCCATCTCATCTCTCCCTCTCGTAGTACTCTATTTTTGTCCATTGTCAGGCTGACCTTGCCTCGACCGGTTTCCTCTCTCTCTTTTTTTATGAGACCGTAGTTCTCTGGGAACTCCTCTGACCTGGGAGGAAGCAAAGCCGCATGCTGATCTAGTCCGCGAGCGAGGAATCGAGGTGGGTATCGAAGCCTGCACACCCCGGTCGAGACAAGACTATGCTGCCAACAGCCATATGCCGGATTGCTAATTTCGTCCGTTGGTCTCCCTCTAAAAGCAATTGTTGAATATCTGGAAGAAGGCCAAGAGTAAAGAAAGAGATATCCTTCTCTGGGGCGACGAGGTAAACTCCGTCCCTCCCCTCCGTGCTTCATTTCCCAATTCTCCTCGCCATCCCTTCCTCGAGTCTGCCAGCTCGCCATGGACCTGCACAAACCTTGAGAGCGCAAACGAATAGAATTCCCCGGGGGTTCTATCATTATCACCGTCCTAATGGCACAATGTCGCCCCCCGTCTTCTGTGTGACGTGAAGCCTGCAATTACCCTTACGGACCCGTTGCTCCCACGATATATCCCGGTCACACTCGTCTTACATTTCTCGCGTGGCAATTTTAGATCGAATATCTAGTCGTTTCATATGACGAGGATTCCAAAGATGCACGGTTGTCTCTACGACAGGCCGAGATCTTGGGGGATCTTGCGCATGACGAGGAACTGCGGAAGGCGGGTGGATGCGTCCCAAGCCTGCAAGAAATCAACCAGTATGTACAAGCATCATATTTCCAGTCCTTCTCTTTCTCTCTCTCTGAGAATTGAATCGACGGCGGTAATGGGCTAACAATCGCACCCTGGCTGCTTTTTGCGTGGTTCTCCCCGATATCAGAAAACCCGGTCAGCGAGTCCCAACCTTCCACGCAGAATATGGCAGGTTCATGCTCGAGGCAACTCCCGGTGCCCCCTACGGAGGCATGCTCCGGGACCTTCTCACGGTTGAGCCTGATATGAAGAAAAGGTCAGACAGACAAAATCCTGCGTTAAGTGTACTGGTACTTCGTACCACATTTGTCTTAAACTTGGCCGGAGTTTTCCTGACATGCGCGCACTGGCCAGACGAGTAATTGCGAAGCAGCATATGACCAAAAATGAGACTCCAATTACTATGACATCGTTCCCACGACTCGGCGTACCGGGAGCCTTTACACAACCATACTACCCACCGCATGGACCAATCGCCAGAAGCATCTTTGTCCCCGATGAAATTATCAATCCGCACATCCGATTTCCCACCCTCACGGCGAATATCAGGTCACGACGTGGTAGTAAAGTTTGTATCAACCTTCCGGTATATTATGACGAAAAGACCCCAAACCCTTTCAAGGATCCCACGGTTCAATATGACTTGTCCGACTACCCCGAAGATGGAGACGTCCGAAATGGCGCTGCTAAAGATGGCCACGTCTACATGGATGCCATGGGGTTTGGGATGGGTTCGTGCTGCCTGCAGATAACCTTCCAGGCCAAAAACATTAGTGAGGCCCGGACCCTGTACGATCAACTCTGCCCACTTGGGCCAATCATGCTTGCTCTCTCTGCTGCAAGCCCAATATTCAAGGGTTATTTGACAGATATCGATTGCCGCTGGAACATTATATCAGGAGCTGTCGACGATCGTACAGAAGAAGAAAGAGGCTTGAAAGTTCGTCCTTGTCTCAGTTGAATCGCTGAAACTTGCACACGACTGACTTTTGAGAAAAATCCTTGCAGCCTCTCAGTGAAAACAAGTATGTCATTCCGAAATCGAGGTATGACTCGGTTTCAACCTACATATCACAAGATCCGGGTTTCCGGCCAGAGTACAACGACGTTGATATCCACCAGAACCTTCCATTGAAGCAGAAGTTAATCGACGGAGGTAAGCCCCTTAAAACCCCAGCTGGTATGTAAAAGCCGGTGTTCTAATGTTCTTCTCCTTTTTCTGTTAGGAATGGATGAGCCACTGGCGAAGCACTTTGCCCATTTGTTTATTCGTGATCCCCTGGTTATCTTCAGCGAGAGTATTAAGAACTATCTCGTCGAAAACAACGATAACTTCGAGGTATGTCCGAACATGGTGATCATCTATCAGGCTGTTGTGGATCCGTAATTTGACGAAAAAAAAAACGTTAATAGAATATCCAATCAACGAATTGGCAACATATGCGGTTTAAACCACCACCCAGCGCCGAGGATGCGATAGGATGGCGAGTAGAGTTTAGAAGCATGGAAGTGCAGTTAACCGATTTTGAGAATGCGGCATTTTCCATTTTTATCGTTCTTCTAACCCGGACCATCCTTTCTTACGGATTGAACTTCTACATACCAATTTCAAAGGTGGGTGCTCCCTATTCTGTGTTACAACAAAGGAAGAGAGAAAAAGGAAAGAAAGGAAAAAGAAATGGGAGTTATAGATGGGACCGCCATCTAGTGGGATTGAATGGCCGTTCTTCCACGTGGCTTTGTTACGTTACTCTGTATCGAAGATTCTGTAGGGATGTACTAACGGGTTGGCGCTTTTTTTGTACGACAGGTCAGTGAGAACATGGAGACAGCTCACCGGCGGGATGCAGTTCTTTCCGAAAAGTTCTATTTCAGAAAGCAAGTATTTCCGCCCCGTTACGCAAACCGTAACAACAAGGGTTCCAGTACAAGTCCCGGCGGCTCGATGTCCAATACACCGAAGCCCGCGGAACTTGGGCCTGTGGAGGATGAATACTGTCTGATGACGATCAACGAGATTATGAATGGGCAGCAAACCCCGGACGGGTTCCCGGGATTGATCTCTTTGATCGAGTCCTACTTGAACTCAGTAAACGTGGATGTTGAAACGAGATGTGAACTCGCACGATATCTTGATCTAATCAGAAAGCGGTCCAATGGTACGTGGGAAACTGCCGCCACGTGGATTCGAAACTTTGTTCGCGGTCACCCAGAATATGAGAAGGATAGTCGGGTAAATGCAGCAGTTAATTATGACTTGGTCAAAGCTGCTGAAACACTAGGCAACGGAGAAGGGAAAGGAACAAGCCTTTGGAAAGGTCTTTTTGAGAAACGGTAGAGGGTTTTTGCCCAGCCCCCGTTAAATAGTACGGAGATAGCCTTAGATAGAAATCGTATTAAGATAGAAGCAACTTCTGCCACGTTTTTTTCCTTAAAAAAGAAAAGAAAAGAAAAAAGAGCAATTCCTTACTATAGTCATAGCGAAGTAGAATATTTTGAGGTATCTTTTGCCGCCGCAACCTATTAACGGGGAAGCTTCCCATAGCGTTTTAAGTGTAATGTATGTACGTGTATAAACTTGACCATTGAGGCCGTGGGCTGAACCTGACATCGAAAAAAACCCGGGAGACCACACCCCCCCTAAGCTGGTCTAACTTTAAACCAAATCCATAGCGAAGCTTCTGCTATATAGGTGTATGTACAAACGCTTGAAAACAGCGTACCTATTTCGTATCCCAACGCTTCCCTTCTAATTGAACTTTCGGGTGTGCCCTCAATTGGATCTCATGCCAGGGTTTGCAGCTTTCAGCTCATCCATCTTCTTAACTCGCTTCATGAATTCGTCGTATTGGCATCTTTCATAAGAGTGACGTTCGTTCTATAGAGTGATAAATGTGTATATCGGGAGATTTTGTTAGTCCGACACTGGAACTTCGTAGTAATAGTAGAAGGGCGTGCTTTTGGCGAGGAGAAACGGAGCTGGTCTACGAACCTCGCACTTCCACGGTAGGTACATTGTTTCGAAGCGGCACCGGTTAAGGGGTATCAAAAGGCTTGCACATCGGTCTCGGTATGCTAGTGGCAGTCGGGCCTCGGACATTTGTTCGGCGGTTACCACTAAGGAAGCTCCACGTTAGCATAGTGAAAATATATGGCTGAGGGGTGCATTGTATATGACAAATACCCGGGACTTCTTGTGGAGGAGACATTGTGGCTGGTAGGTTCTTCGTCGTCGATGTCAGTGTCGTTGACGGCGGCGGTATAGACGGGTTCGGAAAGGATGTATTGCAGGCCAGTGGTGCTTGGCTTTCGGCGGGTTATCATTCGTTGCGGCAAAAAGTGTTTGTCCGAGTTGCGAAATTGCCAAGAAAAAATCAAACGGTTCGCTTTGGATCTCATCGCTCCACACGCGCCCACATGCACACGCATCACACACGTCCTCCTCCTCAACCTTCTCAACCTCCTCAACCTCACCCTCCTTCCCCTGCCACTCCTTCAAACACCCCCGAGAAATTGCTGTTCCCATTCATCATCCTGGTAACATCAAAAGCTCTCCCTCCGTCTCGATCCCCCGGTACTTCCACCGAGCGTCCCCCCATCCACCATGCCGGATCCAATCATCTACAAGGCGACCTATAGTGGTGTAAGTGCTGGGAATCATTTCGAGGTGTTCCTTTAGCTGACAATGAGACGACAGGTCCCTGTATATGAGTTCTTATGCAAGAGCATTGCCTGCATGCGCAGGCGCTCTGATGGATGGCTGAACGCTACTCAGATCTTGAAAGTTGCCGGGTTCGACAAACCGCAAAGAACTAGAATATTAGAACGAGAAGTTCAAAGAGGCGTACATGAGAAGGTCCAGGGAGGATATGGCAAATATCAAGGTATGATCTGCTCGCAATGGCTGCTGAGGGGGGGGGGGGGGGGGGGGGGTGTGTTCATTCCAAAGCTAACATGGTGATGTCGTATAGGAACCTGGGTCCCTCTCGAGCGTGGTCGTGAGATCGCCATTCAGTACAAAGTCGAGGACCTCCTTGATCCTATCGTGAACTTTCGACCAACTACGGAAAGCCCCCCTCTCGCTCCGAAACATGTCACAGCAGCTTCTGCCAAACCTAGGGCTCCGAGAGGTGCTGGACCAAAGGCAGCCGGGAACCAGAAGAAGGCAGCCAGTGAGTCATGGTCCCCCGTTGAATTGTGGGGAAACAGTTGTTCCTCAGGTAGGCCTTGATACTGATTGTTTGACTATTAGAACCGCCAAAGCTCGTCACCGTCCTACCTATCGAACCCGCCCGCCCAGTTCACATTGCACCCGCCGAGGAACCCGCCGACGCCGATCTTAGTGAGATCGAAGGCCTAGAGTCCTCGATCATCGACCCTCTTGAACATGGAATCATCTCTGGTGGAGAAGATGGAATGGGCCAATTTCCGATGGATGGAAGCAGGAAACGCAAGAGAGGGCCAATGATGGAAAGTCCTTTGGAAATCACTCGCCGTAGAAGAGTCGCTTATAGTGATGAGCTTCTCGATTACTTCATGACGAACGAAAATGGCATTCCACCCTTCCTCGAGAACCCCCCAATGGACTTCGAAGTCAACGAAATTATCGACGATGAGGGTCACACCGCCTTCCATTGGGCAGCCGCGATGGGCGATTTGGCTGTCGTTGAGCTTTTGTTGAAGGCCGGAGCCGATTTCAATATGACGAACAACCGTGGGGAGACCCCATTGATGAGAGCAGTCTTGTTCACCAACAATTACGACCGCAAGGCCTTCCCCCGACTTGTCACGATCCTCCGCAGCACGATTGGATGTGTCGACACCTTCTCTTCGACCGTTTTCCACCACATCGCCGCCACTACTTGCTCCCGCAACAAGCTACTAGCAGCCAAGTACTATTGCAATGTTATTCTCCTTAAACTCTCAGAGACAGAGCCCCAAAGAGAAATCGGGTTTTTGTTGGATAGAAAGGATAGGGAGGGGAATACAGCTCTTACGATCGCTGCGAAGAATAGTGCTAGAAAGCTCGTACAAATGATGTTGGCTTACCATGGGAGCCCCGACATCCCAAACATGGAAGGGCATACAGCAGACGAGTACATTGTCATGTACGAAAGGGATCGACGAAGTATGGCTCAGCAGAATCGCCAGCCAGCCAGCTCGTCTCCCACTCAGGGGTACGATGGATATGGGAATTCGACTCAACTACAAAGTTCATTTCGACTTAACCCGGGTTCTTCTCATGGGAACGCTACGGTTGCTGCTGTCAAGTACGCATTGAATCATTCGGCCAATGTTCCACAGCCTCACGTATCTGAAGCTGCGATGCAAGCTACTCAGAAGTTCATCCCACTCATGGCTGAAAAGCTCGAAGATCTTGCTTCTGCATATGATATGGAACTTCGTGAAAAGGAAGAGGATCTGCTCCAAGCCCGAGAACTACTGGCTTCTGTCAATGCTGATCTCGAGGCAACGCGAGCCCAATATGATTCCTTGCTTGCAACCGTCGGATCTGAATCACAATTTGAAGCGGATCTTAAACGTTCCCGGGAAACATTTGCCTTGCAATCTGAGACCCTGCGAAATTCAATTGAGCGTAACCAATATTTTGAGTTGGCCGGATTGATCCAAGGCGAAGAGGGAAAAACCGCTCCTAAGACAAAGCCAACCTCTGCCGCCGGTTTGGAGAAAGAACAAAGGGAGCAATTCGAAAATGCAAAGCAATTGGTCAAAGCACAGTATGGTCGAAACCAGTTGGTTGAAAAGATCATTGAATTATATGCTTTGGCCGGGATCGGGAGTCGGATGAATGATTACAGAAAACTGATTTCGCTCGCTTTGAAGGTCCCGATGGATGAAGTTGATGGGTTGATCCCTGATATTTTGCGAAATCTCCAGACCGAGGATACTCCGTCGAATATGACAGAGTCTTAGATGGATTTATTTATCAATACGATCCATTTTTTCCCTGCGCTGGATAATTTCCTATTTTTTCTTTTCTTTTCGTTGTACACTTTGATTATGTGTCATTTCCGCGGCGGGGCGTTCGGATTCTCTTGTCTTTTTTTTTTTTTTCATGCCTATTCTTTATTTATGCCTGCATGTGTACATTTTTGTAGTGGTAGCTTCCCTCTTTGCTTCGTACCTTTATTCGTTTTATTCTTGCAAACTATTTTTTTGGAGTTTGCCGGAGTTATGGGAAGATTTCGCTGCTTGAGGGACATGAGGCATGTATAATACACACTACAACTAACTACGCGACAATATTTTATTGTTTATTCCATTTCCAGATGACGCACGGCACCGTACATCGTGGCGCGTGGCAGAAGCTTGATATTGTTTTTCGATCGCGATCTGATCTGGTTCAGCTGCCAAGCAGGCAGGGGGTTCGAATTTGGAAACATGGGTATTCCAAATCAGGCGGGCTGCGGGCTGCATTGTTCCAGATCGGGTTTGGAATACGCATATTTTGGCTAGCTCTGCGACATATTTGGCATTCATCTTCCAAATGCCTCGAAACGTTCAGGGTATCAGCTCTCCCTCGCCCTCGTCCGTGGGCCTTATCCTTGTCCGCCCACTGCCGCCGTCGCAGCTAGCAAGCCAGCCCGCCAGCCAGCCAGCTCCCCCATCCACTTTCTTGTTTCTTTCCATCTTGATCCCAAGATTCTTTTCCTTCCTCTCCTCATTCCGTTCGATCTGTTTGGCCTTCCTTTTCATACGTCCGTTCTTCTTCTTCTTTTGTTTCCGCAAACATTTGCTCCCCTCGTGCATGTCTCTAGATCGCTAAAGAAGCTTGATACAAAGGCGGATTTCACCTGCTTCATTGCATTGCAACACAAATTCCGACTCTGCGAAATCCTGTATTTCGAGACATCCGATAAACGACCCGCTGCATTTAATCGTAACTTTCCGCGGAAAGCCGTGGATCCAGCCTTCGGACTAGCTCTACCTCCAAGCTTCATCGTAGTCAGCCCTAATAACCAAGTTCGACATTCCAACAGCCGCGGGGCGAGCGAGGTACCTCAAAATGACCTATGAAAAGGTCATGAATGAAAGCGACATGCTTGGTACCTACACCTCCTCCTGCCCCTCCGATCGCTTCTGGCGCCGTTGATTTTCTCTTCCTTTTTTCCTTCCTTTTTTTTTCTTCCCTTTTTTACTGACTGGATTTTCGTCCGACCCGACGTTGTTTGATACTTTATCAGCTGCCCTTGATTCAATACAGAGCCCGTTAGTACCTGGCGATTCTGCCCTTTCCAATGTGCAATGTATTGCCCACCGAGGTTCGAGGTTCCACTGGCCGGAAAACACAATGATGGCTTTCAAGGGCGCTATAAAAGCGGGCGCGGATGCATTAGAAACAGATATTCATTTATCCAAAGATGGTGTCGCAGTTCTCTCACATGTAGGTTCTCTTTGTAGGATTACTACTATGCCTTTCCAAAAAAACTATCAACAAACATACGTGGTATAAGTATCTAATGCGATTCAAATTTGGTTTTTGTTCATATTAGGATGCTAGCTTGAAAAGATGCTATGGGATTCAGGGAAATGTTATCGACTACGATTGGGAATTCCTCAAGACACTTCGGACAATTAAAGAGCCTCAGGTTCCCATGCCGCGGTTATCTGAGCTCGTGCAATTCCTTGCCCTGCCAGAAAACAACCATATATGGTTAATGCTGGATATCAAGGTGGGTCCTTTAATCTATCTGCGGTAAAAAAAAAAAAAAAAAGTAAAAATAAACAATAAAGCTAACAAGATCTGTCAAAGACTGATAACATAGCCGAAGATGTGATCCTGGCCATAGCAGAAGCTATATCAACTGTGAACGGCAGTGCTGACTATTGGCGTGGTCGAATACAATTGGGTTGCTGGAATATCCAATTCGTACCTGTCAGTAACTCCCTAGGATAGTATTTTATGCATATAAATGCTAACGGTATACATGTTTACAGCTCTGCCAAAAATATCTCCCCGGTTTTCCGATAACAGTAAGCCCCATACTTCATGCAATATTATGCAATAATATATAACTAATTATATTGAATCAAGTTCATTGGCTATTCGCTCGCTCTAGCGGCCGAGTTCCTGGATGTTCCCGATGCGAATTTCAATTTACTATTCCCGAGCGTAGTTGGTCCTTTCGGAAGCGATTTCATCAGGAAAGCTCAATCAAGAGGCAGGGAAGTCTATGTCTGGACTCTCAACGATACCACCCTAATGAAGTAGGCACCCACAAACCTCATATTTTGCTTAGCGATATATACGGTTCGGTACTAATATACATATTTACGCTCTGAATAGATGGGCGATATCTTTAGGTGTCGACGGTATCGTGACGGATGAAACCCAGAAACTAATGAAGTAAGTTGAGCAATCTGTTCATGTTCTGCTTAGTACAAATATCTAACCTGATACAGCATTCCACACAGTGTAACTGAGGATATAGAAGGCTTCGTTCGATGGTTCATTACCGTTGTATGTTTCGTTTGGTGGCCGGCATTAATTCTGCCGCTATATTCTGCAATCTTCAAGCCTCGATTTCGGGTCAGTGCATAGAATAGAGACACGAAACGAAAAGAAAAAAGACAAAAAAGTTGTTGCATCAGGTTCTTTGCATTGGGTTCTGCAATAATGGAGAGAGGGGTTTCTTTCATCCGTCATTTTTTTTTTTTCTCTACTTCGAAATGGTTGGCTATGGCGTTCTGGGACCATTGATAGCGTTCGTTAAAGCAAGACTCCTGCCATTATTCTTAATATCTAGTACACACACCTCCAGATATTTACATCAGAATTATGGCGATGCAGCTCGAATTGCCAGTTCGGTTCTTGCTAAGTCGGGTTCTGATGAAATATGGACAGAATACATATATATTAACAAATAAAATAAATAAAAATTAAAAAAAAAAAAGAAAAAAGGTAACATCCAGTTTAGTACCTCTACGCTGTTTTATTGGCTCGTGGAAATAACATCCGGGAAGGTTCTATATGCCATGCGTTTTTGCTCTGCCACTCCCTAGAGATTGTTGGAGTTTGTGCCCTTGTGTGTTGAGTATCATTTCTATGGCCACCACTCTCTCTCAACCTTCTTCGTTTGCAATTGTAGGTCAATACAACTAAGCTTGACTCCCCACAATATCACGATCCATCTTTTAGCCAACCCCCTTCCTCGCAATCCCACGTGTTTCTCGCGTAGATAAAAACCTAGTTATCAAATAAATATTGTCAGCATGGCGGAGTTAAATGAGCGGGCCGTGGATGGCATGATCGATCCCGAAATTTTCAAACAAGTCCAGAGCGACATTGACGAGGACATCAAAGTTCGAGAGGTAGTTTTCCTCCACTCCTTTTTTTTTTCTTTTCTAAAAAAAAAAAGAAAAAGAAAATACAAAGAAATAATTGGCAAAATGGATAACTTAATACGAGATTGAACTAATCATATTTCTCGGGTCGGCAGGAGATACGTGGACTTCTGAAAACACTGGATAGGCATGGTGAGTAGAATATGGACACGGTCTAACTTCGAAATTGGCGGCAGTACGCTGACCATGCATCTTAACCTAAATAGATCGCTCAATCCAATCTGTACTATCAAGGGTTCATGCAGTCCCTGCGTCCTCATGTAAGCTTATAGATTGATATCCCACTTGGTTTTAGAACCCCCTCCGTAACTTACTCTTTGAAAAAAGTGGCATCGCTGCTTGCTAGTGCACAACCTTTCTTCGACCAACAACGGGTAACACTAAAGGAGCTCGATGGGGTTGCTTCGAAGTATCCTTATTACAAGTTTGTTTTACCCGTTTCTAGGTGGGGGAGGTTCGAGGTTTCCATACTAATTTGTTCAACGATGCTCCCAGATATAACGGGATTTGGACAAGGGAGATACAGGCTGCAGTGAGTTTCGGATCTTGGCCGACATAGCTCTCGCTATTTTAGAGATTCTGGCGTTTCCATTTGCTAATGTTTTATATTTCTAAAAAAAAAAAAACAGGCATACGGGATAGTACTAGCCGGATGGCTTGGAGCATTTACACCCGAGGGTGAAGAACGGAAAGAGGGCCAGTTAATGACCATTACAGAGGTTGGAGAGAAACTTGGAGGTATGCATATACCGCTATCACCCATATTTTACTTCAAATATTAACTTTATGGGTAGTTCGAGTGAATGTGAAGGATACTGATGTCTTTCACCTAACCCTTGAGGAGTATCTCCACTCCCTGATCACTATGATCGAAGAATTGGTATCGTAGCCCATCAAATCGTTGATATTGACCACTATTCAGGGTGGAAAGTGATTCTAATGATGGGAATTCAATAGGCCCGCCTTGCGGTCAACTCCGTCACATTAGGTGACTACCAGCGACCAATGCTTATCAGCAGGTTCGTGAAAGACCTCCACGCCGGATTTCAACTCCTCAACCTTAAAAATGACAGTCTCAGAAAGCGAAGTGATGGTATCAAATATCAGGTAATGGCAATCTCGTAAGGTTTGTTTGGTTTTTTTTGCAGCCGCTAATATTAAATATTTTCTATAGGTCAAGAAGATTGAGGATGTGGTCTATGACCTGGCGCTGCGCAAACTGATTAACCAAACAGACAATCAAGCTCCTACCTCAAAGTAGGTAGAACCTAGGAGACGAGAACCAAGCTAGTTTAACTTTCTCGCATGAGAAGTAAAATGTACTTAAAAGCATTCCTACAAGTTCCTGTTGTCTAGGGAAAGGTATTATCTTGCTGGTAAACCCGGCTGTCGGCGTGGTGGGGTTGTTGTTGGGTTTTGGTTAGGTAGCCAAGTCCAAATCCTCACCTTCGCGCGAACGCTGTTCTCCCAATTGCACCTCTCTTAATTTTGATAAACCTCTATGGTCAATTGCGATCCGTTACAGCGCCATACGACATGGCCAACATGGTAGACCGAAGTGCCATTGCGGAAACTGTCCGACACATCCATCCAATAATCCTTCTTGGGGCTCTGTATGCCACGTTCACACCGCTCGTCAACGATCCTCCAACCCTCCTCCTGCAGCTTCTACCGGTTACGATTGGAATCCAAATAATCCACGCGTCTACATGTCTTGGTAGCAGCAGGATAGCTACGGCGTCTGGGAATAACAACAACAACAACAGCAGCAATAAGAAGAAGACAAAGGCTGCTTCGAAGGGGAAATCCGAAGATGTGGGAGTCAGTGTTCTGGTAAACCTCGAACCCGACGAACCTTTCGCACGAGCGAACACCTCGACTAATCGTACTGTAATATGATTATTTTCTGTAGACTGCATTTCTTTCCCTCTTCCTGGCCTTATTGGTCGGGACTCCGGCCATATTTGTCGTGATAGTCTTACTCGGCGCTCCGATAACGGCGGATCTTTCGCATACTGTGCTCTGCGCCGCTCATCTGAGTGTTCTAGCCGGGCTCCCTCTGGTGTATTCATACCATGTTCAGGGTTCGAAATGGAGGGATATTGTTTCGTTGAATCTACCGATGGACGAGGTATATGGGGGTGCCCTGGGGGCATGCCTCGGGGCGTGGCTCGGTGCTATTCCGATACCTCTGGACTGGTAAGAAACAACTCATTATATGTTGTACCACAGGTACCGACGGGATTCTAACAGCAAGTTCCAGGGATCGCGATTGGCAAAGATGGCCGGTAACGATAGTAGTAGGTATATACGCTGGTTATGCTGTTGGCCGCCTTGGTGGGCTGGCATTGGTTGGCAAGGTCGCGAGATTTAATTGAATTTGCAATTGTCCCAAGAGCAATTACAAGGATGCGCTCAATTTAATGATATTGGTTAATTCAAGAATCATGGCTTCTGTGGGGAACTACAGACGTCTCTAGGCTCATCAAAGTAGACTATTTCTTCAAGTTATGAGAGACTCTTTTTCCCCCCCAGGTTGTGACAAATATATTAGGATGACGGTGTTATTTTGTGTGGCGCTTGGCGGGCGGGTTTTTGGTGACCAGCCTGTCCTCATTGCGTTCGTGATGGAACACACATCTCGACAATGCCACCACCTCCCCTCAAACCGCTAAACCGGGCATCGTCAACAAAATACCGCTAGCAATGGATGGCTTTATGGATGAGAAGAAGGAGTTCGAGGGACTCAAGTCCTTCGACGCCTTTCGTACGTAACTATTCTTTTAAAAAAAATTTTGGTCTTATTTTGTCCCCTCTCTGTTTGACCTTGCGCGTCGCAAGGTCAAATCCGTTATGAGACAATGTCAGCTGTAGAACCTACGGTAAATAGCTTGAAAGGGATATACCGAGAAGCTAACTCACAATGCGATATTTGCTCCAAACTGTATAGCGAAAACTCGAGTATCGTACACAACGAGATCATCAAAAGGCGGCATTATAACCCTGGTGTTCGTGTCAATCTGCGTCTGGCTGGTTTGGGGCGAGCTGGGACTCTATCTGCAGGGAAAGTCGGAAGAACACTTCAGCGTTCAGGGCGGAGAGGGTCATTTGATGCAAATCAACTTGGATGTCATTGTCGCCATGCCGTGCGACAGCTTGCATGTCAATGTTCAGGATGCGGCTGGAGACCGGATTCTAGCTGGAGACCTCTTGCACAAGGCCGCCACCGACTTCATATCCGCCGATACCCACGCATTACCGCATAACTTGAAGAAGGATGCGAAGGCGGGAGGACCGTCTTATGATGGGTCAGACGAGGTCATCAGGAAGGCTGGAAAGAAGAAGAAGTTCAAGCTTCACCTTCCTAAGCGACCGAAGGGCAACAGCTGTAGGATATGGGGTTCAATGGATGTGAACCGTGTTATGGGCGATTTCCACATCACTGCGAAGGGCCACGGTTACTGGGATCCCGGCCAGCATGTGGATCATGAGAGTAAGGAGGCCGATTGGCTCTTGACGGACTCATTTTTATCACAGCATTGTGCTAACTCAGCACCACTTTTCTTCTAGCCTTCAATTTTAGCCACGTTGTGAATGAGCTATCGTTCGGCGAGTTCTACCCTAAATTGGTGAACCCATTGGACGGTGTTGCTGCAACTACAGAAGATAGTAAGCAGCGGGTCTCCCAGAATCGATTGACATAGATTGGTTTTTTGCTAACAATCCGCTACCCGGATCACAGAGTTCTATAGGTATCAGTATTTCCTGTCGGTAGTTCCTACGACATACAAAGCGCACGGTCGGACTCTCCAGACGAATCAGTACAGCGTCACCGAGCAAGGACGTAGTATGAATCCTCAAAGTGTCCCCGGTATCTTCTTCAAGTTTGATATTGAGCCAATCATGCTTACCATCACGGATACACACACCCCATGGATCTACCTGATTGTGCGTCTTGCGAATGTTATCGGTGGAGTTATGGTAGCAGGAGGATGGCTGTATAAGATATCTGATGGGGTGCTTGGGACTGTTTTGCCATCGCGGAGACGAGGGCTGCGGAATGATCATTATCTGAATGGGACTCCGATCTACTACGAAGAAGTTGATGAGTAGACGTTGGTTAGGGCATTATATTATATGCATCGCATTACAAGTTACATTGAAGGATGACCGATATATCTATCTGTACATAGAACGCAAGTGATTGTTATTCCCATTATTACTACTATTATTATTATTTATATTACTGCTACCAGGTAATTACCTACCTACTTTGCTAGACTTCCACAGTGCTGAGCTGAGTGTGCTTATCTTTTATTTTTCCATGTTCCGACTGCCCGCCCAGCGCCGGATGATAGGATGGATTTTTACATCCCGGATAAGACCAAAGATGCATACATACTTCTGGGTAGATCCACTCATAATTTGCAGACCCGACGTACGTAATGCCGTAAACCGGACATGACTCCGCGCAGACAAGGCCTCGACGCTTATGTAACAACCGTTTTGGGGAAGGTTCGGGTGGCTAAGCAGGATCCAGAAGTGGCAGTGTGGCGCGACCAGGCCAGATCCGGGAACAGGCCCCAGTCGTCCTAGCGGTGGTGTGCACATGGCCTGGTTGATGTGCCTCACTCAGTTGCTGCAGTTGCAGTTGGTAGGGCCTCTTCTGGTGGCCACCAGATTACAAAGCTCCGTTTCGTTCCCTTCCATCCCTCTCCTTCGAATTCCCTCCCTTCCCTTAATTCCCTTCTTCGTCCATTTGTTCTCACCATCTCCTAGATCTCCCTCATCATCTAAGTTCTTTTCCATCTCTGCCTCCTCCTCCTTCCTCAAAATCGTCGTCGCTGTCGAATCTTAATACTCATCCTCCTCCTCTGCTATTCGATCCGTTACTGCAGCTTAGGTTTCCCAATCTCCGACTTCTCCCTCTCCTCCTCTCTTAAGCGCCGACGATACAACTTTACTCTTGCCACCCGGATTCCTGCGCCCTTCCAGCTCTCTTTCTTCAGACTGAAAACGGCCTCAAACCTTTACATTTCCATATCGTTCCATAAACCATTTCTCCAGTCCACCAGCCAACTAGCTTAATCGAATCCTTGGCCGGGACGTTTCCGTGTTGCGCCGTACAGTCAACCCTCACTTGCGCCCAGGATGCAGATATTCGTTAAGACCCTTACTGGCAAGAGTATGTATGCCCGCGTGTACAACATCAAAAATCCGATCTAGGTCGAACTAACGTGTTCGCCATGTAGCCATCACTCTTGAGGTGGAGTCTTCCGACACAATCGACAACGTAAAGGCCAAAATCCAGGACAAGGAGGGCATTCCTCCAGACCAACAAAGACTCATCTTCGCTGGAAAGCAACTCGAAGACGGCCGAACTCTTTCCGATTACAACATCCAAAAAGAAAGCACCTTACATTTGGTTCTCAGGCTTCGTGGTGGCGGCAAGCCCAGATGCACCTTTGAAGGCTGCACAGCTTTCCAACAGCGGATAATCGGAGATTGCAGCTTCTGCAATGGCCACTTTTGCGGCAAGCACCGACTGCTCGAGAGCCACCATTGTCCAAATTTAGAAGACGTAGGTTTGCCCGGTTCCCAACCACCGACCACCCCATAACTTCCTTCCACCACCACCAAACCATGTCAGACGACGCTAACACCCACCCTCACGTGACAGTGTCGCAAGCAGTCTCACGAGCGTAACGCCGAACAGTTAAACTCCCAGCGCACAGAAACCAGCCGAGTGACCAAGGTCAACTAAGACGCTTCTGGCCCATTCTCTGTCTTCGGCCGATGCTAGCGTTTCATCTACTTTTTTCTACCAACGATTTTGCCAACGATTTTGCCAGTGTTGCAGCGGTTCTCAGGGTTTGGGATAGTTTTGCTACTTTTCGGTTTTTTGCCTTGTGACATTTAGTTTATATATCTCTTGCAGCGAATCTCAGAATACCCTTGACTATAAATCTGCCGCTTGCCCATTGTGGGTTCCTACTGCCAACTTGATCTCATTTCCTATCAACCTTTTTTTTTTTTTGCTTTTCTTCCCTTGTTCCATGCTGTCTTGTTATGAATCCTGTTTTTTCGTTGTTGGTTCGGATTTTACACCTTTTCGCTTATTTAGAACGAATCCCAAGTTTCGAATTCAATCCTGTTAAATCCAGCACATTGATGGTTCCAGCCGGTATCCTTTTTTTTTTATTTCTCCGATAATAGGTAGACCAAATGCTTTCTTTCTAAACTGTTCTAGCCCCCCCTTATTGGTTCCTTGCTTGCAGCTCCTTGAAGAAGCCTAGACAAATAGACATTTAAGTTCCTTGGATCTCCAGGGTCCCTGCTTTCGAAGAACTTCCCAAGTGATGACCACAGAATGACGTAGTTGCATACCGGGACCGATCAAGATGTCCCTGCCAACCTCACTTCGACGATCTGAAGCTTGTATTTATGCCACGAGAGTATTCGAGGGCGCCTGTCTATATAAGATGCGCTGAACCCCGCGATTCACAAGATTTTTATTTCAGTATCACAATACTACAGTCTATACAATCTCCAAAGCAGTTCGAACTTGTCTACAAAACTAATATACTTTTGAACGACCCTCTCCCAAAATACATATATACCCAATATAACCAATTACCCGTGCAAAACGAAACCAAACAAAATGTCGGAAAATAACAACCAATCTTCCAGTACGTCCGAATTCTTCCCAAATTAATAGTAGTCGGTTATTATATATAGTAGGGACTTCTGCCTAATCATATCTGTTCGCCACCCCCCCTTACATAGCTCTCGGTTCGGCATTCCAGGGAGTCGCCGGCGCTGTTCAGCGCGGAATCGGCCAGCTCACCGGCAGCACGAAGGATATTCAGGACGGCACGATTCGAAAGGCCGAAGCTGAGGAACAGAACGAAAGATCGCATACCGCTGCCAAGTATGTATATTATACATCCACACCCACACGTACCCATACAAGTTACACACCCGATTTGCCCACCATTTAAATTATATATTTAAAGTACTATTCGGGACATAAATTCTAATGAAGCTGGAATGTAACATGCAGACTCGGACCGGTAACCGCAACAGCCGAAGGTGGTGCGCACGTCGATAACAAAGATCGCCAGCAGGGAAACTGGGATCAAACTATTGGATCCGTAAGCTCCGATACCCACACCCTCTTTGAATATATATCTTCTGAGCCCAATTACTTACGATGATATTTCCTCCCGTTATATTAGGGCAAGCAATTCGTTGGTGGTCTGATCGGAAACGAATCACTCAAGGCGCAGGGTCGTACCCAGTATGATGAGGGAGTCAAAAAGGAAACAGCTGGTCAGGCGAGCGATTTAGTCGACGGCTACGCCGACAGGCTCGGTGGGGCCATTGGGGGCATGCTCAGTACCGATAAAGATGAGCAAGAGAGGTTTAAGAGACAGCATGATGGAGGAAAGGCTGCGATAAGAAGCGTTGAACACGATCTACAGAAGAAAGCTGCTGCTGACCAGTAAATTGCCATTTTTACATCTGTATATGGCGGCAGGGGGCAGATGGGTTTTTTCTATTTATTTATTTTTTTGAATTAGCGGTATTAGAACGGTAGTACATTACTATTAATATGAAGCCTCGAGTTTCCTGGCATATGCTGCCTCTAGATTCTTGACAGTATACATATAATCTAATCATCATGATCATCATCGACATCCGATGTTAAATCTGATATTTCCTTCTCACTTTCCTCCCGCATTTCTTTCCAAGTTGCCCAACTGAGAAGAGCAAATGCGGCGATAATTAAAAGCCCCCCAAGAATAGCAGCAGTAGTTAGTTCCCTTCCGAAAAGTATTTTGTCAGTAATCGCAACAAGGAAGATTGTAAGCCTGCATAAATCGAGACGGTCAGCAATCATATTCAAGAAACCCTCCATAATAGTTATGGACACTTACAGTGCTGCGACCGAACTAAGAACAGGGCTAGTTAAGCTGATAAGAATCAAAAACGAGCCACTGAAGACTGTTGATGCAATTAGCCCGTGCCGATACGATGGAACAATGTTCGTCTACTTACCAGCATTTGCAAATATTGATATACAAAGGAGTCTTGCGGTCTCCCCCGTAGGTATTTCGAATGTCTCCCACCCAGTCCAATGTAGTAAAGGCAATGGGATCCAAAGAACAAGCTATTCAAACGATGAGATAAGCCATGCGCTATTAATTTGGGATATCTAGGGCTTTAGACTAACCAAGGTAAACGCCCCAATACAAGCGCAGACAGTGTTCGAAAAAATGACCGACCTTCCGGAGCTTGTGCCACTCGGGGGGCATAGTAACTTTTTATATAGCACCTCATAGAGCCCATAAAGAATGCTACCTATTCCTATGAGCATGTTACCAGCCAGTCTGGTACTTGCACCGCCGTTCTGATCTTGGTTGTCGCTGTTATCGCCGTATGCAACAACAAGCACGCCCACAATGGCGATCATAACGCTGATAATTTTATCAGCCTGGGGCTTTTCCCGCAATAGGGGAATTGAGAAGGCATATGCAAAAAATGCACTACAGTTGTAAATTGCTGTTAGATCAGAGGGAGTGGTCAGGTTCCTGAAATTATACCGGGTTAATTATTCAGTGAGCTACAGCTTGGAGGCCGG
Source organism: Orbilia blumenaviensis (assembly GCA_036872755.1). Classification (NCBI taxonomy): domain Eukaryota; kingdom Fungi; phylum Ascomycota; class Orbiliomycetes; order Orbiliales; family Orbiliaceae; genus Orbilia; species Orbilia blumenaviensis. The sequence goes on along the minus strand of JAVHNS010000017.1, from coordinate 69,229 downwards.
GGTTCGCAACTTACACAGCAATATACCATGTTGACCCAGCAATTGTCAGGGCGGTAGTTACTAGACCTATGCATCTCAACAGATAGTGAAATGGATGTGCTATGTCTTGCTGGTTGCTTCGCTCTGCCTGTAGTATCATATCTATTGTTGATCTAAGCAGAGATATATGGGACCGAAGGATGTTCTTAAACGGTATCTGTCGTTTGCGAATCCGCAGAACGAGTAACTGCGCCGGCCAGAGAAATGTCCAAGAGCCATGTGTGAGGTACCTATTTAGAGAAATAGTCATTGCGATATGGTTAGCGGTAAATATGGACGGACCCCGGGTGGGTTGTTCACTTGCATCATGCAATATGCTTTGTTCCATCCCAGATCTCTCTGGATATACTGGGCGGTCTCTGTTTGGAGAACAAAAGAGCCCAACGAGAGCACAAGCATGAGTGCCGCCAGAGCATAACGGTTACGGTTATTTTTTCTATCGTAGTCGAGTCCGTGATCAGTCTCGGTAAACGGTGACGTCTGTATGTATCAAGCATCATGATTCTTACACGGTCACGGGCGACCGCGATCGGAACTCTGCCCTCCGCCTAGAGTTCCCATCGCCATCAACACTTGCGCTTCGGCCTCTCTCCGCATCTAGTAGAGGCTCTGACGACCGACCTTCATCATGCACCGTAGAAGAGGGTCTGGACATCCTTGTTGCGAGGGAAGCCGAAAGCTGGATAGTATTTTATTATATTTATTCTTTTTTATAACGTGTAGGTCGAGGAAGACGTGGGTCTTGTGTGCCTAGGCCTTCTCTGGGTCCCCTGAATACAGATGCAGTCGAACAGCTCGCCCTGGCACCTGCAACGCGAAACGAGGGTCGGTACCAGAAAGGAGTTTGAGTCTTGCAGGTGGAGTCCTCGGTGCTGGCCACGCCATAGAGAAGACGGCCGGATGTGCTGGGATGTTATCGAAATATTGGGGATGATTTGGTCTCAACATTAAGTTGCTTGCTTGGAAGCTACTTAAGTAGGTATTTGGTTGAACTTTGGCTTACGCCGCGTAGAAGTTTAAGCTAGGAAGAAGCGGCCAGCAGGCCAAGACATTTGGGCCACGGTTAGTAGGTACTTAAGTTAGCCCCTAGCTTACCTAGTTTGGCCAGACCATTTTTAGTAGACAACAGGAATTGTTGACCTTGTAGTTTATAGATGAAGAATTCAAAAGGATATAATATTTGCATGGTATAATATAGGTACCTAAATATCTATATTCGGGTGTTCGAAGTTCTGAAGACAGCCGACTACACACATGATAGTAGATCAGACACACGCGCGCACAACTGGCAACCGGCAACCTACACATACAACTATCAGGTATATAATAGATATAGCATACACCTACCCTTCCTTCCCTTCAATTTGGCTTCCTTTCCATTCATCCCTCCCTTTCACTTCCTCTATCGTTTACAATAATAAACAGGTGACTTTACATACTATACATATATGCGTGTACGCGAAAATGAAAACCAGTAACTGTTTTTAATCAATTAACCCTAGTTACAGTATTTGTACAGGTGAACTAGCTTTAATGCAGTCCTTGGATGCCAGCTACCCTCATGCATCGTACATCGTACATCATACATCATACATCATACATCGTACATCATACATCATACATTTAGACTCTACACACACACTCCATATCTATGGGGAGATCCAACAAGAATTATACCCGATAAGGAAAGAAAGAAAGAAAGGAAACCCTTGGTATTTGTTGTAATATCTCATGGTGTAGCCGACACCCCCTAAGCTCAGAGACCATGACCGGACTCGAGATCTTTCTCAGACCCAGATGTGTCTTTAGAGAACTTAGAAGAATTGAATGAACATTCCCCGGTTTCTAAGTCAGGAATACTAGATGGTTGCAGTGTAGAAGTAGGGTCCTCTTGATTCTGCGTCTCTTCGTCCTTCCGTCGAAATCGGGATCCCTGAAAGGGCCGTCGTATCACTGATGTAGTAGCTTTAACGAACTTTGAAAGAGCCTGAACCCGAGCATCCCGAGCAACTGCCATTCGATCCCAAAATGGCCTTTGATTCGCCAACTTCTCGATTTTTGCCATCGAGGGTTTACTGTTTGCTTGCACGGTGCTTGCCCAAACATGAGATATTGGAAGTGCGATTGCGACGGAGGCCTGTGCAAGGGACGCGGACCCCCCAAACTTGATAAAGTTCTCTATGATGCAAAATATCGCTATAGAAGGCCAACAAGTTAGCTTTATATGGATAGTCCCAATGCACAAAATGACCATTTTACGTACCTGGAAACATAAGAGTCTGAACACCAGATATCAGAAGACTCTCCAGTGATCCCACGCCCACAAATCCCATGCGGCGTCGATTTCGAACTGATTGGTACATTCGCCATGTAAAAGTTGCCGAAAATACAACAATACTTAGTGCGACTAATCCATTTACCAACGGGTTGGCCCATTTAACGATCCTGATGTCGGGTGGATTGCTCTTTAACTGGATTATGTATATCCCCAGGGCAATATAAGCCGAAGTAGCGACACCGCTGACCGAACAGCACGTAATCAAAATTCTCGATCTTGATCGAGGGTTTAGTGCCCAGCAGATGCGCACTTGGAGGAGGAGAGATATCTGGGTACCGATCATCAGCAGTAGCGATGTTATTGACGACACCGTACTCGCATTCAGGTCTGACATCGGGACACCGGTGAGATCCCAGGCAAACGTAGTATATGTCCTCGCGATTGCACTCATAAAATAATGCATGAAAAGGATACCCCTAAGTATGACTAAGACAACATTGAAAAGGTTGACTTTGAATATTGGAGTTTTTCGTTTTTCTATTGCGGTGATACATATCATCACAAAAAGGGCCGCTGTAGCGGCGCCGACTTGAGTCGCGAATATCCCATTCGTGAACAGCTGGTCTCGACGGAATGAATCGATCTTTGCCATCGTGAACGTCATATTCCCCCCGTCGGGATAGAAGAAATAGATAGGATTTGTTTCGGGGTCAAAGCTCTCAATGGACGGTAAAGGGACCGTTATGAAGGGAGGTACATTGTAATAATCCGATAGAACCATAGCCGCTGTTGTTTTGTAAGGCCGGAGTCGAATATAGCTCGCGAAGAGTCCAGTTAATTGTTTTAAATGTGAGGTAGATATGAATGGGAATGTAAAGATTGTTCTGGTATTGGGAATATGTTGGAAAAGGATGGGAAAAAAGAAAGAGATTGATCAAAAAGGATAAAAGGGTTAAGATGTCCATTTTGAAAACTTGTGGGTGGTAAGACCAATAAATATATTACTGGTATTCGGAATCGGGGCTGCGCAAATTGTGAAGTTGGTGAGAGACGTCGAGGTATATGGTTAGTAGTGTCGTGTTGGAGTTTGTGAAAGAAATGTGTTGATGTGTTGTCGGATGTAGGCTTGCGTTGGCTCTCGCATGATCACGTGACTCCGACGAGCCTCAAACCGGCAACACAGCACAACAGGAAGATCGCCGACTACGTTACGTTACCCACCCCTTCTGGCCTTATTCCCTATCTGCGCACATATCTAATCAGGATCACTGATGTTCCTTCGGCCCAGCAAGCTGATCTGAGAGGGTTCTTCTTCCAGTTACAGAAGATGCTCTGATCTAACACCAACGTCCAACATTAACGCGATTCAATTCAAACGGTCTCAGGTAGTGTGCGATTCATATATCGCTGGCGCTCTAACTAGGTGCAGGTTGCGATTGTTATTGCATCCGCGCGCCACCTTCGTGCAGCCCAGCTGCCACCACATAGTATTTACTTGTATAGTGTACTACATGTAGTGCTATAAACCCTGCGCCACTGATACCATAACACCCCAAATTAAAGCGAAGATGTCCCAGCGTGGAAACCGCCTAATGCACCAGCCCGAGCAGCAGGAAGAGCGCTCCCTCTGGCAGAAGGTCGTTAATGAATTGAAAGCGCTTATGGCTCATGAAGCTAAAGTGAACGATATTCGCCGCAAGATCGATACTCTCGAAGAGAGAAATCGCCGCCAGGATAGTAAGTTTTATCCCTGCAGCTAAGCTTACGAACAAAATTCGAGAAATACTACAACTATGACTATGATGATGATGATGATGATTCTAATATTAAGGTTGATTTAGCGACTTCTGCAGATCTTCAAGAGCTAGCTACTTGTTACAAAGGGCTCAAAGCCTTGACTGAGGAGGAGTCCAGGTATTACGACCCACAACCACAACCCTGCCATATTTATCTCTAACTAATTTCTGCTTTACTGGGACCACTAGGTTGCTGAGCCATGTGATTGAGCATAATTTGTCAATCCTTATCGGTTTGCGGAAAGCTACCGAGCAAGGCTATGGAAGTTCCGGGAGTAAGTCATTTATAGCCTGGTTTCTAAAAATATCGAAAGGAACTTCGAGTGCTGATTAGGGCTCCTAACAACCGAAAACAAAAGCTGGTAGGGATGGGTTCCCCAAAAGAGAAAGGAAAAGAAACGACACTGTATCAATCGATAGTTCAGCGAGCCGCGGGAAACCAAGAAGCATGTCGGTTCCAAACGAAAATGGACCCGTACTTCAGGTCGGTTCGCAGGTTGCTTTCCGATTACCGAAGCAGAAGGGGGCGGAGGGTGAGTGGATCCAATGCGATGTTATAAACATCATAGGCGAAGGAAGTAAACGGCGGTAGGTTAATGGATTTTCTGGTATACAAATGTAAGTACCGACGGATTATTGACGCTGTGTATAGATATGAAGTTCAAGATCCGGAGCCGGATGAGCTTGGGAACCATGGGCAGATATATAAAGCAATTGCGCAACAGCTTATCCAGATTCCGGGCGATTCTGCCGGGTTACCTTCGTATCCAAATGGCAAACAAGTTCTGGCTAGGTACCCTGAAACGACGACCTTCTACAAGGCTGAGGTAATTGGAACAAAGGTATGTCCCGTAACTTCTCCAACTGTATTGTCTTGTCCCACAACATAAACCCGATAACTGAAGTCCTAATACTAATTCAACTGGCCGCTTGCTTCAGAGGGATGGAACGTGTAGATTGAAGTTCGAAGGGGAAGAAGAAGTCGGGAAAGAAACGGAGGTTGAACGGCGATTAGTCCTCGAAATTGGTGGCAGGTAAAAATAACCTAGAAGGCATGGATTTCCCCAATTGGCCTGTCCCGTCTTGTACATCGTGCATAGGGAGGTCGCCATACAGTAGTAGATCAAGTCGTGAGAGAACACTGGGGTGACTTATATTCCCGACACTGGGTCATCGTCCGCAATTCCCAGGTCTGTTTCGTTTGTGATGCTGATGTTTCGGGATTTCACAACCGTGTTGTTTGATAGCTTCTGTTGCTCAATGTGCGATCCATCCCTTACGGGGTGCAATGAATTTTTCATTTCGACTCCAACTCTGACAATGTTGTCATTGTAGGCGCGGATATCATCGTGTCTTTTCTGAAGATTTTGAAGAAGTAGACCTAATCTTCCCAGTGTAAATGCGTCCTGTTAGCTAGACGACAGTAGAGAGGTAAGGGAATAGAAAATACGTATCTCTTTGCGAGAGGTGCTCGAAATGAAATCCCTCGTCCATTGATGCTGTTGTCTTGTCCTGGGCTGGGCCGGGGCACCGCAGGAGTTGGGTTTGGTTGATGGTCCGGGTTAAATCACGGCGGTGGTAAGCAGGAGGAGCTTAGGCTTGAGCTTACCAGAAACCCCACACCTGTCCACGCCGGACGTCGTCACCAACACTCTATCATCCTCCTCCTCCACCACACCACCAAGCCGTGACGATACATAAACTCTCGGTCTCTCACGATGTCTCAAGCTCCAATAGGTTCGTCCGTATACCCGACCAATTTCCCGACATAAGCTAGAGAAGTGGTGACTTTGTTTCCGGCTTGTCTGTTTACGTCACAACTGAGCTCTTCGCTGTTCTTGGGTTCGTTCTATTGTATTAACTTTAATGTGTTTATAGTCCTCGATGGCGGCACCGGATTGTAAGTTACGGCCGCATCCCGTGGGAGGCTGTTGTTTCGGATTTATCGCCAGCAGTCAACCACTTCCTGGCACACGTAACACTACCAGGCCAATCTAGCTAACATGCTATCTTGTGGACAGCCTCAAGGTCGGCTACGCCGGATCAAATTTCCCCGAACATCAATTCCCGAGTATTGTTGGGAGACCGATACTACGAACAGAGGAGAGGGAAAGCGGGGGTGAGGTCCTTCTGAAGGACATCATGTGTGGAGATGAGGCCGCAAAAATCAGGACAATGCTACAAATCAGTTACCCGGTGCGCCTCCAATTTCAGATACCCCATTTTTATGGTCAACCGAGGAATCACCCGACTAATCATCTCTGTAGATGGAGAATGGTATTGTCAAGAAATGGGATGACATGCTACATCTGTGGGATTACACCTTCAATGAGAAGCTTCAGATAGACCCGACCGGCCGAAAGATCCTCTTGACAGAGCCTCCATTGAACCCTCTAAGTAATCGAGAGAAAATGTGCGAAGTTATGTTCGAAAACTATAACTTCGGGGGGGTTTATGTTGCGATTCAGGCCGTACTGGCTTTGTATGCACAAGGTACGCCTGCTCCGGCGATAGTTTAACACCCGACATCTAATATATTCTAGGTCTTAGCAGCGGCGTTGTTGTTGATTCCGGCGATGGTGTTACACATATTGTTCCGGTTTACGAGTCGGTTGTCCTCAATCATTTAACCCGTCGCCTCGACGTTGCGGGTCGGAATGTAACCCGTCAGCTTATTAAACTTCTCCTGCGCCGCGGGTACGCTTTGAATCGGACAGCTGATTTCGAAACTGTTCGCCAAATTAAAGAAAAGCTTTGTTATGTGTCTTATGATCTCCAACTCGACCAAAAGCTTGCTGAAGAAACAACTGTTCTAGTTGAGAATTACACATTACCAGACGGCCGCGTTATTCGGATAGGCAGCGAACGCTTCGAAGCCCCGGAGTGCTTATTCCAACCACATCTAGTCGATTGCGACCAGGAAGGCTTAGGTGAATTCTTGTTCAGCACAATCCAGAGTGCCGATGTGGATGTCAGATCTAGTTTGTTCAAGGCAATTGTTCTCTCTGGTGGTTCGAGCATGTACCCCGGGCTTCCAAGTCGTCTGGAGAAGGAGCTTAAGCAACTATGGCTGACAAGGGTCCTTAACGGAGACCCCACCAGACTGAATGTAAGACGGGGAACGCTCCTTTTTTAATACTGTTGTTAGCATTTGTGGATTGTGTGCTAATATGACTTGACTTCCTCCAGAAATTTAAAGTCAGAGTCGAAGATCCGCCGAGACGACGACACCTGGTTTTCATGGGGGGTTCAGTGCTTGGGAATATTGTAAGTTTGTTAAACCGACATCTTATCATCATGGGCTAACAGCTATTCTTTCGTAGATGGCGGAAAACGAGGGGATGTGGATAACTAAAGCAGAATGGGAAGAGCAAGGAAAACGAGCCCTGGAAAAGTTGGGTCCTCGGGGTTGAGCTTCTCGCTCTGTTTCCGCCAGACAGATCCGCGCGCCTCTATTTACCCAATACTAGTCATTTACGCTCACGGTGTATCGGGGAACTGTACCCATTATTGCGCCATCATTGGTCATAGATCTAGAATTCTACATCTTTCTCTCTCGAAAGCACGGACGTGCACACATGCTCCTACAAGGCATTACGCGGACCAATGGGCTTATAAGCTTACAAAATCCTGCGGATTTCTGCAGTTGTTTTGGTGACGACAAAATAGATAGATTTCCCATAAGCCGGGCTGACGATACTGGTGAATAATACGGTGGTAGTATTAACAACAACCTATGGTACATCATATACTAGTGTAAACAATAACTCCCGGACACCGACTCTGGCTCAAGAAATTACACATGTTGGGCATGAAGGGTAAGAGGAAGACAGTGCATTAGCGCAACGAACATACTTGCAGAAGATGTGCTTTAATCTCAGAGACCCAAATCTGGGAGTAGGTGGCCCATGCGGTGGATCTAAGGATATAAGTTAATTCCTTGTACCTCGGCGGCCTAGACAAGAATAGAGACCTACCTTAGTTTTTAGATAATTGTCGACTTCTTCCCCAGAGACCCCCCCTTTCAAACCCTTCCAAGCAAGAGGCACCATTGGGACCCTTTCCGCGACTCGTATCTCTTTGTTCGGGCCCTCGACTGCGGCAACCTTTATGGGGTTGTTCGTTAGCAGTCTGATTGTTGATAGGCCAAGATCTTGGAGAATGGCAGTGGCGAGCCCATAGGACCGAGCGTCAGCGGGATGGCGAAGGAGCAGATTCGCAGTCACTGTATCGTTCCCGAGATCCTGGAGGTTGTAAGCCTTTAACTTTTCGGCTAGTCCTATGCCCCTACCCTCTTGGCGTAGGTATACTACAACGCCATTGCCCTCAAGTGTCATGAGGCGAGCGGCCTCATCCAGTTGCTCACCGCAGTCGCACCGAGCCGACCACGCCGTCTCCCCGGTGTAACATTCGGAATGGATCCGAACCAAAGGAATTGGATCTTCTGGATGTTGGGAGACGGGGGTACCGGGATCGAGGCTCGATGATAATGTCGAGGACGACGTTCTACCAGGATACAGGCGGCCTGTATATGCACCTCGGGTCATCCGCACCATCTCTGTTTCGTTCTCCTGGGGAGCATCTAGTGATTTGGACCGAATGCTATCGCCAAATACTATCGCAAGATGTTCCTTATTATCGATATTATTGTTGTATAGATGGAGAAAGATCTCGCCTCCACCATTTCTACAATTAGGAAAAAATGGAAACTCCGTTAGCGACTGAAAAATTAACTTCACGGTTGGGCGTTTTTCTTTTTCTCTCTCTTTTTTTTTTTTTACCTCGGTATTCTTGCTCTGACTTGGCATTTCACCTGTGAACGAACCCGCGGTAAATAATTTTTAGCATGATATAGCTTCTGATGGGTGTGTTGGGATTATTGGAGAGAGTATTTTTTTTAATGGATGTGAGAGAAATGGTTAATCGCACCTCTGGTAGTTCCTCCAACAGTGTCGGCTGGACCACTGTATCGGGGTCTGATGTAGAGCTGGTTGTAGGTTCTGTGGCGGGCCTGGGAGTGCCTGTTCCTGGGGTCGAAGGTGGTGTAAAAGCTGGGGAAAGCAGGCATGGCGGTACATCAACACGGCTGCTGCTGCTGCCTCTCGGCCCGGGTGAATTGGAAGGTGACTTTGTTGAAGATTGGGTCTGAGGAGTAACAGTAACGGAAGCGGGAGCAGGAACTGCCAATTCGTCGTTGATTTGAGGCGCCATGTCGGCAAGTTGGGGTATCTATAAAAGCGAGCCGAGGGTATTGGCAATGAATTCGATATTGATGTTGCGTGTGGGTTCCTGCAAGATCGGTATCGGGAGGCGTAGGGGCCGGGAGGGAGAGGCTTCGCAAAACTTTTGAGAGTTCGAAATTGGACGAGGCAGCGACCTGATCCTAATCGTCAGTACTCAAGTACTTGGGTATTTATATACATCATGATCCAGGTAGCGGGGGGGATTCCTTACCAAGCAATCGGCATGGGACTGGAGAAACTTGAGAGGGAGGTTGAGACGAACGAGTTAGGCCGATGGAAGCTTATGCTGAACATGACTAAGCCAACCCATTCGGCTTCCTTGCAGATGCGATTCCCGCCATCGGCCTAACCAATGAATTAGCTTCTCCAGTTTTGCTTAATCCCGCCCAAACCAAGAGCTTCACCGGATCTGGTCCCAGGGTACAATGCTCCTTCCGATTCTGCGACGTGCATTGCCATGCGCTGTTAGTTTGCGCCGCTCCTTCCACGTTTCGGCGCCCCGCCTACGCATCTTCGATCCTGTCCGGTCCGAGGATGAACTCAACACCCTGCTCATGCTCTCGACGTCCCGCAGACTTCCGCTCATCACCCTCTGGTCCGCATCATGGTGTGCCTCTTGCCACACCATCCGCCCCCTTGTCCAGCAGTTAGTTGACGAGCAAGCTAGGAGAGGGTTGCTGTTTGGCTTTGCAGAGATTGAAATCGACCTCTCATCGACTGCAAGCCTTGCCTCTCTGTATTCCATTACGTCAATCCCAACAATACTTGCCTTTAATCGAGGTTCTGTTCTAAGTGATAGAATCGTGGATGCCAGGAAAGCAAAGGATGGCCGCTATTTGACCCTTTGGTTACATGAATGTGCTACAGCCCGATAGGCTGCCGGTTATCCCATCCCCAATTACCTTACGCCGGGTATAAAATACTTTACAGGACGGAGCATGTTGCACGCTATGGTAGCATCGGTATCGGCTCAGCCAGTTATGAAAATGCATTTGAATGGGGGCGGGGAGGGGAATAGCAACGCATGGGAAACAATGGTACATGTCGATAGAAGAAACAAACGTAAGAAAATATGAACCCGCGAAAACATGCTGTACCTGTCAACAAGAAGAACGGATCGCTAAGTTTGATTATATTAGTCTACAAGCGCAACTTCATCCTGCTCGATTAAAATAGAATTATATTAAATGTAAGGCTTGGTAGAAGTCAATAGTGCCCACCTAGAAAGGAGGGGGGGGGAGCAGGAGGAAGAAATCGGTCCACAGGACCAGTCGCATTGTGGCCATGTTAGGCCGCACGGGTCGTCGGGGCCTTCACGTTGTTCGACAGCCATCCCTAGATACCATGTCAGCGGCGGGACCAATCACTCGAATCACGAAGAGGTTAAGCATACCAGTCCCTCTATCAAACCTTCTCCGGTAGTGGCGCACGACGGCACGACATACCATATCCGATCCTTTAGCTTGCTGAGCTGTAGTTTCTCCGTTACTTCCTGAGGGGACATTGCTGTGGGGTGGCAGGTGTCGGTCAGCTGTTGTCGGCTGGTAATGTTTCCTGGTTATATACAAACATACCTCCTGGTAAATCTTGCTTGTTTGCAAAGACCAATAGTAAACTTTCCTTCATTTCTCGGTCCTGGATGATACGGTGGAGCTCCTGGCGCGCCTCATCGATCCTCTCTCTATCGTTAGAGTCTATGACAAAGATCAACCCCTGTGTGCCTATAGTTAAAACGAACGAAGGTTAGTGGTTACTCCCGAAGCAACGAAGGGATGAGGTTGCCAACCAGAGAAATAATGCCTCCAAAGCGGCCTGATCTTGTCCTGACCGCCAACATCCCACACATTGAACTTGACATTTTTGTACGTAACGGTCTCGACGTTAAACCCGACTGTTGGAATAGTAGTGACGCCTTGGTTGAGCTTAAGTTTATATAGTATTGCTGGAAGGTATGGAGATATTAGCGACGCCGGGATGAAGAGGTACGCGACAAGAGTGGGCGGCGCGAAGACACAGAAATCACGAGAAGACATCGAAGAGTGGGAGCGGGAGTAATAGTAGTACTTGTCTTTCCGGCAGCATCGAGACCCAGCATAAGTAATCTCATTTCCTTGGAGCCGAAAAGTTTGGCCTAGCAAGCATTGGTGGTCAGTTTACTTGTGCGGCGGAGAGCTGATCCGCGCTGGTATCCAGGGCCGTACCATCATCTTGGAAATTTGGCCGCCCATCTTGAAAGTTGATTCGGTTTATTCTCCTTCTAGCTACTTATTTACAACTGTAGGCGATCGAGTTCGCTGGTGGTCGGCGGTCGGGTCACTTGCAGGGAATATTTCTAGGCTGAGGGAGGCCGTGGTTAGGGTGGTGTGAGAAAGGGGAAGAAGGTCGAGATGTGTTTGGAAAGATGGAGTCGTGCGTGGTTGGGATGGGTGCTAAGGGAGTACTTACTTACTTGGTATGTGGCTTCAAAATGCGATTTTGATCCTGTATGTTTGCCAGAAAAGAAGAAAAAAAGAGAGAGAAAGAGAGAGAGAGAGAGAGAGAGAGAGAGAGAATTCAAAGTAGATTATACAGAAAAATAGATACAAACTGTAAAAATACAGAAGTAAGAGTCAAGGTAGAGGAATCGGGAGCGAGGACGAGGGCGAGATAAAGGGAAAAACAAGAGGGATCAATGCGATTGGGGGGGAGGATGGAAAGAATATGGGAGGGGAATTATGGGTAAGTTGGTAGGTATAGGTAGGTAGGTAGGTACCTAGTAGGTATTCAGAGCAAGCACTCTAGTTGGGCACTTTAGGTACTGACTTAAGTATATAAGTACTTCTTACCTACCTCTTACCATAAATAAATAAAAAATATACCTAGTATAGCCTGATGTTGTGTAGAGTGTGTATTGCTTCCACTCCCATTTCATTCCCACTCCTGCTCCTGGTTCCTGTTCATGTTCCTGTTCCTGTTCCCGACAAAAGATTCTTGGTAACTCACAGCACCCTGTACATAAATGAGGGTTCTGAAAGGAGCTGCTGGTAAAAGGGCCTGGTTGCAAGGATCCTCCGCTAAAGCGAGGCTGGCCGGGTCGGATTGGCCTGGTCAGCCCAAGAGATCGCGCCGTGTTTTGCACTTATGCATACCTACTTGCTGACTTACATATGGAGCAAGTCAGCACATCCCTACATCGCGATAGAGCCGGAAAGTCTCAGGCTCTCGCCGGAAGATTTTCTCTGGCCGTGCAGGAGTTTGCCCTGAAAATACCTCCACACGCTATTTTTAACGGATATTTTATTTCTTTATTTTTATTTTTATTGTTATTTTATTTTTTTATATTTTTTTATATTTTTTTATTTTTCTTCTAGCGACTAGGTATCTAGGTAGGCAAGCACAAAAAAAGATGACTCCGGACCACGCACGCATTCTAGATTCTAGGTAACCAGAGAAGCAGACATAATGGTATCCTCAAGCATATGCATCACTATCAAACACCAAGCAATCGCAAATCGAAATTCGTTGGATAAATAACTCCACACGTCATCTACCAAAGTAGGAGCTTAGCGGCCCCTCCAAGTGACATTCTATTCACCCGCCTTGACCCTCTTGGTTCGGGGCTGGAGGCTGTCATCTGGGAGTCCACTGCGCTTGGTCCCAGGGAGCGAGCTTGTCCGGATGTCGTTATCGTCAGAGCTAACCCTCCGGTGGGGATATTCGACAAAGGATCCCTCGAAAGCGCTGAGGATGGGGGTAGGGTATGTTAGTACAACACCATACGTCGAGGTATACATATGTGCGGGTCTTACTTGAGACTGATCTTTGGTCCTTCTGTAAAGTAACGATGCTCCAGCGCTTGCTGCGCGGTTAGTCTTTTGACGGGGTCGAACTCAAGAAGACCGCTCAATAATTCGTATCCTAGCTTGTTTGTGGCTCCAACCTGCTGGTACCAGGTTTCGAGGCTACTGAGGTACGGCTTAAAGGGTCCCATTTGAGGGTATTCGGGCAATTGGGTGATTGAAGGCCATCTTTCTTCTGAATATTGGGTAAGACTGGGCATGAGCATGGAGCAAAATATCACTGGTTAGGTTTTTTCCGGGGTAGGAAGATGCATACTCGTCGGCGTGCCCAATATCTCTATTATCTTCTGCATTTGATTTCTCTGAAAGGGGACCGTCTTCTTCGAGTCCATCTTCGCTTCCTCCCCTTTGAATATTGGACGCAATGCTAGTAGTTCAGCGAAAATACAGCCAACAGCCCATAGATCTATGTTAAAACGTTCGGCACGTTAGCTCTTTAAGCCAAGCACTTCGCTCTAAATCTGTCGCTTCCATACCTATGGCAGCTGTGTAGTGCCGCGATCCAAGGAGCAACTCAGGCGCACGATACCATATCGTAACAACCACTTTGTCTCCGTTAAAAAGGGCTGCCAGAGGCTTCCAGAAAACCCTTGCCAACCCCAGGTCGCCTATTTTGACCTCGCCAGCTGCGGTTACCATGATATTGGCAGGCTTGAGATCCCGGTGCATGACCCAGTTTTGATGAAGATATGAAACACCGTTCAAAAGCTGCCATAGGATAGACCTGATCGTGGATTCGGGGATAAGCCGCCGTTCGGGGTGGGAGTGGTGATGAACTATTTGCTATTGTACGGTCGATCAGCACTTGAATATACACCTACGAATGATCGTATAGCCATGTTGCGACGTACCAGAAGATCGTGCTCAGCATACTCGAAGACCATGTAGATGCATTTGTCCTCTAGGATTATCTCATGTAGGTGAATAACATTCTCGTGGGCAAGTTCGCTGTTAAGCTATGGAAGGGTAGCACCTCCGTTAGCTAAAACCATACAGCCCTCCCTTCCGAAGCAAAAATTCAAGGATATCTAGACTTGCAGCCATTTCTCGACATGCTGACTGTGATATGCCAGTGTAGTTTATGACCTCCCCTTCCTTGTCAGGTTTGAATCTATTTGACACGGTCTTGTTAATCCAAATCAAGCACGACGTAAACAAAATCGCCACCGGAAACTGAACTATAAAGCGTACTTCTTGATCGCGAACTCGCCGGTAGTGCCGGGATGGCGAGAGCGTGCCTTGTATACTCTGCCATATGTTCCGGAGGAAATGAACCCGATGATATGATATTTATCGAGAACCTTGACTTTCGATGTGTAGGGAGGTAGCGGCATTGCAGAGGTGATGGCGCTGGATGTACATGCACGGGAATCTTTCGCGATCTGATCTTCCATTGACAACCTTCGTGCCTAATCACATGGCGTCTGACGGGGGGGTCGTTCAGGTTAAGCGGTTCCTGGTTTGGCCCGGTGGTCCTCTCCGCATTCCGGTATGCTAAGCACGTCCTCCGTACTATTTGTTGATCCAAGGTCCGGGTCATGCGTACATACGTGCATACACGCACACACACACCATACATCTTCATTTCCGTCCCATATCCATTGCAATTGAAACCATCGCAACATTCTCCTTGCAACCGGAGCAGGGTGCCTCCCGAAACCCATATTCATTAGAAAGAGACCAACATAAAAAAAAAAACCCCAAAATAAATATAAAAAATAAAATTTAAAAAAGAGGGAAAGAAACATGAGGGATATCACTCCATCCCTCCTGTTTAATGTGCTCGTTGTGAGCGTGGGTTCATTTCTATTTGGATACCATATTGCGAGTACACCCCTTCTCTAGCTTCGATGTTCTTTGGACTGCGCCCCCAACTACTTATTAAGTACTTCAAGTACTTGCTTAATTGCTGACTTTCTACCATACAGGCCGAGTTAAACGCCCCACAGGATATAATAAGCTGCCACGGGCGTGGTACTTCCTTGGAATTAGACATACGGCCTTGTATACCAATGTCTGAACAAACATATGGACTTGTCACTTCTGTGTTTTCGGTCGGTGGTCTCATCGGGGCTGTCTCGGCCGGCTCGGTCGCTGACACGTACGGACGGAAACGGGCTGCTATGTTCAACTGTGCTGGCTTTATAGTCGGTCCTGCCCTCATGGCTCTAGCCACCGACGTTACCACCCTGAGCATCGGTCGTATCATTTCAGGCTTGAGCGCTGGCAGTTCTGTAGTTATAGCACCTCTATACATTCACAGCGTTGCTCCTGTCGAGTACGCGGGAACATTGTATGTTTTGAGGTGTCGCTTCCTTCCATGATCTCTAGCACCTTGTACTAACTTTGGTTGGCGTCGCAGCGGTGCTTCTACCCAAGTCATCATTAATCTTGGTATCCTCGTCGCCCAGTTCCTTGGTCTATTCCTTTCGGTGGTACCATATTGGCGTATAATTCTCGCCGTTGGTGGGTTCATCGGTCTGGCACAATGTCTACTTTTACCGTTTTGCGTCGAGTCGCCGAAGTGGCTTGCGTCGGTTGGGGACAGGGATTTGGCCTATCGGTCACTCGTAAAGCTGCGGGGAAGAAGCGATGTCGATGATGAGCTTGTTCAATTCGACAGCACCATAGAACCTGACGCGGAGGAGGGCGGTCTTGACGACGCTACTCCCAGCCAAAGGCTACTCAGCCCGACGGCAGAAGCTTCCAATGAAACGACACCCAAGATAACGCTCTACCAGTTCGTAACCATGGTTGATTATCGACGCCAGCTCATCGCAGTCGTTGGCATTATGATCGCGCAACAATTCATGGGTATCAATGCAATCATCATGTATGGTGTTTCAATCCTTGGGGATATAATACCAACTGGTGCGACCCTTATAAATGTTATTGTCTCCCTCCTGAACCTATTCGTCACAGCGATAGCCGCGAGGGTTATCGACAGGGTTGGTCGAAAGCCGCCATTGCTGCTATCAATTGTCGGTATGGGCATATTTTCAGCCCTCCTCGGCATCGGTATTATCCTTAAAATCCAGGCCCTTTCAGGGATTTCAACTCTCCTGTTTGTCTCCAGTTTCGCCATCGGGCTCGGTCCACTTCCTTTCATGATTGCTTCAGAGTTAGTGGGCCACGAAGCTGTAGGGGCCGCTCAGAGTATTGGTTTGACTACTAACTGGCTGGCGACATTCGCCGTCGCCTACGGATTTCCTTCACTAAGAGCAGTGGTGGGAAATGGCGAAGTTTTTTTTATTTTCAGTGCCCTCTCGGTGGCTTCTTTCCTGTTTGTGTCAAGGTACATTCCAGAAACGAAAGGGCGAACCGTAGATGAAGTTTGGGGGTATGCCAGGCATGTGGACTAAAGCCTCTCGGTGAAGTTATCACCATCATACCAAAGATCACAATACAATCCACTACAGTTTTTAATTACCTTGCAGGTTCTCGGTTCTCTATAGGCATTGGAAGTAGCGAATCAATTAAATATACTAGTTGAAAAAATATTTTTGTAGTCCGGGCTCCAGGGCCAACTTGTAAGGAAATTTGGACCCCCCTCAAAAAACCCCCCCCCCCCCCCCGAGAGGCAAAAAAAAAAAGAGGCCGTCCCATACATAATTCCCAGTGCTCGTTGGGGTAAGGAAATTTTCGCCGCGAAACTCTGGGCACCCTCAGACTAGTAAAGCAATAAACAGATGTATACAGCAGAAAGGAAAGGGAGAAATCAAAGGACTTGATCAAAACACATGGCTCCCCAGTTTAGGAAATCTTGACAAATGTGTCTAGAAGTACCTAAGAGCAAGGCTAGAAAAGCTTATGCTCTAGGGTCATGTCAGATTCTGGTTGCAAACCCACACAGGCGCGGAAGATATTGCACAATGCATTCCGTTGCTTCGCGAGTGCATTAACAACCGGTGTTCCTGGGGGTGTTAATGGTGCCTGTTGGGGTCATTAGTAAATAGATAAGTAGCTATACATCAAGAAGGGATGGTCTGACCTTGAGCATAAAACTTAGGATGCTGAGGACTGGATGAAAGTTCCTGTACTCTTCATCAGAGCTATTCTTCCAGGAAATCCGAGTCATCATTTCGGTAACCAAGGCAAGATCGATGATAAGCGGGGAGGCGAGGAGTGAATCTTCGCAGACATTAAAAATTCTAATAGATCACAAGATATTAGCACAATAAGTTGAGCTTAGGCCATGAGAACCACTCACGAGATTGTCTGGCGTCCACCCATGAAAAGCTCCCCGTAGTATTCGTCCAGTGCTCGTTTATGGTCACCAACCGCAGGCATGTACTTAATTACCACAGTGTGATCAGGGTGCTCCCCTTCGGCATAGAGGATGTGGTTTGCGGCAACCATATCGTCGACTACGTTAGATTTCGAGATTTCCTTCGACCTGAACTGCTTTTGCTCTGCAAGATTCTTTCCGTCACTTTTAGAGGCTAGGTTAGCTGGGTGGGCAAGCCAAAAGCACCGGCCGAATCAGACAACTTACTTGTTCCCGAGGTGATTGTAACTTGCAATGGAGGTAAGCTTGATACCTGCGGAAATAAGGAAATCTACCAAAGCCGACTTCATCTTGGTTTGGCCAGATTTGAAATCATCTCCTCCAATATAACTATTATGAATTTCTGCAAGATTGATAATGCCAGGAACGAACGTGTTTTGAGGAGAGCCGTTGATGAATGGCACTCCTTCGAGGATGCATGCAGTAGCGAAGATGCTCGATGGTGATATTTCGTCGTGACCTGCCTTTATGGCGGCAAGAATGTTATTGGCTGTGTCATTTACACCAGGGATGATGTCTGCATAGCGTTCAGTGTTTGCGGTCCACAAAACGATGACTTTGTCAAGCGCATTCCTCTGCTTGAAATCACGAATATCGGATCTAATCTTTTCCAGGTGCTCCTGGCAGGCAGAGTCTCCGGGAAGAACGTTGTCTGCACGATCTCCCTGGTTGGATGCAATGAAATCTGGGTAGTAAATTGATGGCAATGGCCTCATTTGTTCCATTTCTTTTCGCACCAGCAATTTCAGGGTTGGCTCCAGAACCTGAGCCCGATCCATAGCATCAGCAAGATTCATACCACTGATATCCCAGCCACCGAGAACCAAGTCGTTGGGGTGGGTCATGGGCAAAAGTTTATGGAATGGAACATTGACATCGTCGCCAGTGATTTCATCATTGCCTAGCTTGACGGTTGAGCTCATGATCACAGATCCATAGTAATTCGCCTTTTGGGTGCCCTCACGGGTGGGCCAAGAGAGATTTTTGCGGTTTGCAATGATTCCAGCGGTCACGGTCGACCCATTATTACCACCCCATCCAACAAGCATCAACCCAACTTTAGGTATTCCCCGTTCAACTTTGAAGTCATACTTGCTTTCAAAGGGTGTGGCTTTCATGCCCCCGTCAGGAGACCTGGACACCTTAGTGGTACGGTACACATAAGAGGATGTGATCGATTCATCCGTGTAGACCACATGGGGTGAGTTAACAGTGAACAAGTCGCCCTGCGATCGGGCAGCTTGGCCATTGCCATTAAGCGCAGTCCCATTGGCGCCGGTATCAGCGTGAGGGGCCATTGCACCAGTTAATAAGTATAAATTGTTTCAAGGTAGTATTCCTTTGGGGAAACGGCTTTAAAGTGGGCAAATACAATCTAACGGCCCGCCAGAAGCAGCGGTGCGGTTAGAGTTGAATGGGTGGTGAACCCTACAGCGAATTACACGTTTAGCAAAGAACTGTTTATCTCATCTGGGGGGATAGGTAGTATGACATACGAGGGCAGAAGATTCGAAAACGTTGTGCCGGTTTTCAATCGATCTCTCACTGCGATAGTGAGAGGTCGTATGTTATATGGGTTATGTTAGGATCGTAGCTGGATCTGAAGGTAAAATTGAAATAATTCAAGATCAGAGGGTGAAGAGGTTTTCAGACGTATAGTAAAGGCTGGTTGGTAGTAGTCGTGATGGTGGCTTATGTTTATATCGGATGGAAAGGGAGAGAGAAAGAGGTGAATCAAAAACCTGGTGCTTAAATAGTTGTGAGCACCCCTGTAGCTTAGGTAACTACAGCTGTCCGAGAAATGCCGCTTTTTAACCAGCCGCTCAGGAGCTTCTGTTGTGGTGCTGCCATGGCCATGGGCCCTGCAGGTTCAAGCTCGAGCTCGAGCTCAAGCTACTGGTTGGGAAAATATCAATGGTCCGAGCCAGCGGTTCCGGTTGGGGGGTTAAATTATTTCATTGATTTCACTACTAACTATTACTAGTTTGCAACGTTTGCTATCTACCTACTTAGGCACTAAGGCTAGTCTAGCGAGCTTATCGGCCCCTTGGCACCACGCACGCGATAATTGGACTCGGGCGACACCGATCCGGGCCATCCAATAAAGGAATCCTTGGATAGAAGGACAAGGGGAAGCCGTATCTCCGGAGACAGCTACTGGGAGGGGAAAAAGAGAAAGAGTACCCGCTGGATACATCCACCCATCAGCGCGGACAAATTCTCAAGCCGCAAAATACCCCAGCTCACGGCGTCACAACGAACAATCCAGCGCCCTCCAGAAGCCGTCAGAAGCCGCCAGGCAAAAGTTTCTTGGATAGTAAATCCCCAGATCCCAGAATATACCATCCCGACTTTGATTGCTGTAAGAATATTAGCAATTGGGTGGGGGGCAATTGCCTGGCATGAGCTTAGTCTAGAGCTCTTACCACAAGGCTAGCCTCGAGGAGGGAGTATGGACAGTTAGGAATACCTTTATGCACTGAGACGAGAACCAAACATAGCAAAGCCACATCCATAGGTTCCCAGCAGAACCTGCCACTTAATCGTATCCCACAATTCCAACCTGACTCGCAAAGGCAGTGCTAACGCTCCTGGCATCGTCATCGATATTATTGGGGTCTCTATTGCGGGTCGTATTCGGGCCAAATATATTGTTTGCCTCATCAAGGACCGAATTGCGATTAACATTTGTATTCCTTGGAATGCCACCGACACCTTTGTAATCGGGCCCCGGGCCCCTCCCATTGCTTTCGACATACTGTTTAAGGCGGTCAGATTGACTCAAACTCGCTGTTTTATCCAGTGATAGCTCGCCGGCTTCTCTAGTACCGAATTCGAGTCCAGTATTGTGGCCCAGGGAGACACCTCCTGTGGAGAGGCCCTCCGCACGACCTATGCTTTCCACCGTTAACCCAAGGTGTGAAGCGGAATTTTTCTTTTCCTCAAATGATTGCATCCCGGAAAATCCCGGTCGGCCAGGAAGACTCGGCCAGGAATCCAAAGTAAACCCGGAAAACATAGGCGGGAATGCACTGGTGACGGCGGCGGAATGGACACTTGAAACGTCGT
The DNA here is from genome assembly GCA_036872755.1 of Orbilia blumenaviensis. Taxonomy (NCBI): domain Eukaryota; kingdom Fungi; phylum Ascomycota; class Orbiliomycetes; order Orbiliales; family Orbiliaceae; genus Orbilia; species Orbilia blumenaviensis. The sequence goes on along the minus strand of JAVHNS010000017.1, from coordinate 48,677 downwards.
CTGGAATATACCCGACTACACTTCCTGAATCGTTTAACTCGGTTTGTCGAGAGCCTTGGTTCCCAATCGAACGCCCAATTCCGCCAGGCTGCGCTGTTCCAGCACCATGCATGTTCATCCCAGACCTCGGCACACCGCTGCTGGCGTCCAAAGTCCCTGCTGGTATATTAGTCGGCCCTGCGTATGCCATTTGGAAACGCTGGGGTCCGCGATACGACTGTCGAGGCCGCGAAAATTGAATGAAGCTAATCTGAAGGTTACTTAGAGGACCTTCCACGAGACAATTGCGTTCTTTATAGTGCAGCAAAAGATGGTGCCAAAGAGGGTGCTTGCTTAGGACTTTGGGATTCCCGAGTATTACAACGCCATACTTCGCTCTTGTGAGGGCGACATTGAGACGGCGGGGATCGTTCAAAAATCCAATCCCTTGGTGATCATTGGATCGAACACAAGAGAGGACAATGTAGTCCTTTTCTCTGCCTTGAAACGCGTCTACGGATGCCACCTCAATGTCTTTATAAAGTTCCTTTTTATGAGAGCCGTTTGTTTGCATCGATGATACAATGTACGATCGTTGCCCTTCATATGGTGTAATGATCCCAATTTGTGAGGGAGACACGCCGGCCTTGAAAAATTTCGAGATAATCTTTTCACATGCCGCAGCTTCCGTCCTATAGCGAGGTATTAGCAATGTGTGCGTATGTGTGTGGTGACTATTCATGTTTATTACTGACCTATTTAGGTATGAGGTCCCACTAGCTGATATTTCCTCGTTTCCAAGGTTGCTCCAGAACATCATTGGAGAATCCACAACTGGCCAGGGGAAGTCTACGTTCCTCCGGAGTCGCTCCTAATACCCATCAGTGCCAGTTTCAAAACCTGTATAGAGAGGAAAGAAGTAATAACAAAAAAGAATGAAAGAATAAAAAGCGGTGGGAGGAAAACATTTGAGCTACTGCAATTTCTTACCTGAACTGTAACACCATTTTGAAGGCTACCCTCATAAAACATATTGCTGGGAAACTCACTAAGGCAAGGGTGCATACGGTACTGGACATTGAGGCGAATTGGGGCACATCCTAAGATGACAAGGCGTTCAAACAGACTCTGATGTAAACCAGCTCTAGCTGCCTTCTTATTCATAATAACCGGACCCAATTGCTGGTGGTCACCGACCAAAACCAATTGTTTGCAGCCTAAAACCAACGGTATCATGCATTCTGGTTCTGCGGCTTGGGTTGATTCGTCGATTAGAACTGTCCGGAATTTGAATTTTGCAAGTCGTGGGTCGCCTGCACCCACACAGGTACAGCAAATGACATCAGCATTGGTGAATATCTCCTTTTCTGCTGCACGTGTTAAATGTTTGAACTTTTTTTCGTCCTGAAGCGATAATTCTCCAAGTTCGTCCTTGAGTTGGCGCAGTTTCACGAGCTCGACATTGGTATTGTTAAGGCGAACCTGTTCGTGTAACGAAAGAAATGAAACTTGTGATTCGACATCCTCCCTAGACTTCGCCGTCAGACGGACAACCTTCAAGCCAGTCCGGTGTATTTTTTCCGTGAGTTGATCGACTGCGACATTAGACGGCGCACAAACAAGGACCTGACCACCACTGAGTTTGGCAAGGTGGTAAACGATCGTCGCCGATGTGACGGTCTTCCCCGTACCGGGTGGCCCCTGAATGAGTGAAAGTGGCTTCTGTAGGACACTTTTGACCGCAAGCACCTGGCTCATGTTTAGTTCGGGAAGTCCTGGGACACTAAATCTCCGAGGTAATGGTGTCTTAAGCGGAGCCGCAGCAACATCATGTCCCAGGAGCCGATGGTAAATGTAGCCACTGACGCTCATTTCGTCTACGGCAAAGCTCTTCATAGCAAGCTGCATCCGGTCGAAGCTCGTCGCTTTCCAAACATAGTCTGCAGTGAACGAATGTGTGCACTCAGTGGGGACGCTCTTGTCATTTGGGCCCTTCCGAAGTTCAATGGTGACCTCATCCGACATATTGTTCGGTATCTTGATTACAAAGCCAACTCCTTCCCAGGGTTGCCTAAGTTCTCCCACATACCGAAGGCGCATTTCATCGCCAACTGCGAGCTTCACATCCCCAAGCTCTAGTTTGGGGAGCATAAAACTGGCAAGGTGTTTGCTGTTCAACCCCAGATCCCAGCGCACAATGAGACCGTCTTGACTTTGCGATTCTTTGAGTTTTCGGTCGTAATCTGCCTCTATCTTCACCAAGGGACCAAAAACGTTCTGATACTGGTATGCATCGTCGTATCGGAGAAGTACTGGTTGGGGTTCGTCGTCTACCCCATTTCCTTTTTCAAGATCCCCTATAACAGCGGCTGGGTTGTCTTTCCATAGTTCTTCTAGTTTAGCAATGGCCTGTGGCTGCAGATGGCGGGCTCTCATTTGCTCGGCATCCGAAGGTTCGCTCACAAGCCATGGCAAGAAGGAACGGTCCTGTATTAAGGGTTCCCAGCGTGATGTATCCCAATTCATATCCTTACTCGATGGCATCGCTGCGCAAGGCTGGCGGCAAAGAAGGACGACTACGGTATCCGACTTTGCGGGTATGAACCCCAGCAAGAAGACATTTCGTGTGCCGCAGTTATAACATTCAAGTGTAGTTTCTCCAAGTGATGACGAAGGATGTAGACAAACTTCCTGTTTTGCCGCATGTCAGATTATCAGCTATTAAAATACGCAGGCGAACCCAATGTTTTTTTCTTTTCTTCTTCCTTGGAAACGGTACCTTGTGCCGAGCTCTAACTAAATGGTTGACGATATGAGAAGACGACGTATTCCCACGCCCGCTACAAAACCACTTATTGCAACTAAGGCATTTTACAACGGCGCTTGGCGAGTGAATACCACAATAACTAGTCGAGCATGAGCAGAAATTTGTCAGATGCAAGTTACGGCTGGGTAATATGTATTCCAGGTACGATTTTACAGGGAAACTCACGCGCAAGCATGCGGAGGCAGCTCCCCGTCCCCATCCCCGAGCCCGTCTAGGTCTTGAGATGCAGCGGCAGCAACTGGAACACTTGCTAAGCTGAGCGTCCCATCCATAAGGCTTTCCAATTCATCATTTTCGTCGTCTGTCTTCTCGGGATCAGATTCGTCATCATCATGGCGGCGGCGATTTCCGATCCTCCTTTCGCCGGCTGAAGAGGTGCCGATGACCGATGCATCATCGTTAATTGATGACGCAGCGTCAAAATGGTCTCCAAGATGTGTGTAGATCCCTATAGCTGTTAGAAGGAGTTGTAAGAGGAAATCTGTTCGGTACGAACCTTCCATGTATCTCAGCTGACAGTCCTCGATTTCAAGATTATAATAATCGCGTTTCAATAGTTTTGGCCGGGGTTAGTGGCCAAGTTCCGTGTTCTATAGCCGTCTTGGGGAGGATGCTTTGAAGGTGGGATGGGATATGCGATCCAATATCTTGTGTGGGATGGGAAGAAAGCGGACAGTTTGCCAAGAAATAGTGTTAGTCCAACTCCCACCTAAATTAAGCTAACTACCTAGTACAAGCTGCTGGTACCGCGACACCTAGGACAATCCTCACACTTCAACTACTTTCGCCTCGAAGTAGGCGCTCATCTTACACTAGATCCCAGACACCATACGACAGACATGGCGATCAGGTATCCAGTTTCTACCTCCCCAACATTTCCTTGTCGTAGCAAGAAAGGGTCAGACCGGCTAACTAGTGCATCTCAGATATATAATTCTCCTTTCCCGACAGGGTAAAGTCGTAAGGACACCGATACCCCCAACCAACGAAAACACTACTTACCATGATAATTCGTGACAGCGACTGTCTAAGTGGTTTACGACATTATCACTCAAGGAAAAAAACAAAATAATAAAAGAAGTCTCTCAACTGGTACTCTCTCGCCGAACGCGGATGTGCAACTTCCTTGAATACAAAGGTCCTTCACCGTCGTCCCTCCATTCCTTCAAACACTCATGCTGATGGGCATTCCGTGAAGATACGAAAGTCGTCTACAGGAGATATGCTTCTCTATTCTTCATTGCTGGGACCGACCAAAATGACAACGAGCTTATTGCGCTGGAGATCGTCCATCGATATGTCGAACAGATGGATAAGTACTATGGAAACGTCTGCGAGCTCGATATTATATTTAATTTTCAAAAAGCATACTTCATACTCGACGAACTACTCCTAGCTGGGGAGCTCCAAGAATCAAGCAAGAAAAACGTTCTTCGGTGCATCAGCCAGCAAGATAGCCTTGAAGATATGGAGGTTTGTTTTATTTTTCCGCCCAGTAGACTTGTTCCCGTATTAACAACTTCGCTGCTTATAGGTAGAGGAAGATACAATAACCAAGCTTATGGGCGGTTAAGCTCTCTTCCTTATCTTTTTTTCTTTTCCTTTCCCCGCTTGTTTCCTGTTTTTTTACCTTATTTTTATTGCTGATACTTCATTCTTCTCTATCTATTGTGTCCCCTATAGGGGCATCACAAGTAATGAGAGTGGTCGGGTGATGGGACACTACTTCAAATTGATTCTTTCACTCAGGCTCGTGAGCCTCCGTCATTTATCAAGTTGACAGTGTCCACCCTGGGGTGGATTGAGTTGGCTTCTACTAGACTCAGTAACGGTACCTAGGTATATTTCTGAGATAGCATGCATATTCACCTCTATATAAGCGAGGACTTTGGTCTTATAAATTCTAGCATACATTTGCGAGACTGTGCGTAGCAGCGCCGCTGTCGGTGAACAAATCCACAAATATATATGCTGCAGGAGGTGATTGCGAACCTAGTAGAACATTCCTACTGTTCATGTTTATTTTGTGAACATCATTAAGAAACTATAATTTTTAAGTCAGGTTGGGAGCCCCAGTTCACTCATCAAGCTTACTAAAACCACGTATAGTATATGTATTGAAACCACTCATAGATGGGTCTAATCCCAGGGCAAATACATACTGGAGTTTGAGAGAACAAAATATAATTAGAACTTGACAGGATGGGTAGTTAGTGGGTATGAAGTGAATACGTGACATTTCACAGTTACCATTTCATAGCACTATCTCTCTACAAAAAATAAGGCATAGATAGGCTAAGGATTTTGACTGTCTGACATGATACCTTGGTTATATTCCCAAGAAAATCACATTATCAACATCAACCATTCCTATTACTGAAGCATCAGCGTATCAGGATAGCGTAGGTCAGCGTTTTCCTCCAAGAAGTCCATCCAGCCCTTCAAAAACGTACTCCCGCTTTAATCGAGCAGATAAATCAGCTTCGTCAACCCATTTTAAACGTTCCATTCTAAAGTTTTACCCCAGTACTTACTTGGAAACTGTTTCTGAATCCCCAATCACACAAAGGTGACGCCTTGGTCTAGTCATAGCAACTATAAGAGTAAAAACAAAATTCAACTACCAATTCCTACACAGGAGCACAGTTGCGGGCTCTCACCATTAAGACGTCGTTCGTCAGCTAGAAAACCAACCTCTTTCTTGCCGTTGCTTCTAACTAGGCTTAGCAAGATCGCTTCCTTCTCCCGGCCCTGGAAACCATCCACACTCCCTATCTCGATTTCAATAGATTCGCTAGGGAATCGGGATTTTATAATTTCTGACAATATGGCTACCTATAGAGTTATTAGTACAACTACGTTACCCATTATATATAACCCTAGGATAATAAAATGGGACGTCGGCTAACATACCTGAGCATTATACGGTGTGATGACCGCTATTTCTGTAGGTTGGACACCAGCGTTAAGCAGGTTTCGCAGGTGATAGAGGCAGAGGGCTTTCAACAAAGTAGTCAAATCCCTGTATTAGCTGGAGGAAATTTGCCTATGGCACCCGCGAGAGTAGAAGAAAAACGCTTCTAAGGATTAATTCGATGCTCACCAGCTTCCATCGCATTACTTTTGCTTTCATTCGCCCCGGTTTCGTCCTCTCCAAACCCGCCTTGTGGATGAGTGTCCCAAAACACTAGCGGTTCCCGGGTGTCATCCGTATTCGTAACGTTTGGCAGGTCTGATAACAAGTGAGATCTGACAGCTGCGTCCGCAAGTAGTAAAGAATCATACAGACCAATTGAAGGATACTTCATGATAGCCTCATGCATGCGATATTGTACAGAAAGTGTTCTTTTGATAGATGGCCCATGGAGTCTTATAAGCCTCTCGAACAAACTGAACTCAAGCTTTTGTAGCTTGGAAGCTTTGTCTGTCCTTGGAATTGTTGGCGGGAGTTGCAAATGGTCGCCAGCCAGGATGCATTTAGATGGCCCCTGGAGAAGTGGAATTAAAGATTGTGCTTCGAGGGCTTGCCCGGCTTCATCGATGATAACAACATCAAACTTTTGGTGTAAAACGTCTCTCCCTCCGGCCCTGTGACAGAAAGTTCAGAAAACAAATATTTTGTTAGAAATTGGCAACATACCCATGCAAAGTCGATAGCACGACCTTACTAGTCTTTACAATATCCTCCGTGCATTTCCTCTCTCGGATTTTGTATTCTTTCTTCAGGTGACGGATATCCTCCCAAAGTTTTCTTCTCTCAGCGCCATTTCGGGTCCTTTTCGAAGCATTTAACTTTTCGTCCATTTCCTTCCGAATATCATTGACGAGCATTCCCCCGCTAGAATGTTTTATCGCGACATCGAGAGAATTCGAAATAACGCTGGGGAGGAGTCGGGCCGGGTGGCCGACGCGTATCATAGGAATCCGAAACGATCCCAACTTATCTGCAATATTATCAACGGAGATGTTTGAGGGCCCACAGACTAAAACCTTGCAATCCTTGGCTACAAGCTGTCGGATGATTTCAATCAATGTTTGGGTCTTCCCGGTCTAGTTCCTCAAAAAAAAAAAGAGTATTTAACAATTCTGAGTCCCGAAACGAGAAAGTTGTAGGACATACGCCAGGGGGGCCGTGTATTAAAGCCAAATCCTCGGTTTCCAGAGCGAACGAAACGGCCTCTTTCTGTATCCCATTTAGCCTTTCATCGAAAAAATCTAAATCGTGCTCGGACTTCGGAGGCGGCATGTACGCAGAAAGGCCAAATGCCACCTTGATAAGGTTTGGGAGATCTTCGAACCTTGCGGCCTTTAGGTCCTGGATAGTCTGAATCATCCTAAACGACAGTTGGCGTCGTCAGCAGATACTTCCGGGGCGTGACTGTATATAGCCCGAGAAGCCTTGAGTAGTTGTGTAACCAACCTTTTGAAGGGAGCATCGTTGGCAACTTTAACCCTATTCTGCATCATTAGCCTTAGTGTTCGCCCAACCGTTCTTTCGCCTACGAATATACATACACCCATATTCGTTTGGTAGTATCAACAGAGAGATGAGATTTGTCCGTCTCCAAAGCGACAGCCAGCTTTTGAGTTGCTGATCTAACGACAACCCCTGTGAGGCCACCAGCCTGTGCTTCTTTCACTTGTAACTTCTTCGCAGAGGCTGAAAGCTGCTCTTCAATTCTTACTATATCTCCCGTCCTCAGACCATGGGCAGGCATGCCACCAGGTGCCAGAGAACTATCCGGGCTCAATTCCACAACAGTTTTCCCTCCGAGCCCCGTGTAGAATCGTGAAACGCATAGGTTTAGCACTGCCAGACCCCGACCGGAAAGGGCCTTAGGACTTGCCTGGGCAATGTCCTCATTCGATAACTTTATCTCAGCCTGTCCAATTCCCCGAATTCAGTTCAGAAAAGCCGGTTAACCTTTGAGGTACTTTAAGTTGCAACACTATTGTTTGGTAGACGTTACCTCGCGAGCCTTGTCGAGTAGCTCCAGTTGCTCATCCAGAAAGGAGTGGAAACCATCCATGGCAGGGCTTGCCATGGTATTCCGTCTACGCGCGTAATGCCGTCCTTAAGAATAAGTGTATCTGAACACCAAGTTCAGCACGGTTTGAGGCTAAGTTGTTAGATATGATGCAAAGCGAACCTGAAGTGGTATTTTGCACATACATGAAATTCGATTATGTGTTTCGCTTCTGTCACGGTGGAAGTTCGGGGGTCTAGTGAAAGCTATTTCCCTCTAAAGGTTTATATGGTGCTGTGTTATATTAGAGAAAGTGTTGTTGCATTGTTGTGGTGTCGGAACCAGACAATTTTATGTTAACCGATCGATATCGCGATCGTGAGAAGTGTCGGTATCATATCTACCTAGGTACTATGTAGGCCTCGGTTGGTACCTAACCTATTTAATAGAGCGAGAGCTGGGTCAGCCAAACTGATCTGTCTGGCTTAAGTTTGCAACATTTAAATCAAATAAAATCATACAGCCATATATATATGCTTAGCTATAAGGTAGTCTCGGTCCCGCTATAAGGTATACCTGGGAATTAATATGGTATTAGTGCGCTTACATACTATAATTTAAATCTAGATTACAATAGTATTATCGTCAACAATACGGGGTTAATACAATGTTATAACTACAATACCCTCATATAATTGGATTAGAACGGTATTCAAAACTCCCATTGTTCTAGCACAGTACCTACCTATTTGATGCCAAGACAGTAGAGACTTGAGACTTGTATAAGACTACCCAGGACCAAGTCTAGTAATAATACTTGGTTTCGTAGTATATTAACAACGATGCTAATCTCTAGATAGGTATCTAGCTAAGGTGTCGTCCCACGACACACTGAGATATTACCGATCATATCTAAGTATGTAGGAACATATTACTTGCGAACCAACCCTCGGACGCTGCAAGTCTGCACAACCTATGGGACCGACTTATCTATGTACGTGAGGGACGTAGCGCTGTACGGCGATGCGGTTTGCATTGTCCTTAAAAAAAAAAAAAACTTGAAAAGAAGGAAAGAAGGAGACCCGATGCCAGTATGACCGGTCTATTCCTCGGAGCTCTGTCGGGGCTGGGATTGGTATATACGTACCTAAATAGGTACTTATAGGTCCTCAAAAAGGCACCACTTCCCCTACGGTAGGTAGGTAGGTACCTATATACCTAAGTTAAGCTAAGTAAGCTATAGCTATCGTGTGGGTGTAAATCAATATTATATACTGCATAGGTATATATACTCTAGAAATATGTGAACACGCTGAGCTAGCTATAGCTAATAGAGCTTGTGTAACACGACATCCAAACCAATCGGGTGTTAGAATCAAGACGCAACACCCAAAACACAACAAAAAATGTTGAAACGTTCAAGCATGCTCCATCATCTGTCATGAGGATCGGAAGAACCTAGTCGCGATCGGTCTAATTTAAACTCTCATGCAATGCACAGGAACGTCCTAATATATAATTTAGATCACCTAAAAAACCGAATAGTTGAACACTTAAGAACATAGTCTTTTTTTGCTGCCACTCAAGGTCTTGGGATTTTTGGGGTATGCTGACCATGCCCTACCTCCTCAACGAACTATTTCGGAGCGCACCTAGTGTATGCGTCACGAACTCGTGCTATGTGTCCGGTGAGAAGGGCTTTGCAGTACGAACACAAGAAGCTCCGGAAGGATCGGTGGGGTGTAACGCGTGAGGATAAGCGGGCGAGCGACGGGCCAAATAGATAGCCGCCGGAAGTAGCTAGTTCAATACTGTTCGTCCAGGTAAACCCAGGTATGATTAATCCATGGAAGTTGCATAGGTCTTGTCTATAGCTCATGTTTAGGATCTGCGAGCGGGGATAGCTGTTACCAAGCTCTACGCCTCATGAAGGGGTATGTGGGGTAGAGTAGTATGTTTAGTTTTTATAGGAGGATATGTCTACGTCAGCAGCACGGTAAAGGGGACGAGGTCGGATTACCTGGACTTTATAATGAATAATTCTTAGGTAGTCTCGGTATGGTCAACAGCGTCTGGGACCGAGACTAAATAATTCTCATAAATAACAAAAACGCAAAGGCGCGTTAGTCAGCGCGATGATTATTAAGTACCCGGACCAGGTAGATAAATCCAAGCATGCAATCAATACCCCATCCTCTCGCCATAATTACTAAATGAAAATTTGCAAAGGGAAAGGGAAAGGGAAAGGAAGAACGACAACCCAAACGCCTATACCACCGCCCAGAGAATAAAGAGAAGAAGGTCGAAGGTGAAAGGCGGGAGAGATGAAAAAAGAGAGCAAAATCCTCGCGCCAACTTAAACCCGAAGCGAAGCACTAAAACAAAGCTTATAACATTAAGCCCAAAATGGAACATGTAGCTTCGGCCTAAATCTCCATATGCTCTACAAACTCGTCACTATCTGAACTGGGGTTTTCCCACAGACGTTCGGAGTCAGAGTTCCAGTCTTCATCGTCGCCTTCTTCCTGCCATGTTTCCATTGTCCTGTTTGGGTGAGAATGGCTGCTTTTCGAGACTGCACGCAAGTACAGATAACACACCCGCTTCCGGTGTTTGTTATGAAAGAAGTACATCATGCACCAGAGAAGACCCTCGGTAGCGTAAGGATCTTCGAGATTATCTGGTTCGTAGGCGTAGATAGCACAATCCTTGAGGTCCATCTCCATATCTATTGTTTCCCAGAGATTCGGGACTGTTTTTCCAAGGTTAAAAAGAGCCGCGTTAAAGCGATTCATAGTGGTGAGGAGGCATCGCTCTTTGCTGAAGTGGTCCGGCCGCACTATAGCGCTAAATTCATGGTACGGATGTGACGCATTGAGGGTTGCAAGGAGGTATGAGTATATTTTACGGGAGCTTTGTTGATCAAGCGGTCCGAAAGGCGACGACCTAGAGAAAAGTTCGGCGGATTCTATTGGAGGCGACAAGGATGCCGAAAGGCGCGCATCTGCTTCGAATTTCGTTTCAATTGTGTCGGTGATTGAGCGGAGCAAGCGTTTATCAGACCCGGTCGCCTATAAGTCGGGGCGAACCCAGGTTAGTCTATCGAGCCCATGATGATATGGGAACATACAACTAACCTTTGTTGTATAAAGATCACAGCCGCCGAATACACAGCAATCGCTTGTTGAGAAATTCAAGTCGAGGTTTATTGCGTCGATACCCGAAAGGTGTAGAAACTATAGCCACGGAATATGGTGAGAATGAACAGCTGGGATTGGGCAAACGATGGGTTTAATGTTAGCTTACCTTCATGATGTAGCTGGCAGATAGGCGGGCAACTCGTCTGAGGTATGGGACTTGTGAGTGTACAACTTATGGTGGGGATTGTTCTGAGAACTCTTGTATGTTCTGGCTGAACTGGAGGAGATGTTTTGGGAGTTGGAAAGATGGTGATTTTGAATGATATTCGGGGGTGCCGGTAAACTACCGAGCTTCGGGAATTGTCACGGTTCCGGCGAATCAGCCCATGCTGGGGTGCTGCTGAGTCAGCAGGCCTGTAGGATCAGGCGAGGCCGAACGGGCTATGGGAACGAAACTATCTGCGCATGCGCCAGCCCGCGTCTACCATAGGCTAGCCCGAGCCCGCCCGAACCTGCCTAAACCCATGCTCTCTCACACCACACAACGTACGAACAACCATCGCTAAGCTACCTACCTAGTTGAGTATACTAAGTACTTAAGTAGTTAGCACTCACCAAGTCCGAATTAACATCGTCTGCACCTCACTCCATCGCCATAGCCTGTGATCGCCGTTTTCCAGGCGGAGATAGCCAATAACATGGAGCTTGGAAATTCATCGGAGGCAGAAGCAGTCGGGGTTTCTCAGACCGCCCAAGACTATATTGATGCTCAACGCCAGCTCGAAATCGAGGCCCGAGAGATTCTTCCTTATGTTTGAACCCCTCCCAATGGCACCTTCGGGTATATTTATATATTTGTATATATATGTACTCAGTATATGCTGACAACCAGCACACACACACCATCCTAGTCATTTGACACATGCACAAAACCACTCGGGCCTCTGCGTCAGCTTCTTTTCGCGTGTATGAAATGCACCGCGGATGGATCGTCGCCCGCCGGAATCTGCTACAGTTGCTCGATTGCCTGTCACGGGTCCCACGGGGAACTCGTCGAGCTTTTCTCGAAAAGAAATTTCGAATGCGATTGTGGTACGACGCGCATGCCAGGGTCTTGCTGTAACCTTCGCAAAGCACAAGGGGATCATCCAGCACAAGGAAATTCATACAACCATAACTTTCGGAACCTTTTTTGCAGAGACGAACAATATGAAGCTGAACACGAACAAGGTACCATGTATCAATGCCTCCTTGGCGATCAATGTGGGGAGGATTGGTTCCATGATAGGTGTATTCTTGGATTGCCCCCCGGCGACTCAACAGACCCTGATGAGATTGGTTCTGGGAATCTTCAGGATTTTCCCGACGAGGACTCCTTTGAATACTTCATCTGCTGGAAGTGCATTTCGGCTAATTCCTGGCTGCTAAGATATGCCGGAACTGCTGGCTTTCTTGAACCCGTCATTTGCCGAGAGGACGCTTCAGAGGGTCCAGATCAAAGTGGTGCCGCGGAGGCTTCTAGAAAACGGAAGGCGAATGCTATTAGTACAGATGGCGACCCTGGAGATGTTAATCCTCGGGTCGCTCCTCGTATTAGGAACGCTTCGCCACCTGCCCCGGAATCTGCAGCCATTGAGCCCAGCTGTGTCGAGCCCTGCAAGCTCCCACCGCCCGAGCATTCGAGACTAGCCAACAAGAAGGTCTCCCTTTTCTTGCGCTCGGATTTTCGGGAACACCTTTGTCATTGTACATCTTGTCTTGAGAATCTGAGGGGTTACAAGTGCCTATTGGAAGAGGAAATAACCCACGAGCCTCCTTTGGACTCCGATGCCGAGGAATCCATAGGTCACGAAAGCCTACTTGACGCCGGTGAGAAGGCGCTTAGCTCTATTGATCGCATACGTGCAATTGGTGGGTTCATCTCCATACTAAAAAAAATATCATTGCATTTCGTTGCTAACGACGGGTATCGATACGCAGAGGGTGTCATGGCCTATAATATGCTTAAAGAAAAAGTTAAAGAATTTCTCCAACCATTTGCAGAGGAGAAGCGCGTTGTTTGTCAGGAGGACGTCAAAAAGTATTTTGAAGAACTTAGAGGAGGCTCTAAAACGACACAAACCCCTGATGATGAAAGCTGATTGATCCCAAGGAGCACTTGGTTTGACTATGCCCGAGAAGCCTATAGACATGATTGTAGGTAGAATGAGAAAAAATGGTGGCCTGCATAAAATTTGGCTATATAGTTCGCCGGGTGCTGATGGGAGACAATATGTATGCTTTCCAATATAAGTTTGCCTCAGCACCCGGTCTTGTATCGTTCAGTACCCGGGACGACTTGTTGTGGCGGTGTATGGAGAGGTGTCGCTGCGAATAGTTGCAATTATGAGCGGGCTTCTGCGGTGTGCCAGTGCCGGTAGCGATCTCGCAATAGTTGTCCCCTGGGTTAAGCATTTTTACCGATCTTACTTCTTCGTGGACAATAGCATGCGGGCAATGGCGCCGTAAACTTTCGACCCGAACATCTGAAGCCCCGTTTATGGCTTTGGGTTTGCGTAGTCCCTTCCGGGACAATTTCTGAGGGTTCCGAATTTGTCTGCCATATAAACAAGCATAGGACACAGGGATGGGGTTAGGACATTTAATAGGAGGATCAGTGCTTTGGCGATAAGGCTCCTTTTTGCGATTTTTGTTATCGGATAACCAACCCCAGGGGTGGGGTTCGTGGACAAAGCCGATGGTATGGATAGGGTGACCGTCAGGTTTTCCTTGTATTTTCATATGGGAGACAGGCCCCGCCTGTTGATTCGATCGAAGCCGAGCAAAGTACTCCTTTTGTTGTGTGGCTGGTTGCAGGTGCCCGGCCCGACGTCGTGCCCGAGTTCCGCCGACCCAATTCATGACGAAATCGTAGGGTTTCCGGGCATCTCTTTAGGATAGAATACAGGACAGCTCGTCGAGAAGCGGGATCTGCAGTCTCTAGTAGATGCTACCATTAAGTTTTGATCAGCCAAAGAAGGGAAGTGAACCATAATTTGCCGGGGTCTGGTATTTACAACCTAAACTACAAAGGGTATTCTAGCTATGAAAACACAACAACTAACTACTAAGTGGCTTAAACGGAGGAAGAGAAATGGTTTTTTTTGAAGGGGAAAGAAAAATAAATAAAATAAGATAGAAAATAGAAAAAAGAAAGGAAAAGAAAAGAAAAAGGGAAAGGAAGAGAGTCTGTGGCTAGCTGTCAATATCAAATATGAAAAATTGAGCAATGAAAAAAAAAGAAACTTTCCGTCCGCAAGATTAACAGAGTGAATCCTCTTCACCCTGAAAGCCGACTTGGAGCAGATCATTTATGAAGGTTAGAAACATGCAAAATTGCGGCTCTTCTTTTGTTTTGATAGCTCTTGCATACGCTCCTCTAGTTGTTGGCGCGCCTTTTCCGCCCTCAGTCTTGCCAATCTTTCATCCTCCATTGCCTGCATGGAATATCTGCTTGATTGTGATTCGTTTCGTGTCCTATCAAGCTCCTGTTGCGCCTGGTTCGCCTTTCGCTGATACGTTTCTTTGTCCGCATTCAGCTTCTTCATCGTCTTTTCGCAATCAGTAAGCGCCTCCTCAAGTGTCGCCGTCAATGCCTTTTCGGCCTGCAGTTGTTTTTCCAGCGTTTTGATTCTGGCCTCTTGATCTTCGAGATGGGTCGCAACGTAGTCTTTGCTGGGCCTACGCGAAATTGTTGGGGTTGATGGGGGTATCTGTTGTGAATTCTGAGCGGACGGGGTCCCAACATTAGATACCTGGGCTGCTGGCAGAGGTGGAAGCGGAATCACAGGTGGTGGGGAAGGCAACGACGCAGTCGATGCGCTCTTCCTTAAATTTGTCGATGATACTGAATTGGACCGCTGTGTGCGATTGGCGGTCCCAGGAGGGAGTGATGTCAATTCAAGCTGGGCATCCGCTAGCTTCGACTGGAAAAGGTTTGAAAATTAGGGCTGTTTGAATAGAGAATATGGGATTATAAATTTACTCACCTGGAGGGCATTTAATTCATTCATAAGACTGTCAATATGATGTGAATTGGTTTGGGCAGCTGCTTCGTGGCTAGCGAGAATGCTGGCTCGATCTGACCTCAGAGCCCGAAGTTCCTCTTCGGATTCTAGAAGCCGCTTACGAGAATCCTGGTGCTGGTCGTATGTGTTCGCCAGCTGTTGCTCTAACTGGTCAATGACCCCGGCATGGGTTGCTTCCTTCTTGATGAGGTCATTAAGCTCTTTCTGCGACATCTTGTGTAACTCCTGTAGTTCTGCGACAAGGAGTTTCTGCGCATCAAGATCTCTACTATAAGACGCAACTTGTTCACCAAGCTCTTTATTTCGGGTGACAAGTTCGTTTAGCTCAGCGTTGGCTTTGGAGTTTGCATCCTGAAGAGCAGTGATCTCCTTGTCCAGGTGCGTCTTTTCCGCCGAAGCGTCCTGTAATTTCTCGGTTTCTGCTTCGAGCTGCATCGAACTGTCTTCCAAACGGTCCTTCAAATTTTGAACCGTTTCTTGGAATTGCACAATTTCCTTTTCTCTTGATTTAAGGGCTGCTTGGAGGGCTGTGGTCTCTTCTTGAGACTGTTTAAGCCGCCGCATAATATACTTTACTCTTGACACAACCAGGTCAAGCCCCTGGGAATCAGATGCAGTTGGCGAAGGTAGTTCAGCCTCTGGTTCTAACGGTATAGTCAAAAGGTTGAGCAGATCCTTGATGTTGGATTGCTGTGCGATCGACTTATTCTGATGGTCAGTAAACTGCTGCAGCTCTAAATGAGTAGAATCATAGCTCATCTCCAGTCCAATTTTCACCCGTGAAAGCGCAGGTAACCATAGGTGTTTATTTTCATCTGAAAAGTCAGGAGATATGGCAATAAGGTGATCTACGACGAGTATTAACCGTTGTAGGGTTGTTGAGGCCGAAGTGCCCTGTTGCTCTCCGGCTGCTTCCAGGAGCCGTTCGAGTTGAGGGTCACTGTTTAACCCCGTTGACGAAGGCACCTCCGTCTGAATGCACTCATCCTTCAAGTCGACCTCTGAGTCCCTTTGTTGGTCAGCGTTCGGCTGCCTAGCCTGCGACTGTTGTGCCTCTTCTAGATCGATTTTAAGATTGACCACTTGTTGTTCAAAGCTTTCTTGCTGGGCTTTGAGTCTTGAGTGCGCTTTCTCAAGTTCCGCCTCACTCTCCGCCAGGCGACCCTGCAGAGAGGAGACGACAGAAATGTCCATTGGGGAACTTGTGATACTGTTATAAATGGTATATTAGTATTCTAGAATTTATCAAGGGATTCATTCATGTTAAGTCTAACCTGGATCTTTCACGAGCCAAACCATTAATCATAGCAGTTTTCGTGTCTACATCCTTTCTGAGTCCGGTCACCTCATGCTCCAACTCTTGTATTCTTTCAGACCTAGACTGCAACTCGTGGATAGCTGCATTGATGTTGAGATCGAATACTTCTTTCGCGTCCTCGTTCTCCACCAAGTATTGGAGAGCTACCGATCGCAGACTTTTGAATGCCCTGTTTGCTCTGTCAACTGCCACGAGACTCTGGCTCGATTTTCTGCGGAGTATCTGAGCCCCCGTTGGTGAAGTCACACCATCAAGCCGCGATTTAGAAATCGTAGCTTTCAGGTCGTCGACAAGATCTAGGGCCGCCCGGTGCTCTTCTTGAAGGCCCAAGTACCGCGCTTCAAGTTCACTAAACTCAGCTCCGAGGTCAGTGTGTTCATCGCCCTGCAGCCGTTGGCTGCCTGAGTCGGCATCATCGGCAACTTGTGAGAGTGGTTGTGGTTGATCCGCCGCGTATTGTGACTTCACGCCGGACTGTTGGGCAGATATTTGAGACCGCGGTTGATTGTTTCCGTAATGAGCCGTAT
This sequence comes from Orbilia blumenaviensis, assembly GCA_036872755.1. Lineage (NCBI taxonomy): Eukaryota > Fungi > Ascomycota > Orbiliomycetes > Orbiliales > Orbiliaceae > Orbilia > Orbilia blumenaviensis. The sequence continues at coordinate 31,852 of JAVHNS010000017.1, read as the reverse complement.
TTGAACCAATTTGTTGAACTAAAGGTGTTGAGACGAAGGATGTTGAAACAGACTCCGGAGACGGGGGCGGTAGATCATCCGAATTAGAGAGCATCAGGCTATTCCTACCGTGTCGGTGTTCGTCGAGTTGATCCTGAAGCTCATGCAGGTCCCGCAACGCACGCTCATACCGAGCCGTCATATCGGTGTAGTCGGTCATCGTCGAGTGATACATTTCCTTGAACTGGTTTAGTTCCTTAGCGGTGCGCTCCAGCTTAAACCTAAGCTTTAGATTATCGCCTTCAGTTGCATCTTGTCCACCAGGAATTGTCTCTGTTTGCGGGATGTCACTATCCACATCACTTTCGGCGGCAGAGTCGGTTATCATTTGCGGTGCTACTAAAAGCGGCGCACCACCAGATGTCTGCTTTGGCTCCACCGTCATATCGTCTTCAGAAGACCCAGCTGTGGGGTCTTGGTTTGCTTGGGTCCCGCTAATGGCGGTATCAGATTGACCCGGCGCATGAGTGAGAGTATCTAGCTCATGGAGAAGGTTATCCAATTTCCCCAGGCTTCTTTGCCTCTCAACCACATGCTCGAGGCGTTCCAACTCCCTTTGCATAATCTCCATACTTTGATCAGCCTCTGCAAGTCTCTCTTCCAATGTTGAAATGTAATCCTCACAGCTCGCCTCGTTTTCACGAACCCGAGTTAACTCCTTGCGGAGTTCCGAAATCGCAGCAGAGCTTTTCTCTTCACCAAATGTATGCCCATTAAGTCGACTTTCTAGATCAGCTAGATATGTCTCAGTACTAGATTCCCTGTCTGTAAGCTTCTGGACTCTATTTTGAAGCTGTGAATTTATTGTTTCAAGGTAGACCAGTCGAGATTCCTTCTCGAGAAGGGAACTTTCTGTGACAGAGAGGTTTGACCTCGTACTAGAAAGTGACGTTTCAAGGCTTTGGATGGTTTTCTCATATTCTGGTAACTGAATGTTAGACATACAGCATATACCCTAAGGTCAAAGGAGGCGACAGCGTACCTAAAACGACTTGCTCGACAGCTTCCGCGAATGAATTTGAACGAGCTATCCTATCTTCAGCGACATCCGAATGGCGGTTTAGGGGCTCGCTTGAATCAGTATCACGAGCCTTTGTGATTTCGGAAATAAGTTTCGCATGCCGTTGGCTAAGGGCGGAATAATTTTCTTGGACGTCTAGCAACTGATTTTGGAGTTCGACTTCTTTCTCTGTAGATCTATCAACGGAGTGTCGGTTCGAACGATTGTTAGAGCCTTCGGAATTTCGGACTTGGTCTCTAAGAAAAGCAATTTCTGCACGTAGCCTTTCTACAAGGGCTCGCATATCTCCGTCAACTGAAACTTCCTGAATCTGTGGCTTGCTTTGGATAGCTCGCGCACGTTGAGCATACTACGATCCGTGTCAGCCGCCCAATTGCAATTTCAATCAGGACGGGGTGCAACATACCTGGACTGTGTTTAAAGTCTCGGGGAGGTGAAATTCGGCGGGATTTATACAAGCAACCATGTATGTAAAGGCATTGCCACCCAATGAATCTTGAAGAAGCCGGGTGAGTTTAGAGTCTCGGTAAGAGACATGTGACCCAGGTTGTCTCGAAGATAATTGCGAAATAACTTTCCCCAGGCTAGCTAATCCAGCATTGATTGATATACCCTCTTTTGCCCTGTCCCCATGAGCGCCAGTATTCTTCACGGATTAAGATTAGCATACCACTATACCCACATTCAATGAGATTAAATCACTTCAAACCTACCTTCAACCTTTCACTACCGGCAAGATCTACAAAGTGCAACTTGCTATCCACAGTAATGAATCCATCCGAACCAGAAGCCAATATATCCGCAGGCGCGGAATAGCGTTTCTCCTTTGCTTCCCGGCCTAATGTCGACCTCGGCTTCCTCTGGACAAGGTTTATAGAAAACACCGCGTGCGAGCGGGACGATTTTGCATTTATCGCAGTCGAATCCGTTTGTCGGATAGACGACCCGAAATTCAAGGCCGCCAGCAGGTCGTCCACGCTTTCAATAGGCATCTCCTGAAGACCAGTTAGAAGGATACGTCCTTTCGTATCCTCCCGTATGTTGACCTGACGTCTTTCTCCTGTATTTGTGCCATCGGGTAATAATAGGTCTCGGAGTTGTTCATTATAGATCTATAATAAACCCATGACCAGCTATCATTAGAAACTTAAGGCGAAGCTATGTATGATATCGTCGCCTAGATTACTGACCTCAACGTATGTAGCCTTCATCGACCATGGTCTATCCTGGGAAGTCGTTTGCCTTTGGAAGGTTGGTAGCGGGGTAGAATAACGTGAAGGTGTCTTGATTCCTGTCGTTGCGCTCTTGCCGATGGGTGATAGTTTTTCGAACAGGGCCAATGCGGCCCTTGGTATTACACCTAATCCAGGAGTGTCAATCTAAGGAAGAAGCATCCGGGGATGACATCGTAGCCTACCAGTTGAATCTTGTGAGGTGCTCTCATTCGGGTCAGAAGTCCCCATTGTATACGACTTCCCGGCACCACTCTGCCCATAGGCCAAAATTGACACATTATAGCCCTGCACAAAGGCACTTATACTATCCTGTAAATAATCCCACACACCATCCTGTTGAACATCCGGTCCAAAAATTCGATCGAATATAAAAACTTTACGACCTTGCTGGCTATCTATCGCGAGCGAGGTATCATTCATTATCTGGGCCTTAGGCTGTTGAAAACGTTGTGGAATGAGGTCATATCCAGGATCAGTTGGTTTCAGAGGCGGGCGGATCCGGACAGCTAGAAATCAGGTCGTCTAATTAGCTTCCAGCAGAGATAGAGATAGAAATAGAGGCTTTATGTTGCATGGTGAACATTGACCACCGTAGAGACGGTATCTTACCAACGCGAACAGCGGTTCGGGTACCATCATCGTCCTCGCCGGAAGCCCGCGACGGTGCGCGGCCTGCCCCATTCAAAGCCCCAGATGCGAGCTGTCTTGTAGTACTACTCATGCTCATTCTGCTCGCACTTCGGGTCGAAGGTCGATTCATGCCCGATGGCGCTGGAGAGTGCGGTGGTGATGTTGGCATCTCCAAGTCCAAATAAGTACTTAAGCGGTCTTTCTGGTTAGGATGCTGGGCGCTAAGTCGCGACGGCACAAATGTTCGAATAGGATTGAGAGACCCATATATGACAAGGGAGACTGATAGGGAAACTGCTCAGGGGCTTGCGGCGTCCGTTGAGAGTTTAGTGATTGCTCGCCAGCGCGCTGAAGCCTTTTTACCTAAGTGCAAAAGGATGTGACCGTGTGGTGTTGAGAAAGGGGTATGGAGTCTGGTACGGGGTAACACGCCCCTTTTTTGATTTTCCGGGCTTCCCATGCTCTGCAAGAAGCACTTAAAATCCCTGAAACCAGATCAGCCAGCCAGGCCCCTCCAAATAACGGATGGCGAGCCTCGGAACCAGTTTGGCATTCGCGTCGTTTTCTGATGATTATCTAACACGAAATCATCTCTTTTTTCCAAAATAAAAATGGAAGAAAAACTGGGAAAGTTAAAATGATATTAAACACCCATGCATCATCATCTATTATCGCTATGTAATGAACGTAAAGTTTGGATCTAGAACGGAAAGGAAGGTTGGGGGGAAAATAAATGGAAAAAATACGAATAGCATAGGGTATATGTAGATATATAGTTTATAGCCTCACACCATAGCATTGCTATCGTAAATTCGGGCAATTCTCACACTACGAAAGCCACCAGGAGTGCATGGTTAAATGCCGAGCCAGCTTCGCAAAACTTACATACAGAGGTATGCATTCATACACCGTACCGAGCCCTGCATGTTGGCCCGGGAGATAAATAAACACTTAATGTATCACACCTTATGAGGTCATTATCGTCTATTTGACATCAAACTCGAGTTAAAGCTAAAATACAACGCCCAGGACACAGAATGAAGAGCGGAAACAAAACAAGACCCGTCCAACCTAACTCCTCCCGTTTGAATCAGAAGTTCTTACAAAATACTGGAGAAAAAAGCTCGAAGGAAAACTGGCGGAATGAAAGGGGCGGAAAATGGACAAGTCGCGAGAGGGCGGAAAGAAAAGAAAAAACAAACCCCTGGCCCAGATAAGCTATTTCAAGTAATTGAAGCACACACTATTGGTAGAAAAAGTGGGGAGATCGTAACTCTCAAAAAGACCTCCCTCAGTGTCAAAGAAAGGATACCCAACCCAGCGCCTTGGACTGCAGATCGACCCACACTCATGTGCTATCGAGGCACCAAATGTGGTTATTCCGCGGCTGGGGCAGGAACTTCAGCGGCCTTCTTCTTAGGAGCGGCCTTTTTGGTCGTTGTTGTTGTCGTTGTGGCTTTCTTTGAAGCGGGCTTCGACGCCTTAGAAACTCTTCCGGCCTTGGTCTTAGTCAAAGCGGTTGATTTCTCTGATGCTGCTGCTGTAGCCTGATGCAAGGACACGCAGTTAGCTAATGTTCCAAAAAAATTAATGGCGTGTGGGATATTCAAGGACGCACTGTTGTCTTCCTAGGCTTTTTTGAGTTGGCAGCTGCTGTCTTAGCCTTGGCGGTCTTTGGTTTTGTTGTCTTTGGGGCAGCGGCCTTCTTTGGGGCGGCGGCCTTCTTTACGGTCGGCTTCTGCGGAGGCATTAGAATCATTTCACAGTGCTACAACACAAGGATAAAAAGTAATGGAAGAATGAACGGGGAAGTATCTTACCTTGGCTGGCTTATCTCCAGATGCCTTAGCCGTCTTTGTCGTGGACTTAGCCGCGTCCTTCTTTTGGAGCTTAACTGGGCCTGATGGTCCCTTTGGTTGGATGAAATCCCCAGCAGCAACACCACGCTTGATGGCAGCATTAAATTGGGTATCGAAGTTCGATTCCTTGATGCCCTTGTTGTTGCTGAGGACATATTTCTTCAAGGCCTGACGGCTGCTTCCGTTTCTCTCTTTGAGCTGAAGGATGGCATCCTTAATCATGTCTAGAATTCATGGCAACGTTATCAGAATATGCCCCCATTGATTAATATCAAATGTTTTGTATGGCAAAAATATTGGCGCAAGAGAAGAAATACCCTTGTAGGATGGGTGATCGCTGGGCGCGGAGGCCTTCTTAGTAGCGGTGGCAGTGGCGCCAGCGGCAGTGGTTGTTCCGGTAGCCTTCTTTGGTGGCATTTTGAAATGATTACTCGTTTTGGTAAGTGCTTTTGAGTAGTGACTTTATTTTTATTTTTGGATAAATAAAAGTACTTTAGGGGGATGATATTTAGGAAGGGGAACTTCGATGTTATGAAGAAGAAGAGGAGGCTGTGCGAGATTTGGTTGCTATGATGGGAATCGAGAAAACAAGCGTTGGAAGCGGGGTGGGAGGGGCCGACTATTTGTAGTCGGACGATTTACCCTGTCATATCAACATATCAACATATCAACAAACCACACAAACCACCACTACTTTCGCTTTCGCTTTCACCCTGCTTCCTCCGGGGGGGGACGCGAGTTAGCCACTCCCCCAAAAAAAAAAAAAATAAAAATAAAAACACATACCATACCCACACAACTCCGACTTACGACCAGTACGTATGTGAGTACATACATCCACACATGCATGCGTGTACAGCACTGGGTTTTTGGTGTTTTTGGTGGTTGTTGTTGTTGTTGTTGTTGTTGTTGTTGTTTTTTTTTTTTTTGTGCCAGACCATACTCATACCAACCCCAAAATAAAACCACCACCGCCAAAATTATTTACATTGGCATCAAATGAATAAATGGGCGGAGAGAAAGGGAAAAAAAGAAAAGAAAAGAAAAAAAAAAAGAATGGAAAAAAAAGAGAATCAAGAGCAAACATGAAGCTGATTGTCATCGTATTCAATTCAATTTGATCCCAGCTCTGTTCGCCTCACTCAAATCTAGACATTGCACACTCACGCGCGCTTTTGAACTTCAAATAAAACAAAACACATAGCCGCGATGTGCATTGCATGTATGTATATCATTTCACCTGTCCAAGGTAGTAGTATTATTACAGAGTACCTACTCTAGGTATTAGTCAACAACTAAGTACCTAGGCCTAGCTCATAATTGCTCGATCAATCTGTCTTGTTTTATTTTTCTTCCTTTTGTCACCTAACGTAATGTACCCTTGCCCATCCAACATCGCACACATCCTTTGATAGAACCCCTAGAAAGAAAACAACCCAGACCTACGCTTGCCAAACTAACCGATTCCATCATCATCATCAGTAACTTATGCACGTAGGTACATCGCACAGATGTTGTTTTTCAGGACCCTAGGTGCAAAGGATATTCCGTGTAGAGACGTGCAGAGGTATGTGGCCAAGTAAGTACTTACTGGGTATACGGCGATTGCTGCGAAGAACAACCCCACGCTTATTCCAATGCCCACCTGGATCATCCCCAGTGCAACATTTGCTATGGTGATGTTAAACTGGCTCTGAAGAGCTTCCGGGCTTGTCGTAACAGTTTTGTTGGTCAGGGAATCCGCTGAATCCAGCCCCGATATCAACCCGCCCTGAGCAGCAAGGCCCGACGGCACCTGGACTTGAGCCAGCACCATCAGCATGTGAACACCTGGATTCAAGCAGGAAATCAACTCACTAAAAATCGCTGGTACAATCGAAGTGAATGCTATCTGGTGTGACAGCCGTGAATACAGGTTGCCAATAACCCCTATCGTAAATGCCCCCAGAGCATTGGCGATCTGTACATTTGTGGGGAAACGCCTAGTAGCAAAGAAGTTTACGGCAAAACCGGATATGCTGATGAACAAGCTCACGGGAAGTTGTTTCCATTTGCACTGGTTCAGTACATTCAAACTTCATACCGATTTACCAATTGTGAGTTTTTTGGTTTTTTGGTTTTTTTGGGGGAGGGTTTTTTGGGGGGGCGGTTTCCCAAAGAATGTTATCTTCGGATCATTGTATCCTTACCAAAGTGTGAAGACAAGAACAAACAAGAACTTGTAGTAGTCCGACATCACATTCAAACAGGTCTTACTTGATGTCGCTTTTGAGTCCACTGCCCCGTAGAGTGCCGTCCCAATCGTAATACCAAACCCTAAGAGTAAGGAGTATATGATGGCGTAAAACATCCGAACCGACCCAGCGACGAGATTCTTTGACTGAAGTTCCAAAGCCCCGCATACTATATTCACCATTAGATTAGACCACAACCCCCCAGGAGACAGGTAACGACTCGGGATTAAGCTGGTATAGATGTACTCACGGACAATATAGCCTGGCAGGATTAATGCGATCGACGCTTGGGATATACCAGCGAAGCAAAAGAGGGTCCCTCCATCGATCGAGCCAAACGCCCGGGCGAGAAAGCAGATTACTACACAAGCCACGATCTCGAAAACATTAGACTAGCCCCCGAGCGGTAGTTAGCAAATACACGCTCTTCAATAAATGGAAATAGTTGTTTCCATCCTACATACGTAAAGCGTGGATCGGGGGGCTATGACTAATCCCAGAATCCCAAGGACGGTTCCTAGCAGAAAGCAAACTGGTAGGTCGATCAACCGTGCTTTAGTTGCATCAGTCAGTAGGTACTCTAGAATGGCCGAACCTCTTAGCACCCACCTGAGAAAAGGGGACCGACTGAAGCACTTGCCGCCCCATAAACCAAAACCTGGAGCCTTTTAGGTGAACCATTAAATTCTGAACAGTTTGAATCCAACGGGTGGGGTCGATGCAGATCACATACCACACCGCAAACCGTGGGCCCTGCTCGAACCTTGATATAAAAGTCACTTCGATAGTCCTGAATGGGGGTTAATAATCACAGTGTAGATGTACCCACAGCCTTTGGAGTTGAACCATTCCTTCTTCTACGCCTATAATATCATGAACAACCTAAGTGGGGCTTAGTGATGTTCGACCCTGAGAACAATGCTTCCAAGCACATGATGCCGTTAGGTATCGAGACATATGGAACGCAGATTAACTTACTTGTTTGTAAACCAGGTGCACATCCTGGAGTTTTCCTAGGTTTAATGCCGGTGTAACCCGAACAAGCTGCATATTGCTTGTATGCGTGGAAGAATCATCAAAAGAAACTATCATACAGCCTGGAAGATATAGAAATTGGCCTGGCCATTCGAGGTAAACCCATGAGTACTCTTGCTCCAATGGAACAGACTGGCATATACTTGCTTACCTTCCACGTCTAGAACCCGTGCAGACATCTTAAGATACTCTATTGTCATAAGACTTGAATCAGAACCCGGATATCGAGATCCGTGAGCTTGCCAGAATGCGGATGCCTACCTTCGAGGCGGTGGGTCGGGGCGCCGTATAGCATCAAGGCTTTGCAGAGTTGAAGTAGGTATTTTTGTTTGTGGAGTATGTGTGCAAGATGATACCGCAACTATAGGTTAAATTACGAGTTAAAACAGGACAGCCAAGTGATTGCTGTATATTTGCTCAAATGATGGGTAATACTTTTATCTCGTCTTCGTTCTCCTCCCTGGATAAACGGCCAAGGATATTTGTCAGACCCCCACTATGCGTTCTCCCAGAGCGAGGTCGCTTTGGGCGTATAGGTAACTTTTCGGATCCGCCAGAGCCAGCATATGCTCTACCAAGTTGCAAGCTTGCCCCGGCCAAAATTGCTGCAGTATTGTCGTTGGTGTTTTTGTACCACCTTGAAGGAGTTGCGGCTCCAGATTCTACCCCAGGGGTTTCCAAGCCACTCGCAAGGGTAGAGCTCGAAGCTCTTGAACCTGAATTCTGTGACAACTTTAGCAGGGTGGCAAGGACACCTTGTTTGTATGTCACAGGCGTGTTTTGGTGTCCCGTGGCGGCGAGGTTCAAGTTGGCATTGGCGGTGTTAGGGAGTCCAGAGTCCAAATTTGCCAAATTAGCTGGGAGTCCTGGGATCTTCTTCGAAAGCTCCCGAACGAGGGTTTGGGCTTGAGGTTCAAGGGGTTCGATCGTTGGGTCCCTAGGGATGGCCTCTTCGTCGAATTCCTCCCGTTTGATATAAGGATTATTGGCTGCTAGCAATGGTGTTCGGCCATTTTCGAGCGTCAATCCATCCTCGAAACTCACGCTGCCCGACTCATTTATGCCATCACTGTTAAGAATATCCCCCGCCCCAGGCCTTGGTATTGCGGAAGGTGGGCCCTCCCTCACTGTGTCTTCGACACCAAAATGGACGCGAGGCGTTGATTTGGGTTCGGTGCCAATTTGCTCATTAGCCCTCGAGGGGCCTTGATTAGGGTCAATAGACATTTCTTAGAGATAATACCGAGCGAGGTTCGCCCCAGACGTATGGCGCTGGGTTGGTAGGAGATACTTTGCAGAGTTAGCCAGTGTGAAATTTGTATTTGGGAAGCTGGTGATGCAAAGGGGGGTAGATATCAGGCAAGTACCTAGGTACCTAGGTACTTAAGTAGATGGTACTCGAAGCAGTTCTGAGGCGTGCAGTGTGGTACCCAGAGTACCAGACTATCTGCCAATCTAGACGCAGACTCTCCGGATTGCTCTGTTTTATACAGATAACAGGACATACCCCGACACTCGATGCAGGGCGGCCACGCATTGTGATGTGATTATGTTTCGGATTTGCTATAGGTGGTAGATCAGGGTAGCAATCGGTTGGTGTCGTTGACGGGCCCACACCTGACGTCAGAAATAACGACCTTCGATCGCCTCTACACAAGCGACTCGGAATAACTCTCGGGCAGCGAAGGTTAGAAGCATTTCCATGCAGACATGTCTCAGAAGGCACCATCTTATTGGATAGCAAAATAGGTTCTTTAATTAAGTAATTTCTGTTATCTCTCAGTGTGTGGAAGTTAAGCATTAGATAGCTACACAGAGGGCTAAGGAACAGTGGTGTAATGTAGTATTTAAATTTCCAACCCGTTAGGACTAAGACGTCGCCGGAATATAAGGGTAAAGACTTGGAAGACGAAATATTAAATCAGATACAAATGCTTCAGCAGCGACGATACCCAAATTAAAAAGCAAAAAAGCAAGAAAAGAAAAGAAAGAGGAAAAAAAGAGAAAAAAAGCAGTTGTCGAATTTCTTCGTAGCGACGTGTATCAGCTCCTTACATTCGCGCATATCATCATTGTACAGGCATTGCTTGCATCGTCATTGCTACTGCGATGAGCTGGTCTAAAAAATGGCACTGCGTCTCTTTTCTGCACTCTGGGCTGCTAAATGGGGAGCTGCGAGGCCCGTCCTTCTTGGTGTGCGTCTGCCCTCAACCCGAAAGACGGCGGTAGACTCAAGGGATGAATCCTTTCGCGTCGTATGATCCATCATTTCACGTTCTCCGGACTGCTCGGAGGTTTCATGTTCGGACACAGGCGCCATGGATGACACTGGCCCAGCTTGTTTAGTTCCCCGGCGTTCTAGCCCGGCGTTTACTAGCTTCGTAAGGGCCCTTCGACGCTGACGTGACGAGAAATTCTTGCTCCCTTCGTGCTTTGCAGTGGGTTTGGCAATTATCTCTTCAAGGGCAGGGGGGCCACGGGGTTGCCGGATTGGATGATCACCTCGTCCGCCAAAAGTTGAATTCAAGGGAGTAGACGGTACCCCCGAGAGCCTTGGGATTGAAGTCTTTGGCCCCCCATCAGCCAAAGCGGGGTTCATGTTACTACAGCCGGAAAGGGATATGCACTTTTTGTGGCCGCGGCGGAATGTCGAGGCCGAGGCTGGCGGTGGGCTGGGAGTTTTCTTCGCAGAGACTCTATCTAGATTACCGCACCCCCTGGTGGGGGATGGGCTTGACCTCGACGAAGGAGTTCGGGCCGCAGATCTCGCTAGAGGCGGTGAAGGCGAGATCCTGAGTTGCGAGGTCATGGATACCAAGGAAGGTTGCTCTGATTGAGCATGCGTGGAAAATCCCGTTGGTTTTGGTCTACTCTGTTGCGGAGTATAGCTATGGGGGGTTGCCTGGGCATTGGAACCATACATACAATGGCTTTGATGAAGGTTGGCTACAGTGGGGGAGTACACAGCTGGGCTAATGGGAGGTGTTCCAAGGGCCTGGGAGATTGTTGACTGTATTTGGAGGGGCTGTATTTGCTGGTGCATCTGTTGGATTTGTTGAGCTTGCTGAGCCATCCTAAGCTGTTGAATAAACTGCTGTTGCTGCTGCTGCTGCTGAGCTAGCGACAGATTCCGAGCAAGAAGTTCTGCATATGCTTTGGCCTCATATTCTTGATCTCCTTGGTAGAGGTAGTGAGACGAAGTCGGAGGTGTCGGGAGGCCTCCAAAACTAAATTGAACGTTATTGAAGTGGTCTTGGGGGAGAGAAGACCGTGCAACTTGTGGGTGCATCGAGGGCACGGACTGGTGCCGTGAGAGGTCGTGGGCAAATGTTCTTTCATTCCTGTTCATCAGAAAATTGAAATTGGCTGTCCCGATCTGTCCGGAGTCACCCAGAAACTCTCCATCAAAGGAGCCCATACCAGGGTGTTCGATTCCGGTAGGTGTTTTGGGGGCTGTCCGAAGACCAGCGAGCAGCTGCGCTCTGCCCGAAGAGCGGGCGGTTGGGGTTTGGGGGAACATGGCGTTTGGGTCATCGTATAGCGAAGCCGATATCGTAGGAAGTGATGGTATGGGGATCTTATTCACAGCATCCGGCTTGCCTCGACTAGCCCCGAAGCCGTTGGCAAGCATATTACCGGAAAGTTGGTGTTGTTGGAACGAGTAAGACATAGTTGCGGGTCGGCCAGCGTCGATGCTCAGCATCGTTAGTCCTGTACTATGTGAGGGTCGCTAAAAGGAGGGTCTTTGTCTGTGACTAGGGCTGTCGTTGTATATTGTGGGGGCGAGAAAATAGGTTGGAAGCGGTCTTTGAAGGATCCAGACTTCGTCGCTTGTGCTGGGATAAGAAGGGATGTCTCGCCGCAGGCGAAAGCAGATCACGATATTATGTAGGGCTGATGGGAGGTGAAGAGAGGCGCTCTAAATTTTACACTGACGACAAGTAAAAATAGGAGATAAAAAAAATATATAAAAAATAATAAGACAAATTCAACCAAACCAGAGATGAGTAAGAGGAGGACGAGGAGGAGGACGAGGAGGAGGACGGGGAGCAGGAACACGATAGAATAAGATATATATAAAATAACGATGGTGGCGATGATGATAGATGATAAGAATAATGCTATAAAATAGGTGAACCGAAGGTAGGAGGATGAAGTGTTGTCCGCCCACTTGATGGAAAGAAATATAGCGTTGTTACGAGACTGGGGATTTGGCGGTTGATGATTCCACGCTGTGGACTGCTCTTAGGATTGGTTTATTTTATTTTATTTTCTTGAGAGAATAAGTATATTCGGCGGAGCTTGGTTGATGGTTGATTTGTTTGCTGTTTAAAAATGAGGGAAGAAAGTAATAAAGAGAGAAGATGTATGTATTATCCCGAATGATAGTCTGGTGAGAAGAAAGTAAAAGGCGGCAGTGGAAAGCGATATCGAAAAGGAAGAGGAAAAAAAAAAAAAAAAAAAAAAAAAAAAAAAAGGTCGAAGAGATACCAAAGAGAATAGCAGCCGTCACAAGTAAAATAACCCACTGCAGAGGACTGAAGGGGTGTGAGGAGAGAAGAGAAGAAGAGGAGATGGGGTTTCGAGGCTGGAGGAAATAAAGGGATAAGACAGAGGGTACATAACATGATCCTTGCCCCCAAGGAACCCTTTTTTCTCCTCTCCCTCTCTTTTCCATGAGGGAAAGGGGAACAGACCAGTGCAAATAGAATCTATTTTAGTATCCTACTGCTTCGGGTATGTAAAGTTTTTTTTTCCTGCTCCTACTAAGCCCATCTAGGCAATCTTATCCACCACGGGGGTGCCAAGATGATGATTTCTACGGCCTGATTGGTGTTCAAGGAAGTGCTCCGGCAAGGGGCTTCTCGTCTGAAGCGGTTGATTGTAAGATTTAATTGGCCCGTTAATTCCTCCCTCCGTGAAACTGGTTCGAAACGTACCAATGCTCGGTAGGTATGGGCATTCTACATTTCTTTTAGCCTCACTCCCAAAGCGTCACGCAGGGCCATATTCTCGGCCTTTAATTCCTCAATCACAATATCCGGTCCCAATGTGCTTTCATTCTCGTGGGCCATCCGCAGAAAAGCCCCTAACTTCGCAAGACGCGCTTGAAACTCTGCTGCGTCCTGACGAAGGTCCGCGTTGACTTGCCTCTCAATAGCGAGCTGACTTGCGTAGCTCTGGTGGATATTGATAGTCGATATCGATTGCTCATACTGCGTGGCCACTCGTCAACTCGAGGCTAGGTTAAAATATGGAGTAGAGGATGAATATAATTACGCACAATAAAGATCCTCAGCCCCTCCAAAACCTTTTCCAGCACTGACTCGTAATCATTCACCAAGCTTGAAAGATCTTCGTTCTCTGCGAGAAGTGTAGCATTTTCTTTTCTCAGTATACGGTTTTGGCCTTGGATGTTGTCTATATCATGATATGTTAGACATTAATATTCATCGACTGCTGCTGCGGTCCATATTCAATAGATTTTACCATTGCTGTTCCGGTCGTGAGCATCCCGCGAATGGATATTTCCTTCTTCCAACGCTGTCGTTGCCTTCTCCCGTTAGCGGGTCCAATTCTGTATATTATAATAAAACTCACCTTCGCCTCGTCTGCTTTTTGAACGAGCTTGGCAGCACTTTCCCTGTTGACAGAAAGCAATTGCGAAAGCTCCTGCAACTGTGTCCAGAGGTGGTTGAGATCTGTCTGGTGGCCTGAGTTTGGGAGAAGATTGAGGAGAGCCGGGTTCCCACCGCCGTGGGGCTGTTGGGGGTGGAATTGCATCTGATTTTGCATATTTCTGACTGTTCAGTTCAGGTTCAGGTTCAGGTTCAGGTTCATGCTCATGCTCATATGTCCGTGTTCGTGTTCATGCTCATGCTCATGTTCATGTTCATGTTCATGTCTCTGGTATTGGATTTAGGCCAAGCAAGCGAGGGTTTCGAAACAAACCGAATCTTGTGCTGTCCTCGGCCATATAATGTGTAGGGGCTGACTTCGGCTAGTGTTAGTTAAGCTAGTGTTTACTTGAGAGGCATATCGGTTTGAACATTTGCTGCTCCCCGCATACATGCCCATACCTGCCTCCCTCCTACCTACTACCTAGGTGCCTACCTGCTTAAGGGTAAGCAACCACTTAACAGCTCACCGCTCACCTCAAACCCATCCTCCAGCCCCGGAATACGCGAATGGATCGGGCGTTCCCTATACAGCCTCAGTACTAGTATTGATCAACACCAAGGGAGCGACCAGCGGGGAGCCTAATTACACGAACCTCTGCCCCTCTACCAACAGCTTAGGGACGCGCGTGCGAGCACCCAAACAGCAAGCCCATAGAAGGCACAGAGGATGACGGACACTGATAATGAAAAAGCCGAAAAGCTCGCCGCAGCCAGGAAGCGTGTTAGTACCCTTTTCAAATAAATCACTGCCAGGACCAGTCTCTCACGGGAAGGAATACCTAAAATACACATTCTAGTTCGAAGAGCTCAAACGAAAGAAGCAACCGGGCAAGAAGGCCTCCAGTAGCATATCCCACAGGGAACCCACGTCAAGCGACAGTAATATTTTAGAAACACCAAGCCATGACGTCAGTTCAACTGTGGAATACGGGGGGGGTGAGGGGGACGAGCCGGAATCCACGAATGTAGCCCTGTCGAAAGTTGGCGAAGATGATGAGCATACCATCAAGAATGAGGATTTCGAATCCCAATTGGGTGGAGTCTGTTCAGAAAATGAACGAACAGAGTCTAACAATGCTACAAATGAAGTTTTACTCGAAAGCCTTCCTGAGATATACCGAAAGCAGGCTTCCGTCATTGACGAACTACGGGCCGATAAACAAAAGCTTCTCGACGAAATACAGACCCTGCAGACCAGAGCGCAGGAAGGGATAAAGGCAATAGTCGATAGGGACAAGGCACTTGAGGATTTGGCATCGGTCTCGGAAGAATTACAAACGCTCAGAGAGAAGAATGGTGTAGAACAGGCTACCTTACTCGAAGGAGCTGGGGAAGTCAGTGCTCTCGTACGTCGACCCTCCACCCCCCTCCAGTATGTATGGGATGTCTCTAACAGACCAAAGAAAACCGACGTAGCATCCTTAAACCGTCAAATAGTACACCTCCAATCTCAACTAGCCCAGAAGGATAAGGCCATCGTCGAAATGCGTCGGGACTCAAACATAAGCTCTCCGGGGCCCGACGAGGCGACAAAGCAGGAGGAGCGGATAGAGGGTATGTCTGTTGAACTATCAGAATTAAGAGCTGCGTTAGAAGCAGCTGAAACATCTAGAAACTCCGTGGAATTAGAGCGCAAAAGCCTGGAATCCCTCTTAAATTCGATGAGAGGAGAGCTTAAAGTTGCTACGGAAAAAAATGATAGCCTGGAGCATAAACTGTCCAGTCTCACCGAATCCATCAACTCTGGGCAGGCTAAAAGTTCAGCATGGGAAGAAAAGAATCGCGCTCAGGAAGATACCATCGTCAAGTTAGACAGAGAACTCGCTGAAATAAAACAAACGGTCGACGAGCTTGAAAAATCGAAGCTAAAATTACAGGCATCTGAGAAGAATGCGGACGCAAGGTATCGGGATATAGAGAGAAAGTTAAACATTGCGCAGAGAGAGAACTCAGGGATGCAGCTAAGGCTTGCTGAGTTGAAATCCAATCTGCATCAGTCCTTTGCCAAAACCGAACCGTCTACAATAGGGACACCGGAAATATCCCATTGGAACGGGGCTACTGATAGCGAACCTGGGCTCGTGGGCCAAAGCCAGGATAACATCAAGAGCAATAAACTTAGTTCGGATCACCTCTGGAAACAAGTGCTAGCAGACGAGAATTCACACGATTTTCTGGATGTGGATCTACGGGCCGTAGGAAGAAATAACACAGCGCAAAACCAGAGCGTCCTAGGGCATCCCCAGCCCGCATCACAAAATGATAAAGAAAGAAAGAGTTTGACTGAGCGGGTCAGAAGGGAATTGGAAGGCTGGAGGGGCCATCGGATCAACCTGGTGGATGTATACAGTGTATACGATGACTCCTACAGCAAGGTATTTGACATATGAAACTAGGCGACTTGTGTATGTTCTAGCAACCTACCTTGAAAGAGTGTTCAAAAAACCCAATGACGCGCACATGCTATGACATCTTGATATTATGGTTAGGGATCTAAAAAACTCTTCTGTTGTCGCCCAGGTTTGCAAAGATAGAACATGATAGTAAAAAAACAACTTATGAAACCAAAATAGTCGTGTAAACTTCATCCTCAGCTACCACTAGCTTGTATGCAAGAATGATTGTGAATTAACGACGAGTCCTGCAGCGTATGCTGTGAAATCGATCCCGAGGCTTCCCACAGTAAATCTACTCTCGAGGGATGTGGTTTCCGTAGAGCAAGAGGGTAGAGCTGCCTGGGGCGGTTCAGTGTGGTGTGTTGCCGTGGGGCAGTTGAGCCGGGGTTAGGTCGCTGCGGGCCGTGGGGCGGTTTGGGCTTTTGCTGAAATCAGTGAACTTGACTTTATAGTAAAAGAGTTTAAACTTAAATTTTGTTAGAATATCATGTTCAGAATGAGTATATTACCTGATATATAATGTCACGCGGCGCCTTGTTCCGTAATTGAAGTGAAACTAATGCAATAAAAGAATTATAAAAAAAACATCAGGAAAAAAACACATCTTAATATTATCAGATGGAACACCTCTCTATCAAACTCTATTATGATTTATTATAATCTATCAGACTTTATTATAGTTTATTATATTTTATTATAATAAATTTATTTAATATTATAATAAAATTAGTAAAAATTTATATCAATTTTTATTTAAAATTTAAAATTTTTTTTAATATTAGATTTATTATTAATAATAATATTTAATTTTATATTATTTTTATTATTATAATTTTTTTTATAAAAATAAATTTTATTTTAAATATTAAAATTTATATAAATATTTAAAAAATATAAATTGATTTTATAACATATTAAATAAATTTGTAAGGTTATATGTGCGAGAGTATACGTGTTATGACGGTTGAAAATATGACCTTAATTATGATTATAGATTAAAAAACAAGGAGCTATATACATAACTGCTATCTATACTTTATATATTGAAAAATATACATATTATAATATTAGACTGCAATTCTCTATTACTTCCAAATCAAAGAAATTAAACTAATATTAATCTAAGAACTGAAATTATTTAGGTGGATTTTTAAATAAGTTACTATATATTTATATTACTTAAATTAAATAGTTTTAATTATTATATTAATCTTATTATATTTTACACATTATTGTGTAAGTATATAATCTGACATTATTTTTTTCTAATAATTTTTAAAATTTATTTATTAAAAACTAAATAAGATTTTATTATTATAATCTATATTAAAGTTATAATTTTTTTATATAATTTAAAAAATATTTTAAAAAATTAGTTTTAGATTTTAATTTATTAATATTATTATATTATTATAATTTTATGTAAATATTTTGAAAATTTTAAACTTAATTATTAAATTTAAATATATAAAAATAATATATAACAAAAATAATATATTAATTATAAATTTAAAATAAATTTTTATATATGTTAAAAATTTTATTTATATATTATAATTTTATAAAAAATTATATATTATAAAATTATATAAAAAATTTTAAATTTATTTTATAATAATTTATAATATATTATATTTTAAAGATTTTTTAATATAATATAAACAATTAATTATATAAAATTAAATTTATTATATTATATATTAATTTATAAGTTTATATTATTATAAAATTTATATTTTATAAATTATAATTTTTAATAATTATGTTTTATAATTTGTAATTTTAAAGTTTATATTTTGTAATTTATAATATAAAAATGTAATTATAAATTATATAAATTTTAATTTTTAGAATTTTAAAAAAAACTAAAATTTAATATATAATATTATATTTTATATTTTTTTATTTTTTTATTTTTTTTTTTATTTTAAAATTTTTTAATAAATAACTTTTTTAAATTAATAGTTTTAAAATATTTTAAAATTTTTAAATTAATAATTTATAATTTTTTTTTTTTTATTTTATTTTATTTTACAGAATATATATTAATTTTTTTTTATTTTATTTTATTTTTTTTTATTTAAAAAAATAATTAACCAATTTAATATATATATTATTAATATTATAAAAATAATTTATATTAATTTTAATTTTTTATTATATATTATATATAATTAATATTAAATTATAAATTTTATTTATTATTTTTTTTTTAATAATTATAATATTTATTTTTATTATTAAAAAAGATGATTTAATATAATTTGGTTTTATTAATTTAAAAATATAAATTTTATAGTTATTAATTTTATTATTTAATTTATTATAATTTATAAAAATTATTTTATTTATTTAATTATTTTAATTATAAGAATTTTTGTTAATATAGTGATTTATTATAATTGATAAAAAATTAATTTCTTTAAAATTGTTTTAATTATTATAAATATTATATTAAATTATTTTGATAATATTTTTGATTTTAATGTTTTTTTATAGTAAATTATAATTTTAAAGTATTTATTATTTTAAAAATTTTTTTTTTATAATTTTTAGATTAAATTTTTTAATTTTATGTATTATTATATTAAAAAATATATTAAGTTTTTTTATTTTTTATAGTTGTAAAATTAAAAATTTTTTAATAATTATTAAAAATAATAAAAAAAATAATAATGGAGATAATACTACAAAAAATAATAATAGAGATAATAATAGAAAAAATAGAAATAATGAAGTTTTTTTTTTTGTAAGTAATGGTAATATAAAAAATGAAGAAAATAATGAAATTAGTAAAGATAATAAAAAAGATAATAAAAATATTGGTGATAATGGAAAGTTTATTTTTTGTTATTATAGAAAATTTATAAATTATTGTAATTTTTATTAAAAATTAAAAAAAAAAAAAAATAAAAATAAAAAAATTTATAAATATAAAATTTCTAAGAAAAAAAATTATTTTATTTGATTATATTTTAAATAAATTTTTTATATATTACTATATTTATTTTTATTAATTTTTTTTTAATTTTTTATAAAAATTTTTATTTTTTTAAATTTGTTTTATTTTTAATAATTTTATTAAATTAATTTATTATAATTTTAAAGTTTTAATAATAATTTTAAGTTTTTCTATAGATTATTATAATTTATAAAATTTTTTAAAGCATTTTTTTAAAATTTTTAATTTTAATTTTAATATGTAGTAAATATTTTTTAGGTTTTTATAATATATTTGCTAATAATTAATTTTTTTATTTAATTAAATAATACTTTGTTTTAATATAGTTTTATATATTTTTTTTAAAATTATTTTTTACTAATATTTTTTTTAAAATTATTTTTTACTAATATTTTTTTTATTTTCTATTTTTTTGTTCCCTCTACTTTAATATATTACAACTTAAAAAATATTAAATAAATTTTATTTATAATATATAATTTTAAAAATAATATATAAAAAATATTATATTATTTTATTTTTTTAAATAATGTTAGTTTATAAATATATATTTTAATATAAGTTGTAATTTTATATAAATTTAAGAATTTAATTTTAAATTTTATAGAAAATTGTTTAATATTTATATTTTTATTAAAAAATATAATTTTTTATTTAATCTTATATTTTAATATTTTGTTTTATTTTGAGTTGTTATATTTAACTTGATTATTTTAAACTTATTTTATTTTTAATTTATAAATTTAATATAATAATTTTAATTTTTTAATATGTTTTTTTGTAATTAGTATCTTATTTTTTATAAAGTAATTTATTTTAAATTATAAATAGTAATTATGTTTAGTAAAAAATAAAATTATTTTAATTATTATTTAATAAATATTATTATATATAAATGCTATAAATAGAAGTAAATTGATTTAGTTATTTTGTTTATAATTATAATAATTCCTTATTAATTGTTTTAAAATTTAATTAATTTTTTTTATTTAATTATCTATTTTAAAATAAAATGTAATAAATTGCTTTTTTATAATATTTATTATTTTGCAAAAATTTACAATAAATTTAAAGATGAAGATTTATTTTCAATTAAATATAAAATCATTTAAAAAATTATTATAAATTAAATATTTTATATAAATTTATATTAATTTTTTTGTTTACAATTTACTGTAAAGTAATATAAAATATATAAATTTAATTAATTTATTTATTATTATTTAAATTATGTTAAATTTTGGGTTTATATTTTTTAATATAAAATTTTGTAATAAAAATAATTTAATAATAAAATTTATAAAAATATTATGTTATAATATATTTAGTATTAAAAATGGTAATAATTTTTTTTTCTTCAATTTTTTAATTATTTTGTTTTGTTAATAAATATCATATTTTATAATATATTTATAAATAAATCCAATATATTTTAGAAAATAATAATTTTTAAAAAATAATTTTTATATTTTACAATAACCAAAATAGTTTATTAAAAAAACATTATATATATAATATATTATATTTTTATACAATTTTAAAATATTAAATATATATAATTTATTTTTAAATTATAATATATTATTTTTTTCTAATATATAATTTATTATATATATTATATTATATAATATTAATAATATATTTTATTTTCTTATTTTTAAAATATATTTTTTAATATTATTAATATTTTATAAAAATTTAATAAATATCAATACCAAAATACCAAATAATTTATTATATATTATTATAATTAATTATTTTATTTTTAATAATAAAAATAATAATAATTTATTATATTTTTTTATATATTTTATTTAATAAAATAATATATCTACCATTATATTATCTTTTTTTAAATAATATTAAATTATAAAATCATAATTTATTAATTTTTTAAATTATTTAATTTATTTTATATTAAATTATTTTAAAATTATAAAATAAATTAAATTTTAATAATCATTATAAATAATAATTTAAAACTAAACTTCCTTTAAATATATTATTTAATATTATAATATTTTAATTATTACTAATATTTTTTAATTAAAAATTTTATAATTCCTCTTTATTCCTAACATTTTTCTATTTTAAAAATAAATAGGATGTTAGCAATTTTTTTTATTTTACTATAAAAAATAAATTTTAATTTTAAATTTAGAAGTATTAATTTTAATTATAATATATTATTTTTAATTATAATATAATAATACTATTTTAATTATAAATTTTTTTTTAATATATTTAAATATAATTTATTATTTTTTATTTTATTTTTATATCTTTTTTTTTAATAAAAATCTTATAATTAATTTTATTATAATATTATATTTTACAAAAAATTAATAATAAAAATTTATAAAATTTAAAAAAAATTATAATTATTTTATATTTTAAGAAATTTTTTATTAATATATAATTTTTATTTTATTTTCATTTATTAAAATATTATAAATTAATATAATAAAACTTAAAAAATTTACTTTTTTTTTATAAAATTTATATTTTTTTACTTTAATATATAATAATATTATTTTAAATCATTATAATATAATACATACATATTCTATATAAAATTTATAATTTTTAAAAAAAATTAAAATATTATTTAAATAAATAATAATAAAAATATTTAATAAATTATAAAACAATATATTTAATAATAATTAAAAAATTATTAATACATTTATTAATCTAAATAATATTATTAAATATTTATAAAAATTATATTTTATTTTAAACACTATTTTCTACTCCTTTTTTATTATAATATATATCAAATTATAAACCCTTTTTAAATTTAATTTAATAAATATTTTAATATTTTATAATTAATTAAAAAATTCATTTATTAAAAATAATAAATATTAATTTTTTATTATTATATTATTAAATATCCAATAATTTATATAAAACTATAATAAATTATTTTTTTTTTTATAAAAAAAATAAATATTTTTATTAATAAAAAAAATTTATAAATAAAACTTTTTAATTCCATTTTTTTTATATATAATTTTAATACTTTATTTTTAATTAAAAAAAATTTATAAATTAATTTAAAAAAAAAATATAATATTTTATATTAATAAAATTTTATAATTCCAAAATTAATATTTTAATAATTTATTTATTATTTTTTTTTTTTTTAAATTTACAAAATCAATATATTTTTTTAATATATATTATATTAATTTATTTTAAAAAATAATTTCTTTTAAAACCATTATTTTTATTAATATAAAATTTTTTAATAAAAAATTAAATTATTTTATTTTAATTAATTTTATAATAATAATATAAAATTTTACAATTTATTATATTAAAAAATAATTTATATTTTAATTAATATTTAAATTATTTTTATATAATTATATAAATCCTAATATAAAATTAAATAATTTAATTTTTATAATATTAAAAAAAATAAATTTTTTAAAATTATTTATTTTTATTTTTAAATTTTTTATTTTATACATAATATTATAATTTAATAAAATATTATTTATTTTTTCAAATAAAATAACTTTATTTTTTTTTATTAAAAATATATTATATTTTATTATAAATTATATTATTATAAAATTACTAAATACATTATAATTTATTAATATTTTAATTTATATTATTTTATTATTTTATAATAATATTATTTTTATTATTAAATAATTAAAATATTTTTTTAATAATTTTATTTTATATATTATAATTAATATAATATTATATATAATATAAATATTTTTTTTTTTAAATAATAAAAATTTTATTATTTTTATTATTTTTTTAATTTTTTATATTATATATTATTATAATATTATTTTATTATATAATTAAATTTTTTATATTTAAAATAAAAATTATTTACTTTATAATATTTATATTTATTAAAAAATAATTTTTTTTATTAAAAAATATTTATTTTTATAAAATTTAATTAATTTAATATTAATATAATTTATTATAATATAACTTAAATTTATAAATTATAAAATAAATTATTTTAAATTTAATAATTTTTAATATATAAATTTTATAATTTTTTGATGTGAATTATTAATTATATAAATTTTTATAAATTTTTAAATTTTCCTAATATATTATTAATTATAATAAAAATAATTTTCTAAATTTTTTTTTTAAAATTTTTATAATAAAAAATATATAAGATATTTTTATATTATAAAAATAATTTAATTTATAATATATTAAAATAAATTATATAATTAATAATTTTATCTTTTTATTATATTTTTAAAATAATAAATCTAGTTATTTTTTTTTTATTTAAATTTTTGAAATAAATTATAATAATTTATTTAAATACTTTTTATATTATTAATTTTAAGAAAATTTTATTTATATTTATTAAAATTATTAAAAATTTAGATTATTTAATTATAATATTTTATAATTAATTAAAAATAAAATTAATTTTATATTTTTTATTATTTTTAAATATTTAATAATTAAAATTAAAAAATAATTTTATTTAATAAATAAAAACTTATATTTTATTATAATTATTTATAAATTTATTTAATTTATTAACTAATTTTATAAATTAAATAATTATAATTAAATTATTATTTTTAAATTATAAAATAAATTGTTGTGTTTTATTATTTTTTAAAAATTTAAAATTTAAAAGTTTAGAATTTGTTAAATTTTGTAAAATATTTTATATTAATTTATTTTTTTTAATAAATATTATAGATATTTATAAAATATTTATAGTAATAAATTAAAAGATAGTTTTTTAATATGTAAGGTTATATATATGAAAATATATATATTATAATGATTAAGAATATAATTTTAATTATAATTATAAATTAAAAAATAAGAAATTATATATATAATTATTATTTATACTTTATATATTAAAAAATATATATATTATAATGTTAAATTATAGCTTTTTATTATTTCTAAATTAAAAAAATTGAATTAATGTTAGTCTGAAGATTGAAGTTATTTAGGTAGGTTTCCAGGTGGGTTGCTGTGTATTTGTATTGTTCGGATTAGGTAGCTTTAGCCATTGTGTTGACCTTGTTGTATTTTGCGCACCACCGCGTGGGTGCGCGGCCTGACAAAATTAAATTCAAAATATTATAAATTAAAATAATATTTTAATAAAATTAATAATTTTTTTTTTTATAATTAATAAAAAAATATTGATTTAATTAAATAAAATTATATAAATCTTATATAATTTTTTTAATATATAATTTAAATTTGGTAATAAATATTAATTTAAAAATTTTATTATTAAATTTATTATGAAAAATAAATAATAATTTTAATTTAGTTATTATTTTTTTTTAAAAATTTTTATATTAATTTATATAAAATTTCTAAAAAATAATAAAATTTTTATAAAAATTTGTTTTTTATTAATTAGAATTAATATAAATAATATAATTAATAAAAATGTTGTAATATTAAAAGTTTTTAATTAAAATTATAAAAATTTAATATATTTATATTTAAAAGTTTATTAAAATTAAAAAATAAAATTTTAATTAAAAAAATATTTAAAATATTGGTAAAATTTTTAAATATATATATAATATTTAATTAAAATTAAATATAAAATATTAATTTTATATTTTATTTATTATAATTTATTTTTTTTTATATATTAAAGATTTAAATATTTTTTAAAATTGATTTAAATTTTAATATTAAAAAATTATATTATATAAATTTGTTTAAATCTTAATTAGGTTAATTATAGTTTTATTAATATTAATAATAATTTAGTTAAAAAAATTAAATATATTATTAATTTTAAGTTTATTTATTTAATATTATTTATGTTTTTATTAAATTAATAATATATTTAAATAAATTTTTTTAAATTTATTAATTATAATTTTATTTTTTTTTAATTATTAAAAATTAAAAAATTATATTTTGAATTAATATTTTTAAAATTTATATTTTATTATTTAAATATATATATTTTTATAATTAAATTATATTTATCTCTTTTTAAACTATTTAATATAAAATTTTTTTTTTATTTTTGTTAATTAAATATTTAATTATTTAAATTTTTTTATAATATTAATAAAATATATTATTAAATATATTTTAATAAAATTAAAATATTTTATTTAAAAAAAATTTATTTAATTTTTTAAAAATATAATATAATAATAATAAAAGTTTAAAACTACTATAAAAAAAACTTATTATTATGCCTGACTGCGTTGCAGGAGGGTTAAAGTTGAACCAGCGCGCGAGAACGCGATCCATATCAGATCTGAAAAAAAATGTGTTGTTTTTGATTGACTTAAAGAAATTTTTTTTTTTTTTTTTTATATAAATTTGTATGGGATTTTGAAAGTTTTGGTAAAAAAACAGATTTTAGTATTTTTGTGGTTTTGTTGAGATTGTGGGTTTGCTGGTTGTTTATAAAATTTTAAATTTTTTTTTTTTTCTACGAGAGAATATGTGTTGTTATTATTTGAGTGTACAATTTGAATTAACACTGGTCTTGAAGATGTCGCAGTTGGGTTTAAGTGCTGCGCAATGGCCTCTTAGTTAAAAATTTTTAAAAAATTTTTATTATTTTTTTTAATAACTTTTTTGTTTAATATAAATTTTTTAGTTTTTACTTTAATTTATTATAATTTTATTTAATTTTTTTGGAATTTTTTAAAAATATTTTTTAAATTATAAAATTTTTATAATTAATATTATATATTTAAAAATATTTATTTAATATATAAAAAATAATTAAAATATAAAATAAAATTTATAAAAATATTTATATAAATAATTATTTAAATAAATATAAGTTTTTTATAATTTAATAAATTTTTTAAAATATTTAATAAAGTAATAATAAGAATTTTAATAATAAATTTTATTTTTTTACCTTATTATTATAAAATTTATATATAGTTTTTTTGGAATAATTAAAATTTAAGATATATTAATATAATAATTTAAGTTTTATTAAAAAATTAAATTTTTTTATATTTTTTAAAAATTTTATTATTTATTTTATAAAATATTTTATTATTTTTAAATAAATATAATATAAGAAATCAAATTTATATAAATTTATTATAATAATATTAAGATTTAAAAAGATTTTAATTAAATTAATTACTTTTTTTAATTATAATTCTATTTTTATAAATTTATTATTATTTTTTAATTATTTAGTATAAAATACATAATTTTTTTTAAAATATTTGAAAATTTAATTAAAATTTTAAAAAATTATTATAAATATTATATAAATAAAATAAATTTTAAAAATTATTTTAAAAAAATTAATATATTTTATATAATTTATTTATATTTATTTTTATAATTTATAAATAAATTTTAAAGAAATTTATTTAAAAAAATTAAAAATTATTTTATAAAATTTTGTATTTTAAAATTAATTAATTTTTTTTTTATAAACTATAATGGGCTTTTTTTAAATAAAATAAATAATAAAATAAACAATATTTATATATAATTAAAAAATTGATTTTTATATGCCCGACTGACAAGGAGGGTTGAAATTGAACTCCCGAGTGCGAGGGTTGTGTGGAGTTTTCCTATAAAGTCGATTGAGAGAATGTGTTGTTTTTGGCGTACTTAGAAATTTTCGACGGTTTTTGTTTATACAAATTTGTATGGGGATTTTTAAGTCTTGGCACGTTCGGCACCATGGTGGTCCGGGTTCGAGACTGTCGGGCAGTGTGTTGCGATAATTTGAGTAAATTAGTTTGAAGTGATTGACAAGATCCAAAAAAAACAAGGACAAAACATGTACGTGGGCAGTCAGTCGGGTTTGCGTGCTGCGAAGCAGCCGTCTAGTTTTAAATTAAAATTTTTAATTAAAAAAATTATTAAAATAAATTATATTAAATATGTAAAAAATTAATATAAAAATATAATTAAAAAATAAGATTTTTTATTAATAATATTATTAATTTATAATTTATAATTTTATATATTATTTTTTTTTATTTTTATTATAAATTTTTTATAAAATAAAGTATATTTATTAAACATATAAATATTATTAAAGAAAATATATAATAATTTTAAATAAATTTTTATAAAAATATAAAAATATAAAATAATTTTTAATTTTAAAATTAAATATATTTTGTTTAAATAAATTTATTTTAAAAATTTTATTTATTTTTTAAATTATTTGATGTAGTTTATGTATAAATTTAAAAAAATTTATATTAATTTTTTAATATTCAAACTTATTTTATAATTAAAATACTAATTAATTGTTATTTAACAAAAAAATTTTTTAATAAATTATTAAATTAATTTAAAACTTTCCAAATTAATAAAAAAAAATTATAAATTTTTTTTTAAATTTTATAATATTTAAATTTAAAAATATATTAAATATATTTAAATTTGTTAAAATCTTATTAAAATTTAAAAATAATATATTTTAAAATATAATATTTTTCTTTATTTTATTTTTTAATAATATAAAAAAAAAAATCCATATTTAATTTCAAAATAAAATTTATATTATCTAAAAAATTAAAAAAAAATATAAAAGTATATATAATATTTAAATAAATCAATAATTATATTTATTAATTTCTTAAAATCTAAAAGTATAATATTATTATTTTAATATAAAAAAATTATTTTAATTAATAAATTTTAAAAATAAAGAATTTAAATATTATATATTTAATTAAAATTTATATAAATATTAATATATTATATTATAATATATATTTAATATTTATTATTTTATTTATATTTTAGAATTTTTAAATTATTAATTAAAATATATATAAAATTTTATAAAAATTTAATAAAGATATAATAATTATTAATAAGTTAATTATTAATTATTAAAATTTATTTAATAAAATAATTATTATTTTATTTAAAAATAAATATTTCTATTTTATAAATATAAAATTAATAAAAGCTTATAATTATAACTTATATTAATAATATAAAATTTATATTAAAATTTTTATAATATAAAATAATAATAATAAAATTTAATAAAATTATTATAAATTTTAATATTTTAAATTTATATATATAAAATTTTATTAACTTATAATAATATTTATAAAATATTATAAAAAATATATAAATTTAAAATAATTATATTATTAATATATATATTTTTTATTATTTATATTAAATATAAATTTATATTTTGTATAATTTTAA
This sequence comes from Orbilia blumenaviensis, assembly GCA_036872755.1. Lineage (NCBI taxonomy): Eukaryota > Fungi > Ascomycota > Orbiliomycetes > Orbiliales > Orbiliaceae > Orbilia > Orbilia blumenaviensis. Next base: position 3,580 of record JAVHNS010000017.1, on the reverse strand, counting down.
TTTTAAAAATATAAAATTAAATATAAATTTTTAATTTTAAAAATATAAAATTAAATATAAATTTTTAATTTTTTAAAATAATATATATATATTTATAATAATTTATAATAAAATTTATAAAACATTATATAATAATTATAAACTTGAAAAAAACTTATAATAAATATTTAGATTTTTTAAATATATATAATAAATTTATAAGATTTTTATATATTTTATATAATAAAAATAAGTATAAGTTTTTATTTTTATAAATATATATAATTTTAACTATATTTAATAATATTTAATAAGTATTTTATAATTTATTTAAATTTAAAAAAAATATTAAATTAATATTTATATTTTTTAAATATTTTTTTAATAAATTTTAATATTTTTATTTAATAAATATTTTTTTAATTAATATTAAATATTATTTTTTTATAATTATATAAATTTTTTTAAAATAATATTAACATTTAAAAAATTATTTAAATTTTAAATTTTATAATTTAAATTTTAAAATTAAATCTTTTTTTTTAAAAAATAGATAAATAAATAAAAATAATAAATAATAAAAATAATAAATAATAAAAATAATAAATAATAAAAATAATAAAAATAAAAGCAAATCTCATATAATCACTTTTAAAACCAACTCAAAATCTTAAAAAATTTTAAAAATCTAAATCTAATTTAAAATAAATAATAAAAATTTTAATCTAATTTAGTATATATTTTATAAAAACATAAAAAAAATTTTGAAAAAGTAGAAATTACCTATTTTCACTAAAACTAAAATTAATATTAAAATTATTTAATTTATAATTTTTTTTAAAAAAAAAAAAAATTTTTTTATTTTATTTATAGTAATAAAAAATTTAATACTTTTTTTTACTACTATTAATTTTAATAATAATAATATTTATAAAGTAATCATACAAAAATAAAAAAAAAAAAATTTAGATTATTAATAAAATAATAATAGTTTTTAATAAAAAGTTTAAATTAAAAAAAAAAAATTAAAATATTAGATTTTAGGATTTTTATTGAAAAAACTATTATTAATAATATTGATAAAAATTTTAAAAATATAATTAAAACTAGGAGGCTGTTGCGCAACACTCAAACCTGACTACAATATTTTGATTTTAAATGAGTTATATATAATAACTAATATAATAATTAATATAATAATTAATATAATTTTAAAAAATAATTGTGATGTAATTTTTTTTGTATGTATGTCATTATTTTTGATGTTAAAACTATTTTTTATTTAATTTCTATTTAATTTAATTTAATTTTAAAAATTGGTGATGTTATTTTTGATATGTGTTATGTGATTATTTTGCATGCAAAAACTAAATTAAATTAAAATAAAATTAAATAAAAATTAAATAAAAAATAGTTTTAATGTCGAAAATAGTTATATGACTTGATTTTCATAAAAAGTAATAAAATTAAAAAAAATAAAAAAATATATAAAAAAAGAAAATAAAAAATTAGTAACTTATAAAAAACTAAATAAATAATTAAAAAAAACCATATTAAAATTTTAAAAACAGAAACTCAAGGAAATAAAAATGGTAAGTATAAATTCTAAATTTAATTTTGCAATTTTCTTAGGAATTTTTTATTAAAATTTAAAAATTAGTGTTAAGATTATTAAAATTTTAAAATTTTTATATAAATTTATATGAGAAAATTTGAAAATTTTTTTTTTTAAGTTTGCTAAAAACAATATATAGTGTGTTACTGTGGAGCGGCTAAACCAGGTCCAAACCGCTCCAAACCGTGGAACAGTTTGGATTTTCGCTAAAATAGATGGACTTAAATTTACAATAAAGCAATTTAAACTTGGATTTTTGGGATAAGTCTATGAAACAATTTAGATTTAAATTTTTAAAAGATGGAATAATTTGATATTTATTTTTTAAAATTTAAATTATTTTATTAATAAATTTATATTTAATATTTAAAGTTTATTAATAAATTTATATATATTATTTAAAATTTATTGGTGGATTTATATTTAATATTTAAAATTTATTAATAAACTTATTATATTTAGTATTAAAATTTACTAATAAATTTAAATATTTATTTACTAATAAATCTATTATATAATTATAATTTATTTAATAATTATTAATATTTATTTATTTATTATATAAATATAATAAATTGACATATTAATTTACTTTATATTAAAAATATTATAAAACATATTAAATAAACATTCTATAATATTTTAAATTATAATCCAAAATCAAAGTAAAAAATGTTTTATTTTATAATAAAATATATATATATAAAATATTAACGATTTAATTATCATAATTAAATTTTTTAATATTAGTATAAATATAATTATATTATAAAAAATCTTTTATAAAATCTAAAATAATTCTAATATAAATTATTATATTTTTTAGATTTATAATAATTTAATTATAATATATTATAAACAAATTAATAAATATAAATATATTTATTATTTAGGTTTTTATTACTTTTTAAATAATTAATATAACTTTTTTTAATCATTTTACATTTTTATTATTATTTTAATAATTATTAAATATTATATTTATAATAATATTAAAAATAAATTTTTTAATAAAATAAAAAAACAAAAATTTTAAAATCAAAAAACTAATATTTTTTATTATTATTTTATTTTATAAAATATAATAATTATATAATAAATTAATAAAAAAAAAAAAAAATTTTTTTTAAATAAAAAATATAAAAAAAATATTTATTATTTAATTTAAATTTCTTAATTTTTTTAATATTAAATATTAATTTGGTTTTTATTTTTTTAAAAAATATTTTTCTTCCAATAAGTTTTTTTTTTTTAATAAATATTTTAATTTTATGTTTTATAATATAAATTTTTTTTACAATTTTAAAATAAAAAAATTAAGTTATTTTTAATCCTATTTTAAATTTTAATTTATCAAAAATTATAAATAATATTTAAAATAAAAATAATAATAAAATAAAATATAATAAAAAATTAATTAAAAATAAAAATAAAACTATTATAAAATAAATATTTATTTCATTTATATATTTTAAAAACTTTAAAATTAAATATAATAAATCAAAAAAATCTATTATAAAATAAAAAATTTAAAAATTTTTATTTAAAATAATTAATAGTTTATCCCCCAAATTATTCTTATTTTTTAAATTATTTTTATTATCCCACAAATAATTTTTATATTAATTTTACATTTAAAAATATTTTATATAATCAATAATAATATTTAAAATCAAAAATTTAAAATTATAAAATATATAGATTTTATTAGAAAATATATAAAATAAACAAAACTAAATATTAAATTTAAAATTAATTTTTTTTTAATATATATAATTATTGAAATTTTTATATTATATTTATTAATTATTAAAATATTAATTTATTAAAATATTAATTTATAAACAAAAAAGTTATATTAAACTATTAAAATATTATTAATAATTAAAAAAAATTATAATTATTTAATAAATATCAAAATATAAAACCTATATTTTATAATTTTAATTTTAATTTTTTTTATATTTTTAATTAAAAATAAATTAA